>JAKSZU010000009.1:2679547-3291105 GCA_026018925.1 Tupaia tana
GCCCAATGTTGCCACATGCTAGGCTTCATATCATGGGGGTTTCTCACATCAAACAACCATCTTGTAATTTAAAAAACTTGACTATTGTCAGACAGGTGTCATAAACTCCAGTGCTAAAAATCACAACAACAACTAAGTGATCAATCTTCATTTTCTCTCATTTAAAAATAAAATCAACCCATTTGTTCTTACATGTGAATGCGATGTATGAAAAGTAACTACTTTTGAAAACAACACAAATGTGGAAACACGTGGCACTGTGTGACAGTTTTGCATACCTCTTTAGTGTCTGCCTGAACAGGAAAGCACTGGGCTTTCCTACCTGCTTCTTCATTCACCTCCCGCAACAGGCTGTTTGCGACCAAGTGTGGGAGGTGACCTGGATTCCCAGATAACCACCTGGGACTGGAAGGCCTCGCTGACATCCCCCGCCCCCCTATGCTCTCCGGGGCCACTCTCCAGGGCTCCCCAAATGACCACTTAGGAACTGCAGAAGGCCAGCTTTCTTGGGTGATCTTCACAGGGCCCTTCCAGAGGAGAAACGTCAACCCCTTGTTTGACAACAACGGTGGGTGGAGGCAGGAGCCATTACGGCACAATGTAAAGGCCACACAGCCGATGAATGGCAAAATGGAGAGCCGAACCCACCTCTGTCTTTCAGAAAGGCTCTCTGGTTTGAAAAGAACGACGAAGCGTACGTGTCACACTCCTTGTCACCCTGGGCAACTGGACGGGCTAGCCGGTGGGTCTTAAGATCCCTCGGTGTTTCCTCCACAGTTAGGATCTTGGGAGGCGCTCGGCTGGTCTGGTGCACAGGCATAACCAGAGTCGGCGTGGCCCTTGCCTTGTGGACTGGACACGGAATAGAATGGCTTCTTCGTGCTCTGCGGCCCCTGGCCCAGTGCCGTGCTGGGCCTGTCTCCAGCCATCCTCATCTCCTGGGAGCTGAATGTGGGTGGGTACCTTGCCAAGTCTGCATTCAGGGATGAGCCTCAATGGGAGTACTTGCCGGGCGGGATGAGGAAACCCTGGAAACCAGAACCGCACCTTCCCTCCAAGGCCCTGTCTCCAGCACATCACGGCCCAGGACCAACAGGCAGGGTCGCCTGTCACTGCGTGCCTGGATGAAGAGCTGCATCAGTGCGCAGTTGTATGAAACCAGAATGGCCTGCCGGAGAGAGGAAGCGCGTTCTGCGTGCCCGCGTACAGTAGACCTCCCTCGGCCCGCGACCTGCCCCAGGAGAGGAAGCACGTGCTGCGCGGGCCGTGCAAGGAGCCCTCCCTCTGCGCGTGACCTGCCCAGGGAGAGGAGGCACGTCCTGTGTGCCCGCGCAAGGAGCCCACCCCCTGCGCGCGCTGCACTGTGCGTTGGCACCGCGGTTTCAGCGGCACGTGCGGAGGTCCCGGATGTGAGCAGTCAAAGTGTGCCTTCCTAGAGTCCGAGGGTACGGCACTTTGTGACATCGTTTCTCTGCACGGGGTCCTCTCTGCCACAGTGTGCTGACAGCCCTTCCAGTACACCCGGGTTCAGAGTGCAGACCCAGGGTCCTGGAGTCCTGCCCCAACCTGGGCTTGGGCTCTGCCTTCCTGGGGCAGGCAGGTGCTGCATCCCACGTGCTCCCCCCGCTGCAGGTTGGTGGAAAGGGACCGAGGGCCCCTGAGCCCACCTGCACGAATAAGCCTGGCCTGCCCGGCTCTGGCAGGTGAGAGGTGGCCCTCCACAGGATCTGGGTCCTGAGTCTGCGTGTCTCGCGGGGAAAGCGCCTGTTATCCTTTCCCCCCACCCGCAGCCACCGTGTGGAAACTCTCTGCCCCACTGCCCATCCCGCGGAGGGTTTGGAGTCATGCGGTCTCGTGCTTTCTCCGTCCGCCCATGCGCTGTCTCGCGAGGTGTAACGGACTGAGAGCCACATCGAGGCTCGGCCTCGAGGATGTATTAGTACTTCCTGGTTTCCATAGAAAAGCAGCGTCAAGGAAAACGTTGAGATGACACTCTGGTTTCTTACGACAACGGGAGTAAGCCATTCTTTCCTGGCAGCAGACACACTTCCCAAGGATATTTACGGACCGGAGAGACGGAATAACTGTAGAAACATCAAGACTAGTAGGTGTCTGCTGTCAATGTGAACGTGTGTGTGTGAGTGTGAGTACATACGCGGAAGGGCTCTAATCCCTCCTGCTCATTAGAGAGGCCGGCAGCTCCCAGTGAAGGGGGGTGAGCAGACCGAGTAACACACCATCCCACAGCCCCGTCTCATTGTCCTCAGGTGACACCTGTTGTGCGAGGGCACCCGTCGTCTCAGTTCCTTACAGCCGAGATCCCTGAGGATTTCTGACCTTACACCTCTGTCTCACTGCGGTTGTCACATGTCCCCACCCCCCACCCCCAGGGTGCAGCTCTCCTCCCTTGACACCTCCTTGTCACACAAGGCTATGGCCTATACATTAGGGGACAGAAATCTGGAGCCAGCCAGTGAGGAGACAAATGGGTCGGGGGTCTCAGGTCACTTCGTGTAACAGGAGATCATATTGTGCTCACCCGAGGCAGCTGACACGTGACCTGGGAACCGTCTGCTCCACACAGTGAATTTCCTGGGCTGCGGCGAGGAAAACGAAGTTAAACTCAGCCAGGGCACCCTCCTTATGGTGTAAGGCGAATGCAAACTCCTTCGCAGAGGTTCTGGTCCAGGTGCTGCGTGTTTGAAGTGGATGCCACGGGTGTGTGGGTTTCGCTGTGTTCCTCGCGTGTCTCCGGGGGAGCCCTAGTACTCACGGGACGGTGTGCCGGCACCTTCCTCCCGGCTCAGGAGCCCAGCATTGGGTGGAGGCAGGCTCGGGAAGGGGAGCTGAGTCTCTGGGCCCCCGTCCCACATGCTACTCCACGGTTCCGGGCCTGGGGCACTGCCGAGCCCATGTTCCCTTCACCAGCTGGTGCCCCGTGAGAGAGTCTGGCCAACCGGCAGTGCCTCCCCTCTGTTCCTGTCCCTCTCGGGTCAGCCCAGCAAAGGGCCTGGCACGCACCACTGGGACTCGTGATCGAGTCCCTGGGGACAGATGGTCTGTAATGGAAATTTCCTCCGGTCCTCAGGGACCCCACTGGTTGCATCTCCACAGAGTCTCCTAGTGAACTCTCTCCTCCAAGAAGGGGGCCCAGCCTCAGCGGGGCCTCCCCTCAGGTCTAGATCCGCCGGCACGAGCTCATCAGGGCACCATCACCCCTGCCGGGGGCCTCGGTGTTCCAGGTCCCTTTCCTGACCCTCGTTACACTCTCATCTGGTTCTGCTTCGTGAATAATAGAGCACCCTCCCTAGTCGTGCCACTTGTTTTTCTGCCTTGCCCTCTCAGGCGCTTTGGTTTGACTGTGACAGTCCTAGCCTTGCCTCTGCGTGTGCCTGTGTGTCCATGTGCATGTGCGTGTGTCTGTGTGTGAACATAACATAGTTGGCTCTTTGCACGGCACCTTGATGTCATTCTTTATTGTGGAAATGTGTCCACCATTCCTCCTCCCCCTCCTCAGAATCCAATGTCTGTCTCTTCTGCGGTTAGGTCGTACATTTCACTAGTGAATATCTCCTTTGAGTGACCTTAAGCATCTCTCCGAGGACATGTCACATACACACTCATTGCATTCCCTTGGGGGGTGGGACAGTTTTGTAAACTTGCTTTCCTTCCGTTTGCTTCCACGTGGTACTTCACGTCCTACCTCCTCAGCGTCTGTGTGATGTGTCGACTTTGGAGTGAGTTCATGGAAACGTGTCCTCCGTGCAATCATAAACGATTACTCGGAGCCCCCCCACGCCCATCCTTTCCCTTCCTGTCTCCGCGGTGTAACCCTATCCTGAGATTTCTCCTTCCCACCCTGGATGTTTTCCTCCCATTTCGATGACTTTCTTACCCTGAGAGAATATGGATGGCCCTATTCTCCAGGTGGATGTGTGCTTAGTGTAGACTATGTCATTTGTTCTTTGTGGCTCTCTGACCAGGTGTCGAGGGAGTGTCTCGAGCTGTTCCTCTGTCAGTACGTGAGGCTCCTTCGGCCTCGGTCCTTGTATTGGGTATGCCCGTCCTGCCTTGCCTCAGACTACCCACCTGTTCGTCTTTAAGACAGGTAGCCCCGGGTGTTTGTCTGCTTTCGTGGCTGCTGTTGGGATGAACCACCATGCAATGGCTTATCTAGTGAACAGGGGCAGCTCTCTCCATCGGACAGACAGAGGGGAATCAGTGGGTTCCCACAGACACACCTCATTTGCTCCCCGGGATCTAAGTAACGATGGAGGCCTTGGTTTCAGGACAGAAGCAGCTACCCTTGACGTGGTCGCCCTAACAGCATCCGTGGCCTCATGAGTGTCATGAAGGATGGCTGGCTCTATGGAGCAGGTGATAGGGACTGGGGCAGGGGACAGGGTAACACAAAATCCTTGAAAGAGAGTTGGCCTTCTGGATAGGAGGAACGACCTGCCTGCGTTAGGAGTGGGCCTTGAGAGGGAACGCATCCTCCCGAGTTGTCAAACAAGGCCCTGCTGAGGAGCCCGACGTTTGCATAGTTCTCGGCTCAGGTGCTCTTGTGTCCCCTTCTCTAAGTAGCGGGTAGCTCTGGAAGGTGTGCAGCTGCGGGCACAGCTGTGCCATTGCTGATTTGTTTTGGGTAACGGGTGGGTGTGTCGGAGGGGGCAGAGCTTTGGTGGCTGAAACATGTGTTCTTGTATTTAGGGTCATACATAGCTTGTCACTCAGAAGTGAGAAAGAAGTCAGCATGCCTCCTCCCTATGAGAAAACGGAGGGCAATTCACGATTCTTCCGTTTGTATCTGCTACCATTTACATACTAGGCACAAAACGAACCCCACTCTCCGGGCGAGTGTGACCTGTTCTTGCCCAGCTGTTCTACCGGTGCTCTGCAAACCTGATGAGCCTTAAAACCCTTATTTATTAATTTATTTATGTTTAACTAAGCCTGGCGTTCATGCTGAATACATCTGGGGAAGGAAAGGTACAAAAGTAGGCAAGGATGCACTTTATTTAGAAAGGCAATTTTATAAATCGTGCCTAGCCTGTCATAAAGGCAAGCACCAACTGGTCCTTTCACGCAAATGTAGGACTGAGGCAGGTTGGGAATCACGAATGTAGCAGCTGAAAAGGAGCTCCACTAAGCAGCTAGTGACAGTGAGGAGGGGCGTTGTGGTGAAGATGACAGAGTGCCTGCCCCCGGGGAACGGTGCAGGGGTCATTGCAGGGAAAGGGTCCCACTCTGGGACAGCATGCCGAGGACCGTGTGTTATTTTTCCCGAGAAGTGAATGAAGCCTTCTCTCAGGAAAGGGATTTCGCAGCCGAGCTTCCACAGTAATCCTTCCCAAATCATGGCTGTCAGCCCGAGAATAGACCTCGTTGTTACCAAGTTCCTTCTCCTCGCTTCAAGGGCAAATGCCATACCACCAAATTTACACCCCCCCAAAACGTAAGCTACTCGATTTGCCGACTTTCTTGCATTTTTTTTAATGGCAGAGGGTGTGTGCACCTGCCAGAGGTGGGGGAGGGGGAGACAGTGCGCCCCCCCCCCCACACACACAGGGGGCGTGGTCACAAGGCAATGGCTTCTCCTCCCTTTCCCCAACCCATCATCGTGATCTGGGGCTTGCAGAGGCGCCCGGCATGATTTTCAGGCCTCCAGGGCCAGGATACAAACTGACGTTGGACACGTGGGATCCCTTAAGCACTGTGCCACAGGGCTGGCCCTGAGAAGTTTACTTCTTGATGATCTAAAGCTGACTGTTTTTAACAGTAAACCAATTTAATCGAGGAGAGTTTTAATCAAGCAACTCTTAACACGATTCGAATCGGGGAGTTTGCAGACCAACTTCCAAGCAACTCCCACTAGCCTCGTGGCCGCGCGGCATCTAAGTTCCAGAAAAGGAAAGTGACGTGTACAGGAATGGGAATGTGACATACAAAAGTGAAAGTGCAAGAATGAGGTAAAGAAGCGATTTGGGTGGGTTGCCTTCCAAAGTCTGTCTGCATTTTAACACGGTTTCAAAGGCAGGATGCCCATGATTGACTGAAGCCTAGCTGCTGCGACTGGCTGTAACCTAGCAACCAGCTCAGGAAACAACCTAACATGTGCGATTTGGGCTTATCCATAGGAATCCAAGTGTGGGAGCGTAGTGGCCGTTTTAGGCCAAGATACTTTAACTTAACGCTGTGACGTTTTAGGTCGTGGTGTTGCTATCTGCAGCAGTCCCCTTTATCTTAATCTGTGGGTTCTCACACTGCGGGCAGTGTTTGATTTGATTTAGAACTAATATATCGAATACATTTTCATGCACTGTCCCCCCAACAAGTGGGGCTACTTTAAAATCTTAGTGTGGTGCCGTCTGATGTCCTGGTTTTGTCACATGGCTTGTGGTGGGCAAAAGAAGATCCGTGGTTAGAGATCATTGTCCACCTCGACCTGTTAACTCTGCCATCCTTCTAGAGAGACCTTTTCTCTCCTCGACCATCTACCTGTCGTCCTTGTCTCTCTACGTCTATTTTTATCATGCTGTATGTCTGTCGACCCTCTACTCTCCACAACTGTATTTATATCTCTAACTCCATGAGCATCTCTCTTTATCTCTAGGGATCTTGCCATCGCCCTTCGCCTGCACCCCCCTCTTTCTCTCTTCTCTCTCTCCCAATGTACCCTCCTCCCTCTGTGTGTCTGTGTACGCTCCAAGTTCTATGTGCTGTCTACCTTTACCCACCTCTACTTTTACACCCCTTTATCTATCGTTATCTAGCTCCACACCCCACTATCTAGCGTCGGTCAGGACTCCTCAACCTACCTCTGTGTAGGTAGAGCCATCCGTTCATCTGTCTGTGTATGTCTTTGCATCTGCCTGCCTGTCCATCGAGCCATCCGTTCACCCGCCGACCTACTGAACTACCTACTGACCCCTCCACACCTCTCTAGAGGGAGAGAGTCAGCTGTGTTTCTATTAGTACCAAATGTGAACAGAAAATCATCTGGAAGACCATCCACAAAGCTTCAATAGACAGGACTTGGGCAATGGGACAAAGCAGGTGGTGAGAGGAATACCTGATGTTTTGATTTAACACACCTGCCTTCTGATTTTCTCTCTTAAGGAGGGGTTGCTCTTCTATTCAGAAAATTAAAGTAACGGATACTTGGACTGCCGAAAGTACTCCGTTCAAGTGCTTCACGCTTGTGAAGATGCCGCCAAATGTGCATCCTGCACAACATTCAAGTAGGCTGCACGGTCCTTCGATCCTGTGAAACGTCTTATTGAAATATGCACGTGGGAACAGGAATGACATTCTGGAGCCCATGGACTCATTCCTGTGTTTGCAATAAGCATTCCTGGGTGATGGGATTACCGGTGCTCAACGTAGTTCCTATTTGTCATTATAAGTGTCATTTCCATTTTTCCATGACCATCTTTAAATAAGGAACTCGTGGACCTGACCACCACATTTACACTAGAAGCAGAATCACGCACAGGATGAGTAACGGCACACAGGTTACAATGTAGGGAACACATTAGAACATGTGAACAGGGCAACCGGGGCGGGAAGGTGGAAGGGGAGGAGGGAGAGGACGGCTGCATCTCCTCCAGCACACGTTTCTATAGTGCCGGTCATTTCATTAAGTGCGGAGGTTGGGAAGGCGGGAAGCCTCATGGTTAATATCGCACCTGCACGCATGTGCGCTCAGACGCATAGGTAACGTGTCGGAAGCACGTGCCCTGTGGGATGGAGAGTGAGCCCTTTCACAGCGGTGATGCTCTGCTCCAGAGATGCCTGATCCCACACGGTGACTGTGGTCCCAGGCCACAGCCCAGTCAGCCTGAAACACGCTGGGCACTTGCACCATTGTCCAGGATGTCACAAGGTGGAGGACCAGAGGAAGGGGATCAGAGCATGGCCAGACCCTCTGACAGGCACTCATCTCTCTGTCTCTCTCTCTGTCTCTCTCTGTCTGTTCTCTTTCTCTCCCCTTTGAGCGAACTCTATCATGAATAAAGAAAAGGTGTGCTAAAGAGTGAACCTTTTACGTGTTTGCGTGCATTCTATGTCCTCTGCAGTCTGTTTACTATAACTCGAGCATATAAACAGTGCTGTCTAGGGCCAGCAGGTGGCATGGCGTGGTCAACCTGGACTCACACGTGGTCAACCGTGGCTGGAGTCCCGGGTCCGGTGGCTGGAAACTCACACCGGCCATGTGTGCGTGTGTGCCCAAGATCCCAGGAGGAGAGTGGAGGAGAAGGGATTGCAGCGCCACCATCCCCCAGGGGGGTGATTCTCACTTTCCCTCTCACTGTCTCTCTCTGTCTCTCCGGTGAGTGCCCACACCCTGTCACAAGAACCTTAAAAAAAAAAAAAAAGTGTAGCACCATAACAGTAAAGCCCCTTTGTCATTGCACGCACACCCCCACAAGCACACACACAGACTGCAAGATCCACTCCACGTGTCCAAGGGGGATGCCACGGCGAACGCGGTCGTCTCACTGTTGTGAAATGGGAAGAGACAGCACAGGCATCTTCATAAGCATGATTTCTACATTGTGCATGAGGTAGACATCAGGTCTGTTCCAAAAAGGCGTGCCGTCTAGCGTTTGGTGAGTGACGTGGTAAACCATCCTCATCTCCATCGGCTAACTTCCTACATCTTTCAGTTGTTCAGGGTTGACATTCGAGGTGCTCAGATCCTGGGTGCCACTGGATCCCCAGAAGAGCAAGGTGTGTGGTCCAGAGGCCCAGAACTGGTGAGCAGGTCTGGGCCACGCCACAGGAGTTGGAGGTTCAAGAGATCCAGCTCACAGGGCCAGACCTTCCACAATCCTTGTGACGCCGGGTAAGCCTTCCCCGTTGGCTCACCCTTCCTCTGCAGCCTTCTCACCTTTGGGGAGGGACACTTTGGGGTGGGATATTCTCTGCTCCTCTCTCTACAGACCCCTGTTTCTAAAGACGAATCACAGAGTTGGGGTTGGGGTACGAGGGCCTTCATCCATAATGATAGAGTGGGTGCAGGTAGCCCCAGTGGCCAGTGACTGCAGCGGTCCTCATTGAGGACGCTGGCCAAGTTGGCGCTCTGGGCCATGGCACTGTACTGACCCCCAGTTCCTGAATGCAGGGGCGTGCCTTGGGCTCCGCCGGCGCACAGGGCAGCCCTAGCACCCGGCAAAGAAAATGGTGAAGCACTGGGCAGGGTGGGAGCCCGAGGAGCCCAAAAGGCCCAGAACGGCCAGCAAGAGAAAGGGGCTCCTGTCAAGGCCCTGCCCGCTGCCCAGGTGCTCTTCCCAATGCAGTCCTTCCGGCTGGAGTGTCATCAGATTCCTCTCGGCACCTTCCGTCTATTCTCCCCGCACGCTTGCTGGCTGCCTACCCCTCTGCCTGAAGCCCGCCTTTCTCCCTCCTTATTTTACCTCTTCGTTCTCG
This sequence comes from Tupaia tana, assembly GCA_026018925.1. NCBI lineage: Eukaryota > Metazoa > Chordata > Mammalia > Scandentia > Tupaiidae > Tupaia > Tupaia tana. The sequence goes on from JAKSZU010000009.1 coordinate 2,688,980, forward strand.
TTGAGTACAGAGCTCCTACTTTCACAGAAAGTGTTCTTCTGATACATTTCCTCTCTCCCTTTTCCATACCCTAGAACAGTCCAGTAGCGGCCGTCAAAACCACACGTTCCCGCATCGCAAGTGGACTCAGGTGCAGGGGGACGGCCCCGCGAGTTGTGAACCCTGGGCAGTCCTGAGACCGAGGACGGGTGGCACAGCACGTTGCTTTAGGCAGGACATATGGTGGCAGTGCATATGCCAGCCAGACACCTCTGCCCCTCTTAATCACCTCCTGACACACGACTGAAATCGTAATGGATGCCGAGTAGGTCCTATGCTATTGGAAAGGCCGCTCGTGGCCAGCAAAGGTTTTGTCTAGACCTGGGCCCTCACCAAATCATAAGAGGAAAAGGGAAATTTCTCTAGAAGTTCAAATCCTCTCCATAGGTGAAAAACTCAAAAGTGAAAAGCACAGACATAAAGGCCCTCACTAAGTCTGACATGAAAGCCATGGCTTCCTCGGCCGTGGTGCCGTCGAAGGTCGGTGCCTCACCAGGAAAGGTGACGGGCTCCAGGAGGGCCTCGAAAGTGGCCCTGCAGATTCTGAATGAGAAGAAAAGTGTGGGTCAGGAAAGAACGCCACGCAGGCCAGAGACCATGGCGCTGTCTCAGAAAGTAGCGCAAAAGCGGGCCAGTGTGCCTCCTTGGAAACAGGACAGGGAATGCCAGGAGCACTTCCAGGGGCCTCGTGGGACAGGGGGAAAGCCAAGAGTGCTGCTGGTGTGTTTGCAGAGGGTGGACGCCCTGCTCGGAGGCCAATCACGGGTTCACATCCCCTTGGCCGCCACTGCAGGTAAAATGCAAGCCAAGGCACCTTGGAGCTCCAGCGTGTGCCCCGACCTCCCGTCACTTTCAGGACATGATGGTGAGGAGGAAGGCAGGAAGAAGGCGGACGGCCCAGCAGTGATGTCTGGGCACCCCACAGCCACGGAAGAGGGGGCCTGTGCCGAAGATCACCAGGATGCTCCATCTCAGCCACAGGGCATTATCACCTCCATGCTCAGTGCTCTGGACAAAGAGGCACAGGACACCCGCCCAAGGACTCTGGCTACCTCCCCTGAGCGCGCCACATTCTCGGAGGATACCGATGACCCCAGAGAGGATGTCGTAAAGCCAGGCTTGGGAGGTGCGGCAGCACCCTCCAGGTCCCCCCACCACAGGCCTAGTCATCGTTCCCTCGGTCTCGCAAATCAGAAAAGGAAGCTCCTGGGACCAGAGGTCGGGAAAGAAATGCCAGCTCTTCCATCTCCTGTGGACTCCAAGGCTCTGAATCCCATCACCGTTTTCAAAAAGCCTGCCCGAAAACGTGGGAGACCAGCTAGGAGTGCGGCTTTTCCCCAGGACCCAAGTCGGGTTGCAAAGAGGAAAAGGAAGCTTCTGGGACCAGAGGCTGGGAAAAACCCGCCAGCTCCTCCACCTCCTGTCGACTTGATGGGTCCTAACCCCACCACCACTGTCAAAAAGCCTGGCTGTAAGCCAGAGGGACCAGGGAGGAGCACGGCTCTCCCCCGGGACCCCTGTCAGGTTGCAGCGAGGAAAAGGAAGCTCCCGGGACCAGAGGCTGGGAAAACCCCGCCAGCCCTTCCACCTCCTGTCGACTCGATGGCTCTGAATCCCACCACCACTATCAAAAAGCCTGGCTGTAAGCCAGGGGGATCAGAGAGGAGCACGGCTCTCCCCCAGGACCCGTGTCGGGTTGCAGCGAGGAAAAGGAAGCTCCCGGGACCAGAGGCTGGGAAAAAACCGCCAGCTCTTCCACCTCCTGTCAACTCTGAGGCCCTGAATACTGTTGGCACCAAGGCTCTAAATCCCAGCTCCACTACCAAAAAGCGTGCTGGTAAACGAAGAGCACCCGCCTGGAGCGCGGCCTTTCCCCAGGACTCGTGTCCGATTGTCAGAGGGATGGTGGTCTGGTTTAAGTTCCAGGAGCACCCGTTTTGGCCAGCGGTGGTGAAGAGCGTCAGCAAGGCGGAGAAGACGGCCAGGGTGCTCTTGATTGAGGCCGAGCTGCACCGCGGGAAGAGGGGCATCCGTGTCCCTCTCCGAAGACTGAAGCACCTGGAGTGTAAGGAGAAGGAGAAACTGCTGAAGAGAGCCAGCAAGGTGCACAAGCAGGGCGTGAGCTGGTGCTTCTCGCTGATCTCCCACTACAGAGAAGGACTACGCCGGCGCTCCTTCCTGGGCTCCTTCCTGGACTACTATGCCGCGGACGCCAGTTACCCCATCAGGAAAGCCCTCCAGGAGGGTGGCCTGGAGATGGATTTTCCGAAGGTGAATTACGCCGACCTGGAGGATTCTGAGGAGGAGACCGCCCCGGGCGGGAAGAGGCCCCGCAAGAAAATTCTCCCCGACCGCATGAAGGCCGCTCGGGACCGAGACAACCAGAAGCTGGTGGACTTCATCGTGAAGAAGAAGGGGGCCGACCACCACCTTCTGGACATCTTGAAAGGCAGGAAGCAGTCCCGGTGGCTGACGTCCTTCCTGACTCCTCGCAAGTACCTGCTGTGCTTCGAAACATACCTGGAGGACGAGGACCAGCTGGATGTTGTGGTCAAACACTTACAAGAAATCTATGAGCACATAGACGCGCAGATGCTGGCTCGGATCAGGAACGACAAAGTCGCTTTTGTTCTGGAAGTGCTCCTGCCGGAAGCAATCGTTTGGTCCATTGCCACCCTCGAGGGCCTAGATTACAAGGGAGCAGAGGAGAAGTACCTGCAAGGGCCTCCTGTGCATTACCGTGAGAAGGAGCTGTTTGACAGAAACATCTTAAGGAGAAGGACAAAGAGTCCAGCCATCCGGAGGAGCGCCAATTAGGTCTTCCCCTGCACTCACACCCCAGGACGGACCCTCCCCCTTCCTATCCTCCCTTACAACCCCTATCCTGGTGCCAGGCGAATCCGCGTTCTCTATGGCACGTGAATGGTAGTACTTTCTGGAAATGCGAGCCGTTGGGAACGTGTGGAGATCGTCTCGGACCCACCTTTAGCATTTGTGAGTGGCACAGCCATTGCCATTTCTTGGTCCCAAGCCCTTCCCAAGCTATTTTGTGAGAGGGCTGCAAATAGTCGTATCCCCGTCTGCCCCTACGGATGTGTGGTCGTTGGGCTACTTCCCGAGGAGGACGCTCTATTTTTCATAGCCTTCATTTTGACTGCACTTGATAGCATCATGTTGAGCCCACCCGTGTTCTTTTCTTCTCAGCGTAGAGAGCCACTGGCATCGGCTCTGTAGCAATCAATTATAGGCTTAAAGTCGAACGTGTGTTTACACAGACAGCCAGGGGACTTTTCCCTCTTGCCGAGGCATGTGGCTAGAGGAAACAACTGGACTCCATCTGAAGATACCTCCAGCCTCGTGCTTGCTCTGCCTGTTCAACTTTTGAAAATCGGCCCTGAGAGTTGTAACTGATGGCAGAGGCGTTTTCTTGTGCCCCATGACTGCCCTCCAATACTTCTTGGAGAAAACGGTTCTGAGAGCCAAGCCTGAAGCTGAGGGGCCACGCGTGTGTAGCGTGTGTGGGGAGACGAGCTCAGCACGGTAAACACGCCGTCCACCTCGCGCACTCCACCTCCACTCGTCTGGACTCGTCACCCTGAAATTCCACTCATGCTCGTAGCTCTCTTCCACGGCTGAGCAATTTCCTAAGACAGACAGGCTTCAGGCTGTCGTTGCCATGGACAGAGGCTGGGCCCTCTTTACATCGCCATCCGTCCACCCCCCGCGAGGACGCAGACAACGGCTAGAGTCATCGTTGTCACAGGCTGGCCGCTCTACGCCCACGGGCCTGAGCCGACCTCGTAGGAGCCCACCTGCTTGCCTATGAGGTGTAGGTGCAAGAGCACGATGTTCCGGATCCCGTATCCGCCTCGGACCGGCCCCGCGGCACTTTTCGACTCACCCATCGGCCAGCTCCAGCAGGTTCCCACGGTCTAAATGTGGGCTGGCGAGTCACTCCAGGCTGCCTGAGCAGCAGATGGACCAGGCTGGGAATTTAGAGATGGAATCTAGAAACGGCCACCATTCGGCCAGGTGTGGCCTTTGTCAGGATAGACCTGAACAGACAGCTCAAAGGGGACTTGTGAAGCCCATGAACAAACAAGACTGTCACTGACAATCAGCGCTAGGAAAGCTAGTTTATTTTTTAAACTTGGCGTGAAAATAGTAAGAGCTTAACACGGACCTGAGGGCATTTTGGGTTCTTACAGGAAGTCGACGGCTGTCATGAGACCATGCTATGTGTTCACGTGCCCGTGTCTTTAGGGGAACCACTGAGACTTTTGCCTCAAACTTCTGCCCCATCACACCTGAGATTGTATGACTCCAAAGGGGAGGGTCCCGGCTAATACATAAACACACTTCCGAAGAAATAATTTTTGGAAACCATGATGGCAGTTGTTTTCATTTCCATTGCTCGCCCCAGATTTCTTCTCATTGTAAATAAACATTCACTTTCACACTTGGTTTTGTATCATTTCAGGACAGGGCCTCCCAAATTGCATAACTTTGGGCCCCACAGAGCCCTCTTGGGGCTCTGCCTGAGAGACAGCCAGACTGCTGGGCACACTGCCTGGACGATCCACATGGCATCCCCAGACCCTGGCAATTCCTAGGAAACAGACCACGGCGTGCCTCATATGCTGAGATGGCACAGTAGAGTTTCTCTGTCTATCACACTGTCTCTCTGACCCTATATGTCCCCCATGTTCAGCTCTGTCATGGAGCACTCTCTCTAGGTTCTAAGATTGCCTGTACTATCGCATTGGTTTATTTAACTACACATGGCATACGAGGTCAGCAGAGCAAGTGAGGTGGCTTTAGGTTCTTCTCTGAATCCGAGCTTCGGCTGCCATAGAAAGTGGTGTGTCATGCGGCAAGTCTTTGATGCTATTGCTAGCATGACTCTCAATTTATTTCGGTTCACTCTTACCGGCTACCCAAGTAGATATGGCCAGCCCCGTGGGTGAGTCCGCGGAAGGACAGGACACGAATTGTCTCTCTATTGCTTCAGTCACACTGGGGAGACAAGGGGCTTACAGGTCACGAGGAGACACGAGGCGCAGGGCATCCTAGGCTGGCGCAGAGATGGGGAATGTAGTCCGCGAGCACGCTAGGCATCTACGAGGCACAGTCAGCGCCGGCAAGCCAGAGGGGGAGCTCCACGGAGACCCTTGAGGACGGTGGTGGCGGTAGCCACAGAGCTGACCGAGGGTGAAGATGATCGAAGAGCGGTCTGCCCAGCGATCCTAGAGTGCGGTGGTCGGAACTAGTGGCCGACGGTGGACAGTGGAGCAGGGGGCCGTCAGGGAGAGGTGGGGTCGGTCTGCGAACCGGCAGAGCCTCCGGCAGCAAGTGAGGTCTCAGATGCAGCGAGACAGGATCTGGCGCAAGCGGAGGACCGAGCCCGTGAGCGGCTCGAAGTCCAGGGCTTTTATGGGCAGTTTCTGCAGTCTCACGGTTGGCAAGGAAAGTGGCCGTCTGTCGCCCTATCGGGCCCAGATGGTCCTATCGTGACCATTTGGTCTTTGACGTCATTCCAAGATAGGCGGCGGTCCTGGGCGAGGCGCCTTATCAGGATGACCAGTCTTTGGGTTATGGCCAAGTCATTTTGGCTTGAGTCCACAACTTAAAATGGCGTTACTTTGGTTCACACTGTGTAGCGCTTCAAACTAGAACTATGACACACTTAAAACAATAACAACCAAGGTTACAAGTTATATGCCAGGTAAAACAGGGTGGGACCTTGTGAGCCAGATGATAATGTAATTTCTAAGGTGACAAGGATGCATTACTTCACCCTGTTAGTGAGAAATATTTATCAGTGTCATGGCCTGACTGCCTGTGTTTGAAACCATCGTCCCACATTTGCCCATATCTGTGAGATCATATGTGGTGTTGTTTGGGGTGAACGGAAGGGACCTGGTCCCTCTGGGGCTGTCGTGTATACTTGTGGCATTTTAATAAATTTTCCCAGAGAACCTGTGCACTTGAGAGAGAGAGAAACAGAAAGACGGAAAGTGAGAAACTACCCCCATATGGGGTCACGCTGCATTCTCTTCTCTTCCATTTCTTCCTCCTCTTGTGATATCAGGCACAGACTCACACACGACCTGTGAGTTTTTCAAGCCTCTGGGTCCAGGACTGAAACAATGCAGTTAGCCACGTGGGATCCAGGGGCCTTAACTACCATGCCACCAGCTGGCCTGCCTGTGGCATTTATTGATGAAAGGCAGACATGCCAGGGTCCGGCCTCAGCAGTGGTGGGTGGCTCGTACACAGGAAGGCGACACGGGTGATCAGGAGCAAAAAATTAGACTAAGACCTCAATTCCTCTTAGCATGTTCTCAGCCGACCACAGCCAGAGCCAGCTCCAGGCTGCCACGCTAGCGGCTACCAAACACACGTATTTATTGAGGGGTGTCTTACAGGAGTAGGAGGGGTGAGGGGGAAATAAAAGATTTACTCCATGAAACAGGGAATTCAAAGCACAGGAACAATGATCATAAAACATGATGTCCGTCTTGTTTGAACAGGTGAAGCCAAACACAGTTCTCAGAACGAAGGAGTCTATTTGTCTGGTGCATTTTTCTTCTTCAGTCTTGATTACCGGACAGGGTCTCTTGAAGAGGGGGGCTTGCAGGAAGCTTGGTAACTTCAGTCCCAGGTCAGCTTGATAACTTCAGTCCCGGGCCAGGGCGGCAACATTGCTGGTTGCAAAGGCCTAGATAGAAATCTTGTCTTGTTAAGTAAAGACACAGTTAATATATGGACTATCTATATATTACAGCTAAAGAGGGTGAGCCTATTACCCATATGGGAAAGGAAGATGATCTTGTAGCTCAGGAGACAACACAGGATGTTGTATTAGCAGTTTTTCATAGTCAACAGCACACAGATGAGAAACTCTTTGTGGTTGAAAACTACCTGTTGCTTTAGATAAGAGCTCCCAGCTAAGATAATCTTTCCCTGGAGCCTTCAGGTTTGTTTGTTCATCCTGTTGTCGCCAACCAGGCTTTTTCCTTTCTTTATATACCTGCCCGTTTCTGTATTTTGTTTGCTGAGTCTGTCAATTAGTGAGTTCTTTTGTTTTATCTCTGGATCCCTGTTATGTGGTGAATGTGCTGACTTTGCCTAGCATGAGTTAACTTTGGCCTGTAGCTATAACAAGGGGTATTTACATAAAACTAGCCTTAAACTAACTTAGTCTACATATGCTTCTAACGCTAATTTGGTTTATACTAACTTAACCTATATGTTAATTTTGGCTTAAAACAGGCAGGTGGAGAAGTCTCAAACTTTCTGGCCCTCTCCTGCTGTCTTAGGAAACCACATTCCTACAAGATCACTAATTGGCTTTATTGTAATGGTTGGGGGTGATATTTTACCCTTGCAGGGGACCTTAATAACAGTAAAACTCAGGGCAGAGAAATTGAATACCAGCCAGTACAACGACACAAGGAGGGCTCGTCAACTGGGCCTTGCCTCAGTTTCTTCCCAGTCCAGGCCTTGCCTTTTAGACATGGGAGGCAGCCTCTCTACCAGCTTCTGTTGTCTGCATGGCCCTGTCACAGACATGCTTCAGGCAAAAATCTATTCTCTTTTATCGAGGTGGATTTCTGGCTGTATGGGCTCTGACATCCCTTCCAGTCTGGGTAGTTGCTAAGGCTGCTGTCTGATTGCTGTACATTGGATCTCCATCACAGGAGTGTCTGTGTGTCTGGCAGGAAAGCCCAACCTGTTATTCATGCTGAATGCACTGAAGTGCGGAGACCTCCTTCCTTCCAGTCGTAAGACAGACTACCGAAAAGTCAGGCCCTGATTCTCACTGGTTGACAGAACTACTGAGAAACGGCATGCACAGCACTCACCGGTCTCCAGGTCCGTGTAAGAAACTTGTAGCACAGAGCGGAGCCCTGAGACCTGGAAGGTGGTGAGCTGGTGAATACCCAAAACCCTTACCCCGGCATTAGCAACCCCTCACCCTTGCTCCTTGTCCCTAGAGACCTTGCAAAGAGCACTTCTAAGGAAGCTACCTCAGAAGTTATAGTTTGTCCCATCTGGAGACCCGTTCAAGCCAGCGGCAGTGCCGGACACCAGGCTGCCTGTGGCTGCGGGCCCTAACGGCCGGGATCTGTCGCTCATCCTCTGCCCCTTCCCCACTTGCCCTTGGGCTCTCAGAATTTCAGTGTTTTGAATAGCCCCACACGATTTTTTCATTTGCCCCGGAGGTGAAGCTTATGAGGTCAGTTGGAGGCTCACCACTGCTTAAAAACAGGGAGGAGGCTGGGTCACCCAGGACCAGTGACAACAGTGCATGGTACTGGTGAGCAACAGGTAGGCAGACTAGAAGAGAGATCACCAATTTTCTAATCCTGCACACCTCTTAAAACTCAGAGATACTTTGAATAAGTTAGGGAGGAACGTATAGATCACCAGATGACTAGGAACAATCGCAGAGGCTCAAGAATTATGAGCAACCAACAAAAGGTCTCTCCCCCGAGGGAACTCATCAAGCCCACATCACCCACAGTCAATACACTGCACGTCGTGGACGGACATGTCGGGTAAGGAATTCAGCATGTTTGTAGTGACCAAGCTAACTGAGATGGAAAAGAGGCGATGAGCTCCAGGAGATGAGGAAGTCCTTTCATGATTTGAAAGAAGAAATAGACACTTTAAACAAGAACCAGATGGAACTGTAACATTTTTTTAATAACTAAAAAGACAGCAATAAAATGACATACCAAATGACTGCAAGGCTTTAGGTAAACAGTACATTTTCAGGACAATTATTTGAGTGAAAGATCACAGTGGGCTGGATTGACCATGGCCACCATTGTGGAAGTGAAGAGCTTGGGCAAACAGATTTGGAGGCAGCAGGGAGAAGGGGCCCAGAGAAAGAATGGCCTGAAGTGCATCACCGAGGCTGGATAGCGACTGGCTTGTACTCCAGACTGACAACCAGGACAGCTATCTCTAAGAAGGGCAGCAGGGATCCAAACGGGCTCTGCTAAGTGCACACTAAGAGTACCAGCAGGCAGGAGTCAGACAGCTCCCAGGCCAGGGACAATGTGATTGCACTTGGTGCCTAGGATTGCCACCTGCATGGCTGGGACCTAAAAACACGCCTCAGGCACCACAGCCTCTGAGAGCATCTAGAGGAGCTCGTTTCTTCAGAGGCTACACTCTGAGGACCAACGGGGCAGACTGTTCCTCAAGTCCAGGACCCCACAGGGACATGCTGGCTCTCGATCCCTGTGCCCCACAGGCCAATAGGGAAAAGTGAACAAATCAGTCTCTGCGATAAGACTAAAGCTCACGCTGTGAGGTCGATACTGGCTAACACGTTTACACCACACAGCCAAACTTGCACACTGGATTCTAAATGCACCCCAAACAACAATTGCAGATAATGGAGATGATACAAACCAAAGAGGTATATGCTTTGGTTAGCCCATAAGATGCAACAGAACCCCATCTGTTCCAATCTCTGTGGAAAAGGTGATTCTTTTACGCTGCCTTTCTTGAGTTCCGTGTCTTAGATGTGTACCTCATGTTTAACAATCAGCCAAAGGGCCAGCAGGAGGTGTAGAGGTTAAGGTGTTGACTCCCACATGGTCAACTGTTGTTCTATTCCTGGACCCGAAGCCTTCAAAATCACACTGGGTGTGTGTTTCTGTGCGCACGCCCAAAATCAAAAGGGATAGTGGTGTGCCCCCTGGGGGGAGGGGTTGATTTCTCACTTTCCCTCTCTTTTTCTGGTGAGCATACATGCCCTATGGCAATTCCCCCCAAAATAAATCAGCCACAATCTTATGTGTATCTCAAGATCTCTGAAAGCCTCATGCTAGTTCATACCTCCAACACGAGCAAGCAATGGAGACCGTGAAAAGCTAGAATCTACTCATTTGTTTTTGTTCTAAATCCATTGACCTGATTTAAAAAAAAAATGCATTATTATCATAATCTTGTTTCTATTACATTGAATCACATATAACTTTACAGTGTATTACATTTTTTCTTCCAGAAGGAATACCATGCATATCAGTCAACACAAAGACATTAAAATCACCATCATTATCATCTAATAGCTTTTCATATTTTTCCAGATTATTCCAATAATGTTTTAAACATTCAAACACTCTTTATCATTTTGATTGTAAAAAGACTTTACCCAACATGAAATATTTCTCAGACCTGTCCAGTTGAGAATACTATACACGTCATCATCAACAGGTAATAAACCATTTCTGTGCCCCACTAATGTCATGCCTGTTTGTTCTCTTGCTATCCTTCTCCATACTCTTCTCTTCTCCCACCACGTTGCACACTGTCTTATCATCGCTAACTATTTTCACTGCTTTTTATGTCCTCCAATATTTCGATCTCTACCATAAAGTGCGGATAGTCGGTATATGTTAAGAGGATACACACAATATCTTTCTTTCATATCCTGGCTTACTTCACTCAGCAATAGATCCTCCATATCCGACCATTTTCTATCAAATGCCAGGGTCTTGTTGTTTTTTATGGCTGAGTAGGATTCCATAGAGTATATGTGCCACACTTTTTCAATCCATTCATCAGTTTGTGGGCAATTGGGTTGGTTCCATGTCTTAGCGATCGTAAATAATGCTGCAATAAACATTGATGTGCAAGCGCTTTCATTGACCTGATTTTTTTTTTTTTTTGGAGAGGTTTTTTGCTATAGGGCGCGTGCGCTCACCAGACAGACAGAGAGAGACATAGAGACAGAAAGCGAGAAATCACCCCCCAGGGGGGATGGTCATGCCGCAATCCCTTCTCCTCCATTCTCCTCTCGGGATCTTGGGCACGCACGCACACGCGCCCGGCGTGAGTTGTAAGCCACCGGGTCCGAGACGCGAACCGCGGTCGACTACGTGGGAGTCCAGCGACATAGCCATTACTTACGCTAACTGCTGGTTCCCTCATTGACCTGATTTTGAAAAGAGTTCGATTGATCGTATTAGACTTACAAGTCTTCTACAGAACGGAAATTTTTAAAAAACTTTGATACTTTGGGGAACAGCAAGTGGTGTGTTGGTTTAGGCACTGGACTCCCACATGACTGAACGTGATTCGAGTTCCAGATACAGTGGCTTGAAAATCATGCCAGTCACGTGTGTGTGCACGTGCCCAAAATCCTGAAAAGAGAATGGAGAAGAAAGGATTGCAGTGTGGCCATTCCCCCAGAGGGTGATTTCTCACTTTCCCTCTCTGTCTCTCTCCAGCATCCTATGACAGAAACCAACCAAGCAAACATAAAGTTTGCTACTTTGAACACTGGCCTAGAATCACTGGAACGACACACTTTCTTTATCGTAGTTAATATGGCAGTGAAAGGCAACTCCCTCAGACTATTTTCCTCGCACTGGTGAAAACCCAGGTGCCAACACACAGTGGGCACTTCTTTTGCTTCTTCCTTTTACACCTAGGCATGCAAATAAGATTCCTGAATCCTTTCCAATGTGTAAAACTATGGATTCTGGGAGGGTTTCCTGAGGGCCCTCCACGTAAGTTTTCCCTTAGATAACATGGGGACTGTCACCCTGCTGGCCTTGCAAGTAAGCAGAGCACATCGAGTCACATCAGTCTTCCCTCTGCACATCCTATAGGTTTACCCAAAACTACCATCTGTGCCAGGGCGGTCCTCTTCTGGAGCTTCTCCCAGCTTTCCAACACCTTGCAATAATGCTCAGTGAGGCTGACGGCCATGGGCACAGACACCGATCTTGTGGGCCCATGAAAGAGGCCAGCCCAAAGGGTCAAATACTGTGCATTGAAAGCCTTGTCTGGGGACCAGCAGTGGGCATAATGGCTATGTTCCTGGACTCCCATGTAGTCTACCGCGGTTCAAGTCCCAGAGCCGGTGGCTTAAACTCATGCCAGGCGTGTGTGCATGCGTAAGATCTTGAGAGGAGAATGGAGGAGAAGGGATTGTGGCGTGGCCATCCCCCCGGGGGGTGATTTCTCGCTTTCTGTCTCTCTGTCTTTCTGGTGAGCACATGCGCCATATAGCAAAAACCTCTTCGAAAGAAAAAAAAAAAAAAGAAAGCCTTGTCTGAAGGCATTTTCTATGTATGCAGATTTGGTTAATCTCAGAGCACTACAAAAAACGGGTACATTCTGAAATGACCAATTTCAGTGAATAAAGTGTATTAAATTATAAGCTAAATATCATGTAATTCTATTTCAGTGAGGTCCCCAGAGTAGTCTGATTCAGAGAGACAGAAGACAGGGGTTCTGGGGCTGGAGGAGGGGCAGTGGGGAGTTAGTGGTTAACGGGGACAGGGGCTCGGTCTGGGAAGACGAATGAATTATGGTGATGGCTGCACAACGCACTGGATGCCACACTTAGAGAGGCCACCATGGTGAGTTTTCTGTCACATACATTTTACTATAATACAAAAGTAAAAAGTGAAGAGTGGAGAAGCCAGCTGGTTCACCCTACACTTGGAAGCTGGACCTCTGGCCCAGCACATCTGGTTCTCTAGCCGGTCTTTGCCCTAGTTCCCCCAAAAGCTGCTTTCACTTCTGCTCCCAAGCCCTTCTTTGTTCACCTCTGCTCGAGCCTGAACACCCTGACTGTCATGCCAAGGCTCCGAATGCAGCTTCCATTTCTGCTTTTTGTTCCCCATGCTATTTCCTATGTAAAGTTCTGACGGGGGCAGTTAGTCTTGCAGATTTTTCTCATTTCACCATTCCATCCTCATAGGTTGTCCTGCTCCCTCTCCCCTGAAGACCCTAAGTTCCTTGATGATCAGGACTGGGTCCTGCACTAGGCAGAACAGCAACCTTTGAGGTGTAGGGCAGGTCTCAAAGCTGTGATGAGACATCCGTGGGTTGGGGAGAGAAATGTTGTCCTGTAGGCTGTGGGCCGTGGGGCCCACCATCCTCTGCAATGGACAATCTGGAAGTGAGGGACTTGAGGCTCAAAACCCTGGGGAGAAATAGCTCAGCAGAGCCAGTCTGGGGCCGAGGAGGACAACTCCCTCTCAGAGTTGACAGGGCCTTTCAGGAGAAAAGAGAGATCGCCGTTCAGCTCTGAACAGCCTGTCAGGAGCCCATCCACCTTGCTCTCTCCTCTGGCTCAGCCCTGTGGGGCCCAGCAGAGTCCCTGGAAGGAAGTGCCAGGGAGGGAATGAAGCCATGAGTGACTGGAGCCCTGCCCTGCAGGAAGCACACTCCTGGGCTGGCAATGCACACAGTGCCTGGGCAGACTCACCTGTGAAGGCATCGCCGCCTGCTCTACCTGCCTTCCATGGAGAACAAACAAAACCGCACAAGAGACCTGGCAGTGGTTTCCTACGGGGAAGCCAGAGTGAAAGAGGTGGCTGAAAGTCGGGGGCAGAAGCTCCAGCAAAGCAGGGTCTCCAGCAGGAGGAGGTGAGCCAGCCAGCGGTGCCAGTCCCATGGTGGGAGCAGCTCGGAGAGCACTGGCTGCGAGCGCTCCCCAGGCAGCCACTGGCCCGGCCGTCATGGGGCCGCGAACCTGTAGGGTCTGAGCTGAGGTTTGACCCACAGGTCAGACACACAGGATTTTGAAGAGTTTACCAAAAAGAAAACAAGAACGCAAGGTGGCTGGTTGACAGCTCCCTATAATGGCCGGAAGTGGAAATGGTGACCCCGGGGGACATGGGCTTAAGAGGAAGACTGTTGGACTTCCTTTCACCAGTTTCCTCCCGCGTCAACCAGGCTGGGAGGCCGTTTAAAAAGCCACGTGTGGCTCACGGCACATCTCTACGGGCCAGGCAGCCCCGGGGACAGTGCCGGCACCCCCGCCTCCTCGACCCCCAACAGGCCCACGGCCCCTCGGCGCACCCCAGCAGCGGTTTCCCGAGGCCGACCACGCCCGGGCCCGCAGCAGGCTGAGGGGCTCACCTCTGCGCTCCATGGCGACCAGGCTCCCCTGGCCCTCCAGAATCCGAGCCCAGGGACCACGGGCGCAGACCACGCCCAGCGGGGCAGTCGGCCCCGCCAGCTCCGTCGCTACAGTCACACGGGGGAGGCCGGGCGGTCTCTATGGCAACCCGGCCCCGCAGGCCTGGGGATCACTGCGCTCCTGCCAGGCCGCAGCAGTGCTCCGCCGCCGCAGCCACCTGGCCTGGCGGGAAGGCACCGCGCATGCGCCCGCGCCGGCCCCGGCCACGCCCCCGGCGGCCGCTCCTCTGCTCCCCCGCCACCCGCGGCCACGTCCCAGGACCGCCACCTCCGCGCCAGCGGCCGAGGAGCGGCTCTGCCTCCGGCGCTTCTCTGAAGGAGCTGTTAGGTCCCGCGGCCCGTCAAGGGCACACGGGGGCGTCTGAGCCCCCCCGGGAGGGTCCTGGGACTCGCGGTCCGGGTCTAAGCGGGAGCTCTGTCCTCCAACGAGGCGGTGGGAAATTCGAGGACGAGGGCTTCCGGAGGCGAAGTTGGGCACGGCCACCCTGCCTGCGGCCCTGATGGCGTGGCGGGCAGCGGGGCCTGTGGGCTAGGGCCCTGCCCTCTTCGCCAGGCAGGTGGTGTGCCCGCGGGCAGCAGGGAAGGAGTGAGGATCAGAAAGGTTAATTCCGCCAAAGCTTTGGGTTCAGGGTCCTCCCTAGCCTCAGGAGTTCAGGAATTACAAAGCACTGGGAGGAACGCAGGGTTGGGGAAAGACACTGGGAAGGGTAGCCAACCCCTAAGCCATGGCGACAGGACTGCTGGGGCAATGCCGGTGTTTCTCAGGCCTCGCCTCCACAGAGCCCGACTGGGAGCTGGGTCTGTGACCTCCCACAAGGACCAAAGCAGTGCTTTAAGGACCCGTAGGGTCTATCCAGGCAACTAGTCGTCCCCCTAAATACCCCCACCCCCCGTACAGTCCAACACAGTTTCATGGATTCTACCTTCCAAATATCTTCCAAGCTGACTTCCCTCCATTTCCAGTGCTTCCACCATAGTCCACGCCAGAGATCTTCAAAAGCGGGGTTCATGCGTCTCTGGAGTGTGCAGGCGTGTTAGGTAGGCAGTGCTCGGTTTTTGTTTTGTTTCTGTTTTCGTTTTTATTTTATTTTATTTTATTTTTTGCCATAGGGCACATGCTTGTTTTGTTTTTAAGAGAGATTTTTGCTGTAGAACCTGTGTACTTGCAGAAGAGACAGGCAGACAGAGAGAGAGAAAGCAAGAAATCATTGGACGGGGCCATGCCTCAATCCCTTCTCTAGTCACCCCTTGGGATTTGGGGCACCCACACACACATGCCCTGGGTCAGTATGGAACTGCTAGGTCTGGAGCCTCGGTCCAGGACTCAAATGGTAGCCGGCCAGCCCCGTAACCACTACGCCACCTGCTGGCCCCTGCAGGGCTAGTTTTAATTTCCTGGAGTTGCACTGGGGACCGGTTCCTTGGAAACCTGCAGCTCCTTCATGCAGGCTCTGTCTCCAGCCCCACAGCCCCATTCACAGTGACAATCCCCCCACTCTTCAAAAGAAAAGCATCCCCTACTTTTTCTGAAGTACTGAGAGGCATTGTCTCAAGATGTGATAGCCAGTGGGGCTGGCAAACAAAAGGACAACAGGAATGATTGGTTTGGAAGAGCCTCCTTCAGTGATTACGGCCTGCCTGTCATCACTGGAAAAGTGTATTTCTGCCGAGGGAAAGCATGGCTCTGAAACCCCAGCTTGTCGCCCAGCCTATGCTGACATGGTATGAATTCAGATGTATTGTAGATGGAAAGCAGGAATGACGTGGCATCTGCTAGTCCACAATATTATTAAATATTGCATTTCTCTTGAGGAGACTTTTATCTTTTTTTCACAAACTGATTTTTCCATTATTACTAATGCTTGTGGAGGGGATATGATAGCTGGGGAAAAGGCACAGTTGAACAACTGAATTTGGTTAGGACACTCGTAGTTTGCAGCTTACCTGGAGTGTTTTCTGATACTTTCAAATAATCAAGATATAGTGACTTAAAGCCACAGAGGAAAAGGGGACATGGTTATTTTCAGGTAGGATATATTTCATACAGTCAGGTAGTTAAAATTCATTTTCACCAAAATAAATAATAAAATGATTTATCCCAATTAAGACCTTATTTTAATTCATAAAACATTTTATAGTTTTGGTCTCTTTAAAATTTTTTTTATTTTATATTTAATTTGGTGCAGGGCATGTGCACTTGCCAGGAAGAGAGAGACAGAAAGAGAAAAAGAGAGCGAGGGAGAGAGAGAAAGCACCCCAGGGGAATGGCCACACTACAGTCCCTTCTCCTCCACTGTCCTCTAGGGATCTGAGGAACACATACACACACGCCCCATGTGTTTTTCAAGCCACTAGGTCCAGGAGTCGAACCACATTCAGCCATGTGGGATCTAGCTGTCTCAACCACCATGCTACTGACTGGCCCATTGATCTCTTTAATAATAATAAATGCTAGCCTACGGACCAATAAGCTTGCCAGTACAGTCATCCCCTTATCCATAGCATATATATTCCAAAACCCCAGTGATGCCTAAAACTGTGGAGAGTACTGAGCCCTCTATAGACTACATTTTTTCCTATACATACATACCTGTGATCGGGTTTAATCAATAGACACCATAGGAGATGAACAACACTAAAATAGAACGATTATAACAATGTGTTGTGATTGCAGTCTCTCTTCCTCTCTGATAAAATTAATTTTCGTGTCATACAGTACTCAACTATTTTTGGACCTCAGCTGACCATAGGTAAGTGAAACAGCAGAAAGCCAAGCTGTGGCTCATCGGGGATCACTGGACATACTTTTCTCCATTAACATTGTGGCAATGTCTGATCATAAGGTCTAATAAAGCCACAGGGAGGACATCTCCCTGGGGAAGAGCAGGGTCTGTTGGTGTTGCAGAGACTAACCTGGCTGCTGTGGCAGAGGGGACAGAGTAGGCAGGGGCCAGAGCTGAGGCAGAGAGGGCAGGTGACAGGGCCAGGTCCAGAGACTGTGGGAGCAGGACAGTACTCATGGACAAGAGTCACCAAAACACCATGACAGGTTAGGACAAAGGAGGGGGATGAAGCATGCAGGCATCCTTGCTTGAGTAACCAAGTGGTAACTGGAGCCCTGTGCATGGGAGGGCAAGCGTGGGAAGAACAGGACATGTTCATTCTGAAATGCCTGCAGGGCACGCGTGTGGAGCTCTGGGTGAGGTCCCTTCAGAGACAGGACATTCGCCTGAGGATTGGAGCCCACCCAGCCACCCTGAGCTCTGGCGGTGAGGGGTGGGGAAGAGCAGGCAGAGGACAAGTGGGGAAGGGGCACCGGTAGGCAGGCAGAGACAGAGGAGGTCTGTGTAAAGGTCAGGGGGTGAGGTCACAGAGCCAAGAAAGAAAGGGGTTCTGAGAGGGAAGGAGAACCAAGTGTGCAGAGTGGTGGAGACCGAGGGGGCAGAGAAGTGACACAGACAGCCCAGTCCTCGTTGGGGGATATGGGCGGCCCAGGCCAAGCAGGGAAGTTCTGGACTTGGGAGTCAGCCCGGAGTGAAGGTAGGAGAATGGGAAGAGGTGAGCCGAATGGGGAAATGAGTCACGGTGCATGCTCCAGGCAGGCTCATCGCCAATGGCTCAGATGGGCCTGTGGGGTGCTGGTGGCAACAGTGTCCCAGCCAGACACCAGGAGCAGCCTGCATGCCTGTCTGAGGGGTGGCCGACATCATGGGGCAGTGATTCGGCACACAGCGAGCTGAAGCTCGGGGAGCCCTTGGCCAGGAAAGTGCCCATGGGAAAAGCTGCCTTAGGGCCCTGCAGCTCCAGGCCGGTCGGGTGCAGGGCAGTGGGGCCTGTGGACCTAGAGCTCTGCTTCCAGCCCAGGCAGCACTGTCCCAGCGCAGCATCTAGCCTAGGTGGCAAAGGAGGGCAGGACCTGTGGAAGGGTGACTCCAAGTCAGACAGACAGATGTCTCTGGGGAGGTAGGACACCCATCTGCCCTCAGGGCCAGGAGAGCAGCACCCCTGAGCCCATCAGGCTGGGGCGAGCACAGGGGCAGGGTAAAATGTGAGCACCCACTCTCAGCTACCACCTCTTGGTGCACACACTTGGACAGAGACGCCAACCTTGCCTGTGAGAAGAGCTGGTAAGGACTCTCCCCAGACACACCAAGAGGGGGCCCACAGGGTTGGGCTCCAGACGTGGCAAGCGGTTTCCCAAGACCCTGGACTTGCAGTGGCGATAGGATGGGCCCAGGCAGGTTCTGGTGCTGGATGACCATCATAGGCTGGCCACTGGCACTTAGCCAGACAAGTGCATGGGCCTGGGGTGTGTCCATGAGGTCAGAGGCCTGTGACCCCATTGGGCCAGATGGGCAGCACCCTGCTTGTGGCCCCTGTGAAGGACAGTGTGCACATGGGTGCTGGTGGTACCCACTGCATGGACTCACACCTGGCCAGCGTGTTGGTCACTTAGCCCAGCAGTGGGACCGGTCCTGGGTGGGAAGTCCCAGGGCCCCGCCTCCCTGCCCATGGTGGGCGCAGTTCAGACTGCTCTCTTGTGGGTACCCAGGGTGCCAACCCCTCCCCACCATGGCACTTCCAGGGTAAGTCTGGGAAGGTGAGCTGGGTCCAGAAACAGGGGACGGGGCTGGAGGAGCCAAGCCTGGGGACTCCTGGGCACCACACACAGCACAGACCCTGGCCCAGAGGTGGGTGGGGGCAGGACAGGGGACATCTGTTCCAGGACCCCTTAGGGTGAAGGGTGTTGGGGGCAGTGGTGGCAGAAAGAGAAGGCAAAACTGTCCCCGGACCCGGGGTGCCGTGATAGTGCCATAGCCTGGCAGCATGACCCATGCATGTCAGTGGCCTGGCGGTCTCCAAGGCCACTCAGAGGGTCCGTGCTTCACGGTCCCTCACCCCGCTCTGCGTCTGCACTGCGGAAAGTGGTGGCAAGTAGGTGCCGGCACAGTGGCCCACGTGTGGTGTGGAGAGGCAGAGGCAGACAGAACAAGAGAAGGAGCGGGTGGGCAAGAGACAGGCACCCGACCAGGGACCCGCCACAGCTCTGCACCGCCAGAGCTCCTCCAGCTGAGATGGGGACCCTCAAGGACTCCGCTCCCGGAGAAGGTACCAGCCTGGGAATGGGGTGCTTGACCCCAGGAGAGCCAGCCGCCAGTCCTTGGCCTTCCCAAGACTCAGAGAGTCAACAGGGGAGGGGAGAACGGGGGCGTGTGTGAGAGGGCCGTGGTCCCAGGGCCTTTCAGAGGACAGGGCAGGGGTGGGGCTGCAGAGGCGCTGCTGGGGGTGGAGGGGCAGCTGAGGCGGGCATTGCCCTGGCAATCATCCGTTCGCATTCACAGGTCGTGGAAACCTGGGCTGTTCTCCTGGAGGCTCAGACTCCAGCCCCAGTTCATCTGGTCTGTGCCAGGGGCTCTTTCCTGCCTGTAGTGTAAGTCTGCGAGGCCATCAGTGCAGAGGGGGGACACCAAAGCCACCTGCCACCCAACCCAGGCAGTGGCTGGATTAGCTGGGGGTACGTGCTGCAGGGTCTGGGAGCAGCTGTGGGGTCTGCTGGCTAGTGGACTGAACATACGTGGCATTTGGGAGGGCTATTTCAGAGGGGGCAGGGGGTGGCAACTCTGAAAATGGGCTAAGGGTCAGGCTTGCTCAGGCAGAGCCTTCGCCGGGAAGAAGAAAAAGCAGAAAGCTCGTGGCAGCATGCCAGGCTGCTGTGCTGAACCGGGAGCTGGCGAGGCTCAGGCCTGGCAGATTCCCCCCGGGTGTCCGCTGACTTCTAGCACTGCGCAGGAGTGTGGGGCGCAGGGTCAGGTATTTCTAAAAGGGAAAGTGAAGCCACCAGCACCCACCCCAGTCCAGGGAAACACACGTGCCTGAAGCTGAAGCCGCAGGTGGCTGCCAACTGCTGACGGCAGGACTGGTCTGCCACAGCCTTTCTAGGGTTAAAAGGCAAGTCCTCCCGCACCAACCAGAGCAGGTCGAGGTTTCCTAGAACCGCAGCCCATAACCACATCAGCTTCTGGCTGGCTGGAAGTGCCCATCCCCTTACTGCATGTGTGTAAAGGGGGGGCAGTGGAGCTCCGCCGAGAATGTCTTCCCTGGAAATGTTATGATGATCTTGTTTTATTATTTTTAGCCAGTGGGCACATGCGCTCAGCAGAGAGAGATAGAGAAACAGAGGGAAAATGAGAAAGCGCTCCCCATGAGAGATGGTCAGGGCACAATCCCTGTCTTCCATCTCCCCCTCCTTTCTGGATTTTGGGCACAAGTGCACCCTCACCCAGTGTTTCTAAAGCTGCCGAACTCGGACGCGAAGCATGCAGTTGGCCATGTGGGACCCAGCCGCTTTAACCCCGAAGCCCCTGGCTGGTCCGCGTCTACGATCCTTTGTACACGGTATCTGACATGCAATGAAAATTTACTACATATGCAGAGAGGGAGGAAAGTATGACGTATGAATCGGAACAACAGATAGAAGAGATTCGAAGCCTGGGGCAGAATGCCTGGGATGGTATGAGCAAGGAGGCGCGGTAGAGCCAGATGGCACGGCCCAGTGAGGGTTTCGGCTGTTAGCGCAGTCAAGGTGGGACCGGGGAGGTGTGGGAGAAGAGTAATGTGGCCGGACTTAAGCGCCACACTAGTCTCTCGCCGCTGTACTGAAAGTGCGCTGGGGTGGGAAGGCGGGGAAAGAAGCGGGGAGCTTGCTTAGGTGACTGCAGTAATCAGGTCAGGAAGCAGGCCGGTGCCTTCGGATGGAGGTGCCGAGAGGTGGCCAGCTTCGGCATCTCTTTTGCAGTTGACAGGGGTCACTGATGGATGGAGGTAGAGCACGAGAGGCGTGGGCGACCTCTGCACTTGGGCCTGTGGAAGCTGGAGGCTGACACTGCCGTTACGGAGCTGGGGAGCCTGCGCACGGAGCGGATTGGGGCGAGGAGAGCAACGCTCCGCTTTGGAACGTGTCGACTGTGAGATGAACGTGAGACACCCAGGGGAGACGTCCTGTGGGAAGCTGAAGTCACGTCTGGAGGTCATGGAAGAGGTGCAGGCTGGAGCAGCCCTGCATCCAGGAGGGGCCAGTGTTTACTGGCTTGTTCAAACCTGGATCTTGATGAATGCGGCAAAGCAGAGAGCACAGATGGAAAATGGAAGGGATCTAAGAACCGAGCCCTGGGGTATTCCGAAGTGAAGCAGATAGGGGATGAGAAAGCCAGCAGAGGAGGTGGAGGAGGAATGCCCACGTGAGACCCAGCCGCCTCAGCCCCCACACCACCAGCTGGCCTTGCCTCCCCTGCTCTATCACTGGTGTGTCCCTGGTGCCCAGTATAGCATGTGACCTGCAGTGGGCACGCAGGACACACTTAGATTATCACGTGAATGAATGAATGGCTCTTCCTCATCCTTCATGCTTTAGCTCAGCACACACCTTTCCGACGACACCTGTTCTCTGGGCCCTTGCTATCATGCCCACAGCCCAGACAAGCAAAGCAGAATACAGATAAATGACATGACATCAGGCTCAAAAGCCTCTGCATACCAGAGAAAATGATCAACAGAATGAGAAAGGCAGTCTTCAGTTTGGGAGAAAATGTTTGCAAATCATATATCTGATATGAGGTTAATGTGAGGGATTCATTCAGCTTGGCAGCACAAATAAATAAATAAATAAAAGGTAGATTTTTAAATGGGCAAAAGTCCCAAGTGCAAACTTCTCTAAAGGATACATGCAAATGGCCAATCAGTGTAAGAGAAGGTGTTCAGTATCACTAATCATCAGGGAAATGCAAATCAGAACCAGAGGGCTAGTGCCTTGCACCTGTGCGGATGGCTGTTCTTTTTTTTTTTTGGGGGGGGGGAGGTTTTCACCATAGGGCGTGTGCGCTCGCCAGACAGACAGAGAGAGACAGAGAGACAGAAAGCGAGAAATCACTCCCCAGGGGGGATGGCCACGCCATAATACCTTCTCCTCCATTCTCCTCTTGGTATCTTGGGCACGCACGCACACACACCCGGCGTGAGTTTAAGTCACTGGGTCTGGGACTCGAACCACAGTCGACTACATGGGAGTCCAGCGACATAGCCATTACGCTAACTGCTGGTCCCAGCGGATGGCTGTTCTAGAGACAACTGGTTGCAAGTGTGGGTGAGGATGTAGAGCAAAGGGAACCCTCGCACACGGACATGTAAGCTGGTGCACCCATTGTGGGGAAAAGTATGGGGGTTCCTAACAGAGTGGAAACGAGGACTACCATGTGACCCAGGGAGCCATCTCTCAGGGACATGCTCAAAGGGAGAGAAGCCAGCAGCTGGAGAGAGGCCTGCAGCCTTGCTCGCTGCAGACAAGACATGGGAGCGACCTAAGTGTCCACCGACGGGAGGCTGGATAAACAAAATGTGCCCCCACACACAATGGAGTATTATTCAGTCACAGGAAGGAGGTCCTTCCTTTTGCTACAGTATGCGAGAACATGGAGGTTATTATGCTAAGTGAAGTAAGCCAGCCACAGGAAGAAAACTACTGTACGATGTCACCTATGTGTGGAATCTAAAAAACAAAAACAAAGCCTGCTGCCTTGTCTTGCTCCTGAGATGCTGGGATCGTGTCTGTCGTGCTCGCTGGTGTAGCTCCTGTGCCCATGGGAGGCCTGGCACACTGCTGGAAAACGAGCTGCCTTGCGTGGAAATAATGTAGAGCATCTTTACAGAGGGGCTGGAAGCTGGCCTTCTTTGGTTTGGTAAAGTCACACTAAAGCCAAATATCATCTCCTGGGGAAAAGGCCCTGGAACCACCTGCCCAGAGGAGGTCCCCGAATCAGAGCATTGTTCTCGCCCTGTATGCTGTCCTCAGAGCCCTTAGAGTAGTGGAGTTTCGTTACAGAACACCTGGTTTACTGCTTGCCCCGCCCATGCTGTAACTCCGCCAGGTCCTGAAGTGGGTCTGCTTTACTGGGAGGGGATCCCTGAATCTAGCACGCCAGCAAGAAATAGAGATCCAATAAATGCCTGCTGAGCCAGTGCATGGCCAACTGGCACATCCGGGTGTTGGCTGAAAAGAGGCACCGACAGGCAGAAAGAAGACACCCACAGTAGGAGATGTGAAACCAGGGGTCTGCAGAGTGGAGGCACTGCAAGCAGAAGACAGCGGTTTAGGCAGCTCATGGGCAGTGTAACAAAACAGATGTGGCAGTAGAGCATTGTGCACGCACACTCACACCCAGACGGCCCGCACGAGCACAAGTCGTTCTGCGAACACCCATCAAGAGAGGGCATTTAAATGCACAGCACAGTGGACAGCATGCCTCGGAGTTGAGAAGCAACGTGGGGCAGGTGTTCAGTGACGAGAGGCAGCTCTCCAGCGGAATGTGCCCTGCAGAGGGGCTGCCGGGGCAGAGGGCAGGGTGGGTGTGAGCACGGCCGGGGGACCCCCACCTAGAACACACTAGAACACACAGGCCATAGGAAAGGTCTGCACACCCAAAGGACCGAAGTCCTACAGAACCTATTCTCCATGTGCAGTGGAGTGAAACCCAAACTCAGCAGCACCCGGGGCCAGCAGGTGGTGTGGTGGTGAAGGCGCTGGGTTTCCACACGGTCCACCACAGCTCGAGGTCCAGACCTGGCGGTTTGAAAATCACTCTGGCCATGTGTGTGTGTATGCCTGAAATCTCAAGAGGAGAAAGAAGGGGTGTGGCGTGGCCATCCACTCTGGGGGGAGGGTGATTTCTCACCCCCCTTCCACTTCTCTCCAGCAAGTGCAAAAACCTAAAAAGTTCATATAAAAAATAAAGGAGAGAAAGAAAGAGAAATCAGCAGCATTCAAGGAATTCACATGAACCGGCACACTCCCAAAGAACCAGCAGTCAGACGAAGCCACAAGGGAAATTAGGAAGTCTTCGAGACAGACGAGGAGGAAAACACGCAGAGGGGGCGGTGCTCAGGGGGACTCGCGTGGCTGTGAATGCACACGCGGATGAGGGAGGCCTCAAATCAATAACCTGACTCCGCACCGTAAGGGACTAGGGCAAGCGGAGGGCGGAAATGATGGACTAGAAAGGCAGTGAGAAATGGGGGAGAACACCACAGGGCAAATCAATGAACAGGAGGAAACAACGATGCTGTTCTTTGGAAACGCCCAGAGTGAAAGGTGCTGTGCGCCAGGGGTGGAAGGCGCTCAGGCAGAGAACCACAGCGGAAGGCGTTCACGGGCGGACGGAGACCTTCGGGGAGAGCAGACGGACCGGGGCGACTTCATATGAGGAACGTGTTCTGTGGAGGAAATTCCTAGGCCAAAGACACTCATGAGCAAAGAGCAGATACCTGAGGGCGCATGGGTACGGGCCTTCACAGGTAGCCCTGGGGCTGGGAGTGCGGAGCAGGAGCAGGAGCAGGAGCAGAGGCGGCCAGCCCCTGGGATCTGCCTGCTTGGTAGGAGCCTGCCCTATCTTTTAGGTCTTTGTGTCACAGACTATCATGGCGAGCCCTCAAAATACCCAGTTAGGAGCTGTTGTCTCTGAATTAAGAAAAGCTCTTCCTCCTTCCCCAACTGTACCCATTATAGCCAAGATGGTGGCCGCGGCTGGGGTGGGAAAGCAGCTAGTTCAGTGGCCCCGAAGGGCCCTGCTCAGTGCTGGAGAGGCTTCTGTGCGCCTCATGTCTGCTCTTTGGGCTTCCTCATCACCCTTCCGTGCCCTGGCTGCACGTTCTGACGGCACAGAACTTGGAAGCATGGCTCACCTCACAGGCGGACAGACAACGCCACAGGCCTGCGGTGCTGACCCTGACGAGTAGGACGAACAGTCTGGCCCACTGGTCGACAAGCAGAGAAACAGATCCAGGTGAATGGCAAGGGCAGCTCTGAGGAAGGCCTTGGGGGGTGTGTACTCAGATGACTATCGAGGAAGACCTGAAGGGACCAGGGCTGTCCATGGGAGAAGAGCTGACAGAGAATCCGAGAAGTAGCTGTGCCTGTTTTAGAGGCTGGTCTTTAGGGACAAGGTTCCAGACTGCCAGCGGGTGACAACAATGGAAGGGAACCAGGTTTGAGCTCAACTGACGAGTGTGCCACGGGAGCGGTGGCCGTGCGGATGGGATGGAAAGGCGGCAGAGGATGGGCCTGAGGGCGTGCAGCCTCCCTCCCTGAGCTGAGTGCAGAGCCCGCCGTGTTGTACATGCCTCATTTCTACAGTGTTGCTGTGAGAGAGAAAGCACACGGCCGACATAGCAGGCCATCACGCTGAGAGGAAGCCTCGCCCCGACACGGGCAGTACCTTAATGTTTATTGTGATCGTGTACATTACCAAGGGTTAAGGCAGTATGATTAGAAACACTAAGCAATTAAAAAGAAGCAAAAAGCTAACACCCATCTCTGTTCCTAGAGTCTGCAGGCTTCTGCACCATTTTTGTCACGAAAGAGGCTGCTCGGGATCAAAATCAACACTGGTCTCATAAGCTCTCTGCCTTGTGTTTGCTTCTGTAACTCCGTCGAAGGGGGGGATGCTGGCCTAACTTGGGCCTCTGTACTTTGCATTCCCCCAGTAGGGCCTGCACTGAGATTCAGGGGACATCTCTCACCAAGGGGGGTGGCTTTTCTTTCTCTTTCACTTGTTGCGTAGCACCTACACGCTAGTGCCTACCGTGTGCCAAGTGCCAGTTGGGCTAGACTGTGGATGTGCAGTCACGTTCAGCGTGGGTCCCTGGCATTCAGCACACCCAGCCGCTGCAGAGTAGCTTCGTGCACAGTCATGCAAACGAACAGAATGGTCTTCTCTTGTCATTTGGAAGGAAGCACCAGTTCACAAGCCAATGCGTGCAGGCCTCAGAAACTGGAGAAGATGGAGAGAGTTTCTAATTGAAAGGAGAAGCAGCCCTCGTTTCCTATCAGGAAAACGCTTCCCGTCAAACAGCTTCCAAAGCAATGTTGGGCCCCAAGGCAGCAGAGTTCAGTGGCAGCCGAGCAGGGTGTCAGCTGACTGCGTGGCCGGACCTGTACCTACCTAGCCAGCCAGCAGGCTTCCATGTTCCGATGCCAGGAGCCCCAGCAGTGGCTTCTGGCTTGAGACTGAGTTGGGGCCATAAAACAAGTCCCTGGAGGCTCCGTGCTCACATCGGCTCACCCCAGGAGCTTCTCCTGGGTTGACAAGCTCCTTGTGGGCAAGTCTGTGAGTCAAATCTGCTCCTGGCTGAAGGCATCTCCATTCAGATGTGTTTTCATGCAAGGCGAGGAGAGAGGATAGCAGTTGGGCCATTTCACACTTTCCCCTCTTCATGAGTCCATGCCCAGGGGAGCGCTGGGGATGGCCTGGTGTCCCTGGCAGGAGGTGGGTACCCTGTGCACTGTGTTTGGCACCTACTAAGCACTGCAGACAGCATGGACTCTGGAGAGAGGCAGTAGAGGTTCAACACAATGGCCACCTCTCCAGGTCTCGACAGCCTCATCTGGGAAATGGGGACAAGGAGACCCCTCACAGGGTTCTGACGGGGATGAACGCCATTGCTTTGTGATGACGCCTGGTCTGCAGTGGCTGCTTTCCTGACTTCTCAGTCCTGCTGGGGTCCGTGTACCCTACCACCCACGTGAGATAACCTGAGGGCAAATACCGACTGGCTATGGCGAGTCGGACAGATGCAGAGGGCCTTTTGCTCAGTCACCTCCCTCCCTCACAGCCTGTCACATTTAAACCCAGTAGCGTGAGCTGTGCAGTACATGCCCTTATGCCTGCGGGGACAGGCTCGAACACTGTGAAAGGGGGCAGAGGGAGGATGAAAGTCTGCTGCACCACTCAGTCCGAAGCAACCAGCTGCTTCAAAAGTCTGCTGGACATGTAAAACATACATTTGTGGGTAAAGGGAGTCAGCGCCGAACGGTTGCTCTGCCAGCCCCTGGCCTCAGTGCCTGCAATTTACCCAGCAGGGATCGTCGAGTTTGCACCTTGGCCCCTCGGAAGCATCAAGGGACTGAGGACACACTGGGCC
Organism: Tupaia tana; assembly: GCA_026018925.1. Lineage (NCBI taxonomy): Eukaryota > Metazoa > Chordata > Mammalia > Scandentia > Tupaiidae > Tupaia > Tupaia tana. The sequence continues at coordinate 2,715,950 of JAKSZU010000009.1, forward strand.
CTACCCTTTGCCCACGCCGCATGTACCAGGCCACCTAAGCACACTAGAAAACCAATCCGTCTGCAGGAAGCCAAGCTGGTTTTCTCACTGCCCCTGACCCAGCCTGAAATGTGACCGGAGTCAGTGCTATCTAAGCTGTGGGAAGCCACACACACAAGGGACTGTCACGGCACCACTGCGATGCAGTCCAGGACACCAGCCCAACTGAGGAGGGCAAAGGCGTGCAAAAGCCACACGGGGAGGGAGGACACGAAGGATCAGGAGGCAGGCAGAAACTTGGAGCAACTCGGACAGCCAAGCTTGTCCCGGAGTCGCCGGCCTCTCGTCAGTCTTGGGGAGCTAAGAGAAAACACAGGGAACCATGAGCAGCAGCCGGTCAGAGGCCCTCGGGGTGACGCTCCACTGGGTACCCTCCAGCTCAGAGTGTCTTCTGGAGAGAAGGCAGCCAGGCACAGAGCTGCTGTGTGAGGGGCTGTTCCCCACGTCAGCCGCCTCCCAGGGAGGCCGTGCTCTGTGTCTGCACACTGGGGTCAGTTACACTGGCTCCTGGCACGCACGCCTGTCATCAGGTGGTGCTGATGGTGTGGCCCGGAGGCCTGTTCACTGGATGCTTTGGCTACTGAGTCCTGATCTGAAGCTACGTGAGCAATGGCTGAGGCGGTCCAAGCTCCAAGCAGAGAGCCCTGGATGTGAATCTGAAGACCCAGCAAAGTCCTAACTCTGGCAGAGTGGCTAGTCCCTGGGCCCCTGCCTTTTCTAGGACTGAATGGAGCTAACAACACGGGCCTGGCCAGCATCCCAGGGCATCCAGAGGACTCAGTCGAGGTGCTGGGTGGAAGGTGCTTCTCGAGAAGGAACGACTACGACTTCTGCAACTTGCAAGTGTCTCTGGGTGCGCGGGAGAGTTTGAGGAGGAGGGAACTTTATCCACGCCAGCCAAGATTGCCAAGCATCATAGGGCACAGGGACACAGGAGCTCGGGGAGCCCTGGGAGAGACCAGGGCACCCGCCTAGAAGAGCTTCTCATAACACTTCCCACAGTGGACGGTGTCCCGGTGAAGGAAGACCTGGTCCAGGAGGTCACCCATCGGCTTACTGCAAATCCCACACTGAAAGAGAAAGCAGTCGCGGTTGGCACGCGAGGCAGAGTGCTGTGAACGGGCCGGGCTGTGGGGGGCACCTGCACAAGCCGGGCAGGCAGGTGCTGTGAGCTGCTGGACGTCAGGGCAGACGACGAAAACAGCAAGGCCTGAGCTCAGAAACACGACAGAGCAAAAACACACACTCTGGGGTGCCAGCTGGCAGGATGGGTGCAGCGTGCTCAGGGCCCACGTCCAGAACACAGCCTGGGTTTGACGCCTGGCTGCACCCCTTATTACCAAGTTGCTGGAACTCTCCCAGCCTGCTATAAAGTGGGCACGTCGACGGGTCATTCTTCTCGAGGTTTTTGGGAGCGTTGAGTGCTGCAGCCCGTGGACAGCACTCGGCCTGGGGCTGGGTCCCCAATATGGTGTGCTCAGTAAACACAGTGTTCCCTGCTGACCAGCAGGGCCGAGGGCTGAGGGCCGTGGGCCACTGAGGGTGATACAGAAGTGCCATGAAAAGGCAGGCCATTTCAGCAGTGCAGCCCCTCCCACTCACAACTCCTAAGCCTGCCTCCCCGGGAGTGCCCACTGGAAAACAGCCAGTTGTCTCCAGACCCTGGGGTCAGGCAACATGGCCTGCAGACAGACCTGACTAAGGGGACTCATCTGTCCAAAAATCCCCGTGCTATGGGGTACCAGCCCTCTTCAGGGCCCAGGCCGAGCCTTCTGACTTTGAGCTTTCATAGGGGAGAGGGAAGGGCAGAGAGGGACTGCAGAATCCTCCAGGCTCTCTGCTCACTGGCGCCAGGCACCTTTCTAATGGCCACCTGGCCAGCCAGTTCTAGCCCGTGATTCCTTTCTCTCGCCAGTTTTGTTTCTCACTGCAAAGGAATGTTTTCAGATTCACATGTTATGCTTCTGTCGTCTGAGTTGTTGTGAACTAGGATACAACTTCCACTGAACCAATGGATGGTGCTGATCCATTTAGGGGGTCACCCTGGGCACACTCTTCGGCCCTAGGCTTCTGCCACCACCTCGCGTCATGGCTTGCTAGCCCTCCCGTGCACGCACGTGCCAGCCTTCCCTGGTACTCCACCTCACTGGCGCTGCACAGGACCCTGCTGGCACAATCTCCTCTAGCCCTCCTAGCTATCACCCCAGAGCCCACCCGCTCTGACCCAGCCCTGTATCCGCCCCCTTCCGCCCTTCCCCGCACCCGCAACTCTCAATCCTGCAGATACCACATTGCACTGCTTTGCACTGACCGAGAGCACGCGTACGCTGGCTTCCTGGCCCTGCCACGTGCAGCCTACGCAAGGACAGCAGGCCCCATGTCCGGATCATTTTCATCAGCACCAATGCCTGCAGCAGCATGACTTCCCACTGCCTGACTGCTCCAGACCTGCTCCAGGCCCGTGTCCCATTACCTCCTGAGCCCCTCCAGCCAGCCTCGGTTCCTTCACACCACCCAAAGTGCTCTTAAGTCATCGATGCCCACCATGCTGCGCCATTCAGTGGCCAGGGCAGATGAAGGCATGGCGGTAATGCGACTGGGCCCCCAAAGGAAGGCTCACGTCCTGTCCCCTTCCCTCCACCTGGCGACTCTCTGCCACCTGTTGGCCAAGCGCTGGCTTCCTCTACCTCACTTTGCTGGTGCCACCTTCCAAGTGGCTTCTCCTTCTCCATTCTTGCATCCACCCCAAACCTCTAGTAGATTCCAACCACGTTTAAAATAAAACCCAACGTCTGTGTCCTCTAAGGCCTGCCCAATTAAGCCCCAGCCATCTCAGTGACCCCTTCCCTCCTACCACTCATCTCTCACCATGCCATCCCAGCCACGTACGCTAGAACACGGTGCTTCTGCCCCAGGGCATTTGTGCCTGCTGGCCCTCTGTCAGGTATGATCTCCCCGCAAAAGACCGACTCTGTCCCCTCCGGCACTAAGCACGTGGAACAGCCCTACCCTAAAGCAATATTCATGGCAGCAGATGCCAAGATGTTCCAGGGTAATCTTTGGGCAGTCCCGGATCTCACGGCTGCAGTAGGTACAGACGCCTCCAGGTGTCCTGCAAGACAAGAAATAAGAACCCGGCAGTCAGCCTGCAGACAGACTTCTCACGTCTGATTTCATGCCACCAGGCTGGGTTTGCGGTCAGGACCTCAGCCGGCCATCTTTTTCCATGACATGCAATTGGTTTCTAAGGAGACATGTCACTGTCTGCCTCCCTGGCCTTGTCTCATCCCTCTCTTCATACCTGAGACCTGAGTCCTGCCCTCGGGCCCTGCACTCTCGGCCCTACCCAACCAGTGGTTGGCCTTGGCACCTGCTCGGATCTTCTGCTCAAGCTCTGTGTACTGACCTCTGAGTTGAGGGTCCCCAGTTGCAAGACCCCTGCTTTTGTTCCTGACAGGACCTGCAGACTGCCTGCTTGCTCTGGTCCTACAGGCTGGGATGGGGGCTGCTCTGTTCAGAGATCTGGGTCTGCATCTGCCTCTACCAGAAGCCGGGCCCAGAGTCGCCTCGGGCAACATGGGTGCACACCTGCTCCTTTCTCGGGCTTCCCTTACACAGCTGCAGCTCAGCTACTCTCTGTGCACGCGTGCATGTGCACGTGACTGGGCTTGCCTTCCGAGTTCCCTTCTGTCCTCCAAGCCCAGCGGCTGCTCAGCAACACGGGCCTGCATGTGAGAGGGCCCCCGGGCGGGCTGGCCTCTGGGACTACTGCATGGGGATGCCCTGTGGCGTGGCCTGCTGTTCCCGAAGAGCAGGCTAACTCTCAGTCCACGTGGGGACTTCATCTGCTCCTGGACTCACTAGAGAGAAACATCCCGCACCTGGGAGTCATCAGGGCCTTGGGTCTAAGGAGTCCTGGCTCTGCCATGAGCTCCTTTGGCACCAGAGGCGTGGAACGACCTCGCTCCAGCCCGAGTGAACTCGGTCTCGGTGGCTCCTGCCCCAGCCTGAGCCCTTAAGCACAGGGTGTGTTCATTTCGAAGACTTCCCTGAAACTTGCTGCCATGGAGTTCGAGCCTTCAGAGCTGCTGAGAGAGGTGCCCTCTGCCCCTTCGTTCAGGCCAACAGCTGCGCCACCGCGTGCTCCTAACCCTGCGTCTATGCTGGCATGGTGGTGGCAGTGGCGTGTCTCTTCATTTTCCCACCAGCCACGCTATCGAGTGTTGTTCTTCCTGTTAATTCTGGCCACGTTTTCAAGCTAAGTAGGCCGTCAGCTGGGTTCTAACGTGAAGGGCTCTCCTGCTGACGTGAGTCCCTGGGCTTGCAGACACCATCCTCCCTTCTCAGGTGATGGCCTTTGCAAGACACTGCAATCAGGGAAGGAGCACCCTCGCAGTGCCCTGAAGGGGTGACAGACATACGCACGGCCCAGGGCTGCAAAGCGGAGGCAGGAGCTGCCTTGCTTCTGGAAGCCGTGGGCAGGGCTGCTTCTCCCTGGACGCTGTGCTCCCCGCTGGGCAGCAGGGCCATACCTCTGGGAGCACGGGGCGCTGCCACGTGGGGACTTCTTCTCCATGGTGGATGAGGCCTCGGTGCTGGTGGCGCTGCGGGAGCATGAGAGGGGCAGATGATGCGCCAGGTCACTGCTGTGGCCAGACAGGGGCACTTTCCAACTAGCCCTGTGCCCAGCTGGGAATGGCCCACAGCTGCCAGCTGCCATTCGTGACCCTGAATGGTGCTCGGTGCCATGCAGGCCGATGCCATGGAGGCACAACTGTCTTGGGGAAGAGCCTTTCCTGGGGGCCAGGACAACCTGCAGGGTGAGGGAGGTGACCAGGGTGGGATAGCAACATGCATGTGTGGGTGACAACGTGACAGCCAGTGGGGGTCACCTCAGCAGAAATCAGACGCTGGAGACAGGAGGAAAAAGAAAACATCCCGGCATCTCACCTGTGCTACGGTACAGGGTGGGAGCTGGGGCACATTTCTGCTCTCCCTTTGGGACCTTCGTTTTCAGTAGCACTGCCTTATTTATTTATTTATTTTTTTGGAGAGGTTTTAGCTATAGGGTGCGTGCGCTCACCAGAGAGACAGAGAGACAGAAAGCGAGAAATCACCCCCCAGAGGGGACGGTCATGCCACAATCCCTTCTCCTCCATTCTCCTCTCGGGATCTTGGGCATGCACGCACACACGCCCGGTATGAATTTAAGCCACCGGGTCCAGGACTCGAACCGTGGTGGACTACGTGGGAGTCCAGCGACATAGCCATTACGCTAACTGCTGGTCCCAGCACTGCCTTTTTTTTTTTTTTTTTACAAGAAACCGATGGCTACAGCAATATTGCCAGGGAAGGGTGACCCTCCGGCTAAAGTTGCCATCCCCTTGTGGCCCCATAAGGAAAGCTGCTACTCCATGGGCATGCAACCTGCCTAAAGTCATGCTGAAAATAAGGGGTGGCCAGAATGTTGGTCCGGGTTGTGGTTTCTCCTAGCACTGAGCTTATCCTTTAGCTTCCAGCAAGGCCAGGCCGAGGTGGGCTACACAACCACCACTATTTTTTGTAAGATATACATTTTTATCTAGTGTTAAATTCAATTTAAAAATAATTTAGTTGTCAAGAACCTGCAGATTAAATTTAACAGGGTGGTGGGGCTGGGCACAGCTCAGCCCAGGGAGCCCTGCAGAGGTGAACGGCAGCAGGCAGGAATGGCTCCCATGGTGGCGCCGAGGTTTCCCGCACGTTAGTTTTCATGTCAAGACCCCCCTGAATGAAGCCACAGAGACAGAAAATAGGGCAGTGGCTGCCAAGGCTTGGGGAGCTGCTAGTGGGTGTGGCGCTCATTTTCGGCGTGCCTCAGATGAGAATGTTCCAGCATCAGGCAGTGGCCATGGCTGTACAACTCTGTCAATGTACCAGAACTTCAAAGGGTGAATTATGACTCAATCAAGCTGTAGAGGAAAACCACCTTAAGGGGTTACATGAGGACACTGAGACTCAGAGAAGTTAAGCATCTTGCCCCAAATGACTCAGCCAGTGGAGGCTGACCCAGGGCCTGAACTTAACTCCCACACCCATATTCACCACTCCACAGCACCAGAAAGAGCTGGTCTCAAAGCCCCAGATGCGTAATCCTTAAATATGAGGGGACTTTGAAAAGCTCGTGGAAAAATGAAATTCAGGTGCAAATTTATTTTGGTACCTCCCAAAATTGTAATCCACACATACTTTTCACAATATTCATTTTCCACGAACTTTGTGAAGATCCCCTCATAAGACTGGGCTCCTCTCTGACCCTAAAATCCTCCCCCCTAGTGAGATGGCATGTCATTAAAAAATCTGAGGGATCCGGTCTCAGTGTGTGAGGTGACACAGAGGTGCCCTTCCTGGTGGAATCAGGACGGAAGCAGTAGATGACCAGCAAGAAGTGACACGTTTCAGGAGCCAGGGCACATGCGTGTTCATGTGAGGCAGCCTGGTATGATGTTGTGGGCTGGGCTGGAATGAGCTAGATGGTCCTGAAGGGCCCAGTTCTGTAAAGAGGGATGTAAAGAAGGGTGCCCTCGGGAGTTCACAAAAGGAAGCAACGGACAGATAGGAAGGGATGATGCTGGACACGGGTGCCGGGCAAATGAACCGCGAAGGGCATCTCCGAGGCGCCCAGTTAGCTGGAACTACTGGCCACACACTGATCGCGTTCAGAGGAAACGATGCCCAGAAGCTGCTCTGGACCGTGCCCTGGCCGAGCTACTGCAGTCTGAGGAATGAGGGCAACACGAGCCTGGCAGGCTGTGACGGGAAGGGCCTGGCGTTTGCACGTACCTGGCGCAGCGTGCAGACGACACTTCGCTGGCGTTCACGTACTCTTTCACGAAGAGAACCCCTTTGCTGTAGAAGGAGCACAGCAGAGGGGAAAGTTGCTGCGGAGTGTGCCCTGACCCACGTGTTGAGTTGGCTTGTGAAGGCAGGAAGGGAAACCTTACTACCCTCATGATGTCAGAAGTGGTGACGGCGGGGCCTTATGGCTGACTCTGGGGTTTCTGAGGAGAAGGAAGGGGCCTGAGGCACACGGGTGGCTGGATAGACGTTCGTGCGCCTGCTCTCTCATCATGGGCTGTCCAGTGCAGCCCCGGGACCCGTCAACAAGAAGCCCTCCAGATGTGGCTCCAAACTGTGAGGTGCACAAACCCATTCTCTAAAGCACCCAGGCTCATACATTTTCTGATTAGCGACCAAAGGGATTAAAACAGAGGCAGACCAGAAGATTCCATGGGACTGGGCCTGGCTCCCAGGAGGGGTCCAGGGCTGGTCTGAAGGATGGGAAGAAGCTCATGGGAAGGCCTAGGCCAGATGTGCAGGGGAGCTTGTGACACCAGGCCCCAAGAGGGGCAGCAGGCCGAACTGCTGGGCTGTTGCCGCTGTTGTGGACGTGAACCAAAACCTCCGCCCACAGCTCAGTTTGCTGTTTGGACTGAGCCCTGGAGGGAGGCATCTACACACAGGGACAGGGTGCCGTCCTCCCTCAGGCAGACCTGACGCCCTCCCTCCCCTGGGTCCCAGACTGCTGCGCCCCCTCTAAGCACCACCAGTGTCCCTCAGCGCAACCCTAAACTGTCGGCCTCACCACTCCACGCCTTCCACGGAGGCGCTCGGTTTCTGTGAAGTGGCACTGCTGGGGTTCCCAACAGGCCTGCATGCCCCTGCTTCACACTCACACCTCACCCAGCAGCTGCTCTGTAAGGCCAACCCTTCTCGCACTCTAAGGGGGGCCAGGGCACCAGCTGGGGCGGCCTGGCCTTCATGGGCTACCTGTGGCCCTCACAAGAGTGTCTCTTGGGACAGCAGTGATGTCCTATGATAGCAGAGCTCAGTCCCAAAAAGTGCCACCTTGGCCTCTTACTGCGACAGGAAGGAAGGGGTGTGGTAGACGGGAGCAACAGAGACTGCACCATGCGGCCCCTTAGCAGGGAAGCAACGTGGGACAACAGTCCAGCCCTCGACCTCCGAGAGCCCTCTGTGCCCACAGAACATCCCCCAGGTTGCCAGGTCGCCCTGCTTACGTGGTCGAGCTGGGGTCCGCTTCACTTGGGGGGGCTGGGACATACAGGTGAGGCTGCTCAGAGGTGGCAGTGACAGTAACAGCGACCATGCAGCTTGAGGGACTTCTCATCCTGAAAGAAGTGGAGGGAAGGGCAAGCGTGTGACACCAGGACCTAACAGCTTCCAGGGTCTAACGGGCTCGTGGTACCCAATCCCGAGACTCCCCTTCGGGGGCTTCAAACAATGCTGCTGTTCTGAATCAACACGGAATCCTGAGCTTTGGCTCCGAAGGCTCCTAGGAGGTCAGTGAATGGAACTTCCCCCTCTGCACATGAGGGGGACCCAGCCAGACCTCCTGACTGTCTCCAGGGCCCTGGCCCCTGTGGCCCATTTGGGAAGGGGCAGGAGGGAGCAGAAGGGGAAGGTTTGGCCTCACAGACTGTGCTTCCGGTGAGAGACCCTGTCTACGACAGAGGTGGGTGTGGGGGCACATGCCTGTGTCCCAGCTGAGAGGCTGAAACAGGAGGACCATGATGCGGCAAGTCCCTGTCTTTAGAAACAAGGAGGAAAATAAAGAGGTGCGAGGTGATGGTGAGGTGGTAACACACTGCGCCCGCATGGGGAAGGTCTCAGGTTCACATCCTGGGGCTTCTCTGTGCACACTGGGCACACGTGCTTGGATGCTTGCGATCTGGCCAGCTGAGGCTGTTAGGGGTCTCAACTTTCTCTCTCTCATGGCAATGAGTGAATGGATTGCATTTTTAAGGAAATTCAGCATTAAAAATTACCTATCTCTGTCTCTCTTTTCCTGTCTCTCTTTATCTCTCATAAATAAATGAAGGGGAGAGAGAGCAACAGAGTGACAGAAGGCAGTGGGACACTGGAGTTGACAGCTGTGCTATCTGGGAGACCAAGCCCAGCCTGGGAACACGACGAGCCAGGAAAGCTCTGTGCTGAGCTCTGGCAGCACGGATCTGGGACGCCCTGGCCACTCCTGGTTGTGGGGCCACCGCAGTGAAGCTGGTGTGTTGAGGGTGATGGCAGTGCCAAACGCTTGACCAGCAGAGCCAAGATGAGGCAGGCAAGACCAGGAACTGGGGACGGGGATACGGATCCCAGAACCGGGATACAGAGCAGCGGGGTCAGAGCGAGGCTGCCTTCAGTTAGGGCCAGGGTGGGAAGAGCCACGGAGTCCTGACAGTAAGGCAAGTCCGGCCTCGGCCTGAAAGCCCGCACTGTGTAGGACCCAATGGCTCCAGCCTGCCTGGGTGTTTTGGAAAGAGACTGACAGAGCACCTCGGGGTGGTGTACGACCTGGCATTGCACTGCTTGTGCACACGCTTTCTAAGCTCGGAGTCCCTTTCAAACGCAAGACAAACGGCGCCTGTGAGTCGTTGACATTCCCACTCAGTAGCAGCTCAGCTACTGTGAGCATCTGGGCTTGGGGTGGATGGCACTGCTCTGGGCACCCGGGGCTGCCGTCTGTTCCTGCTGCCCCCGCCTGGTCCTTGGCCTCTAGGAAGACTCACAGCTATGACTGCCAGCCTCAGGCAGCCACCACATGACCCTGTGGCCCACATCAGCAGGACCTTCCTCAAAGACTCTCCATCTACACGAGTGGCAAGAGTCTTCAGGCTCCGACCGGCTGCCAGCATCATGATTCTCTGTGTCCTTTCTCTGTGCCAGACTCAAGAGAGTCTGGATGCTGCAGTTCCAAGCTGGAACCGTGGAGCCCCAGGTCTGGATGCTCCCATGCTCATGGCTGTGCAGGGTGCGTGCGTTTGCCCTGGGCTGCAGCCTTACCTGCTCATGCAGCTGTCCAGTCCCATGGGCTTCTCGGGTCTGCTGGGGCTGCTCTGCTGCTCTGGGGTACAGGGATCTGCAGGTTGCTGAGGAGGTACTGCTGAGGCCTCCTGGCCACCTCTTGGGGCAGCAGGGCCCTCCTGCCAGGTCTCTCCACTGTGGGTGGCCACATTCTTCTCAGAAACAACCGGGGTGCTGAGGAAGGGTGAACACCCTTAGGGAGCAGGCACCACGGTACTAGCTTACTCGCCCACCAGACACTGGCTGTCACCTCCTTAGGGCATGCAGGGGCTCATGGCTCCAAGGGTGGGGCAGAGAGCCCCCACCGCCATGGAGCAGGCAGCCCCCCTTCAAAAGGACCCAGCACCACTGCCCCCATCTCAGTGGAAAAGGCGGTCTGCAAGAGTAACGCACGAGGCCTCGCTCTCCAGGGCTTTTGCCATCCCTGACTGCAGCAAGGGGGGATGGCTGCCCTGGTTGTCCTGGCAGGAAGCTCTTCGGAGGGCTTTGCCTGGACCTGCATCACACTTGCACTGTGCTCTCGCAGGCGGCTACCATGGCAAAAGGAGAGCCTGCTAGTGGATCCTATATGTGCACACTCAGTACTGCCCCACCGGAGTGCAACACCTGGAGCAAAGACTGAGTCAGGCCTTTGACAGCCTGAGCCCCACATTTTGGAAAACTGAGTTCGCCATCACCTGGACCCTGGCTCACATTGAACTCAGCGTTCCCCACACCATGTTTATGGATGGAAGTTAATCCCATACCAGGTGGCTCCACACCTTCAGGCTAGAACAACAAAAAAATGTGGCCATTATTTTCAGGCAGCAGTCCCTGAAAGCAATGTGATTCTTCTTTGAGTGGGGGATTCCCCGGCAGGGACAACCAGCAGATGGCCACCTCCAGCTCTGCCAGGCAGAACCACAGGCAAGTGGGTGTGATCTCAGCCACTAACCAGGGGAGCACCCATCGGCGCTATGCCTGTGCCCCGCCACCTGGAGTCAGCCACAGCCTGTCCAATACCACGGGTTGTGCACATCCCAGTCAGGACATCCTGACACGGCCACTCTACCCCTGTCCCGCCATACACGCTTGAGCCAAAGACAAACACGATGGCCTAAGCACTTGACTCCTGACCCTGGTAGCCCCAGCTAGCTTTACCACGGATGGAACCCTCTCCATCCCATGTCCTCTGTGAAGACATGGCCATGGAGATTGAGTCCCATGTGAAGATATGGATCGAGTGTTCCTGGATGGAGATTGTCCTCATCCAGTCTCTGAGTAGAGCCATTATTATTCACAAACAGCAATTCAGGATCCACTGTGACACAGGGACAGACTGATGAACAAGGAAGACTTGTTTGTCCTAGGCTTTGGAACAGGGCCACTACTTGGTCCATGAAAAGGGAAGCTGAAACACTCCCTGGAAGCCTCATTGAGCCTGTAACATGCTGGGGGGCCTGATTCCCAGTTCTCCTGTGCAGGACCCTAATGAACTGCCAGGAATCCCAGTGGTTAGAGATGAGCACGGAAATGCGGGGCATAGCCACCAGGAGGCCTCAGAATTGGGATTAGGTAGATTCTCTGGAGCCTTTCCTTCTGGATCAGAGGTCCAGCAGCCACTGCCAATTCCTGACACAACTGCACTTTCTACATAGAAAAGAATGTCCCCTTCAGCTCCTGCATACAGCCCGCCATGAGTTGACAAATGGCCTGATGCTCACCTGGTCTTGAAGAACAGAAACCTGAAAGCCCACACTTGCTACAACAGAGGGAAACAGTGCATGTCTTAGGTGTGGTCTAATACTGAGATTCTGGGTCCCCTCAAGTGAGATCAGGCCAGTACAGTTGGGGAGGGGGAACCAGAGGGCCGCCTTCCCAGAGTCCTTGACTACTTTGGGGCAAAGGGCTATTCCTGTGGGGCTGCGTCACTGAGCTCAAAGGGGTTATACAGCGGCAGCTGACATTTACACAGTGCTCTGTTCTAAGAAACGTCCTACATACTTTACACACACCCCCACTTAACCCTGCAGCCATCCTACATGATGGGAGCCACTGTTACCACTATTCCACCCATGAGGAAACAGGCACAGAGGAGTTGAGTAAGATGCCCAGGGCCGTAAAGCCAGTAAGTGACAGGGGTTGGGTTGGACCCAAGCGAGGAAACCAGGTCTCCAGCCACTACACACTGCCTTTCCCTGCAGGTGTGATGCTGCAGGGCCAATTCAGATAAGGGCAGAGTCCCTAAAAGTAGGGAGAGTTGAAATTGCTCTTGTAACCTCAAAAGAGTGAGACTCCACTGCTCTGCAGGGTCTCACCACACTCCTACGAACGGAGGCTCTCCCCGCTGGGCCCCACAGCCCAGCCCCGGTCAGCAGGAGCTGGGTCCCGGCACGAGCACAGCCCCCGTCCCGGGCAGCTCCGAAGACCAGTGTCCCAGAGGCGATGCATGCTAGAACCCCTGCGAAACGAGCTCGGACCGCAGGAGTCCCCTTCAGCTCCTGGTCAGTGCCCGAGCGGCGAGCGACTGTCCATACGTGGTCACCGGGGCCAATCAGACCACCGCTGCCAGTCCTGCCCGAAGGGTAAAAAGCACCCAAAGGGCCCAGGGCGGCAGAGTGACAGCCCGTCTGTGGTCCTCGCGCGCCATCTAGCGGCAGGCAGGGGCAGCGCCGCAGCAGACCCTCCGCTGGGGCTGCTCTGGCCCCGGGCAGCCATTTTGCTGCGCGGACCGTCGCACTTCCCAGCGAGCATCATGGGCTGAGCTCACGGCGGCAGGAAATGACGTTATACGCAGGCGCACAAACGCCGGCCGCGCGCCGGCTTAGTTGCACGCGCGCAGGCGCACTCAGCACAGCCACGCACTCAGGACAGCTGCGCGTTCTCCAAAGCGTACATGCGCACGGGAGTCCGGCATGCGCCACTAGGGTTAGCGCAAGCGCGGGGGCACACGTTCTGTGCAGGCTGCGCAGACTCCGCCACCTCCCTTCCCCAGCAAGACTGGAAGGTTCCCTGTCACCCCGTGTGTTTTCATCCTGAATCTGAATTCCCTGAAGGCTGTCAGCCTCAGCACCATGAACATTTTGGACTGTGTGCGTGTGTGCTGGGGAGGGGCTGGGGTGCTGTCCTGTGCACTGTAGGATGTGGGGCTGCATCCCCGGGCGCTGCCCATTACAAGCCAGTGTCCCCAGCTGTGACAACCAGAAACGTCTCCAGACCTTGTTAGATGTCTCCCAGGGTGGGGGAGGTCTGAGAGATGCCCCTGGGCCAGGGCCACTACCATAGCATATGATTCTTTTTTTTTTTTAAGAGTTTTTTTGCTATAGGGCGCATGCGCTCGCCAGGCAGAGACAGACAGACAGACAGAAAGCGAGAAATCACCCCCCAGGGGGGATGGCCACAATCCCTTCTCCATTCTCCTCTTGGGATCTTGGGCACGCACGCACACGCACCCGGCGTGAGTTTAAGCCACCGGGTCTGGGACGTGAACCGTGGTCGACTACATGGGAGTCCAGCGACATAGCCATTATGCTAACTGCTGGTCCCAGAACGTGATTCTTGACCTAGACTGGAGAGAACAAACTAGGGAGCTCTTAAAAGGCATGGGTGGTGGAGGCCCATCCCAGAAATATTCCATCCATATCTGCACATGGGGCTCTGGAAGTTTTTCGCCTTGTTTTGTTTTTTAATACTTCCAGGGTGACTTGCAAGTGCAGCTGGAATTGAAGCACTGGTTAAGACAGTTCGCATTTTACAAACTTTAAAACATCAGAGGAAAGTAGTTTGGGGCCTGAGCTCTAGAATTGCCCAGACCTGGGCTGTATTCCTAGCTCTCCTCGTCACAGGACTGTGTCCCTGGGTTTCCTCTTCTGTCAAGTTGCACAAAAAGCCTGGACCTTAGCTGGTGGTGTGATTAACGTAGCTGGATCCCACATGGATGACTGAGCAGTTCCAGTCCCAGACCTGGGGGTTGAAAGACATACTGGGTGCCTGTGTGTATGTGCCCAAGATCCCCAGAGGAGAATGGAGAAAGGACTGTGGTGTGGTCATCCTGTGGGGTGCTTTCTCTGTCTCCCCCCCGCCCCCCGTCTTTCCCCAGCAACTGTACACGTTCTATAGTAATTTAAATAAAAATGAGTAAGTCTGGCCCTTTCCCAGGTTTGGGAAAGATCAGATGAGATTACACAGTATGCACTATTTATTAACCAGTGGGAGGTTACTGGTTCTCTCTTGCAAATAGGCTCCAAAGGACACACTTCATAAAGTAGCTCTTGGTCACCTCTCCTAAGGTTTCTTCTCAGACCTTAATTTATAGCACTTGGCCCTGTCACTTGTAAGACCTTGGACAAGTCAATGAGCCATCCTATGCTTTCGTTTCCTACCTTATCCCTTCACAGGGCTTCTGGGAAGACCATAAAGCACCCAGCACTTTATGTGTCAGCTTTTTTTTTTCCACTCTGATTGTTTACCATTAATGCAATTTGAAACAAAAACATTACATAAGAAGGCTTCATACCTTTAGAGATCCTTTGATTGTCCCACCCCTAGCATCCCAGTTCAAGTAACCAAGGTACTGCAGTGTGGTGTGAAAATGCAAACATGCATCTACCTTTTAAATACCTAAGTCACACTAGACTCCTCTTAGGCTTAAACCTTGAGATAAGACCCATTTTCTTATCCAGAGGAGGCTTGGAAAGAGGCTGAACAGGGCCTGCTCCATCTACTTCTCTACTGCCCCTACTGGCTGGGCCTCAGCTGCTCCATGCTTTGGAACACGGAGGCGCATTCCCACCACAGGGTTATTAGGACTGTAGGTCCTTCTCTGCAGCTCACTTCTCTCTGCTCTCCCTGGAGTTGCTTCCTCTCCTCTTTAGAAATGTTTTTGTTTTGGGACCAGCAGTTAGTGTAATGGCTATGTCGCTGGACTCCCATGTAGTCGACCGTGGTTCACGTCCCGGACCCGGGGGCTTAAAACTCACGCTGGGCGCATATGCGTGCGTGCCCAAGATCCTGAGAGGAGAATGGAGGAGAAGGGATTGTGGCGTGGCCATCCCCCCTGGGGGGGGGATTTCTCACTTTCTGTCTCTCTGTCTCTCTCTGTCTGGTGAGCACACGTGCCCTATAGCAAAAACCTCTCCAAAAAAAAAAAAAAAAAAAAAAAAAAAGAAATGTTTTTGTTTTGACCCAGCCTGGTAGTGCAGTCGATAGCAAACTGAACTGCGGTGCTGGAAGCCACATGGCCCATCGCAGGTTTAAATCTCTGGGTGGCCTGGAAACACACCAGGCATGTGTGCATGTGCCCAAGATCCTGACAAGCTGGAGGCTCGGAGAAAGGGAGTTGCAGCATGGGGAGATCCTGTTAGGGGGCTCCCCTCCTCTTGTGCACATGTATATATTATCATGAATAAAAAATAAAGTTTATTTTTTCCATGTGCAAGAGAGAGATGGTGGGCAAGGGAGAGACAGCATCTGCACAGGGTCTCAATGCCACACTCCATGCCCAGCCAGCCCAGGATCATGGGCACTCATATGCCCAGTGTACTCCTGGTTTGTACACAAACCAGGAACCCTCTGCGTGTCAGCCTTGCAGAGCATCATGTTTAACTGCTATGCTGCCGTGGAGCCTCTCCTGTCCCTAGACCTCTCCTGTGCAGTCCTCCTCACTGTCGTCACTACCTCAGCATCCTGGCTGCTTTCTCCAGGGCACTGTCCTCCCCAGGGCACAAGGGAACCTGGGTGCAATGCCTTTGTTCTTCATTCCGATTAGGCCTACACCTCAAGAGACCACGCGCACAGTAGACGCCTCTGGGTTACATAGCTGTTGTGATTATTAACAACATCATGGTACAGAGGCTAATCACCCGCCTACTTCGCCAGGCAACCTCTCCCACCAGTCCCCTGTGAGGGCCTCCTCACGGCCACACTCAGCTGCGCTAGTGCCCAGGAAATGCCAGGCTATTTGAACCCTTTTTATACATTCTGTTCCCTTGTTTGGAGGACTTCTGTTCACCTTTTTTTTTTTTTTCTTTTTGGAGAGGTTTTTGCTATAGGGTGCGTGCGCTTGCCAGGCAGACAGAGAGAGACAGAGAGAGAGAAAGCAAGCGCCGCAATCCCTTCTCCTCCATTCTCCTCTCGGGATCTTGGGCACGCACGCACACGTGCCCGGCGTGAGTTTTAAGCCACCGGGTCTGGGACACGAACCGCGGTCTACTACGTGAGAGTCCAGCGACATAGCCATTATGCTAACTGCTGGTCCCCTTGAGAGCCAACTCAAAAGCCACCTCTCCAGGAAGGAGCCCCAGGTGCCCCCTTCCCCTGCATTAGAACTGATGTGTTGTTCCAATCTGGGCCAGACTAGCCCCCCACCCCCACCCGCAGCCCAAGAGCCCCTTGAAGGCAAGCCACACCTGAGTTGCAGCCCCTGAAGGGCGGGTGCTGTCGGCATGGTTACTGACTGCAGGAGGGTGATCCGTCCTGATTATGGAGTACGTCCTGGCTAGAAGCAATGGGGTTTAAAGGAATGCTCCCAGACCCCGTGCCCAGCCATCTCAGCCACAGGCTGATGCACACCCAAGCTGCGAACGCAGCACTGTGTGCTGATGCCTTACCCCTTTGGCTCTGCCTTCGCATCCTCCAGGTCTGCTGCACTGTCACTCTTCCCGCTGGCTGGGACGGCAGAGGCTGAAGTGGTACTAGAGCTGAGGGGGGAAGCACACAAGCTTGCTGAGGCCTCAGATCTAAGAAGACTGGAAGCCCTGGTCTTCCGCCTTCCCAGCTGCCTCCTCACAGGAAAGGGGGAAACTATGTCTTCAACGAAAGGCCAGCTTCTCAGCCCCAGTATTAATGTGGCACAGGTGCCACTGCATATGATAATGTCACATCAGCTTTGGATGTGGCATCTGTGCTCAAGACCAAGTATTTCCTGGGGGGGGGGGCGTCTGTGAACTTGTAAGATGGCCACTCCCACTGGTAGGAGAAGTAGGACAGATGCCTACACGCCAAGAATGCGCAAGCTCTTCCTAGTGCACCCTGGTGCCTCTGGCACCACCTGCATTTGCAGCCACCTGCCATGTGTTCCCTATAACTGAGGCCTCTACTGCTGGCTAGGTGACCCCAATTTCATGTTAAAATTTGATGAGCCACTGTGACTGTTAAGAGGGTAGAAACTTAATTCAGCCATAGGATTATGAAGTGAAGCCTCTGGTAGAAGATAAGGATAAGGTAAGTTCACTAAGGTCAGGGATGGAGCAGGGGCCTGATTGAGTCTTAGTGGCTCTGTAAGATGGAGACGCAGGTACAGACACAAACAAGCAAGCTCTTGCCCTCTCATTGCACGATGTGCTGTGCCATCCAGGACTTAATGAAAAGAGCCCCCACCAATAGGAAGACCCTCGGACCTCCAAACCCCAGACTCAGGTATTTCTGATGTCAGCAACAAAGAAGGGACTAGCACAGGCCAAGTCCTCCTAGTTTAGGACTTTGTGTCTGTATGTCTGCCCTCTCCTGATAGGGCGGCTCCGTCCCCGACAGATGATGAGGAACATGGAGCAGCGCACTCGCTTCAACTGTGCTGAAGTGCACACTCACATCCCCTGACTTCTACAGGCCTCTGTCACAGGTGATAATCTTGTCTGCCTCAGATTCTGAGAAAAGTAAATGAGTTCACAGATGCCAAGTGCTTCCAATGATGCTCAGGCCATACAACATGCTACCCTGTTCCTGATTTCACTGGGTCCTGCGGCCATTTGTGGAAGCAGTGCCGTCTCACGGTCCATCTGTATCCACCTACCTGGCACGGATTTCATAGGGCTCTCTTAACCAGCCTGCCCAGGGCCAAGCTGCATTCTCCATCTCACGGATGCTCACAGAATGTGGACTAATCACGGCTCGCAAGGCACCCTACTGCACACCCAAGTCTGGGCCCTGCGCCCGAGTAGCACACTCATCAAGCCTCCCTCATGCCTGCCCTGGCTAAGCCAGTTGTGCTCACAACCACAAATCACTAAATCCAGTAAGTAAGTCAACTAATGGTGACCATGAGAAGGTGGGCGTTTCTACGAGAAACCACTCTAACGTTGGAAAGACAACAAAGGAGATTCTTAAAAACACATTATCAAACTAAATATGGGTAACAGGACATGACAGATGGGCTCGAAAATCATGAAAACATGGATGCTCCAGATTAATTGCAAGCTACTTTGAGGTTTGGCTTTCCGCTGAGGAAGCAGGGTGCAGAGTAGGCTTCATCTCATGAGGGTTCATAAGCAGGAAGCATGGTATGGATGAATAGTCAAAGACGAAGCACCTAAGAACTGGATCAAACTACATTGGACCAGAAGTCTTCTAAGGGAGCCAGCAGCAAAAGGACTGCTCTGCACCGCATGGGGAGAGGCCAGGAAGTGAGGCTGGAGAGGAGGCCAAAGACCCCACTGAGTGGAACCCCATGGACCATTGAAAGGGATTTGGACTTTCTGCTAAGGAAAGTGGGAAGCACTGGACGGTTGAAGCAAGGGAGCAATAAGATGAATTTCCTTTTAAGATCTTTCTGATGCCTCTGCAGACAGCACAATGGGGCAGCCTGTGAGGGCCTGCCACTGGTGTGTTGGTTAAGGTGGCTGGATCCCACATGGCTGACTGTGGTTGGAGTCCTGGACTGGTGTCTTTAAAAACATGCCAGGCATGTGTGCCAAAATCCCAAGAGGAGAAAACTAAAAATAAAATTTAAAAAGTGGAGAACTCCCTATGGGCCCTTGGAGGCAGCTCCAAGAACCGAGTCTCACGCCCAGTTCCCTTTCCTTGGACCTGCTCAGAGACAATGGCTTCAGGGTTGGGGCCTGCCAGCCCTGTCTCCTGTTGGCTCATGGTCCTGGACTTAGAAGTTGGGCTTTGGCGATCAATTGAAAACTATTGCAGTTGGTTTGGAAAAGGGCCCCCAGGTGGGCTTCAGGGAGTAGGGCTGGCCAGGAGGGACAGTTGGGAAGGCCGCCAGCAGGGCCTCCCAGCCCCTGGGACTCCCCTTGGCCAGGCTGCAATAGAGCATGGCCATTGGGGGCGGTGGGGGTGGACACCAGCTTTGCCACCTGCTCTGAGCTGCAGCACGAACTGGAGCCAAACCACTTGTGCCAACACCTGCATGCTAGTCTCTGTCCCCACAGATGCTTCATGTTGGTCTGGAACCAGCTGAGGACAGATGAGACCTTGGCACTCCCCAAATCACCTGATAGTATGGCCCATGACTCTACCCAGGCCTAGGAACAAGTGCCCAGCTCCTGTCTCCTAGCTGGCCTCACTGAGGCCACTGCTGCTTCTGACTCTCAGAGCAGAGGGGCCAGGCAAGGGGGTGGGCAGAAAGAGGAGTCGTTGGGGCTTCTGGAAGGGAAGGGAAAGAGCAGGAATGAAGGGTCTCCTAGCTGTTCCCTGTAGCTCAGCCAAGAAGTGAAGGCCCCAATTCATCTGTCATTTGGTCAGTCATTCATTCCTTTGTCCCCGCACGTTCATCCTCACTGCCCAATGGCAGCTCTGGGTAGGAGTAGGGCCCCCAACTGTGAGTAGGACCTGGGGCCTGCCTGCAGGAGCTGGGAGAAGGAATAGGATCCAAGCATGGGTGATCCCAAGGAGAAGGAAGGCCCAAGGACAAAGTGTGAGGTGGGGGTAGGAGTGCAGGAAAACTGGTAGACAAGAGCCCCAGGGAGCAACCAGTGTCCCAACCCAGCAGCCCAAGCAGTCTGGCAGCTTGACCCTGGCAAGTCACCAGGGACACAGAGAACAAGCTTCTCCCCAGCAGCTTACCCTCCTCTCTCAGAGTCGGTGTCCACTCTGACCGAGCCTTCGGACAAGGACTCCATGGCTCCAGATCCCCTGCTGCCATCACTTGAGCATGCACTTGGCCTGGTACAGGGAGAGAAGCACTTGCCGACTCTGATCGGGGTTTGCTCTTGGCCAACTGCTGTCCTGTGAGCAGGCCTCAGGGACCAGACGCTCAGTCTGCCCTGTGCTGCTCTGCCAGGGCCGAGCCCAGCCAAGTCGATTAGAGCGACTATTTCTGTGTTTCTTCCAACCTATTGGGCTGGGACCAAGGACGGGGCCAAGAGACAGAGTAAGGTGGAGACTCAGGAGGAGATGGGCATGGCAGGGGCTGATGGCCAACAGAGCGAAGAACCATTCAAGGCATCCTGTCCCCAACCCCAGGGCTTAGAGCCCCAACTGGGGACCCCAGGCTCTACACTGAGAAGATTGGTCTGTGGGTTCTTCTCCATTCTGGCTACCAGATCCCAGCCTGTAGCCATTGCTCACCAGACCTGCTCTCCCCTGGGCCTGGAGGACAGGGCAGTGGGATAAGTGGGTACAACCATCCCCTCTGGACTCATCACCCCACCACAGCCCCAGCCTCCCACCTCTGACCACCCCATGCACCCCTCTGCCAACATATCCAGAAAGTCCCTGCCACATGTTCCCTGGGGACCCATGTACCCTTTGATCACTGACACCCCCACACTGCCGGCCTTGCTCAGTGCGGGCCCTTGGAGGGCTGCTCTGTGTAGCCTCAGGTGAGTGGAAGGAGTGAGCTGATTAGCTGGGGGATCCTGCAGGGAGTTACCTTTCAGAGTCTGGGGCTGAGCCCTTGCAGGCCTCTTCCGCAGTTAGGTCTCTGTTAGGCTCTGTGGGGCCAGTGGCCTCCTCGGGTTTGTGGCTTGGGGAAGACCTATGGAGGAAAGGAGCGTCTGCTAGCCATGCAGCAGCTGCCACACCCAGGCGTCTCCTGGGAGCTTCAAACCTGCTGTAGACAGACTGGCCAATTGTGGCAACTTCCTGGCTAATAGCTGCAGCTGACTGATGGCCAGACCCTGTTCTCGGGACCTTTCCCGCAGTGGCTCTCCACCCCACCTCAGGACACGGCACCATTACCATCCATCCTGCCTTCCAGGCAAGTGAGCCCAAGCACAGAGAGCCCCGGCGACTTGGCCCACATTCCGAAGGCAATGGGACTTCAGGGTTCTGGCCTTACGCCTTTACGGGGCAAGGCCGATCCCACCCACCTGATTCAGCGCCTTCTGCTCTCCTGGGACCATCAAAGCCATTGGGTTCACAGGCTGTGCTCTGCCACCTCTCCTCCCTTGACTGGCCCTGGGACTTCCTTTCCGGCTCCCCTGGCCACACCCTCCCAGTCTCCTTTGACCCTAAGTGTCAGTGCTCCCCTTCTGCTGGGCCACCTTCTCCCGCCACGGGCAGGGATGCCACCCTTGAGCTGCTGTTACCCACCTGTTCCTGGCCCTCCTCTGGCCCTGGCCTCACACCTATGGCCTTTAGGACAGGCCCTTAGGCAGCCGGCTCTCAACATGGCCAGAAGTGACTGCCCTCCCCCAGCTATGCCCACAGGGGAGGGCCGAGTGACAGCCAGCCGGTACCAGAGTCCACGCCCAGCTCGCCTGTGGCTCTTGGTGTGCTCACAGATGTGAGCCCCATGTGCGGTCCACCCGGTCTCCTGACTTCAGCTCTGTCCCGTCTGTGTATGCTGTGGGAATCTCCGGAGCTCTGACCTCTCTCCCGAATCTCGACCGCAAACCCTCAAATGCTCCCTCCTGGCAAATCTTACTTGAGTGCCTCCAAATAAACTCACCACTTACTCAACAAATGCTAAGCACTTCTGCGGCCCCGCCCCTGCCCGCTGCTGGACCAGGCGGCTGCAGCACAGAAGGTGCACGGTGAGGGCTGGGGCGGGGCTGTCTGCCTGCTCCCGGCTGCGTGGACTTGAGCTAGGTAGCCGGGCACACGGGCTCAGTCTCTCCACTTGTCAGGCGGGCACGGGTACTCTCACTGTGCATTCTGACACACAACCGACAGACGCCCAGGCGGGCTTGGCTAGTTCTAGCTTTGCTTCCTCCTCCCTTCTCCAGCCTGGTCCTCCCGCTGAAGGGGTGGAGTATCCCAATAGGCTGTCGGAGCGCCGCCACTCCCCTGGGGACACAGCAGGGACCTTCTGTGGCACCAGGCTTCCTTCTTTCTACACCTCTAGGGGTCACTTGGCACATTTCTCACAGAGTACCACCTTGGGGAACTCCAAGGAAGTGGTTTGTTACAGACTTGCCATCACCCAGTAGCTATTCTGGACACTCAGGGCCCTCGGGGACGTTGGCCATGGTGGCCGCTCGTGATGCAGCATGGGAGATGCCCCAGTGGAGGTGCGAGCACCGAGCTGCGAGCTCAGCGGCAAGGGTGCCCCGAGGCGAGGGTGGCTGAGGCGCAGCCTGCAGCCTGCAGGGAGAAAGGCCAGGGAGTGGAGGACCAGTCTCTGAAGGGCCTGGGAAGCAACTGAGTTCGGGCTGCAGGGTGTGGGCGGGGTGGGGGGCTTGCAGGTTTCCAGGGGTCTGGTATAACTGCTCCTGCTTTTGAGGAACGCCACCCGGTAGATGAGGGGGAGGACAGTCTGCGGATGGGACAGCAGGAAGTGGCCACAGACTGTCGGGTGTGTGATGATGGAGGCCTGGATCAGGGGAGGGGGTGGGAGCAGAAGCATCTCTAAAATAAAAAGTCCTTCCTGGAAACCCGTGCCTGTCTGGGGTGGGGGGCCGGGAAGGGTTAGAGAGGGAGGAGCCAGTGAGGAGAGTAAAGGCACCTCGGGGTCCCTGAGGACTCAGCTTGGATATCACTTCTTCCAAGAAGCCTGTCGTGAACACGCCACCCCCACACTGCTGACAGGACCCTTGCTCAGAGCTCCCGCCGCCCTGTGGATTACGGGGTTACTCCAGTGCACACACCTGCCTCCTTGCTCAGACTCTGGGCTTCATGGATCTGCCCTGCCCTGGCCCCAGCCTCCCTGACCCTGCCTGCCTGTCACCTGGCCCAGGGGCAGGGGCTGGGTCTGCCATGCTCTCTGCTGCTTGCGCCCCCCTTGGCCCTCCTGCTCCTCAGCACGGGGCGGGTGGCATCATGAACTGTGAGGGCTGAGCCAGTGAAGCCCACCCCTCTTCTGGTGGACCCCCGCACACAAGCAGGACAACTGCCCAGAGGCTCAGGGGGCACAGTCCCTGCGCCCCAGCAAGCACGGCCAGCAGGGCCTGACTGCAGGGCTCAGCAGGGCCTCACTGTCCCTCCAGTGGTCGCCCTGTGGTGCAGAACCTCATCAGCTGCACCCCGGCCCTGCAGCCCTGTCTCCAGAATGGAGCGAAGGACACCAGGAGAGCAACAGGCCCTGTACCTCATGCCTTCCAGGTCCGGGGCTGCCAAGTGGAGTCCTGCTGTGGGTGTCACGACCTGCAGGTGGACAACCTCCTCGCCTCTGGAGCTGCGGGTGGAAGGAGAGACCCTGAGTCACTGAGGAGCAAAGTCTGGGGGCTGCAACTGAGCTTGGGCTGCTGACCTGCAGGACCTGGGGAAGGGCAGTCTCCCAGCCCCAACCTAAGCATAGAGAGGGGCCCTCCGGCCCTGATGCCCTGTCTGTAGCTCCACCGAGACAGTGCTTGTTACCTGCAGGGGGTGAGCCCAGCCTGCGCCCCACTGGAGCGCCCCACTGGAGTGCCCCACTGACTCTCCGCAAGGCTGACTGGAGTTGCGAGTCCACAGGCTGATGGGAACTGGTGGAGAGCAGGTGTTGAGGAGACCGACAGACCAACTCTGGGGTGCCAGAGACTTGGGTGAGGGCAGATGCCTAGGTGCCCCCAGGAGCTAGAGCCTACAGAGGGCCAGCCCAGCCTTGAGGTTTTCCACAGCTAGCATGCCCAGAGCCTGGCCCACAGCTGGTGGCAGGCTGGCCCAGGCACACATCCCTCTAAGTATGGCCTGACACCTAGCAAGCCTGGTCAAGGTGCTGGCTGAGGCCAGAGAGAACCTACAGGCCCTGGCTTTGGAGGGTGGACCCACCTTACAGCCTCTTGCCTCTTCCCTTGGGGCCCCAGGCCTGCCCTGGTGAGCTACCGGCCCAGTATAGACCCAGCAGGGGCCTAGCAAAGGCAGAGCTGGGAAAGAGCAGCCTGAGAACCCATCACACAGTGCCGGGGCGCAGGGCAAATCCACCTCTGCGGGCGGCCCAGAAGCTTCACGGAGGTGGAGCCTGACCCAGCACAGCCAAAGGGAGAAGGGAGCAGTGGGGGAGGTGGGGGAGCCTGGGATGCCGAGAGCAGATCTGCTATGGCAGGAAACAGCTTAGGGGCTTGAAGCAGGTGTGGGGTCGTCATCATACTGACACTCAGGAGCCTCAGGACAAGGAGGGACTGGGGAAGATGGTCAGGGCAAAAGCGGGGGAGCCTAGGTGGCCTGCCTGCTCTCAGCCAGCCTTGGGGCTGGCCTTGGCGTCTGGTTCTGACTCAGACCAGGAGCCCAGGGAGGGCTGGCTCAGTGGGCCACTCACCTCTGCCCTTCTACCTCTACCCTGGGAGGGGCCCGGAGCACCAGAGGCGACCAGAAGCAAATGGAAGGACAGCCAGGGTCAGGGCCTCTCCCACACGGAAGTCCTCCTCCTACTGTCACTCCAGACCACAACCCCAGACAGCTCTGGTCCAGTTGGAAGTTCCCAGCTGGACTGAGAGCTGCTGGAGGCCAGGAACACTCTGGAAGGCCACACAGCCAGCAGACGGCATGGTGGTTATGTTACTGGACTCCCACATGGCCAACTATGGTTAGAGTCTTGAACCTGGTGACTCTGAAGTAATACAGGGCATGTATGTGAGTGGCCAAGATCCCAGGAGGAGAATGGAGAAGGGATTGCGGCATGGCCATCTCCCCTGGGGGATGACTTCTCACTTTATCTCTCACTGTCTCTGTCTCTCTGTCCCCTCCAGTGAGCTAATGTGCCCTAAGGCAAAAAAAAAAAAAAAAAAAGAAAGAAAGAAAAAGGAAAAGAAAAAAGAAAAAAACTCTTAAGGAAAATAAAAAAAAGGAAAGAAAGGCATCCGAACACAGAGCTAAGCATCTTCTGAACCGACCAGTGAACATCCAGTGCGGCCCTGGTCACCTGCAGGAATGGGAGCACCATGGCACAGAGAGCAGAGAAGTGGGGCGGAGGACTTGCTTTCAGTGCCTTCGGTCGCCTTTCCGAGACACCAGCAGGGGGCAATATCGGTCTCTTCATGCATTCCAAGAAAGGCCTGCAGATAGGGAGCCAGGGACCTGGAGCGCCCAAGGCCAGCAGCCAGGCACTGTGTCGGGTGTGTTCTATGTAGTACCCCGACTGGTACTCACAGCAGCCTCGGGGAGCAGGCATTACTGCTCTCATGAGGAAACTGAGGCACAGAGCGGTGAAGAGGTCTGCTCAAGGTCACACACAGTCAGTGTGTGGCCAAGCCAGGGTTTGTCTCAGGCCAGAAGCTGTGCTGTACTCATTGCTCCACAGCCCGGGTCTGGCTGCTTCCCGGAGACAGTGCTGGTGGCTTCCTGGGCCCTTTACCTCATCCACCACGCAGGCCCTAGGACCAGGACTCAAGGTTCTTCAAGAGAAGCTACCTGAGTGGGGTCAGAGCACAGGGCAGGGCTGGGGCTGAAGTCGCCATGGCCGGGCTTTGCCTGGAGGCCAGGCTGAGATTCTCCTCTCTCTGTGAAAGCAGCCCGCCTTTCTGGAGTACTGCAGGACCCAGATTTGGGGAGACAGGAGCTGCGCATGGAATACCGATGGCAGCTGCCTTGCCTGGTGTAGCAGCGCTTAACAGGGCTGGTCAGAAGACAAGGCCCCCAGGGCTAGGACCAGCCAAGAAGTTCACCTACAAGCTGCCTGGGGGGTTCCAAACTGTCTGTGATGGCAGAAACTGAGGGAGGAAGAACGACTCGAGCATCAAGCCGAGCCTCCTACTGGGAGCGAGGACCATGTCTCCAACTTGCCTGGCCAGTCCCAAGAGCACCCCGCCTCGCCCCATTGTGAGACAGCTCTGGTGTCTAGAACATTCCATAATCTAGTCTTCATTCCATTTCCTGGAATCACACAGGCTAGAAAACTTTGCTCCCCCTCTCTATAACAGCTCTTCAGACAGCCACAGATGGTGGCCATGGCTTTCTTAGTTTGTTGTTTTCTAAGCTGAATACACTAGAAGCTATGAGTGAGGGCTCTCATCTACCTTCCACCCCCCAAACCTTAGGGTGCTTTGTTAAGCCAGATGTTGTGTGCTTTTCCTCCTCCTCACCCACAGCTTCTGGTGGCTACAACCTGTGGCTATTTCCATTCTCTACCTGGGACATCTAAAGCCGCCTCCCCATGGGCCGTTTCCACTGGCAGGTCCTAGCCCAGCACCACCATGTAATTGCCAATGTGATAGTATGAAGAGGTGGGACCTTTTAAGAGGCGATTTGACCTTGTGAATGGGTTGGTACTGTTATCTCAGGAGTTGGTTAGTTATCATGGCAGTGGTCTCTGACAAAGGATACGTTTGGCCCCCTTTCTCTGTCTGCCTCATGAGCCTGCTTGCCCTCCTCCCATAGGATGGCACAGCACAAAGGCCCTTGCCGAATGCCGGCACCATGCTCTTGAACTTCTCAGTCTCAAGAACCCTGAGCCAAATAAACATGCTTATTATAAATTATCTAGTCTCAAGTGGTCTAAATTTTCGGGAGACCGAAAATTTCTGTGGCCTAGGCCACCAAGTGTGTGGCACTTTGTTACAGGCAACCTGGTCCCCATAGCCCACCAATCACCTAGTCACTCAGATAACACCTTGTAAAGAACTCTCAAATCTACCTTTCTACATCTTCAAAGATTCTTAAGGACAAAAGTCCTTTTTTTAAAAAATTCTGGACTAAAGTTATGGGAGAGGCAGACGGGGAGCATGGGGGGGACAAAGATGTGAGGTCCTCGGGCCACCTCCTCCCTAGTCCCTCTGCCCAGGGCATGATGGGAGCTGGCCTCACAGGCTGGCTCCCTCCGGGCAGACAAGGTCTGCAGGCTTGCAGCTGGCCCCCTCCCCTGCCCCATCTGCACTGATGCTGGTGTTGTGGTCTCCCTCCTGACACAGAGGATGTGTCACATGACTACAACGGGCGCTCAAGTTAGGGAGGGAAGTGGGAGGTTGCCATGGCATTAGGAGAGCTGGAATGGCCCCCAGGGGCCAAGAATATGACCCGGAGGGATATCTCAAGGGTGCCACACAAGTGCCGCTCTCAGGGACAGCAGAGCAGCAGTGCTCCCCGTGGGACTCGGCACTGTTCCGCGCAAAGCCCAGGGAGGTACCGACTGCTTTTTCCTCTGCCCAGATGCTGGGGCTTGGTAATCAGGGCAACCACGGCCCACCTGGACTGAGCTCACCTGTGCTCAGCCTGCTGCGCCCCACCACCCTGCCAGACCCTCCCCAGCGTCCTGGCCAGTCAGGGAACCATCTGACAGGCTCCTGGCCAGAGCCACTCTGTGGTGCCTGCCTGAGCTCCCAGCTCCCGGTGGGGCTGGCACACTTGGCATGTCTTGATCCAACTCACCTGGGACACCGGTTCTGCCTCCGTCCATACTGGTTAAGAAAGCAGGTGTGGTGGCTCTGGGGACTGCAGAGCCTCCTCCCAGCCTACAGGAGCTCCACAAGCAAGCTGTCACTGCCCTCTCAAAACCCAAGGTTGGTACTCTCTCTCTGTGTCGTGCTGTCAGCAGGCTCAGTGCACGAGGGCTACGGTGACACAGATACCTACCACACAGACAAGGGCCAGCGTGCTCGCCCTGGAGGCCAGACTGTTTTCTTTCTTTCAGCCTCGGGACATCCAGCCAGGAGGGCTCCATCTTCTCACGGGGCACATGAGGACACTGACCCTGAGTCCCAGCAGGGAGGTGACATGACAGAGATTCCCAGGGACCGAGAGGCGATCAATTACCTGGTCAAGCCAGGAGCGGCGCTTGCCAGAGCAGGTGGGCCCTGGCTCCTCTCAGAAGGTCCGTCCTCGTCCACCACCTCAACCCTTTAGGCAAGAGGGAAAACGGCACTTGCAGTCTTTCCTGGCTGCCTACCTGGCGCAGCCGGCTGAGACCTGGGCCATGTGGCTCCGGCTCAGTGTCAGGGCAGCATGATGGTTTCAACAGTCCCTTGGAGCCTGTGACTGTGACCTTATTTGGAAACAGGTTCTTTGCCGGTGTAGCCAAGATAAGACAAGGTCACTGCAGATTAGCAAGGGTGCTGAACTCAGTGACTTGTGTCTTTTTAATGGCAGGGAAATGTGGACACACACACACTGGAAAGGAAAGCCATGTGAAGACGGCAGCGGCCCCCAGAAGCTGAGAGGGGCGTAGGACAGCTTTGCCTCTAGAGGGAACCGACCCATGCTGACACCCGGGCTTCCGGCTTCCAGAACTGAGGGAACCCATTTCTGGTGCTTTGAAAACCCAGTCTATGGCACTTTGTTACAAGTCCCGGAACCCAGCACAGCCCACGGGGACACAGCGCTCCGTGGTGCTCCCTTCGCGCTGCCCCGTCCTAGCTCGGCGTGTTCTGGTCGGCCATCCTGGCCTTCCCACATGGCAAGCTGTTCCTACCTCAGAGCCTTCGCGCCTTCGGATCCTCTGCCTGGAACACTCTGCGTGCTGGCTCCACCTCATTGTAGAGGCCTTCCCTGTCCACCTGACTGAAGGCTCCACAAATTCAGCTTTCCAGAAGCTTCTTTTCTGCCTTCTCCCAGTATTTTCCTCTCTCAGGAGGTGCCCTGTCTCAATCATTGGTGCCACCCCTCCCTAAGTTGGCATGTTCTGACACCCCAATCATTCCCTGTTGAGCCCTGTTTGTCCCTTAGAACCCATCTCCCATGTTCTGGCCACCTCCCACGGTAATGTGTCCTGAGGACTCTGGTCTTGGTCCTGAGTGAGAACAGAGGATGGAGCAATAGGCGGGAGGGAGTGAGGGCATCTCCAGGGCTGGCCAGCCAAGGGCTCCCCATGCCAAGCCCCTGGACTGGCCTGTCCCTGGCGGGTGAAACGGAGGGCAGGGGACAACTCTTTTGTAAGCTGGCAGCTCCCTGGGCTGCAAAACCAGAGGGCCTTGGTTAGAGTCCCATCTCGGGCCAGGGGTCCAGTCCTGTGAGCCCTTGACAAACAGAAGAATTCCCAACCAGGATCCTGCCTCTGCAGAACTGGCTGCTGGGGCCACATATGTCACCACAGCCACCTGGCTGCATGTCTGGCCTCCCGACAGAAGCACCCTGGCCTTCACGATCCCCCTGCTCAGGGCCAGCAGCACCCACCCTCATGGCCCCTCTCCCCAGTACCCATGTGACACCCTGAGGGGGCCTTCTCAGGACCAGGCTGCCCTGGCAACACTCACCTCCTTGCAATAAGTGGGGCTTGCAGTTCCTGGGTGGCACTGCTGGAAGGAAAGCAGATGGTGGCTTTGGGCAGAAGCCGTGGCAGGTGACAGCATGACTGCTATACCCCGAGAGACCAGACCTCTCTCCCACTGTCAGCCCCTCGTCTGCTCCTCAGTTTTCTGGAACGTGCATCTGAGAACTCCAGGTCTGGCTACTAGGGCCCTTGGGGTGATCTTTGCAAGCACCCTTTCACCAGGCAGAGGAGCCATCCCACGGCATAGAGCCAGTTGGCGGCTGAGCTAAGCCCAGAAGCCCAGCCCCCGCCCTGCTGGGTCTCCCTGCTGTACAGCTCACCATGTGCTCTTCCTGGCCGCCGACAGGACGTACGAGTGTTCCCGGGGAGCGGTCTTCCTCACCACGCTGCTCGCAGCTTCCGACCTGGGGCGTGGGGATGGATTCGATGGGTGTCAAACTGGATATGCTCCAGTAGCCTAGCCCAGGGTGGCCCGAGGTGACTCCAGGCTGAGCGCAGGAGGCGAGTGGGAGGCCACATTTGTGCCTGCTCTAAGGACTATCAAAGGAAACCCCGAAACGCTAGGGGAGTGGTCGCATTATGAACGCGTTTATCAGGCATGCACTGGGCCCTGTCCTGGACCCAGCATCCCCACGCTGGCTCGTTCATCTCCCAACCCAGGAAAGCAGGCGCTGTCCTCTGCGATGTATGGATGAGGAGACTGAGGCCAAGGAGCCTTAGCCGCCTGCCCAGGAGCACGCACCTGCTCCTGGTGCTCTCGCCTGCACCGCGCAGGCCCGGGGACCCTGCCACGGTGGACGCAGCTTCTCCCAGGGTGCCCCGCCCTGCCTATTCATGTCCAGTCTTCTCAAAACTCTTCTAGATGGACAAAACTTCTGAAGAGCCCACAAACAAGGCTTTCCCTGGACCGCACTCCTTTGGTTTTTCCCACAGAAGGCTCCCAGGAGGACTTCCTGAGCCGGCCCTGCGCTCTGTGATAGTTCTGGGCCTCGGAGAGTGGCAGCTGCTCCCTCACCCCCTGGGCCACCCTGGGGGCCTATATGCTGTGTTTTTCCTACCCAGTATCAATGTCAGCCCCTCAATACTAAATTTAAGAAGGGTTCTCAAATTGAAGCGTCCACTGACATGCAATGAAGCATGCAGGGTGGTTGGGATGGAGCAGGGAGGGGAGGTGCCTGTTCATGCAAATCCTCTCGGCCCTCCCACCCTCACCCTTGCCTTCCATCATGCAGTGGGTGGAAAGCTTGGGCTCAGGGCCATGCCACTCAGCACTTCTATTTCAGCAAGGAAAGGAGACTCGCACCCCACCCTGCCACTGGGATGCCCAGACGGCGCTGGTACCTCCGTTTCTGCTCATCCCAGGAGAAGGGCACAGCCTCCTCCTCCTCCTCGGCAGCCCCGGACGTGGAGCTGCGCCTGATGTTGTAGGGAGCCCTGGTGAAGGGAGAGGTGGTTACAGCTATCCCCGCCTCCCCAGGCTCCTTGTCCCGCTCAGAAGGCTGGCTTCTGGCACTCGACCCTCCAGCACACACAGTGGAGCTGCCTGGGGCCTGCGCCCCTGCCACCTCGGCTTTCTCTGTCCTGGTTCTAACTGGCCCACTTCCCCAGGAAGGCTTCCCAGCTGTTCTGTCCATGGCATCAAATGATGGGGACAAGGGAAAGACCAAATACAGATGTGGGGCCCCGTGCATGCTTCTGTCCATAGCCTCCTCCCTGGCCGTGCACGGGGGGCCTTTGAGAGGGACCCTAAGGAGAGCCCCGTAGACTCAGATCCAAGAAGCAGCTCAGATTTAGGCAGGGGATGCACGCACCGGCAGTCCCCTCCCAGCCCAGCCCAGGACACACGCCAGTGTGAGGCAGCCCCAGGGCCATGACCGTGATCCTCCCTGCAGACCCACGGGTCCTCCATGAGTCTCCTGTGGGCCCTGCATTGCCTCAGGTCAGGAGAGCAACAGTGCCCCATGGCCCTCAGAGTTTCTGGGCTTTGTCGTGCTCTGGTGGGCTCCAGGTCCAACTGGCTGGGGCGGCAGGCCAATGGTATGAGCTTGCGGGGCCGGGCCACACGTGGGCTCCTCTCTGGGTGGAGGGAGTTAAACTGGGTGTGCCGTGGCATACTCACAGCTTCTTGTAATCCTCGGTGCTCATCTTGTAGCTGGAGGAGGCGGGCCGGGGTGGGCCAGCACTGGCTGCTCTCAGCACACTGGTGGTGGCAGCGCCAGCACTAGAGGGACCAGAAGTTTCCCTGTGCCACCTGCAGCCACTCCCACCTCCAGCAGGCAGGTACCAGGTGGGCCAGGGGCTGCTGGGGGCCTTTCCTCTTGGTTTCAGTCCTAGCAGATCCCCAGAACTGCGCCTTCCTAGCAGGGCAGCCCCTCTGGCTGCAGACAGACCCAGTGGAGTGTCAGGGAGTAGCCAGCTGGTCTCCCCCATGCCTTGGCCTTCCTTTTTTTTTTTTTTGAGAGGTTTTCACTATAGGGCGCGTGCGCTTGCCAGCAGACAGAGAGACAGAGAGACAGAAAGCGAGAAATCACCCCCCAGGGGGGATGGCCAAGCCGCAATCCCTTCTCCTCCATTCTCCTCTCGGGATCTTAGGCACGCACGCACACGCACCCGGCGTGAGTTTTCAGCCACTGGGTCCGGACACGAACCGCGGTCGACTACATGGGAGTCCAGCGACATAGCCATTATGCTAACTGCTGGTCCCTTGGCCTTCCTTTCTGAGGGAGCCCATGTGCTTATACAGCAGGAAGCCCTACCCTCCCAGCCTCTCCCCCCACACCTCCCTGCTCCAGTGACCAGGCCAGTCAGGACACTGTTACTGGTCCAGGGCCTCCACCCAGCCACCCCTGCACTGCCCGAGCGCCCTGCACCAGGTAGAGCATTCTCTGTGCGGGGAGCCTAGGCCCTCACACCTCCCCGTGGCTGACTGGCCACGTCCTGACACACACCTCTTCGGAGTCCCGTTGGCCTTGGGGAAGTGCTGCTGCGACTGGGATGCACTGTCTATGGGCTTGGTGAACACTCCCCTGAAAGAGAGCCCAGAGGGCTGGTGAGCCTGCGGTGGGGAGGAGGGCCGATGGCAGGGCAGCACGGGCACACACACAGGCACTCACCGGATGATGTAGCCAGTGGGGGCCCTGGTGCTCGGAGGCCTGCAGGGGAAGAGGAGGCCTGCCTTTATCCTGCCCCGACTGCAGCAGAGGAGGCCTGCCTTTATCCTGCCCCCCACTGCAGCAGAAATGAGGGGAGCCCCAGCCCAGGGGCTCACTCTACTCATCCTGTTTCCCTGACACCCCCTCAGGAAAAATGGCTGGTCCCTCTGTAGCCAGGCCCAACATGGCCTGACCAGCAGCAAGGGCCGAGGTGGTGGGGCGTTTGCTGTAGGGCTGTCCCCTCCACAGTCAGCTTCTCCTCAGCCTGCCTAGCCTAGCGCTCCCAAGGGCAGGCTCATCCTCCCTCTGTTCTCAGAGTGACAGGTGCCCCAATCTGAGCCCCAGGCCTCTCCTGGCCTGCCCCGCACCACGGCCTCCCTAGAAGGGATCCCAAGGGCCATGGGGAGGAGCCCAGGCACAGCCAGCTGACCCCATCCCCTTGGTCTGCTCTACCACCCACTCACAGGCCTGAGGTAATCCCGAGGCCCCAGTGCTGAGGTGCCCAGGGGACTTGATGGGGGAAGCCAAGGGGCAAGCAAGGGCAGCAGACAATGGCACCTCCAGGGAGTCTTCCTGCCAGCTCCAGCAATCAAGGGACTTCGGGGTGAAGCTGTGGGGGTTGGGCCTCAGGACAATGTCCCCCAGCCTGTCCATCCTCAGACTTGGTTCTTACAGGGGACAGCCTCTGAGGAGTCTCAAAGAAGACAGGCTACCTATCTACCCAGCCACAGAGGCCTCTTTCACTGAAACGCCTGGGCTGAGGCGGCTGAGGCTGTGGCCTGGGTGGGCCTGGCCACTCTGGGGCAGAGTGACAGCTAGGCTCACGAGACTTCAGGTAGCCCTGGCTAGGCCCTGACTCACCACAACCCAGGGTGTACTTTCCAAATGCACCCCATGCCAAAGCCAGGGCGACAGCTGCATCCCCCAAGCAGAGAAGCCCCCTGGCCAGCAGACTGCCTTTGGACCGCCCTCAAACTCACTGACCTGGCCAGTCCCCACCAGCACAACCACAACGCTCTTGCCTAGTTCTTTACTGCAGTCATGGCCGGGGCCCTGGCTGGGGCGCCACTGCCCTGAGGAGAAGGGCTGTGTCTGGAGCACCAGGGCCTGGCATCTACTACTTCCCTTCCCCCGCCCCACCCTCCCCCACCACATGACTAACCACCCACTGCTTGGATCCGGGATCAAGCCCAAATTTCAGGAACAGTTCTTCCAGATGCCAGCAGGAGGTGCCCAAGCTCCAGAGCCCCCTGCACATTACGGAGAAGTCCTTGAAACAGAGAGGCCAGTTCCTCCTGGCAAGCTGCCAAATATGTCATTCAGAACGTGGGAGGCCTTTAGCACAAACCCGCGGGTCTCCCCTGGCATGCTGATTACCAAGCACACTCAGCAGCTGGGGCGCCCGCACCTTGGGGTACCGGCTCATTGCCTGTAAGGGGTTCAGAGTACAGTCTTCTTAATGACAATCTGGATCCTAGGTGACAGCTGCAGCCACGGAGGTCAGCAGGGATTCAGCTGTCCCATGTCATACAGCCAGGCCAGGGCCTCCAGTCAGGGCTCCCACTAGCTTTCCGGAGAGGGAAGCACAGACCAGCCGTCCTTTCTGGGTGCCCAAGGACTCCCTGCCCCTGTGGAGTGCCCACCTCTCCCTGCTTCTGTACGTCCTCACCTGGCCTTTGCGACCTCCCCGACCGATGAGAAGGATGTGGCGCGGCTCCGGCCTGAGGGCAGCTCTCTGAGGAAAGAGGGGAGCTGAAACAGTGGCTCCCCACCAGCTCCCTGACCCTACACCCACAGCCTCCGTCCTTCGAAGTGCCTGCCAAGCCCCAGCACCTCCGCTGCCCCTTCTCCGGGGCTTCCCCCGGCTCCTGGGGGCTGGGCTGCCCTGTGATATGCTCTGGCCTTGCCTGTGCTCCGCCCTCCCCAGCTGGCCAGTGGCCCTGGAGCCTGGCAAGCTCTGAATGGTGGAAGCCCCTGGGCACCCCAGGTAGGGCTGGGCCCCTTGAGCCACACCCTACTCCTGCCACCCCTCCCGGCCTCCTGGACTTACATGGTGCGGCCCTCTGACTCGTCCTGCTGGGTGATCCAGCTCTTGTCCCCCTTCAGCGTGGTTCGCACTTTCATCTGCTTGAGGACATTATCGCGCTCCTCCTCGCCTCGTGGCAGAGGCTTCCCTGGTGGACACCGGGCCAAAGGGCCTCAGGAGAAGAGCCCGGCCCAAAGACCTTGGGGCCCTGTTCCACCCCCAGGGCCTGTTCTCCCTGGGCTGCCCAAGCGTGCGCGTAGCCCTCGGACACGGACGGCAATCACCTGTGAAGCCGGGACCACGGGAGCCCTGGCCTCACCTTTGCTGCTGCCTCCGAGAGCTGAGATACTCATGGTGTCGCTCTGCGGGACCCTTCTCAGTCAATTCAATGGCGCCTGGGGACAAAGGCAAGTACAGGCTTGTCACTTCATGCATTCATCATGGCTTGTGGTCCCTGGCACCCCAAGATCACCCAGATGTTCCTCTGGGCACGGAGGCGGCAAGAATTGGTAGAGTCCTGGCTGCTGGACAGATGCCGGGGCAAGCACCCACCTGTCTGCTCAGGCCTGCTCACTTGGGGGCTGCAGAGCGGTGATGGCAGGTAAGGGGAGGGCGCAGCCCTGCCAGGGTCTGCTAAGGGCCAGACTCGGGCCCAGGGGCCAGCGCCGGTGGACCGTGGGTGGGAATGGAGTGCACGCACCTTCACGACAGGCAGATGCCTGGGGGGCGGCCGGCGCCATCTCGCTCATTACGTGCTGTCTGCCAGACCTTGGGCAGGTCAGCTCTGTGCTGAGAACGAAAACAGCCTACCCCTCCAGGGTTGCTGTGAGGACAGAATGTGCCAACGTTCCTGCCGCCGCCCAGCACCACCTGGCACCACAAAGGTCACTGAGCATCTGGGTAGGAGCCGAGCAACGGGCTCGGGTGGTCTTCCCTGGGAGAGACAGCGGTGGTCTCCAATCGGACAAAATGCTGCCGGGTGAGCTCCACCTCCGCAGGGCGCAGCGAAGGCCCCGCTGCTAACTCCGGGCAGCCACTGGGGTTCAGGCAAGGGTGGGGACGTGGTCGGTCATCCTTTGATCCCCAGCCCACACCTGCTTGTGCCAGGTGCTGCCCCCTGTGGCCATGAAGGCCCTGAGGCGGGGCTGGGGTGAGGACTGGTTCTCCAGGCTGGGAGTGCTCCTGCAGTGTCCCTGCAGGGCCGGGAGGACCTGGCTGCGGGTCTGGAATGACTGGCCACTGCTAGCCTCTTGGGCTCAGGTGTGTGGACATGACAGGAAGTGGGGCCCTGGCTGTGCCGACACCATTCCTAGGCAGGTAGCCTCTCCCTGCAGGGCCTGCCACCCTCTGGACACTGCTGCCAGTTGGCAGGGTCTGGCCATGTTTCTGGGGAGCCCAGGGGCACACTGCAACCACAGGGCGGGGGCCCAGAGCAGACCAGATCGTCCACATCAGCAAGAGAAAATGCCCCAAACCAGCGGCCCAGGCGGCCAGCCTGCTGCGGGCCAGGAGCGGCACCTCATCGCTGCCAGCGGAGCCCTGTACATCCCTGCACTGAGGCTGCCACCTCCATAGGTGTCCCCATCCTGGCCTGTGGCACGGGGCAGGGCACGCAGCAGAGTACGTGCCTGCAGGTGAGCTGTACAGCCTGACATCTGGGGGCCTTGGTCTCCCGGTGCCACCCACTGCCTGGGGCTTGGGAGAGCCCTCAGCTCCTTTGGCCGCAGCGCCTTACCTGCAGGAGCAGGACCTCCTCCAACCTGCCTTACCTGGGGTGGAGGCGAGAGGCACCCACAGGGCAGGGAGCCAGCCCACCCTGGCCCAGTACTACCCCAGGAACTCGCCGGTACCCCCTTGACACACCTAATGGCCACTTGGTTAGAACTTTTCTGCCAACTTGGACCAAGTCAGAACCTAGCGCGGCCCCACAGCCGGCACACCAGCGTTGCCCTCAGCCCTGTAGGGGAGCAGTTGGTGGGAATGGATTCAGGCAGCCTGGGACAAGCGGACTGCAGCGTGACCATTCCCCAGGCGGGTGCTCTTTCTATCTCTTTCTGTCTCTCTGGCGAGTGCATGAGCCCTCTGGCTTATTAACAGACAAAAATTAAAACCAGAAGACAGACAAGATGAAACAGAAAGAGGAACTGCTGTGACTGGGTGCCCCCACTTTCCCACTCGCCCCATGGAGAAGGTGGGAAGTAGGTGTTTCTCATCCCACCACCTTCAAAAGTTGGGCCAGGGCTCTCCCGCCCGCCGAGGCCCACCAGCTCTGTCTTCTGCTGGGAACATGGGCTTCTCCCAAAGCCTGCTGGGCCACCCTGGCCCATTAGCCCTGACACAGACAGCACTGCCCAGCCTGAGCTCGAACTGTCCCCCAGCCGGGGCTCAGCTCTTGGGTCCTCGTCACTGAGTGGCCTCAGATGTCTGCGACATTCCATTCCCTGAGCCTAGGTCTGCTCATCTGTAAAGTGGCAGGACACTCCCAAGTGACAGTGCATGCCCCTCTTGGGAACTTTCTACCCCATGGCCTGGGTGTCTTAAGGTTGGTGGCTGTCCTCATCTCCCAGATGGCCCAGGAGGGCACATCTATAGTCAGGATGGCCACTCTGTGGACCTTGGTAGCTCCATGTTTCCATCTGGACTGGGAAAAGACTTCTAGTTCTCTGGGAATCACCAGGCGGCCCTGCTCAGGGCCTGACCTGGGCCGCCGGAGGCACAGTGGCTATGCTCTGGATGTGGCCACTCAGAGCAAAGCCCTACACCCAGACAATGCCGGAGCAGTTCAGGACCAAGTCCACGTCCTCCTGAGCACACCAGGCCACCTCAGACACCAGGCAAGGGCCCTGGCCCCGGGTCCGGGCACTTTGCCCCTTCTTTCTCCCTCCTCCTTTAGCCTGAAGATGGCTCTTGGGGCAGGTGGGCTGAGAGGCTGTGAACAGGGCAGTCAGGGCAAGTATCCCTAGTAAGGCTGGGTGGGGAGCAAGGGAATGGGGAGGGGCCCTGCTTAAATTCTGATGGTCTTGGAATGCCAATGGGAACGTTCCTGCCCCACCCCCTAGCCTGTTGCTGAAGTCTCTCAAGGCTGCCCAGCAACCTCCAAGGAAGGGGGCCCACGGCCCTGATTGGATAGAGAGAAGCAAGGAGCCAATGAAGTGGCTGCAAGAAGCCTGTTTTCTCTGACCGCAGCAAGCCTGGTGTGTGCCGTCAGAGGCCAGCAGAGCAGGAGCTGATGCCCACAGATGCCCACAGACTACCCGTGCGGAGGAGCCGGGGGAGTCAACAGACAGTGACGCAAATGCGTGAGGAGACACAGATGGAGACAGAAGCAACAGAAGGGGGCACCTT
Source organism: Tupaia tana (assembly GCA_026018925.1). Classification (NCBI taxonomy): domain Eukaryota; kingdom Metazoa; phylum Chordata; class Mammalia; order Scandentia; family Tupaiidae; genus Tupaia; species Tupaia tana. The sequence continues at coordinate 2,753,580 of JAKSZU010000009.1, forward strand.
GTCACCACCCCACGAGGACATGATCTGCCTCCAGGACCAGAAGACTAACTCAGAGGGAGTTCTGTAGATTTGTCCCCTGCTTGAGTCCCCATGGAGGCACCTCCCAGAGGAGCCGTCAAGGCCCTCTGCCAATTGGCTCAGGGACACAGCCCCGTCCCACTCTTGGTCACGCAGCACTAAAAATGGCAGGAAGAAGAAAGCACAGAGAGAAGGAAGGCGTGTCAGGGAGTGAAGATCGAGTGGTCTTGGGGTGGGGGTCCTCCTTCATTCCAAGTCCAGGCCTTCTGAGGAAGAGAGCACAGGGCATGGAGGGGCATCTTCCTGGTGCCCTCTGTAGTCCTTGGGTTCAGCCCTCACTCTGGTTCTGATGCCACCTTGCCTCCAGGCCTCCCAGGATAGAAGGGCCTGTCCTGGCCATGGCTGGGCTTGGCTGGCTTCTCCCAGGGGGCTGGAGTGAGCACCAAGCGCAGGTGAGGAGGAAGCTGGGCCTGCCCTCCATCCGCCAGGCCCACCCAGCCCTCAGTCTCCCAACATGGGCTCTCTGTGCCAGGGGAATAGGATGGCTCCTAAGTGGTGCAGAGCGGGTGCTAGACACTAGGCAGGGACCTCATGGTAAACTGGGAGGGAAGAGGAGCAGACACCTTTCGCCTCGCCTCTGGGCCCCGCGCATTGCTGCACCGTACAGATGCAGTGGCAGTGGGCCTGAGAACCAGCGTGCTGGGCACCGGGCACCATGTACAAGGAAGAGTGGGTGCCATGGGCAGAGGTGCAAGGGGAAGGGCTGGCTCTCCCAGAGCTCTGCTTCCCCCACGTGTGCCCACCTCCTAGAGGGCCCAGCCCCTGCTCGTCTAGCCTAGGGCTCCTGGGAGCAGCCATGGCCTTGGGATCAAACCTAGCCCCACCTCTGGGAACCAGAGGCCACAGCTCAGGTCTGGCGGACCCCTTAGGTGTGGGTCAGGAAGCAGGGGAAAGGGCAAGAGGGCAAGAGCCAGGAGTGCTACGGCAGCAACACCGGGATCAAATGTGGACAGGTGAGTGACTTGGAGATGGAGCTACTGAGGCCTGGGCTGCCCAGGCCACAGAGCCACATACCGACAGCTGGGCCCACCTCAGGCCACGTGTGAGGCAAGCTCTGAGTGTGTTTTTATGTGGCTTTTCGTATGGCAAGGAGCCCTGTCTCCAGGGGAGAGGCCCCCGTCACTACAGCAGATACATAGGTGCTCTATCTAGTCACACAAGAAGAGGTGACATGATGCTAAGTCCCTGCGCACGCAGCCAGAGCCATGCCCTAGCTGTGGGGGGTCTCAAGACAGTGGCCTGTAGGGACGAGACTGCATTCTCATCCCAGCTCTGCCACCCTGGGCAAATCCTTTCTGCTCCGTGAGGCCTTGGTGCCTCACACTGGAGAAGGGTGTCAATGACTAAACCGTGGGAGACCAGCCTGCACCGGAGACCCCATCATCACACCTCTCCCCTGCAGACCCCTGCAAGAGCCCGAGTCCTGCTTCCTTGGCTTGAGGCCCTCCACCCCTCTCTTCTGGCCCAACTCAACCTGGGGGCCACCACCGCAAGCCATGAGAGAGAGGCTGTGCCCCTCCTCGCCCATATGACAGCTCAAGTCATGTGCCCCGAGAATGGGGAATTCTGCGGGTGGGAGTGAGGCTCCTGCCCACTCCTCATTGCTGCAGTTTCCTTTGGACAAAGAGCCCCCAGTGGCCCCAGCATTGGGAAAAAGACTGAAATAAAAGTCCCCAAGCTTTAGGGCCACCTTCCTGAGTAGTCAACGGGGTCCTCTTCGGGCATGTTTCCAGCAAATGCCTTTGAGCTCAGGGCAGGGTTCCTCCCTCCTGAAGTGTCTCTTGCAGGTTTATTCTTTCTTAGAAAGCCCCCTCTCTGCGGCTGGCCTGGCAGCCCCTGAGGGTGATGGGGTACACTGCCAGGCCCTGTCATCAGCTGTCTCGCAGTGAGGGCTCGGTGGTGCCATCAGAGCCATGGGGGACTTGGTCAAGGCCACAGAGCCACATACCCACGCTGTCTTTTCCAACTCAGGTATGCAAGAAAGAGCACTGGGCAGGGAGCCCAAGGGCCCAGATTCTAGTCTGGTTCTGCAGTAACAAGCCACTGAGCACGTCACTTCCGCTCCCTGACCTTTTCCGTCAGCCTTTGAGACTGAGATGACACTCCACGCCAGCGGGAAGGGCATGGCCGTAAGGAGGCCCCATTCCCAAACTCTCCCTGACCCTGCAACTTGTCATGGTGCAGTCTAGCTTTGGGAAGTGGGGGTGGGACACCCGGCACAGTAGTGGGAGCTGTAGTGGGGAGTGCAAGGGCAAGCTGCAGGGCAGAGCACGCATGCGCATGCGAGGCATCTGGGGAACACAACCTCCGCCCCTGCTCGCTAGCCTCCTCGCTGCCCTTGTCCAGTCCTTTCTAAGGCACGCCCTTGGCTGACTGCTAAGTTGGGACCCAGGCTGACCTGGCCTGGACTAACCAAACGGCTTCCATCCCACAGCCAGCCGCGGAACCAGGACGTTCTGATTCCTAGTCTCCTTGGCAGCTGCCAAGGCAATGCATGGCGCACAGGTGGCTTTCCTCTGGGAAGGGGTAGAGTGGACACTGCCGCCTCTGTCCAGGGCTTGCCAAGATCCAGAGGGTCTTTGCAGTAGGACATGGGAGGGGAGGCGCTGGACAGGTCCAGGCCGCCGGAATGATGGCTGAGCAGCTGGGTCGCATCCGAGGCCCTATCTGCTGCTCTGCTAGGCACACAGCACCCGGAACTCCCGGCTGGGCCCCTCTCACAGAGGGAGCTCACATGACCTGCCCGCAATGTGTTGGCTCCCGGGATCCTGCCCAGTTGCAGAGGGAAAAGATGTAATATGGAAAAAGGTGCCCAGGAGGGGGTGCTGTTTGTAAACGTGTTTCACATCCCTGCAGGCCGCCCCAGCACCCCAGAATCCAGACTTCTAGGTGGCAGTGCCTGAGGGGCCCCGGGAGGTGGCCCTTCAAGGAGGGCCAGCTCCCTCCCAAGGTGATGGGAAGCAGAAGCCCCAAAAGGGGAAAGACTGCTGAGGCTCCCCTGCCACTCCTGGAGGCCCAGGATCCCTCCTGCCTCGCCTGTGCCCATTTTCCAGGTCTCAGAGGGCTGGACACAAGTGACTACCTGGGAAGACTGAGTCAGTTCAGAGGTGGCCTGGAGGGCCAGCCAGGGCTGCTGGGCAGGGCCCTGTGGGCCATCTGTGAGGAACAGGGGGCTTGGTGGGGCCGACATGCACGGGACAGCAGGGCCCACGAGCCCTCTCTCCCAACCAGGGCCCTAGCTGGACCCCTGCGTGAGCTACTCCCACTGTACCCAGCCTCACCTCCCCGGCTGTGCCATGAGAAGAGGCCAGAGGAAGCCTGGGAGCCTCCCGCAGTACCCTGGCTGCCTCTGCCACCACCCTGCCCTCGCTGTCCCTGCAGTCTGGGAACCAAGGTGCTCTTCAGTCAGTCCCACTCTGCGGAGATGCTATTCTGTCTGTAGACGAGGGGCCAATGGGTCCCAAAGGGGAACCCCACACCACTCCACCCCATTCTCTCCCCCTCTGGCTTCCTCGCTTCTTCCTCCCCTAGGAAGACCCCAGATCTTCCCTGCTGCAACCCACTGGGCTGGGCCAGAACAGGGCCAGTGACAGAAAGTGCCCCCAACCTGACCCTGAGGAACACCAGCCAAAGCTACTTCCTCTTCTGAGTTGCAGGTGATCAGCAGTCAGGATCCAAAGGGAAGGAGATACCTGCCCGCCCCTCCTGCACCCTAAAAACCTCCCCCAGATTTGAGGCGGGGCCCTCAGTTCCCCCAGCCCTCCACCCACTGCCCTGTCTTCCTCCTCCTGCCTCCTCTCCCCTCTCCCAGGCTCAGAATCCCCTTAGCTCCACCCTTCCTTCTCTGCGCCCAGTTTGGGGTAAGACAGTGGAAGTCCAAAGAGAAGAAAGCCCAGGGTCACAGTTTTGTTTCAGCCACAGGCACTTACAGACAGCGAAGTACCAGGCTGCGTGCTGGAGCGGCCCTGCAGGCCCCACTGGGGACCGCACTTTCCAAGGAGGCGCCCTGGCTCAGGTCCCCAGAGATGAAGAGTGAGCAGAGCTCCCCGGCCAAGGGGAGAAGTGCTGAAGCAAGGCGCGCTTTCCCGCTGTTCCAGTGGTGTCTGCTTTGTTTTCAGTCCCGCCCAGGCCCTGCCTGCTGTGAGCACTTCACCTGGGAGACCGGGAGATGGGAGCCGCTTCTGCGGGTGGGAATCCATAGCAACCTTCTGCCACATCGAGGTCTCTGGGAAACTGACCAAGTCATCAGAAATCGGCGCGCTGAGCCCAAGATCACAGGGACCTGAGAGAGTGCCGGGCTGAGCACCCAAGGCATACCCGCAATGGGGCCAAAGCCAGGGGCCACTAGGGCAGCCTCAGCCTGTGTGCCTGCCCACCCCGGCCCAGCAGCCAGGTCTCCTCCCCGTCCAGGGCTTGGCTGGAGCTATGGCCATCCACAGGGTCCGCTCCCAGCCAGGGGCTCTTAAGGGCCCCCAGCTCCCTGCTGAGATGGGAAACCAGCGAGCTCCCACAGGAAAGGCTCACGCAGCCTTTCTGAAAGTGGCCTCTGGTCCGTCTGGCAGCCAAATCCCCAGGGACTTATGCTGACGCTGCAGATCCCTTCCTGCCGCCCCACCTCCACGCTTCTGAGTCTGCACACTGGACCAAAGGCCTCGTGCCCTTTCCCGTCTCTTCTCCACCCAGAGGGGCCCCTCCTGCCGCCTCGCCCACACCCTGTCAGCTCCCAGTCATCTGTGCCCCAGCGCCCAACGTGCAGAGTGATCAGAAGACGCCCACAAATGCTTCGCCATGCATCCGTGAGAGGAAGCAACCTGGCTCCACTCAGAGGAGACTCGCGTAAATCCCTCTCTGTGCCTCAATTTCCCTTTGGAAAAACGAGCTGACACCAGCCCTGCCTACTTCCTGATCCCTCTGCAGCTACACGTGAAGAAAGTTACTCAGAAATGTGACAAAATATCAGGGGCTACAGTGGCACAATGTTAAAAAGTGAGTCTGTGGGACAACAACACATGGAAAGGTTCCCAGTTGAAGTCTGGAGACCTCCCTAAGTATACCAGGCATGCACCTGCCCGTGATCCAGGGCTGGCTGGAGGCTGGGGATACAGAGGAGTTTCTCTCTCTCCCTATTTATCTTTTATGGAAGAAATAAACTTTTCTTTAAAAAAAAAATGTAGCGGGACCAGCAGTTGGAGTAATGGCTATGTCACTGGACTCCCACGTAGTCGACCACGGTTCGAGTCCCGAACCCAGTGGCTTAAACTCACGCCAGGCGTATGTGCGTGGGTGCCCAAGATCCTGAGAGGAGAATGGAGGAGAATGGATTGCAGCGTGGCCATCCCCCCGGGGAGTGATTTCTCGTTTTCTTTCTCTCTGTCTCTCTCTGTCTGTCTGGCGAACGCACACGCCCTATGGCAAAAACCTCTCCAAAAATAATAATAATAATAATAATAAATAACTAAAAAATAAGAAAACAATGTAGCAAAATGTCAACAGCAGGAATTCAGATAAAGCTCCAGTTCTCTGCACAATTCTTGTAACTTTCCTGTGAGTTTTTAATTAATTCAAGATTTAAAATGTAAAAAACAGAAAGCAAGCACATCAAACTTCAGAAGGCATGGAAGTCCCCTACAAATGAAGTGTTCTGGAGCAGTCATTCAGCCATGCATAGACACCTCATGCATCCTCCAGGCTGACTGGCTGTATTTTTAAACTGGCACCCTCAAATGGGGGGAGCGTGTTCTGGCGATTTCACCCTCCCCACCCAACTGCATGGCATCCTTGTCACCATGGCCCTGGGGGAGGGTTACCTCTGTATCCAGCTGCTTTCAGTGACATATGTACCCCTGGCTTTCAGCCCGCTTCTGCACAGGTGAGAAACGGACGTTGTCAGGTGTGCTCTAGTTTGCATAGCTGGCTGGTGGCCGCGCAGGGCCTTAACCAGGTCTGACCTCTGAGCTGTCTAACCACAAGCTGTAAAGTCGCCACCCTCCCCTATCACACACCTTGCTAGCGCCAAAGGTTGGACAATCCACTCCCCCCACACACCCTGCTCCACTTTGCAAGTCCCCAGCCCGTTCTCTGGCCCACAGATGTAACGAGGCCAACTGTTTCTGCATGCAGCCCTCGGGCCGGTGGGTTGCCCCAGAACACTGCCCTTGTCCTGGCATCAGCCAATCCTCTGCAGGCATGGGGGGACAAATGCAGAGTCCCTGGTCCAGTCCGACCACAGGGCCAGAGGCCTAGGGCACCACGTGGGTTGGCACTTAAAGCTCCAGAGCCTGGGAAGCAGCGTCCCAGGCCACCATGGGGCTAGCAAGGGGGCAGCCGCAGGGTTCGGCAAGCCGAAGGAAGGCTGCTGTCACGCAGGACATGCACCGTATGGGAGGGTATGTGGCTTGAAGGGAGATCCAGACCAAAGGGACCATCACCTGTGGAGGCTTGGTGGAGAAGGAAGAGGCAGGCTTCCGGCATCCAGAATGCAAGGAGCCAGAATCGGGCCATTTCCCTGGCATGCAGCCGAGGGCGACTTGGGGAGCAGGTGCCAATGCCCACCGTGGCCAAGTGCCAGGCCAGCACCAGAAGCCTGGTGCCCCTGGTGCCCCTGCTAGAACTCAGGAGGCTGTGGGACTCTGGGCAGAAAGGCAAAGGCCAGTGGGCCAAGGGAGGTCAAGGCAGGATAGGGGCTGCCCCTGGGATCACCGGCCCCAAGAGGGGGAGAGAGTTTGGTGGGAGACTGGACCGGAGCTGAGTGGCACCATCACTGCTGCTGCTCTGTCCAGAGGACAGGTCCTTGCTAAGTGGCCTGACTGCAGAGAGACTGTCCCTCCTCAGGGCTGGTCTAGGCGGAATACACGCACGGGCTCAGGAAGAACTGGCCTTGGCTTTTCAGCAATTAGGAGGAGGCGAGACCCAAGCAGCCCCTGACCTGATAGCTGTGGAAAATCTCCTCCAGCTTCTAAACTCTCTCCTCCAGGAAGCCTTCCCTGCTCCAGGACCGAGGCCCCTAATGCTTTTCTGCTGCTCAGGGCCACGGCATCCTGTGTGGTCATACACCATATCCGCTGAAGCGTGTGTGTCCGTGGTGGATGTGAACAAATCTTGAGTGGTGTCCGTGGTGGATGTGAACAAATCTTGAGTGCCAGCTGGGTGCCTGGCTCCACTCTGGGGGTGAGGGGCTTTCATGTCCGCTCCATGCCCCCAGCCAGGGGCTGGGAACTGATGGCGGGAGGGGTGGTCAGTGAGGTGGATCTGCTTCGACCTGTCCAGAGGGGCCTGGGAGTGCTGAGCGGACGGGCACAAGCACCACAGCCTGTCCAAGGGCCAGCCACTGCCCTGCCCCACTGCGTCCTGGCCACCTGGGGCCTTGGGCTGCTGCTGGCTTTCAGATGAGGCAGTGGAGATGCTGGGGAGGGAGGACTTCCCTGGGCCTTCTGTGAGCTGGGGGGGAGGGAGAGGGAACGGAGAGGGGCGCCTGCTTACCGTGCAGGCCTGCTGGCCTGTGATCCCCGCTCCCTGCCCCCAGCCAGGACCAGAAGTCCAAAGGCCCACAAGACTGAGGTGAGCCTGAGTCCAGGTGCTGGAGTCCTGGTGGCTGCTGGATGGGGCTGCTGGACCGGCTGTGCAAGGCCCTCTCAGGGTCCACCCATGTGCAGGGGAGGCCCCCTACCCTGCCACAGCCGCCTCTGTTCCTGAGACACTGCTGCACTGCCTTGCACCCTGGCAAGGCTAAATGCAATGGGGCCCAGCAAGAAAGTAACTCCGACTCATCTTGGTCGGATGTCCCCAAGCCCAGGCACACCTGCCACTGCCTCATCTGATCCCCAGTAGTACCAGCGGGCCTGTGACCACCCCTCGCACTGCTGGAGCTGCCCAGGTGCCCCCAGCTCAGAAGTGGCAGAGACAGGAGGACCTGAGATTCCTGGCTTTCTGAGACAAGGTGTCACTCTGCCTTCCAAAGAGGACAAGGCCCGCGCCCCCCCCCCCCCATCCGAACAATCCACCCACAGAGCTGTGCAGGCAGATCCCGCAGCCAGTGATAACATCGAGGACACCGGACTCGGCGCCTGCTGTCTGACCATGCAGCTTCCTCCTGTGGCCCTCCCAGAGAGCAGCCCGCTCCCACAGCCAGCCCTCAGCCCTAGGCTTCGGGCCAGCGATGCGATCCTCAGGGTGCCTGAGCCTCTGGGTCTCGGTTTTGTCATCTGCAGAATGGGCACAGGGAAACGGAGGGCTCTGAGATCCTGGATTCTTGATCTCGAGTGCAGGCCTGCACTCAGCTCTCAGGGCACCCGTCCGCAGCCCTTTACTAACAACCACGCCGTCTCTTCCAGAAAGGGCGAGGGCAGAGGCGCCCAGGCCGGCGAGGGCTGCTTGCTGCGGGCAGCCACGAGCAGGCCCCTCCACCTCTCTGCTCGACTGCCCTCACGGACAAAGCCGGAAAACCCGGCGTCCTGCCTTCCCAGGGAACCCCACGAGGGCCGTTGGGAGCCGGTAACGATTTTGAATGGGGAAATCCAAGCCCTGACTTGTCCCCAGCTTGGCACGGACCGGGTGCCCTCCTGCCGCCTCCCCTCTGGGCCTCATCCTACGGCGACTCGACTCGACAGCCCTACCTGGCACAGGTGCCCGCGTGCGGGGCGGGCCGAGGGTCGGGTGGGCGCGGGACGCAGGCTCCGTCGGGGGCAGCGCCGGGTCGGGCGGGCCGAGCGGGACAGCGGGCTCGGGCGCAGCGGGGAGCGCGGAGGGAGGCGACGGGCGCGGACTGGGCGCCGCCCGCAGGACAAACAGGTTTTCTCCGGCCGCCCGGAGCCTCGCCCCTCGCCCCTCCCCTCGGCCGGCCCCTTGCTCTGCCCTCTCCCGGGTAGGTAGATGCGCCTGGCACATTCCGCACATTCTCCCGCCGGCGTCCCCGCCCGCCCGCCCGCCGCGCCGGGGCTGCTGGGGAAATCAAGGCCCGCGCTGCCCTCGCCGGGCCGCGAGCTCCACGACGCGCTGCCGCCATGGAGAACTTCCAGGCCACTTCCTCTGGGCGCGCGGCCCCGGCGGGGGGCTCCGCCACGTGAAGGGCCCGGCTGCCTTGTGGCGCGGTCTGGCCGCGGCTCGGGCCGATGGCTTCCACAGCTGCGGTGGCGACCCCAGCCAGGCGGGCGGGGCGGGCCGGGCCGGGCGGCCTGCGGGAGGGCCATCCTGGGGGCACCCTGAGGCTCCCAGGGCACAGCCAACGGAGCCACCTCCCAGGCTGCTGGGGGGCAACATCCCGCCCTCGGCTAGCTGAGTGACTGTGTGGACGGAGCATCGAGAGGAAGCGCCCTCCTCTCCCGGGGCAAGGGGCTCGTCAAGCCAGCCCCAGGAGTGCCACAGAGGTGGCCAGGATTTGGCCTAGGGGAGGAGAGGGCCAACAGTTCCTCCAAGTCCTGCCCATTCCACATCCCAGGGGCCCTGGAGTCCAGCCCCTTCCTGCGCCCTGTGCTGGCCCCTTGCGCTTGCCTTATCCCCCATCATCTCTGCACAGAAGTGGCTAGCGGCTCCTGGCCAGCCTGCACAGCCCCCGCCCAGCGGCTGACCTGTGTTTGCTACACCCTGGGCACACTGGCCTCCGGCTCCCGAGCACGGTCTATGTCCTGTCACCTGGCTTGCGGTCCTCAGAGTCCCTACACGCCATTTACCCCATGTCTGGCTGGCGGACTCAGCCCTTCGTTCAGACCGAGTGTCAGGAAATCCTCCTCGGCCTGCCATCCCACGAAGTGGGTCACTTCCTCACATGCACTGCCCAAGGTCCCTCAGATGCCATCGACCTAGCATAGTGGGGTCTAGATGGCAACTCTGGGCGGGCAGGCCCGGTCACAGTCACCTGGGCTGTGGAGCTCGGAACTGGGCACTGGAGGACGTCGCAGAAGGAAGGAGTAGAGGGGTGACCGAAACCTTCTGTGCTCAGGGCTCACCAGGTCAGGAGGAGGTGGCCCGGTGCGTGCTGGGAGGGCGCGCTGTATAAGCTGACCGCGGTTCATCTCTGTGCCTTGCCAAGAGCAAGCACCCGCCTGTACATCTCAGTCTGGTGGCCAGCATCTGCCACCTCTGCGGCCCCCACCGTGGCTGCTGGTGGTCATGCTTTGGTTTGGCTTCCTAGGGCGTGTCTCGCTCCCTCTCTGGGCCTCTGTCCCCTTCGAGAGCCCTAGGTTAGAGAGGCAGAGTGCGGAGGGCACAGTGAGGATAGATCAGATGACGGGATGAGGAAGACAGTGGCTCTTCGTTCCCCAAGTTGCCAGTAGAAAAGGGTCAGAGGGCTGCTTAAGGGCCGAGCTGGCCGCAGGCTGCCCAGGCTGGGCTGCCTCGAGCCTCAAGCTCTTCCCATGTCCCAGGTGACTCAGCCCCTGCTCGGGCCAGACCCATCACGACAGCTCCAGCCGAAGAGACCAGCTTCCTCTGCTCCTCCCTCGCTGCCAGGCTGCCAGGCCCTGCAGCTGATCTTGCCTGCAAACGGGTTTGACTCGAATCATAACTGCCCTGCCCTGCCCTACCCACCTGTTCCCTGCCCCTGCAGAATCTCCCAACGATGCTCTCCACCCCTACCCCTGCCGGGGCCACCTTCATCACCTCAACTCTCTTGGGCACCAGACCTGCCTGAAGAACATGGACAAGTGCTATTATACCACCAGAACCCCGCATGCAATGCCACCTTTGCTTGGCCTCCCTGTCACTCTTAGCTGTAACACTGTCTCCTTCATGAACCTCCCCTTGTCCCCTTCCAAGTTTTAGGCCAAGGCTCTGGTGGCTGCCGACTGCCCCAGACTCTACCCCTGGCTGACCTGAGCTTGACCTGTCCGTCCTTCCTCCCACCTCCTCTTGGGCCTTAGCCCTAGCCCCAGCCCCTGCCCCTGGCAGAGTTCTCCTGAAGCACTCCACTCCAACCCCACCTGGGCAGCAGTGCCACCCCCAGAGCCTCAGAGGGCACAGGGGTTGGCTCTAAGTGGAGCAAGCTTGAAGGGGTCCATAGCCCAGGAGCAGGCAACAGATTCCCTGGTAGGCCAGACTGAAGCAAGCAGGTGGGTAGGGGACAGGCACAGGGAAGAACGAGCCAGCCATGCCCCTAAGCTCCAGGGGAGGCCCTGTTCCAATCTCAGGGCTGGCGACAGAACTCAGGCACATTGAAGAACTCAGTCTAGCCGAAGAGTTTTCAAGCTAGGGAGAGGGAAGACAGGTGTGTCCCTGAAAGCCAACCAGGCACTGTCCCACACCAGAGGTGGGGCTGGAGGCGAGTAAGCAAGCAGATGTTACAGTTGTCCAAGTCGGGAAACAGAGGCAGAGCTGGGCCTTAAACCTGGAGCTGCACTTGCTCTGGTGGAGCCTCCACCCAGCTGGATAGAACCTGGGGTACTAGGTTCCTGTGCAGAGAGGGCTGGGCTCCTGCTTGCACCCTAATCCCCCCTCCCCTCCCTTGTCCAGGGGCCCGCCCTACCGCTTCATCTTCCTAAGCTCTTCAACCAGTTGCCACTTGCTGGGTGACTCTGCTCCCTCCAAGCAGGGTGAGTCCCTTGGCGGCAGGGGTCTCCAGGTGTGGCTACACACAGGAGAGGCCTGTGGAGCCCTGCCCAGCTACCTGCCAGAGGCTGTCTCAGGCCTCTGGCAGACAGGCTGAGCCCTTGCCCTACCCACAGCCTGTACTCTGGTCTAAGGGGTCGTGGTTCCCACTCACACATTCTCACTTGTCCGAAGGCCCCACAGCCACCCTGCCAGAGGCCAGTGTGGGCTCTGTGGGCCGTGGTCCTGCTGGAAGCAGTGGCCTGATAGTAAAGCGAGGAGGCGAGTGGCAGTCTCTCACCTTCTCCTGGGGCCACATCCCGCCTCCAGCCCTGCGGCCTGCCTCCTGGCGTCCTTCGAATCCACTGTTTCCAATATGCCCGGGAAACGCTGGGCATCAGCCTTGGTCTGTGTGACCTGCTGCCCAACAACCCGGGCTCTGCCTCCTGCCTCTGGCTCTCAAGTAGCCTTGGGCCAGACCTCCAGAGCACGAGTGTTTGAGCGGCTCCAAGGCCTCGCTGGCAGACCCTCCCCGTGTGCCCTGAGGAATGGCTTTGTGCCGCTTTAAAAATCATCCACAAATTGGAAAAAGAATGTTCTAATTGGAAAACCTCCCCGCCATGGTTTTCCGGAGTTTTAGTACAGCTGGCCGGTGAAGGGGCTCCTGGGATGAGGAGGAAGGGAAGTCATGAGGAGGAGACAGTGGGCCTCCTGCCCAGCACCACCTAACCCCCCCACCCAGCGCAGCTCAGCGGCCTCTACAGGGTAGGGGGGGCGGGGCTGCCGAGGGCCTGGGCCTGGCCTCAGTCTGGGAAAGCCCAAGGCTGTCTGTCCTCAGCTGCGAGCTCCTCCCCACAGCCGGGACCCTCCCAGTGGCCCTGCTGCTGATCCCAGAAGCAACCCAGGCCCTTGGGGCTGAGCCTTTGGCAGGACCAGTGCCCACTGGCATTGTGGGGTCACCCTGGAAGGGAAGTGTGGAGGCTGTTGCCTGCTCAAGAGATGGGCAGGTCAGAGTCGGCGTTAGATCTGTGGGCCCCTGGCGTGGCTAAGCCTGGCCTGGTCTGGCTAACCGTGGCTGAGGGTCTTACCAGCCAGAAGCCTTGTGCATTGGTTCCCTTGGGTAAGCACTGCTGTGGCGCTGGGGACACGCCTGCCTGGAAGGGGAGACGCAAACCCACACCGGCTTCACACAGGAGGGGCAGGCAGGCTCCTGTGAGTCACCTCTCGAAGGACTTAGCTAGCTTCTCTGTTAGTCTTTTCCGGAAACCTCCCTGGGCACGTAGCTGCCGTGGTTTCCTCCAGGGGAGCCTACTTCGAGAGACTGGAGGAAGGAGGGGTTCAGAGGCTGCCCTTTGCCCATCTGAGCAGCAACCACCTTCCTTCTTCTTCTAACCCCCTCCTCAATGGAAACACAAATCTTAGTGCAAGGGTCCGGCAAGCCTGGCTGGGGGCCACACTCGGCCCTGTCCATGGCCCTGTAACCTGTGCTCAGGGACCAGAAATTCAACCAAAATGGCTCCAGCCTTCCAGCTTCGTGCAGTCTGCTCTTCCTCTCTCCCTCCCCCATCTGGCCATGCGGGCCCTCGGTCACACGGGCTACACTCCAAGTGCTCCGTGCGGCCAGTGGTGACTGCACTGGGCAGCGTGCAGGAACGATGTGTCCGGCATTGTGGGCAGTGCCGCTTCAGTGCTCCACAGCTCCTTCCGCGGAAGTGGGCCTGCCACCGCGCAGGCCTCCTGCCTGCAAGGAGGGTGCCCTGCAGCTCACTGCAAGGGGAGCTCTTTCCTCCCAGCGGAGCTCTTCCCTGTGCCGCACCCCGCCTACCTCTGGAGTGACTGGCGTGTTCTTGGATGAAGACCTCTCCTCCTTTGCGGCCCTGGTCAACTGTCTACCCCACCCACCCTCCAAAGCTTGGGCATCTTTGCACTGGGTGGAGAAAATGATCAGGGGACGGGGGCGGGGCAGTGAGTGTGTGGCCTCAGCACCCAGACCTGTGGAGCAGCCATCCCCACCCCTCAGGCTTTCCAGCCTTTCAGCCCTGATAGGGCTGCAGATCCTCCAAACTCCAGGGCAGCCTTGGAATGCAAGCCTCCCCCTTCCTCTTTCCAGCGGGCTCCCAGACCTCCCGCCATCATTTCCTGTCCTCTCTGCAGGCCCTTCCCCGTCCAGTAGACTCATGGCCCATGACAGCCTGCTCACCTTCCATGCCTCGCTGTCTCTCCGTCACCTCTGCTACGGCATCAGATCTAGGCCACTGGAGACATCTGCTTTCTTGGTGCCCACCCCGAGGTGGTGAACCAGAACCATGCCACCAAAGGTCACACGACTGTGTGAGATGGTGCCAATGTAAATCTCTGGATCCCACCCCTCTCCCCTTCCAAGGACTTCCCACTTTGTAATTATCCCTTTCTCTTCTGCATCATAAAAATGGCCATTTCATTTGGAGCATTCTCATCGACAGTAATAAAAAACGAAACTCACATGACCACACTCCCCCCATCTCCACTTACTGCCCCATTTCTCTGCTCCCCTACCGAGCAAAACTCCTCAAAAGAGTTGTCTAGACTCACTGTCTCTACTTCTCCTCCCATTCCCTCATAAACTCATTCCCATCACAAGTTCAACCCTACCACTCCTTTCAAGTCGTTCTCGTCATCTGTGATCTCTGTGTTGCCAAACTCAGTGTTCATTCTGCCCTCACTTCCCTCTTGGCCACACTTGATTACTCTCTCCTTCTGGAAAAACTTGCTTCTCTTGACTTCCCTGACACCCCACTTATCCGGAGTGGTGAGGGCTAGAAGCCCAGATGGGGGAAGCAGACTGTTTACGTGCAAATCCCACCTGTGCCTGATGGCTCTGAGACTTCCGGGAAGTTACTTGCCCTCTCTGGGTTTTGGTTTCTCACTCCCATGGAGATGAGAGTGCCAGCACCTACCTTCGTGAGCTGTTGTGAGGTTCTCAAGGACAGCATGTAGAAAGTGCTCAGAACGGAGCTTGTTTCCGGTTGTGCGCAACAACTATTACTTGAAGTCATACCTGGACGAGTCCCCATGCTACTCCCTCCAAGTCTCTCTTCCACCCACCTTCTTCCTCAGCCGTAGCACCTTCTAGCTGGCAGGCCAAAGGCCAGATGCCTAGCTTTGTTTCCTTTCCTTCCACTTCCCACATCCAACCAGGCAGCCGGTCCCCACTGTGGCTCTACCTCTCAGACTTGTGCACTGCCACTGCCAGCACCTTTGGTCCATGCCTGGATCCCCACACACCCCGGCTTCCACTCTTGCCCCAGTGCATCTCTGCAAAGCAGCCAGAGCCGTCTTCTAGACACTATATTTCGCTGATAAGGTGACTGCGTGCTAGAAGCAGCGTGAATGCCACCCGAGGCTCCTCCCTCCCTCTGCCTGGGGTCTGGCGCCCACTGTGGCTCCAGTCTCTTCAGGCTCCAAGTTCCTGCCACATGGAAGCCACTCTGGACTTTGCTGACCTCCCGTCAGGCTCATTCTGTTTCCAGACCAGGCTGCAACCATGGTCCCCCTGCCCTGGTCGAGTCCTCCGTCGCTCATGTCTCAGTTTACAGGTCAGTTGGCCGTCCCTAGCCCGAGCCCCAGCTGAGTGTCTCTCCCACCTCATCCACTGCCCACACGTGTTCTCCTGCAGGGCCATTCTCGCCTCCCTTCCCCCTAGGCATAGAAAACACACCCGGGCCAGTCCTCATCCCAACAGCTGGTTCCATGCCTGAGGGGGCACATGGGAGACAAGTGCCAAACAGGAAGTTCATTCCCAGTGCATGTGGGACCAAGGTGGCATTTCAAGTCAGTGGGCTCAAAGGGTCTCATTCAAGAGGTGACATTGGAACAAGTGGCCATCTGGAGAACCACGCTGGATTTCCTACCTCGACCTCCACACCCAAATAAACTCCAGATGGCTCAGAAATTTAATGTTAAAAAAAATAAAGCCATAAAAATATTAGAAGGGCTACTGGGGTGAGGACGACCTTTCTAAGTATGTCATGAAAACTAGCGACCATAAAAGAAAAGACAGAGCAATTTTAAAACTTCTGTATGGCTAAACCCACCGTAACTGTTAATAAACAAAGAGGGAAGGGTTATTTATACCATTTATGACAGCAAGAGGCCTAATCTTCCTAAAATAAAAAAAAGGAGGTGCTCCTTTTAAAGCAACCCCATAGGAAAGTGGGCCCGTGAAGGAAGGGAGTAGACGATCACAAAAGACTTGCAAGTCGCCAACTGATATGTGAAGGACATGCCAACGAAGCCAACTGTGTCCACCCCTGTGGGTTACCTGGGCATGGGAAACAGGCCAGAGCCGGAGTCAAAATCAGTGCCAGCTGGCTGTCTAGAAAGAGGCCACGAAATGAATGACGACGACTCCCTTGGCCACAACACCATCTAGAAATTCTTCTTATCTGACATATGCATGCATGTACAAAATACTACATGTGTATAGTATTCTAGGGGATCTTCAGAAAGATCGCAGACAGTATAGGAGGGGGTGGATAATAGGGAGTAAGAGGGAGGGAATCGGGAAAAATAAACAAAACATTCAATAGACATGACAATGAAAAGTTATCTATTGGCAATAATGTGGATGGTGAAGTCTTTGGACTAATGTGTACAATATTCTTGCTGGGAAAAATCGTGTATACTGTCAAGATGTACAGTGATTAAATGTAAATTTAAAATTAATTTTAAAAGTGCATAAAAATGTATATTATGAAAAAAATGTACCAGGGCTCAAAAAAATTGTGGGCACCAAAATAAACTCATACTCCATGGACTCCTAAGTGCATTCCCAGGAACTTGTTGAAGTTCTGTGTATAACATATGACGCATGGAACGTCTCCCCACAGGCCAACACCATTGCCTATATGTTTTGCCCTCCATCCTGGTACTCAGGAATGACCTGTCCTGGCTCCAAAGAAAAGCCAACCTCTCTACTTGTGCCCCAGATCGCATCTCCCGTCACCTACTCAGGGACATCCCACTGGCATTTCTCTCTCTCTCCTGGGCCATCACTGACTCCCTGTACTGGGTCACTCTGATCAACATACAACATGCTGGGATTCTTCCCACCAGCAGACTCCAACTCGCTCTTGACCCCATCTTCCCTTCTTCCCTTCCTCCCAGAAATGGCTGCTGTCACTCACCAGTGCCCTCTATGTTGCTCAGTCCGGGGGTTGGTGTCTGTTTGAGTTTTATTGAATCTGCCAGCAGCATTTGACAGGAGATTGCCCCCCCCTTCGAGACACACTCTTCTCTTAGTTTCCAGGAGCCCTCACTCTCCTGACTGCCCTCCTATCCCGCTAACGATGCCTTTTCAGCTTCCATTCTCACATCCAACCAACCTCTTAACTTTGGAGAGACTGAGGACTCGGTCCTGGGAATTCTTCTCTGTATACCCATTTCCATGGTGGCTTCAACCCATCTGTGTGAATAGCTCGAATACCATCTGGGGAGCGGTGACTTCCAAACTCACATCTCCAGTTCTCCTCACACTCCACCTTCCCAAGCTGCGCGGCCTATTTCACACGTGCACTTGCCTACCTATCAGGCTTCATACCCCAGGTGTCAAACCAGACCTCCAGCCCTTCCCAGCCTGCTCCTGCTGCAGCCATCCTTGCCACAGTTAATGGCCGCACCATCCTTTCTAGTGGCTCGGGCCAAGCACTTTGGTGCCACCCTTAATGGCACACTTTCCCTCACTCCCCACACCTGAGTATCAGCAAATCCTTTGCTCCTGCTTTCCCGATCAATCCAGGGTCTGCCCACTTCCCTTCCGCACTATTTGGTGAGTGGATAGTTGGGTTTGTCCTGCTGCTAGGAACAGAGCATAAAAGCAGGGCACAGGACAGCAAGTGTGGTTGCTCGGAGGCCTCGAGGAGCACCTCGGAGAATGTAGCACTTGCCATCTTCCAGGAGATGGAGTTCGAGTTCCTTTTTCTTTGTGTTTTTTTTTTTTTGTTTGTTTTGTTTTGTTTTTTATTGTGTGTGTGTGTGTGTGTGTGTGTGTGTGTGTGTGTGTGTGTTTTGTATTTTCTATAATGTTTGGATTTTAAAAATGTGCATATGTCTTTTTTTCTTTAAAAAAGTAAGTTCCTGACAATACGTTCTCATGTTTCTCATAGCGGCTGTCTGGAGGACGTGGGTTTGTTGGGCTATGTGACCTCTAGTCCTTCCTGTACTCTTGGAATTTTTATGGCAGCATATTACTTTCATAACAATAATAATAATAAACACTAATAAAAACAAAAAAGAGGCTATTCTTAACACTCAAACCACCCCACTGCCTCTACACTGTAGTTCGGCCCCTCAGGATCCTGAGGTCCCCAGTACATAAGGGGCCACTCGAGTCTTGCCAGACCTCCTCAGGCTGGGGAGCTTTCAAGACACACGGTCAGTGCCAGTTGTGGGCTGCCCAAGAGAGTCCCTCCTGCTTCTGGGTGCCGCCTTGAGCTAAGAGCAACTGGGCACCCCATAGGCTCCTCCAGCCTGAGTGCCCCCAGCAGGCACAGAGAAAGAAGACTGGTTAACACAACCAAGAGGCACCAATAGCCCCCTGCATTTCTAATGAAACCCTTCTAATGTCTGTGAAAGTGACAGCTGGGAGGAAGGGAAGTCGCTGGAGTCAGAAAGGGGTAGAGATGGTGAGCGTGAACGTATCGACCACATGTCGTGTGGCCGCGCTCTGGGCTCCCCTGTTCGCTCACACCATGAGCTTTAGAGCCCGTTCCTCCTGAGGCCTCAGTAACAGGCACGGCTGGCGTACACCAGGGACTGTCGGCGCTGGGGAAAGCAGAGCAGGGTCACTTCCAGAACGGGAACAGGGATGCTGCTTTACAAATGCCTGTGTTTCTTTTTTTGATAATTATTATTTTCTTAAATTTATTTAATACATTCCATCACAATACATCAATTAGCTTGTAAGGTGAATTTACCCAACATGAATGTGCCCCACACCAGTCCAGTTGAGGAAACATGTTATCATCAGCAGACAATGATCCAGTTAATTAGTTAATTAATTCATTAATTTTTTATTATTCTTCTTATTTTTTATACATTCGATCACTGTACATCATTTGCCTTATAAAGAGAATTTTCCCAACATGAAGTACACTACAAATGCCCGTGTTTCTAAACTCAAGGCAGATGGCCACACCAGGACACCCGCCAGCATCACTGTCCATCCTGCGATGGCCCATGGTGCCCATCGGAGCACACGCAGAGCTTAGCTCCTGCTGTCTGTCTCCAGATTATGGGAATGGCAAAACCTGCTAGGTTTGAGACCTAGGTACCTCCTCGGTGGGTCTTTAACAAAAGGGCAACAAAAACAAGACCGAGAGGCAGTGGTAGCTCTTCAGAAGCTGGCCCGATGGGCAGCAGGCAGCGGCAGCTGTAGCCAGCCTTCAACAATTGCATTTGGCCATTCTGGACATTTGTATGAGGATCATAGCTGTTCACAGCAGGAATCCAGTACATAGTTGGTGTGTTTTAAAAACAAGGCAAATCATGGTTTTTCTTTTTTCTTTTTATTGCCACAGGGTGTGCACTTGCCAGAGAGAAAGAGAGAGAGAGAGAGAGAGAGTGCACTTGCGAGAGAGAGAGAGAGAGAGAGAGAGAGAGAGAGAGAGAGAGAGAAGAGAGAACAGAAACCACCCCAATGGGACACGGTCACATCTCAGTCCTCATTCTTCCATTTGGGGCATGAGCCTGGCATGTTTTTCTTTTTATGTATGTATGTATGTATTTACATTCCTTCACTGTACATCAATACAGTATACAAAATGAGATTTTCCATCCAGAATACATTGTATATTGGCTCAATCAAGGATATTACCATACATGCTATCATCAACAAATAATTTTCCATTTCTTGTTTCTTATATATTTTGCCTTTTTCCCCCTTGATTCCCTACCTCACCTCTGCCATTTCCCCCCTCCTCCCACACTCTCTCTGGTATCTACAGTTGTTCCATGCCTTTTTCCCCCCAAATTTTATTGATTCATTCAAGATCTTAATTAATCTAAAAAACTTTCAATAGCAAGCACAGCTGATATATACATATCTATGAATGCACATCTGACTTTAGGTGTAAACCTCAGTGAGTAAAGTGAACATGCTATAAAGTAGCAACTAGCTGGGGCTACATAGCTTACTGTAGTCATTAAATAGGTATCTTTTTAATGCCTTTTTTAATTTCAAGAAAAACAGTATTGGTTTTAATACATCAAAATCAAAAAGTGTTAATAGAAATTTGCTTAAGACTGGGACCAGCAGTTGGAGTAATGGCTATGTCGCTGGACTCCCATGTAATTGACTGCGGTTCAAGTCCCGGACCCGGGGGCTTAAACTCACACCGGGCGCGTGTGTGTGCATGCCTAAGATCCAGAGAGGAGAATGAAGGAGAAGGGATTGCAGCATGGCCATCTCCCCTGGAGGGTGATATCTCGCTTTCTGTCTCTCTGTCTCTCTGGTGAGCACACATATCCTATAGCAAAAACCTCTCAAAAATTTTTTTGCTTAAGATTTAAAGCCAGGAAAAAGGTTAGGATTCAGTTCAAACACTAGGTAGATCAAACTATCAACAGTTCAAGAGAAGACAAAAATCCTTAAATCTAGAAAACAAAGCATAGAAAAACACCAGTAACGTTTTAGTCAAAAGTCATAAAATTCTATTTCACCAGTTCAGTCTAATGTAATTAATCTCTCCTCTATTGAATTTGCAGTGTTACTGTGGTCTGATCTTTCCATTTAAATTCTAGAAGTTACCATTCAACTCTGGACTTGTCCCTACCATGGCTGGCCATTTTCTTAGTTGTTATTTGTACTCTTATTTCTGTGTGTCTGACTAGTTTTCCTGGTATAGCACTTCCTTCAGCACTTCTTGGAGAGCTGGTCTGGTGTTGGTAAATTCTTTCAGGTTTTGTTTATCTGAGAATGTTTTTGTCTTTTTTCCCATATGAAGGATAATCTTGCTGCATATAGTATTCTTTGTTGAAATTGTTTTTCACTGAACACTTTGAATATATTTTCCGTCTTTCCTTGCTTGCATTGTTTCTACTGACAGGTCCGACATTAGCCTGATGGGATATCCTTTGAAAATAACTTGATGTTTCTCTCTTGCCAGATTTAGTGTCTTGTGTCTGTCTGTAGTTTTGGTCAATTTGGGTATGATGTGCCTTGGAGAAGATCTTTTTAGGTTGATTCTATGAGGGGTCCTTTGTATTTTGGGGGTCTGGATATTTGAATGCCTCCCTAGGTTTGGAAAGTTTTCTTCCAAGATTTCATGAAATAGATTATCAATGCCCTTATTAGTGTCTTCACCTTCTGGGATACCAATGATCTGGAGGTCTGGGCGTTGAATGGTATCTAGTATTACATGTATGTTATTCTCATTGTTTGGGGCTATTTCCTCAGTCTTTTTGGTGAATTTTTCAAGGTCAGAGGTTCTATCTTCTACATCTGAGATTTGATTTTCTGAATGACCTAATCTGCTTTTAATACTTTCAAGGGAGGTTTTGATTCCCTGTATTACAGCCTTCATCTCTAACAGTTCTGTTTGATTCTTTTTCATGGTGTGTATTTCCTCTTTCAGATTGTGCAAGAACTTCCTCACCTCCTGGAACTCATTGTCTCTTTTCTCCTACATCTTCTGGAGTTCGTTGTTTCTCTTCTCTTGCATCTCTGTTACCTTTGTCACTATGAATATTTTAAATTCCTTATTTGACATTTTTATGAGTTCCCTTGTATTGATTGTCTGTAGAGGAGAGGAGTTATTCTTTTTCCTTAGGGAAGAGGTATTTTCTTGGTTTCTCATATTTTTTATGTGTCTGTGGTGGTTTCTGGTCATCTGATGGATTATACATTTTTTCTAGTGTTTGGGGTTAAATCTGAGCATTCAGAGGTGTGCAGGAGGAGGTGACCTGCAATCTCTAAACAGTACTAGAGCCTGGGATTTGAACCATGGTTGGCCATGTAGGATCTGCTTCCCCCCAACCACTGTGCTATGGAGCCAGCCTTATCATTATTTTTTTCTTCCTTCCTTCCTTCCTTCCTTCCTTCCGTCCTTCCTTCCTTCCTTCTTTCTTTCTTTCTTTCTTTCTTTCTTTCTTTCTTTCTTTCTTTCTTTCTTTCTTTTTTATAGATATAGAGATTTTTGCTATAGGATGTATATACTCACTGGAGAGACAGAAAGAGAGATATAACCCCCTCCTCCGGAGTGAGCCACACTGCAATCCCTTCTCCTCCATTCTCTTCTTGGGACTTTGGGCATGCACACACACGCCTGGAGTGAGTTTCAAGCCGCTGGATCCAGGAATTGAACTGCAGTTGACTTTGTGGGAGTCCACCTATGTAATCATCTGCTGGTCCCCCAATCGTGTTTTTAAATGACATATTTTATTATCGCACCTCCTGGCTCTAAAATATCCGATTTGGATAGGATCATGTGGAGGATCTCCCTGAAGCCCAGCTCCCTGCCCATCTCCCTGGGACACATGTGTCCTGAGCACCTGCCCTCAGCCATACCTGGATCCCTGGGTCTCTGTCTGTAGGAGAGACACAAATGTCTAAAGGCTCAATCAGTTACAAGTACTGAGGCAAGAACCAGAGTCCAGAAGAAGCAGAAGTCACAGGTGGGGCAGGCAGAGGGACGCTGGGGAAGAAGGGAAGAATAGACTGGAAGGGGAGCCTAGATAGGGCGGAGGCCACAGCTCTTTAGGGGAGTTTCCAAAATGTACAACTGATGTGGTAGAACAACATCTCCCTTGGGAGCTGAGAGACCCTCAGGGCACAGGCATTGGCCCCTGGCTGCATTCACAGGGGACACTGGGGCTGCTCCATCAGTGTTTGGAAAAAAAGATGAAGGAAAAGGGAAGTGAAGGAGGAAATGTCCCATCAGTAACATGCCACGATCAGACCAAAGCACTCTGAATTTACCCCTGACACGTAGAGGTTGGCTTTACGACAGCTTTGTCCAGTTGGGTACGTCATCCTTCTTTTATTATATTTCCCCAGGGAACAAGGTGGGGGAGGGAGAGAGGGTGAACATGTAGGCTACAAAGGAAGGCTACAAATCCCGAATGCTGCAAGGTCAGCTCTGAGTACAGCTATGGAGGCCAGCACCTTGGGAGCTAGGGATGGAGGCAAAAGTACCAGGAAGCAGCAGCAACGGGCCCCTCCTTCCCCATAAAGCCAAGATTCCACATCAAGCACTAAGTGCAGTAAACGTGGAGTCGCATTTGCCCAACTTGCATTAGCTCATTTTGTGGCCCCTTTGATGTCGTTCTCTTGCACCAGCAGAAATGTTCCTATGTGGCTGGGGCATACTTTCATGTCCTCTTTCCCTGGCCACCTCTCTGGCCTGAACAAGGAGGCCCCCACCAGCTCTCTCCTCCAAGGACTAGAGGAGTAGAACTGTTTGGCCTGGCCTCAGACAGAAGGAAGGTGTTGGGTGTGCATTGCAAGGAGGAGTTAGCTTATCCCAGACGGAGTTTGGCCTGGGACATGCAAGAGGGGTCCTGCCCTGCTTGGTTACTTGCACACAGCTTTTATTCAGGAAGTAGAGACACCATGTGAAACAGCTGTGGGAAGGAACTAGGGTGGGGAGCTGGTCTGCCACATTGCCATTCTGAGGTAGGCAGTGAGGTCTGTGTGGGAGACAGTGAGGCTGAGAGGCCTAGGTAACAACTGAGTGACAGACACTGACACCAGGACATTATAGGGCTGCAGCTCGGAGGGACCGTCCAAACCTGTGTGTAGCGGCCAAGTGTGTGGGGGCACATGGGGGGCAGGGTAGCTTCAAATGGCCTCTTGAGGCCTCAGGAGGGCATGAAATCACCTAGGCAGAATGGCAAGGGGTGATATTGTGGGATGACCAGAGAAGGCCAAGAGGAGCCTCAGCTAGCTCCACTGAAAGGAATCCCTGTGAAAAAGGAGCTGGCAGAACGTGTCTGCAGTCGTGTCTGTCAAGACTCATCTGGATGCAAGGCTCAGAGAGCCCCCAAAGCATCACACCTCCCCTGTGAGATGCCTGCATCCGTTCACTTTCCAGAAGAAGGTGAAAGGGCCTTTCCCTTCACCTGAACTTGATCAAGTCAGCCTGACCCACCCATTAACAGCCTCTTGGGTAGATATCAGAAGTTTCTACTCTCTTGTGGTTATTAAAAGTCAGACCAGATCAGAATGTCAATCTCGGACTCAGACTAATTCTCTCCTCCTCCCCCCACCCTGTGCAGCCTCCCCGAGCCTCTGGCTGCTCTGAGACTTCCTCCTTTGTCAGACATGGACTGAAGCTATGATCCCCACACAGAATGTCTTCATTCTCAGCTCTGCTCTGAAATCCTTGCTGATTGGCTGAGACCCACACAGGTGATCTAGGAGCATCTTCTTACTTAGAATCAACTGGATAATGGACTTTTATCATGTCTGCTGTTGATGGAAATAACCAATCTGTAGAAATAATAATTAATGCAATTTATAACTAAGTCCAAGATTGAGTGAGCAACCTGGAGAAAGAGAAGTGTGTGTCTCGGGGTGCTGAGATACAGTGGTTCCTTTCCTTAAGTTCTGAGAGCAGGAGAGTTGTCACTTAGCATAAGGAATCCTTTACATTGATCTGGCCCAGAAAGGTGGGACATCTGGAAGTGGAGGCTTTTAGGTTATAGGTGAGTTTGAAATTCTTAGATCAGTGATTGGTTAAAGAAAAACCCAAGTCTCTGGTCCTGAAAGAAATCATCAAAGGAATGTGCTTTAGTCTAAGAGATAAGAAGACTGACTATGCATCAAAAAAAGACTGTGTCTGGGACAAGATGCAACGTCCCACTACCAATGGTCTGTGGATGTTCGTAGGCTTCTGTTAACAGTTATAGGCATGACTCTCCCAGGCCCCTTAGAAACAACTTTGAAATAGGACAAACTAGTCGGAATTCTGCCCTCACTGTGAAATACCTTCTCAGCAACAGTTGATCAAATAACTGGGGCCCGAACTGTTTGGACACACAATATTTCTGACACCGAATGTTCAGGTGTTTTCCTTCACCCGATAGTCAATTCTCCAAAGACCAACTGGGTATCCTATCGTCAGTTTTGTTCTGACACTAACTACCCAGAGCTAGCACACACCCCAGGCTGCCACCAGTACTTCTGACTGCCCAGCTGTAAACTGGGGCTCCCCACGAGTCTCCTCAGGTTCAATTATTTGCTACAATGGCTCAGAGAACTCAGGAAAGCAGTTTACTTACTTTAACTGTGTATTATAAAGGGTATCTTGGGCAACAACTAAATAGAGAGATGTTTAGGGCAAGACATGGGGAAAGGTGTGTGGAACTTCCATGCCCAGAGCTGAGCACGCCGCGCCCCCCACCTCCACATGCTCACTAACCCAGAAGCTCTCTAAAACCCATCACTGAGGGGCTTTGAAGAGGTCCTGTTACGTAGGTATGACTGATTAAATCATGGCCCATTGGTGATGAACTCTTACCTCCAGAAGGTAAGTTCCAGCCTTCTAGTCACCTGGTTGGCTCCTCGGGAACCAGCCCCCAGAAGTTATATAGCAACCCACCAAGTGTCAGTTACTCATTAGCATAGACCCAGGTCTGGTTGAAGTGGACTTGCTGTGAATAACAACAACAACAACAAAACGCTCCTCAAGCCCTGTTACTTAGAAAACCCCAAGGGTTTTAGAAGCTCTGTCAGGACACTAGGGACAAAGACCAAATATATATTTTTTATTATCACAGGGGTACTATGGACTAGCCCAACTGACACATTAAGCTGACTATCACAAGGGGAGAGGGGAGACTTTAAACTACCGATTCAATTATTTTTTAAGAATTATTAAATTTTATTTATTATTATTATTATTATTTAATTTGATGAGAGAGAGAGAGAGAGAGAGAGAAAGTGGTAAAGCAAGCTGCCGGGCCCGGAACTTGAACCATGGTCAGCCATGTGGGAGTCCAGTGCCCCAACCACCATGCCAGCTCTTTTTCTTTTGCTATAGGGCTTGTGTACTTGCCCATAAGAGACAGAGAGAAGGAAGGTGAGAACTCATTCCCCAGGGGGAATGGCTATGTGGCAATCCCTTGTCCTCCAGTCTTTTTGGGATTTGGGGCCCGCATGTACATGAACCTATGTGATTTTCAAGCTACTGGGTCCAGGACTCAAACCACATGGTCAGCCATATGGAAGGCCTTAACCACCGCACCACCTGCTGGTCTCCTAGTTCTTGTTTAGACAGGGTCTTGCTATGGTACCCAGGTCAGCTTTGAGCTTGACATCCTCTTGCCTCAGGCTCCTGGGCCACTGGGATTACAGGTGCATGTCACTATCTGTACACTATGTGGACTGGAGATCAAACGCGGGGCTTCCCATGCGGTCACAGCCAACAGAGCACAGCATCCCAGCAGTACATGCCACTGTAGCTAGGCCAAGAGTTCTGGTAATTTTATTAGTTTTTTTTTTTTCCCAAAGAAAATACTTTGGTTTAGTTGCCAGTATGTGATCTCAATCCTATTCCCTGTTGATAGTGTCAAGTTTGTCATTGGTTTCTTTAAGCACAGTATGCTTAGTTCATTTATACTGTGTGTGTATTGAGGGACATGTTTGGGGAATAACAGCCACAGGTGAGCCTGGAAAGCGGGATTCCAGTGGAACTGGGAAGGATCCTGGCTGTCTCCCTGTGGCGGCAGGACACAATGCTGGCGGGCAGTATTTCCAGCCTCCCCTCACTTGCCTGCTACCTTCACCGTTTTTTGCCATATCCCAGTGCTACATGAACAATTCTTTACTTAACAGGTGTTATTTGAATTGACTCATTTATAAACACTTACATGTATTTATCTTAAAGGTAAACTTTTTATTACGACTGTAATATACTGTAAGTGAAAAATAAGTATCCTTTGTCATAAATAGAAGGCGACCTTAAAACCACATGTCACAACAAGCAAAGAAAGCACTGACTGTTGCTGCCTAATGAACGCTTTGACGCCTGTTCTCTTATTGCTGAATGGGGACATCTTGCAAGTGTGTGAGAAGGTACAGTGCAGGGCAGCAGGAACAAAAGGTTGACTTTTCAACAAATAGTGCTGAGTTAATTGGGTGTCCAGATGGAAAAAAGCCTACAGCTCTTTATCAGACATTATATAAAGGCATTAGATCCAGATAGACTGCAGAGCTAAACATGCAAGGTAAAGGAAAAGCTTTTAGGGCCAGCTGGTGATGGTTAAGATGGATCCCACCTGGCCGACTGTGTAGTCTGAGTCCCAGACCCAACAGCTTGAAACACATGCTGGGCACATGTGCCTGCATGCCCAAAATCCCCAGAAGGGAACGGAGGCACAGCGATTCCCATACCTCCATTGCCCTAGCAGGGAGGGTGACTTTTTCACTTTCCCACTCTGTCTCTGGCAAGTGCGTGTGCTCTACCACAAATAAACAAACAAAGCAAGAAAGCTTTTAGAAGAAAAGTACAGGAGAACATCTATGTGAACTTGGAGCAGCCAAAGATTTCTTCTTTTTTTCTTAAGAATTACTGTATTTAACTTTGTTTATTATTATTATTATTATTATTGTTTTCTACTTTTATCAGACAAAGAGAGAGAGGGAGGGAAAGTAAGAAAGCAAGCCACCAGGTTCAGGACTTGAACCACAGTCAGCCATGTCGGAGGCCAGTGTCTTTAATCACCATGCTACCTGCTGGCCCCAGCCAAAGGTTTCTTATACATGCCAAAAAAGTTCTAAGTATGAAAGAAAAACTTGATAAATTGAACTGTGTTAACATGAAGAACTTCTTTTCAAAAATAATTTCTTGTGTAATTTTATTCATTATATATTTTAAAAATTATTTAATTTAACTTTATTTATTTACTTACTTATTTTAATTTGATGAGAGAGAGAGAGAGAAAGTGAGAAAGCAAGTTGCCAGGTCCGGGACTCGAACCACTGTCAGCCATGTGAGATTCCAGTGCTCTTAACCACCATGCCACCTGCCGGCCCCTATTATTATTATATTTTTAACTTAACCAGAGAGAGATAGCGAGAAGGGAAAGTGAAAAACCAAGCCACCAGGTCTAGGACTAGAACTGCGGTTGGCTATCTAGATCCTTAACCACCATGCCACCTGCCACCCCCCATGAAGGACTTCTCTTCATCAAGCTACACCCTACACCGTTAAGAAAGTGAAAGCCACCAAAAATGTGGGAGGAGAGCCTCATGATACGGATAGGCAACGAAGTTCTCGGCCAGACTGCGCCAAGCAGACAGGCCGCCTGCCACCCAGCAGGAAGGTAGCCGCCCAGAGGGCCTCAGCAGGGAGTGGATGGAGATAGGAACTGGACCTCGCCAACAGTGCAGAGAGATGGCTTGGCCTAGAAAGGTGCTCAGTCTCATTATTCTCAGGAAACTGCAAAATAAAACCAAGAACTTTAAAATGAAAAAGACAGAAAGTACTAAATGTCGGCAAGAGCATGAGGTAATGGAACACTCAGACTTTGCGGGGGAGGCAAACAGGTACCACTTGGCCATGTCCACAAAAGCCAAATACACGCCGATGCTCAGAGCAGAACCCCGCCTCGAGTGGCCGCACATGTTCCTCAAGAGACATACATGAGGGACACGCAGAGCAGCGCTGCTCGTGGGCGCTGGAAGCCGCCCGAGGGCTCATTCCATGAGAACGCACAGGCGCGCGTGCAGGGAAGCACTTTCTTCAGTGTATGTTGTACTTCCACACAAAGTGAGAAGACAGCGGAGCTCCAGGCTCTGAGGTTTGGGGGCTTTCCATTTCTGGGGTGCTCATCTGAAGGATTGAAAGAGGACCAAGCGGGGTGTCCTCCTTTTTCTGTGACCAGCAAAGCTGCTGTTTGCACCACAGCACTCAGACCCACAGGTGAGCTTTCCCGTGGGAAAGCACCTGGAACCAGAGGCCTGGCATGGGGCTGCGGCCATCCCCAGGTTAATTACTGGCAGTTGGGGAGATTAGCCCTAGTCCCCTAGTCTTCCCGGCATGCCTCTTCTGCCCACGGAAGACTCCAGCATGGTGGGGACAGTCTTGGGCAGTCCCTCCCAGCTCTGGCTCCTGCCTCAGACTGCCTCTGACAGTCTGACAGGCAGGCTCCTGCCCCCAGGCCTTGCAAGCAGTTACTGGCCCAGCTCAAGAATGCTCTCCCACCCAGGGAGAGCGTCAGGGCTGAGAGACTTCTGTCCCGAGCTCTATGGGGTGAGGGGGCACGGACCTCATGGGTGCGCAGGGGCCCAGTCTGAGGACTACCTGAAAGTAAATGGGTTTTGTAGGCTTTTGTTTGGAACTGCCAGTAAAACCATTTCAGTGATGTGTGGACAGAGCCAGGGTATGGGGTTCACACACACACGCCTGCACCTAATCACAGAAACCATGTGTCCTGTGTGTGTGTGCTTCACTGGCCGAGTGTGCCCGCACTGGCCGTTTCCTGAAGCCTGTGGAGCCGAAGTGAGGAGAAGGGCCTCCCGGCCCTGCTCCATGGATGGTTGTGAAAGGCAGAACGTGTCACCACAAGACAAAGCTCCCTCACCGCCCAGTCACCAGGCTTCGCTTGTGGCTAGATCTGGGCACAGAATGGAGGTGAGGTCACTGGAGCTTCACATTATTTCATCCAATTACCTGTGAGTTAATGAGTATTTCCAGAGTGCTTTGAAGATGAGGCGCGCTGTTTATTCACAGTCGGGGTGGCAAGGCAGGGAGCCCTAACCTCAGTACGGGAGGGCAGGGCCAGGCTCCTTCCTCTGGCTTGTCGAGAGGCCTTGAGAGACATCTGGGACAGTGTCCGTGTTTGTCCCCTGGAGCTGCTGGAACAAAGTACCGCCAGCCGGGTGGTAACACAACAGGCACTTCTTGTCTCACAGTGTGGGGACCAGAAATCTGAAATCCGGGCATAAGCAGGGCCGAGCCCCTCCAGAAAGCCTCCTCCAGATTCTGGTAGCCCCAGGCATCCCTTGGCTGAGGCCACATCACTCCAGCCTCTGCCTCCATCTCCAGCTGGCTGTCTTCCCTGTGTGTCTGTGTGTCCATCTCCCCTTAGGTCACCATTACATGGGATTTGAGCCCACCCTAATGACCTTCTTACTTTGGTTACATCTACAAAGAGTACTTCCTGAGAAGGCCACATTCACAGGGATGGGGTTAGGACTGCAACCTACTTTTTTTTTTTTTTTTTTTTAGTTTGCTATGGAGCATGTGCACGCACCAGACAGTCAGAGAGGGAAAGTCAGCACCCCCTGGGGGAGAGGATGGCCATGCCACAATCCTCCTCCATCCTCTTCTCAGGATCTTGGACATGCATGCACATGTGCCCAGCATGTATTTTAAATGGCTGAATCCAGGACTCAAACTGTGCAGTTAGGCACCTTAACCATCATGCCACTGACTCGCCCTCAACTTACCTTGCTCGCAATGCAATGCCTGACAGTGTTCATCTGCTCTCCAGTGGCCAATGGCGCTTCCTGCCTATATTCCCGTCGTCACTCCTTCCTCAGTACAGGAACCCAGAAGTGACTGAGAGGGCCAAGGTGTTCTAGTAGGAGCCGATGAAGACTCTAGGAGGGGGCTGTTGCTTAGTACTTCTTTACTTTAGTTCTGTGTCATTACTGTTTTCCCGTTGTTGCTGGGCTCTCAGACCAAGGCTGCCACAGTGGAGGTCTCCTTTGCCTCACCCCCTTGGCGGCCCGCCTTAGTGGTCCTGTTCAACTCAGTACTGGGCCAGGAGAGGCGGGATCAGGGCACCACTTCCTGAGTGGGCACTACAGAGGCCGCGTGAGGCTCCTGGCTGGCCCCGCCTTGGGCCAGCAGTGTCAGGCTATGAGATGGTGCGGGAGGCCCAGCAGTCGTGTAAGAGTCAGCCCAACAAGAAGGGCTGATGGTGTCCAGGGAGAAGCCTGAGCAGCAAGAGTCCGTTGGCAGTTCTTGGGCAGGTGCCTATGGAGCCTCCGGCCTGAGGGGCTGTGGGAGTCCGAAGTGAGTTTGGGCCCTCTACACAGAAAACCACCTCGCAGCACCCAGGGGTCAGAGCCAGAAGTGGCCTGGGAGAAGGGAACGACCAGTCATGTGAACAGGGCAGGGCTGTGGGGGGCACTTGGCTCCATGCTGGCACAGAGTGCCTGTGCCTGAACAGCCTGCAGTGCCCCCTAGGCCTGGGGCCTTGCCCCTATTGTTCTCCCAGGCCATCACTACAGGCTTAAACTCAGTGCCACCTAGGCCTGTGACGGGCTGTGGCCAGTGACCTCTGGCTGAGAGGCCTTAGCTTGGCCTCTGAACTTTATTCCCCTAAATGCTAATCCCAGTCTCAAAGGAGGTACAAAGAGGCATGTCTAAGTCACTCCCCTGCTGGGACCTGAGGCCCAGAGCCAGGATAAGAGATCTCAATCTTGAGCCCCAAGGCGTTGCAGAGACAAGCATTTGCTCACATGGGCCATTGGCTTCTCAGGCCTTTTTGAACCTACCCTGAGGGTCCGTCCACATCTCTCAGCACCATCCTGGTAGTGACCTCCGCACAGGTTCTGTAATCACGAAAAGGTGCCAAACCAGCCCAGTGAACGATCGGAATAGTTTTGGCAATGGGGCCCAGAGACCAGCAGTTTGCTCGAGTCTTTGGCTTGTCAGCAGCCAAGCAGCATTCCTGGTGAGGTAGGCTGGTGCACTGGGGAGGCAGCCCTGCATTGTACCTAAGGGCTTGCCTCTTGGCCAGCCTGGTGGGCCACCCCACCCAGCCGCGGGTCTGTGGCAACTGGACCTGTTGGAACTTGTTCACCCTTTGTCCCCACCTCCCAGCTGGAGCTCAGTGTCCTACCTGGGCCCTAGTACCTTCCGTGCCTTGGTGGCCACTTGGCAGCCTCCTGTCTGTAGCTCCCTGTGGTGGTCAGGCTTCACTCGCTCCCTTGAGCCCGCCAGCTGAGCTAAGCTGACTCGCTCCTTGTGCTCGGGGTCAGACAGACCCCTGTGCTTGATTGGGTTCACCAGCTGAACCTTGCAGACCAGGATGCTTCTGCTCTGCTACCCACCAGCCCAGAGGAGCCCCTTTCTAGGGCTCAGATACCACATCAGCCCCCAAAGATGGCTACATTCCAACCCCCAGGGCCTGTTAGTATGACCGTGCATGGCAAGAGAGTTCACAGAAGTTAAGGATCTTGAAATGGGGGATGGGCCTGGATCATCTGGGTGGCCCTAAGTATAGTCACAAGTGTCCCCATGAGGGAAAGCCAGTCTTCACTACAGAAGAGGAGCTGAAAACGCCATGGTGGGAGGAGGTGAAGAACAGGGCCACAAGCCAAGAAAGACAGGCAGCCACTAGAAGCTCAAAAGAGGCCAAAAGGATTTCTGCTCACAAAGCCTCCAGAAGCAGGCAGCCCTGCAGCCACCCTGTTAGCTCACTGAAATGGATTTTGGACATCTGAGCCGCGAGAAGAAACATGTGTTGTTTTAACCACAATTGGTGGTGATTTGATACCATCTAGTGCAGAGGCCAGGAGTTCCGGTGATTTAGAATTAGCCCGAGAACAGGCCATGGGGTGGGAAGGTGTTGGGTTGCAGGGCTGCCAGCCTGGGGTCAAGGCCCAGCTGTGCCCCTAAGGTCCCGCTGTACCCTGTGTCTTGAGAAAGCCCCATTCTCTCTGCGGAGGCTCTGGCTTCCCTACAGAGGGGATAACAGACCTTGCTGGACTGAACGAGCGTGTTGTTATCTAAGGAGAGGCTGGCCATGCTGTGTCTCTGGGAATGTGCTGGCTTGGCTAAGGAGGTGCCCTCTTCCCAACCACCCTCTCCTTCACCTTGCTCAGCACCCATCTTTGGCCTTTCCTCTAGTCCCCTCCGATCAAAACCTCTCAACAAAAGGTCTAAGAAACCTACTCTTGGGAAGGCCACGAAGAATGCAGAGGGGAGGACGACGGAAGCGTCTGTTTCACAAACAGGGCATGGACATCTGCCTTGGGCACAGGCCTCGGTGGGACGGTGCTGCCTCATTTTCATCGCCGGGCTGCTCAGGCCAGCTGTCATCAGTTGCACGTTACTATTCATTTCTGTCCTTCCCTTCTTCTGTGGGACTGTGAGCTCCCAGAACAAGGCTCAGTCTGGTCACCTCTGTATCCCTTTGGACATAGCAGGTGTCTCCACTCCTCGTCCCCCACGGAGAACTGGGTCGGAGGTGAGAGAAGGCAGACGGATTGGCTCAGCTGTCCCCATACACCTGACCTAGGTGCAGATGGGCCAGGTGCTGAACTAGGGCAGTGTCGAGGAGGAAGAGACTGAAAGGAGAGATTGCCCCAGTGGACATGCAGAACTTGGCAGTGGACTTCGAGCGGGCCCCAGGCTGGAGGAGAGCCACCCTCCCACGGCCTTGATTCTTCAGACACGACATGCCGCAGGGGAAGGAGAGGCAGGCCCTGCTCCCCGATGCCCTTGTAGGGAGCTGTGGTGCAAGACCATCAGGACAGGCACGCCTGCGAGGGGATGGCCCCAGGACTTGGGCCTGTGAAAGGGCAAGTTCAGTCTTGCAGGGGTGAAGGCAAGGTCTGGCTGGACTCAGTGACTTCAGCGGCCTGGAACCACCCGCAGGGCTTGTGAACACCGCCCCCCCCAACCAGCTCCGCTCAGTAGGTTTAGGGTGGGGCCCAAGAGTTTCTATTTCTTTTTCTTTTTTTGCTATAGGGTGTGTGCACTCGCTGGAGACAGAGAGGGAAAGTGAGAAATCACCCCCGAGAGAGGACGGCCGTGGCGCAATCCCTTCTCTCAGGAGTTCCAGCCTTCTCATTGGGCACACATGCACACATGCCCAGTATGATTTTCAGGCCACCAGTTCTGACAGATTTTTGCTATGGGGCACATGTACTCACTAGAGACACAGAGAGACAGAAAATGAGAAATCACCCCCCAGGGGGGATGGCCATGCCGCAACCCTTCTCCTCCATTGTCATCTTGGGATTTGGGGCACGTAAGCACATGCCTGGTGTGAACTTTTTTAAGCCACTGGGTCTGGAACTCAAACCATGGTCTACCACATGGGAGTCCAGGGACAGCCATTACACCATCTGCTGGTCCCGAGTTTCAATTTTCAACAAGTTCTTGGGGGCAGCGAGACTGTTTTCCTCATAGTTTCCTGATCGACTTCTCCAGATGGGTGAAGCAAGACAGGTGTGGGTCAGGTGTGCAGAGATGTCACTTGTCCAGCTGGCCCTGGGCTGGCTGGCTGGAGGGCTCCCTGGCCCTTTCCTAATGACTGCCTCACCTCTTGGATCTGAGCAGACATGGCTTCTATGACTGTTTGCCCGATTTCCACAGGGCCAGGCTCTCTGGCAGCACAGCCCCCTCCCACGGTATCCCGCACTTTTCTTTCTTGCTAGAATGCTTGCTCTTGGTGGGTGGGTGGGGATGTCGCTCTCCTTCCCTGCCGAAAGTCAGGTTGCACTTGACAAACAGGTGTGGCCCTAATGAGAGAAGAAGATGAAGAGCAGAGAAGCCCTCTGAGGAGGCAGAAGACAGGGCCGGGTTGGAGAGTTCATAGTCCTACAAGGTCACCTCGGCCCAAGTCACTGCTGAAAGGACAGATGGCCTGGCCCTTGGTCATCAGTAAGATCTTCTGGTCACACTCATTGGGCCCAAGACTCCCCTCCTGCTGGCTCTGTGCCTGGCCTTGCTCTCCCTTCACAGCATGAAGTCGGGTATGCTGAAGGCCTTCTGGCTACCCCATACTGTCACCACTCGGCCCTCGCTGCTTTCCGTTTGCCCTACAGGTGCAGCACAGGGCAGTCAGGACTGTCCTGGTTCCTAGCACCTGCGACACGCAGCTTGCCCCTTTCTGCTTGGCCTGTAGGCCCTCGCTAATCTCCCAGCACTATGCCCCAGGCCACACCAGGCTGGCTGGCT
Organism: Tupaia tana; assembly: GCA_026018925.1. Classification (NCBI taxonomy): domain Eukaryota; kingdom Metazoa; phylum Chordata; class Mammalia; order Scandentia; family Tupaiidae; genus Tupaia; species Tupaia tana. Next base: position 2,788,076 of record JAKSZU010000009.1, read on the forward strand.
GTCCCTCACCAAATCCAAGATGTGCCAGTGAATGCAACCTGTACTGAGAAACAGGCAGAGTGAGACAGAGGGACAGAAAGCGAGCAATCACCCCCAGGGGGGATGTGGTTATGTGAGTGGGATACGAACTTCTTGGGCCGGAGACGCCACCTAGGCATCTGTGCTACCCGACTACTTACCCACCCTTCAGGGTCCTCTCCCCGTACAGCCACAGATGGCCCTTGTCTCAAGTGTGGGCAGTGTTCTCTGCCTTGTCCGACGACAGCTTCTGGGCATGCCTGAACTCCATTACTCTAAGTGCCTTTGGGTGACGGTCAAGTCATACTGGTGTCTGTGTCCCCCCGCCTACCGGCTTAGTCTTTCCTCAGCCCGAGGCGGCACTCCTTTTCCTCTGGTCTGCCCAGGTGCTTCCCTACCCTTGGACGGAGGCAGAGAAGAAAACAGAGCTCTCGCACATTACATTTCAATCAGTCCGAGAAGAAACCACATTCTGAAAATGGAACATTCCCAGGAAATAGACAAAGCCGAGACCAGCATATGGCATAATGGTTATGTTACGGAACTCCCACATGGCCGACTGGTTTGAATCCTGGACCTGGCAGCTTCAAACTCATGCTGGGTGTGGGTGCATATTTGCCTAAAATCCCGAGAGGAGAATGGAGGACAAGGGATTACGGCATGGCCATCCTCCAGGGCAGTGATTTCTCACTTCCTCTTTTGTCTCTCTGGCAAGCACATGCACCTGATAGCAAAAATCTCTTAAAAAATAAAAAGAAAGAAAAGAGAAAAAGCCAAATAATTACATGCACTATGTCCTTGGGAAACTGGTCCAAAGGGCTGAATTTGTGTGAGCCGCAGGGAGATAAAGGGGCCAGCCCAGCTGCCCACGTTAGGAGAGGCACTAGCAGCTCTAACAGCATGTGGCTGGGCTGGATCGCCAGATCCCACCTCACTGTCAGAAATGAGCAGTGGGCTCTGCTGCCAGAGAAGTGCTTTATGAACAAGCAACAAGGGGCGGCTGGCTCTGTGCTGCCAGAATGTGCGTCTGAAGGCTTAGGCACGAGCTCGCGAGTTCCGCGTCCCTCCCAGCATACGTGTAAGATGTAGTTCCTGGAACAGAGTCTAGTGGCTTCTGCTCCAACAGTGGTTTGCCTAGAAAGTAACCTTGTTCTTCACCCTCAATTAGCAAATGGGGGGTTTCTTCCCTATAGTTTTCTTGACTCAGTACAGGACAATGGAATGAAATGAACAATTTCAAAGTTGGTCTTTGAAATGAGGACCCGAGAGGAGAGACAGAGAACACGAAAGGAGAATAGGAAGCGGCCTGCTTTAGGCCATTTGAATCCAGTCCAGGGCAGGAAGGGACGCCCACTGCTGTCTCCGCCCTCCCGGTCGTGGGAGGTGCAGGGCACGTGCCCTGCTCCACATGGCAGGAGTCGTAGGCTCTGAAGAACCTCTTTGGGAAGCTGTTATGGGACAAGGCCACGGCGGGGCCTGTGCGGAGACAGTCCAGTCACCAGGTGCATCACTCAACCTTCCGCAGGTGGCGAAAGCTCTGCACAGTCCTCTGCACGGCGTCCTCCATGGACACCAGCGGCCGGTAGCCCAGGGCCTTCTTGGCTCTCTCGCAGCTGTAGTAGTGGAATGTGCCGGCCAGCGCCACCCGCATCGGTGTGAACGTGGGCTGGAGCTGGATGAGTGGGCTGATCGCCATCACCAGCAGGGACAGCAGGAGGGCCAGGTAGTAGGCCACCCAGTAGGGGATGCGGTACTTGGGGGCCTCGTAATTGAGGCCTGTCAGGATGCGGGACAGAAATGTCCAGAAAGGGATGGGCTCGTCATTGGTGATGTGAAAGGCCTGGTGGGAGAAGAGCGGTTAGAAACACCTCCTCGGCTGCTGAACCAGCTGTGTCGGCATATGGCACTTGGCAGCACGCTGCTGGCTCAGGCCGGCATGACACCCAGCCTGTGCGCCAGCCCTTTACACAGAAGCTTGAAAGCCAGGCACGGGCTAGGTGTGGCGGGGAGCACTAGACGCCCAGCTCTGAGGCTGAGGCGAGGAGGCCATGAGCTGGAGGACAGATTGGGCAATACAGAGGGACCTTGCACCTGAAGCCTAAGTGAGGCCTGCCAGCAGCCCCCACCGGACTGTGCTCACTGCCTCCTGGCTGCAGTGCTTCATGCTCGTCCAGGGCTCTGTGAGCAGGTAGCAGTAGAGATGGGGGAGAAAACGAAAGTTTTATCTCCAGGCCAGGGCTCTGCGGCGCTGTTAGGTGGGAAGGTACCTGGCTGACTTAATAACTGTTATGAACACCCATCTTCTCTTCAGATGCAAAGAATGGGCCATGACACATTTCCTGACTGTGCTGCGCTTGTTATAGACCACAGGTCACACACCCCTAACTCCCGGCCACCCTGAAGGTCAGAGGCATAGAGGGCCCAGCAGCCAGGGGGATTCCAAAGCTGGGAGTGTGAAACAAACGGGGCCCTAGGAGGGGAGGGGGAGGGAGGGAAGGGCAAGGGGGTCGGGGCAGCTTTCCCACCCCTGCCTCATGCCCACTGCACTGCCCGCTGGGAGCAAACTCCAGGAGATACCAGTCAGTAGGCCAGGGCAGGGTAAGCAGCGGGAACAGGGGCAGGCGATGGGAGCAGTGGAGATGAGGGTCGAGCGAGTGGGAGGAAGGGTGAGGAGCGAGCGTCCTGCCCAGCCCCCTGGAACCCGGCTGGAAGCCACAGGCCATGGCCACGGAGTGCCATGTCCTGAATTAGCTCCAGGTTTTGGCTGCCCCAAGGGATGGGACACTGACCCCTATCACAGGGACTGAACCTTGGCACAAGAGTGTCTGAAAGCAGAACTGCCATGAAGCAGCTCATGGGGGCAGTTTGCCAGCAAACCTGCTGGCAGGGAAGAAGCACTGGAAGAGAGGCTACCACGCAGGGCTGGATGGGGGCCAGCTGTGCGAGGCAGGGAGATGGTACTCACCTTCCCACCCAGGGCTGGATCTCGGGAGAGGTGTTCTGCAGCCAGGATGTGTCCATGGACCACGTTCTCCACAAAGGTGAAGTCCACCAGGTTTTTGCCATTTCTGCAGGTACACAAAGAACAGCTTAAGCAGTGCTGGGAATGCTCAGCTGCAAGCCCTGTGGAGCCCTGTGGGTGGCCTTGGGCCTCGCCCACATTTTAGCGTTTGAGACTGTGACCCACGGGATGGCTGCCCCCTGCCTTGGCCTGTAACAGTTAGAGGTGCACAGTGGCCAAGGCTCTGGGGCCCTCAGTGGTAGGGGAAATCTCTAGGGCTGGCCAATAAGGCTGAAAGCTCAAAGCCTGTTGCAGTGTGACTCTGACTCAGGCAGCAGCCCCTCAGCCCCTTCCCGGGGCTTGCTGGGCCCACCTGGCCTCACGGGTTTCTACCAGCAGTCTCTTTGGGATCCTTCACAGTAGTCAGTTGGGCTGGCAGTGAGGCGGAGCAAGACACAGGAAGGCAGATACAGGGACAGGAGGGGGAGGGAAGGGAGAAGAAAGCAGTGAGGTGGGAGAGATGGATTTGGGGGGCAGCCAAACCCCGTTGTTACTCATGGAGCCCCTCAGCTGTGACCTTCGAGGCAGGCCTTCCTACATGCAAGGAGAGGGGAGGCCCTGGCCCTTGACTCCGGCCAGACGCTTCTCTGAGCCCTGATGTCCTCAGCTCCCAAACAAGGATGCAAATGGTTTTCTGGCCTACCTGAGATGGTATACTGGGTTGAAAAGAGGCCCCCCCCACCAACTCATATCCCCTGGAACTTGTGAATGTGACTTAGTTGGAGACAGGGTCTTCGCAGATGTCATTGAGGTCACCCAGGAGTAAGGTAGGCCTTAAATCCAGTGACCGGCGTCCTCATAAGAGGGAAATTTGGACACAGAAATCAAGGAATACAGCCATGTGAGACAGAGGCAGAGACAGCAGTGAGATACCTACAGCAAAGAATGCCAAGGATCGCCGGCAAACGCAGGAAGCCAGCCAAGGCCTGGCCAGCCTCTCCATCAGAGATGCCAGAAAGAACTAGCCTTCCCACCCCTCGAGTTGGGACTTCTGCCTGTGAAGCTGCAAATCTATTTCTGTTACTGTAAGCCTCCCAGCCTGTGACCTACCCACAGGAAGTGAACACAGAGGCTGGCCGGGGGCTCATGGCTGCCCTCTGAATGTTTGTGTCCCCGCAAATCCACGTATCGAAACTGCACGTCCAGTGGGGGAGGGTGCTCTGGGATTGGTGCACTGCTAAGAGGCTGGAGGCCAGGCGGCGTCTTTGAGGACAGGCCCCCATCTTGCTCGTGGACCTGTCCGCCTCCAGAATGGTGAGCAGCGAGGGCTACCCCATCCCTGGGGTTTTGTGAAAGCAGACAGGCACACAGCAGGAGAGTTACTGACCACGTGCACGTGGCTGAGAGCGAAATGAGTGATCCTGGCTACCGCATGGCTCGGGAGGGTGGGAGGGGCACCGCAGGCAGCTCACCCAATCATGAACTTCATCTTGCCGGTCCGGGCCGCCTCGATGAGGATGGGGACCAACTGTGGGTCCCTTGGGCCAAAAATGCCATGAGGGCGGATGGCTGTGGTTAGGAAATTATTCTCAGGATCGTTGGCACCCAGGACCGTCTGTGGGAGAGCAGAAGAGGTGTGTCCATGGCAAGTTTGCCAGCCGTGGGGACAGTGGGGCAGTGGTCTGCCTAGGGTGGATGACCCACATTAGTCACCACTATAATTGTGGGCTACCTCTCTGTCCCACTTGCCCCCACCACCAAAACCTGACAATGCAAGAAGACAGCTGGGTCGAAGCCAGTCAGGTCAACTAGACAGGCCAGCAACACTCTGCAATGTTGAGGCCGTGGGAAGGTCCTGGGCTCACATCCAGAGGTCTCCCTGCACATGCCGGCACGCATGTGTGCCCATGGTCTTGGCTGGCTGAGGGTCTCATGGTGTCAGACACTGTTGGGGGTGCCTGGCTTTCCTTCTCTTCTTCTGTCTTTTCTGTCTGTCTGTCTTTTGTGGGAGAAATAAGATAAACTTAAGAAAAGATCAAATAGAAGGGCTGAGTTTGGGTCCAAATGCACAACACATGTCCCAGCAGCTGTTGGTGGAAAACATCCAAAGGTTCTCAGCCTTGAGTTGGCAGTGAGCCTCCAGTGAGGAGCTGCCACCAGACGACTGGATGGTCCCACAAGGGCACAAGAGGGGACGTGCAGCACTCAGAGCAGTGGCCGGCACCGGCAGGAGCTCCAGAAGCAGCTGTCGCTCCCACTCTTCCCAGCACACTGTCAGGACAACAGAAACCATGGCTTCTGCGTGGCTTCCCGGGGCAGAACCTGAGAGCTCAGACAGGCAAGTTTTGCCCTAAAATAACAAACTTCCTAAAGCAGCTGCTGTGTTGTTGGTGGCAATGGGACCAGTGCTGGCAGGGGAGACGCCCATGCCAGTTGTTGCAGAGATGCCATGTGAAGCTACTGTTCCGCTGGGTCACCTAGAATGCCCAAGTCCTACCCTAGGGAGCAAAACGCTCATGCACGTTTCAGTCCCAGCACCTTAGGCTACTTGCTGCTGGGGTTTGTAACCGTCAGAGCTGCCGACAATGGAGAAGCTGCCTCTATCAGCAGGATGTCAGGGCTGCCCTCCTCTTTCCACCAAGGGCCTGGTCCCCATGGCCATGGAGGAAGGGATTAAATAAGCCTTCAAGTGACTTCTACCCAGGTCCGTCTCTATTAGTCAAGGCAAGAGAGCAGGGAGGCCTAGACTGACGACGTGTTTGCGTTATGGTCAGGGAGAAGGGTTCGGGCCAGCAGTGGGTGTTGCTCTTGGCTGTGAAGAGGCTCCAGGGCTTACTGCTGAATCATTATAGTCTGGGTGCACTCCCGGGGAGCACCCTGAAGCCAGTGCCAGGGCTACTGTCTACAGCTCCCGAGCCGGGACAGGCTAGGCCTGGGCGGGGGTCCCACGTACCTTAGGTGAGTGCACAGGGCCTGCGGGTGACATGAAGTCACAGTGGAGCCTGCTGGCAGGTGTGGCAGGCTACAACACCTGGGAGAGGTGAACGCTCTGCGACCCTGCGCAGGCTCAGGAATGCCCGTGGCCTGAAGTAAAGGACCCTGGCGCCACGTCCTCCACCCGAGGCCAGCAGCTGCCGGGATCCCTGCAGCCCCAGAGAACTGAAGGTGCAATGGCCGAACTCGACCCTGTGCTGCTGACTCCACACGCATGCCAGGGGCCCTTCCTGAGGCTGGTTTGCCAAAGTGGAAAACCACTTTTCCTCCACACAAACCAAGATCCTCCAATGTCTGTTTTGTGAAAATGACTGGGAGGAGGGCAGTGACACAGCAGTAAAATGTGATGCTCTGCAAGGCTGACCCACGTGGGGAGGTCCCGGGTTCGTGTCTGAAGACCCTCCCACGCACGCTGGCATGCGTGTGCCCACGACCTGGGGGTGGGTCAGTGTAGAGACTGGGGGGGGGGCTGTGTCTCTGTCTTTTACTCACAGAAGAAATAAACTTTTGCTCATAGGGGAAAAAAAGGCAGGAGGGGCAGGAGTGCACTAGGCAGGTGTTTTCAGCTGGAAACACACCCTGTGTACCAAGGCTGAGTTCCACCTGCATGCACGGGGCTACCCGGACTGCTGACTCCTGCAGCAGGCCATGAACCCCCATGGCGCAGAAGGGACGAGGTGTGCTCTGCGGGTGAGCTGCTGGTGGGTGCACCTGCCTCCCAGCGACAGCCTCGGGGAGGTTCTGAACCTCTGTGTACAAGCAGTCCTTGTCTGTAGGCTGCTAACACTTAAAGGACCTGCTTTACGGGATGGTTGTGAAGTTTAAATGCAGCAGGTCCAGGAAAATGCTCAGAGCAGCATCTGGCCACATTTGGCTACTCTGTCACTGATTTGAAAATTTAATTTCACCCCCCAGTCTTACTTCCCTACTTAGGCACGTGGGCCTTGGAATTCTGACTTCATCTGTTCTTGAACATTCCTCTGCAGAAACTAAGCCTTCAGACACCCATCCTGTCAGGCAGTTTGGAGGTACATACACTCTCCTGTAGGATCTTGGTCTCTGTGTAGTAGTCTATGGGTCTGGTAGCATAAGGGAGGTCTTCGGTTCCATTCTTGATGTCAACACCCTCGAAGATGACACTGGCACTGCTGGTTAAAATGAGCTTCTAACAGATGCAGATTGAAAAGCACACGCATTAGAAAGGATCATTGTTTAGGCAATCTGACATTCACTCACGAGAGAAAATCGGGGTGCCCTCTTGCTACCCTCACGTGGGCAGCCTGGGCAATAACCACCTGGCCACATTCCTTTACTCATGGAATCTCACTATGAGAGCGACTCTGCACTGGGGAGCATGGCCCACAAACTCCCAGGGAGAGGTTTGTGTGCAAAAGACGCCAGAGGGACTGAACGGTGGAGTGGCAGTAATGTGATGCTCTGGGAGGCCGACTCACACGGGAGGGCTCTGGGTTTGTGTGGAGACCTCCCTAAGTATGATGATCCAGGGCGGCTGAGGCTGGGGGCACATCGTGGCATTTAGACTCTGCTGGGGGTGCTGTCTCTCGGTCTCTGTTTCTCTCTGTCTTACTCATGAAAGAAAGAAGTGAATATCCCTTTAAAAAGACCACTGGTTATTTTAAGGCCAATTGTGCCACATGTATGCACACGCACATGTACACAACCACTTAGGAAGTGCCTCATTCTAAAGGAAGATACTCTTACGAGGGTCCCCAACTTCCAGCCCCCTGGCTGAGGGCGGCTCATGCAACACTGGACACCCTTAGCTCTGTTCTCATCTTTCCCTGTTCAACCTTGTCGGGAAGTCCTAGCCAGGTGGGAGGGTAAGGCAAACAAAGTCCATTTGTTCAGAAACGGAGAGGCTGAACTACTGTGATCTGCAGGTGATAGATATGCCTACACAGAAGGTGGTGAGTATACAGAAAATACTAGAGTCAGAGTTCGGCAAAGTTGCTGAATTCAAACTCAACACACAAAAACTAACTGGATGCCTACACGTTAGCAGCAACTGAACATGGAACATAAAGGTAGCAGGGCCGGCCAGTGTGTGCAGGTTAAGGTGGCTGGATCCCACGTGGCCAACTGCAATGAGGTCCCTAGAGCAGTCAGAGACAGAGAGAAGAGGATGGTTGCCAGGGGGCCAGGCAGGAGTGGGGGGTGGGGGCGGGGGAAGGGACTGATGGTTTAATAGGGACAGTGTCTGCTGGGGAAGAAGAAAACATTCTGGAGCACAGCAATGTGGAAGAATGTGATGCCCCCGGACCCGCACCCATGAAAGTGTCGAGGCTGTTTTACGTGATGTGTACTTTACCATGGTAAAATATAAGCGACGACTACATTTTCTTAAGAGACGTTTTTTGCTATAGGGTGTGTGCACTTGCCAGAGAGAGACAGAGACAGAAAGTGAGAAATCAGCCCCCACGGGGATGGCCATGCCGGAATCCCTTCTCTTCCATTCTTCTCTCGGGATCTTGGGCACACATGCACATGCACCCAGTGTGAATTTTAAGCCAGCGGATCTGGGACTCGAACTGTGGTTTGACTATGTGGGAGTCCAGTGACATAACCATTATACCATCTACTGGCCCTGACAATGACTACATTTTTATTTAAAGGTTTTTGCCACAGGGTGCATGCACTTGCCAGAGAAAGAGAGACAGTGAGGAGGGAAACTGAAAAATCACCCCCAGAGGGCCACGCTGCAATCCCTTCTCCTCCTGGGATTCTGGGCATGCACACACTTGCACTGGGTGTGATTTTCAAGTTGCCAGGACACACACCTGATGTGATCCTGCCATATCTGGGACTTGAACCGTGGTTGGCCATGTGGGGGTCCAGTGCCTTAACCAGTGCACTGCCTGCTGGTGTCAGCAATGGCTACATTTTGTACCTCTTTAGCAGAAGGCTGGAGGACCTTGCTGCCCTCAGATGGCCTCCTACTGTGCAGTTAGAATATAACACTCCTGCTGGCCTTGGCAAGTGGACCCTCATCATTCCCAGCAGGGCGCCAGGGTGCCCGGGCGTCCTTTCTAAGACTGCCACCACATTTTAAGCAGCAGCCCTGGCTGGGCCCCAGAGAACAGCAAAAAAAGCCACATCACCCCCCACTCCCGCCCATTCCCAATAGTACTTGCTGCAGCTTTCCCTTACCTGAACCCCAGCCTCTTTGCAAGTTTCAATGACATTCTTGGTGCCAATGTAATTCACTCTGTAAAAGAGTTCCTTGTTGTGACTGGACGGTGGGGGCGATGCACAGTGGAAAACTGTGCTGACACCTTTCAGAGCTGGGTACAGGTCCTGGAAGAGCAAACAAGGATGAGGTGAGCAATCCTGCCTCAGGCAGGGCAGCAGTTTCCTCAGGCGCCCCTCGTGTAGGTCCCTTGCGCTGACCAGATCTACAGTCCACAGGATAATATGTAGTCATAAAATATTCAAATAATACGAGGGCCTGGGAGAGATGCCAAGTTGTCCCTTCAATCACCCCCCTCTCCGTTAACTAGTCCCCAGTAAAGGGGCATGAGAAGCCTGTGGGATCCAGATGGTGACAACACCCCCTGTGTGTTCAGGGCACCTGGAGGGTAAAACTCCTGAGGAAGGTGAGCTCATGTAAATTATGAATCACGGTATAATGGTTACATCACTGGACTCCCACATAACCGACTGCAGTTCGAGTCCCGGACCCAGTGGCTTAAAACTCACACCAGGTGCATGTGTGTGCGTGCCCAAGATCCCTAGAGGAAAATGGAGAAGGGATTGCAGTGTGGCCATCCCCCAGGGGGTTATTTCTCGCTTTCTGTCTCTCTGGTGAGCACATGCACCATATATATACACACATGCACTCTCTTAAAAAAAAAATTACGAATCACACGAAAAGCCTCATGCCACCAAAGACAGCATAAATAGACAATACCAGGCGTAGTCCTTCCTGTGAAACTAGACGTAAGATAGCAGCCTGAAAGGGATTTCAAAGCAGCTCTGCTTAATTACTGTAAAAAGGAACCAGAGCTCTTAGGGGAAAAGGCTGCTGCAGGTCTAGGGCAGGACACATGCAGGGTGAACAGGAACGCCTGGCCAGAGCAGCAGGTGAGGAAGCCAGCCGAGACTACGGGCCATGGTCTACCGGCCACAGCGAAAGGACTCGAGCAGCAACAGGAGGAGCCTCCCACTGGCCAGAGAAGGGATAGCTCGATCACCCACAAGAATAAGAATTCTTTCTGAACTCTATATAAAGGCAAAGAAGAGAGCATGTAATCCATGTGATGTGCAAAGATTAGCGCTGCTGAACGAAGAGTGACAGCATGTCACCATTTTGCCAGACCTTAATGAAGTAATAGGTATGATTCATGGTTGTCACCAAAAGAAAGACGACCATGAATTATGTGCCTCAACTCATGCATTGCTACTTTGCCACGATCTCCTCCCTCCTTCTCTACACAGACATCAAGCCGTTTGGCCTTGGAACGCCTCTCCAGGCATCTGCTTGGAAGTCTCCCCTGTAACCACGAAGTGATGGTCGCACTTAAGAAATTCAACAGGTATGGGCCTGCTATCCAAGAGCTCATTTCCATGCAGGTTTCCCTGACTGTCCCCACATGTCCTTTATAGTTGTTTTCTCTTGTGGGCCTAGGCTCTAATCACGATCACACATTGTATTCAGGCCTCATGTCTCTTCCACTTTTTAATCTGGAACAACCCACCATCCAGTCTTTGTTGTCTTTTGTTGCTGGATTAGGGACCTATTGGGTTGGAAGAAAAGTTATCATACATTTTTGCATAGAAAAACCTAGAAAAAAAAATCTGTCCCGACTTTTCTGACAAGCCAGTGTCTTGAGGGTGGAGTCAACAGATTTGCTGAGGGTTGGGTGGTGTGAGAGAGAAAGGAATCAAGGAGGAATTATTTTGACCAATGTGACTGGAAAGAGTGGGCCACTGATGGAGATGGAGAAGACCTTAGCGGGAGGGGCTGCTGTGGCGGGGAACAGGGAGAGCTTGAGACGGGGAACCTCCAGGAACTCAACTCTGGAATGAGGCAGGCCTGAAATGAGCTGTGGGCTGGAGAGACCAAGCTGGGGCCTTGTCAATTCTTAGACTGTACTTAACCCAAGACAGAGGATGACTTCGCAGAAAACTGACCACCCCAAGAGGAACGAGATCTAGACAATACGCCTGGAGCCTGCAAAGTTGGGAACTGACATAGCCCGAGAAGGGGCAACGGGTGAGGCAGGAGGAGAAAGGAGTGCATGTGGCATCCCAGTATCTGACAAGGAGACCTGACCACCTCATTGTCACCCTCGAGGTCCCTGGTGCTGTGACAGGGACCTAACTGAACCAGTGGAGGGGGGTTAGGGTTAGTGAGTGCCAGCGCCCCTTTGAGCTCTGCTGCAAAGGGTGGCTCCTAGCTGGGACACAGTGTCAGGGCATTGAAGACAGATGACACAGCAGCGTGTCTGTGGGCTGATGGCTGTGATCTGGTAGAGAAGGATGAAGTGCTGATGCAGGATGGGGGAGAACCCCTAGCAGAATCCTTGTGTAGGGAACAGGAGGTGGGTTCTAGCTAGCGCTGGATGGCTGCTTCTGCATGGACGTGGCATGCCCAGGCATGGTGGGGGAGGCAGAGTGCAGATGGGCGTGGGTAGACCTGTAGACAGCTGCTGGGTGGCCTCAGGGGCCACTTGACAGCTGTGGACACGGAAAAGGCAGAAAGGAGCAAGCCTGGATGCCCTTTTCCACCCGAGAGCCATCAGGAAGAGAGAGAATTGACTTTACCCAGAGCTGGAGTCACAGGGTGATGGGTCTTTGATGTGTCGCCGAGCTAGGCCCCAGTCACCAGTGAGTACTAGCCTTGGTGCTGCTGTGGAGGTCTCTGGTGGCCAAGGTTAGCTAGTCTGTCCACTTTCAAGTAAAGGAGACTGTCCTTGATAATCTGGGTTAGCTGCACCCCTCCAGTGAAGGCCTCCAGGAGAGGAGTCTAACTCAGCTGCAGCACCAGCTCCTGCCCATTTCCAGGTGACCCCCAAGTCTCCCTTCACCTGAACCAACTCCTGGAATTGATGTCAACCTCTCTCTCCTCCTCTCTTCCGTCCACACACCCCATTACAGGTTGTTTCTCTGGGGAACCCTGGCTTCCATCCATAAGAGAAAGGGGCAAGGGGGTCAAGCTTCGGCTAGAGAACGTGTGGGCCGTAGACCCAAAGGCAGCAAGGACACAAATGGCTGTGTGGTAGTGGAGGAGCCGAGGCCTCAGAGGGTGTGGACTGGAAAGCCAGCAGCCTTCAGTGCGATGGAGGAGAGCACAGGGTCCAGGCCCACGGAGTAACAATGGGGACAGAGCACAAGACCAGTGGTGGGAGGGAAAGGAAACGAAAGGCAAGGGTATTGGTGAATACGGAATTCACCAACGGTCATGGCCACAAGGTCATCAAGGTTGGCATCGGCTGGAGACTAAAATCAGGAAGGAATGCTGTGGCGCCGCCTAGGAAGGTGCCGGGGTTTGTGCAGCCTGATGTGCCATCTTCAGGGCTGGAGGGGATTAGGGCAGGGCATGGGAGAATCGTCTGAAAGTGGCAAGAACGAGCAGGAAGGTGTCTACCCCACTGCCAGGCCCAAAGGCAGAAACTAGCTGGGACTTTGAAATGTCATTCAAATTCAAATGGATAAGAACAAAACCCACCAGATGGCAAATGACACCAAGGCCAAGAACGAGAGTCCAGGGCCAGCCGAAGGAGGTCATCTGTGATACATACACCATGCTAAGGGGGTATCCCCAGTACATGAGCGCAGAGAACAAGGCAGCCCCAAAATAAACGGACAAGGGGTACCGGCATGGAGCAAAGCCAAATGCCGACCAAGAAGGGCACACAACTGGTCCCGCACAGGTGGACGCCCAACCCCGTACATCACCGTTGCCCTTTCACGCTCCAAAATGTCTGATATGCCCAGTGTCACCAAGGACATGGAGCACTGGGGGTGCTAATCCACTGATGTGCCCGCAAACTTGGCCTTGCAGCTTTGTGAGCAATCTGGCAATGCCTAATAGAATTCAAAATATTAATATCATGGCATGGTAAAAATTTGAAGACATTCCTGTTGTATGATTCCACATCTGTGAACTGTCCAGAGGAGCAGAGACAATGAAATGACACACTTCACAAAAACGGTGAAATTTACGGCACGTGAATTATGTCTCCATAAAAGACGAAGTCCCGTGGCCTAGCACGCACACCCTGAGGGGAGCACCGGCTGGTCACCTTGGCACCGACGGGCTGCTTTTGCAACTGTTCACCTCTGCGACAGAAACGGCACGTGTTCATTCTGAGTGATAAAAATGTGGCCTGTGCTAAATTCTTTCTTATCCTTTAAATTTTTTTTTCAGAACTAGGGCCAGCAGGTGGTGGGGTGGTTAAGGTACTGGATCCCACATGGCCGATGGTGCAGCTTGAGTCCTGGATCCGACAGTAGCTACAAACCCTGCTAGGTGTGTGTGCCTGCATGCCTAAAGTCCCCAAAGGAGACTGGCGGAGAGGGAATTGAGGTATGGCCATTCCCCTGGGGGGGGTGGTGATTTTTTACTTTTCTTCTTTTGCTGTCTGTCTCTGTCTCTCTCTAGTGAACTCACGTGCCCTATTGCAAAAAGCTAAAGAAAAAAAAAGCAATTTGTCAGAATTAAACTTTTTTTCCCCAATCAACAGCACTGGCCTCTGAGCAAGCAAATGGCAGATTTTCCTGGGGGGCCTGTGGGAAACCAGCAAGGCTGCAGGGCCTGTTACCTGCTGGCTGCAGAGGTCGCCCAGAAAGAACTTCACCTGGGGGTTGTCAAACCCTTGTCGGATATCGAACACATTGACGGCATAGCCATGTGCCAGCAACTGCTCTACCATGTGCTGCCCCAGGAATCCAGAACCTCCGATCACCGTGCACTTCTTAGCCTGCGGAAGAGACGGATGGCGGTGAGACCAGAAGCTATGGGGAGTCCCAGACCTACATGCCATGAGCAAGAACATGGTTGTTTTAAAGCACTGTGCTGACACACACTGTCTGTTACCCAGCAGGAAGTAACTGACACATCTGAAATAAAGACATAGAGACAGAAATAAAGATATACATATATGTATATATAAGATAGAGATATTTACATATATTTATGTTCGGTGATAACACCAAACATAAAACGGTATCACCTGACTTTGCTTAATAAATGCACTGGACGGTTTCCGACCCCCACGTAAACATCGGAGGCTTGCTCGTGCTTTTGGTTAGCCTCTGTGATACCAGCACTTACTTTGGTAATGTCCTCTGTCAAATGTGTCCCTGTAGCCTGGTCCTTCGTCGGTCCACCAGCTGCTTGTTCCATTTTGGCTCAAAATATGGTCTTGTTGGCAGTCAACCGCTCTCTTCTTAAAGACATATTGAGACAGACATTAGTGTTGTGTCAACCAAGCATCTTCAGCTGTTAGTGCTTTGGGCGGCCACACTCCCCAGCCGTGAACAGCTGAACCTTGGCTGCAGCGCTGAAGGATGCTGCTCTCGCCGTGCGCCTCACACACCACGTGCCTGGCTCAGAGGTGAGTGGGGAACGAAAGAACCTCATCCGTCGGGGGGACAAGAGCAGATCTATAGCATGGCAGCTTTCCCAGGGCACCCATGTGCATCAGTTGCCCTGACCTCTCCCGTGCTGCTCGTTAGATGGTGGCAGGCCTGGGACCCAGTCCTAGCCCTTTCTGGAACTGTGTCAATCTGCTCCAGTCAGTTCTTTCCTGTGCTGTTTCCCCGTCAATGAAATGCGCCCAAGTGCTCAGCCCCATGATGGCAGGGCGGAGGATGCCGGCTGGGGTGTGAGCAGATATAAGAGATGGAGCTCTCTGCCTGGTGAAAGCCACCGTAACTACGAGAGGATGAACTTGGAGGACCTGGGGCCATCAGAAAGCAGCCGGGAAGCAGTGAGAGTATGGCAGGGACTGAGTAGCTCATGACAGGGAGACAGGAGTGACACGGTCTGACGATGTTACCAAAGGGAGGCCACAGCTCCAATGGCAGACCCCCACTGTGGCGTCTCCTTGGACATGGCAGATGGCGCCCCGGAGCCCCTGGCAGCTGCAGGTGCAAAGTTCACGGCAGAGAAAAGAGCCAATTGCTTGGTGAGGATGAGGCAGGTGAGCAGTCAGCAGCGGGGTTGCGGA
This sequence comes from Tupaia tana, assembly GCA_026018925.1. Classification (NCBI taxonomy): domain Eukaryota; kingdom Metazoa; phylum Chordata; class Mammalia; order Scandentia; family Tupaiidae; genus Tupaia; species Tupaia tana. The sequence continues at coordinate 2,803,283 of JAKSZU010000009.1, forward strand.
CGCTGGGCTGCCCTACTTCAATCTCACACCTGGGGTTTTAAAAGATGGACCAAGTGGGACCAGCAGATGGCATGATTGCTGGTCCCAGTAAAGTATATTTCAAAGCTTGGCTTTTTGTGGACCCCATTTTTTAACTCACCAGAGACAGAGGTAGAAAGCTCCCTCTGACGGGGCCAGTCTCCATTCTGTCAGGATCTTGGGCACAGATGCGTGCCCGGTGTTCTTCAGGCTGATGGGGCCAGGACTCGAACTCCGGCCAGCCGTGTGGTACCTAGCTTCCTCTGTGCAGTGCCCAGCTGCTGCACTATAGGGCTGGGTGGCCCTTTAGAAATGCACTTAACAAACAAGAAAGTCGGCCTGTAACTCTGTGCCAGTCCTGCTCCCCTTCAGCCCACGATCCCCTTACCCAGCAGGGCCTGTCATCTGCTTGCCCTGAGCAGATGTGGCCTGAAGCAGCAGGACAGCAAGGACTCCGGCACCGCCGGCCCGCTCGTGCTGTACCCGCACTGGGTATGAGGCGGTTTTCGGCATCAAGCGGGTGCTTGCATGCATGTCTGCTGCCTCCTGAGCACATCGTGAGAGCACACCCCATGGGGCCGACTACTCCCCGGCGTCTAAGGGGTAGGAGCTGCACTGGTACAAAGGGCTGTGCTACTCACTGGGGGTGCTGTCAATCAGAAATGGCCACGTGGCCTCACGTGCTATCTCCTGGGGTACTCGGGGCAGTACAAGCAAATGAGAAGGCACGTGGCACCCATGGGGGCAAGGCGATCCTCACACCTGACCTCTGACTCCAATGTAGCCATCATTGGCCTCTGTGGGCAGGGGCTTGAGGAGTGGGTGCCTGGGACAGTGACACTGGGACACTGACTGGGCTAACCAGGAAGCGAGCTCACTGGAAGCTGCTGCTCCCCTCATGGCCTAGGAAATTCACATCACTTTTCAATGCAGTTGGCAATAATGGAATAAATCCAGAGTCCACAGCCTCGGTTCAAATCCCAGCTGTACCCCTTCCTGGCAGAGATCCCACTGGAGCGTCATTTAAAAGAACTGAGCCTATGCTGCAGAAGGGGACCTGCACAACGAACAGCTTGGTGAGACCATGATGAGAGAGAATGAAACCAACAAGTGAGCATAAAGCTCAAAGCACATTCCCAGGGCCTGTTAACGTCCCATTAAAGGCAGCAATTCTTCTCTTTAAAATTTGCTACAGAGTGAGTGCCAGAGAGAGAGAGAGAGAGAGAGACAGACAGAGACAGATAGAGAGAAAGCACCTTCCAAGGGGGATGGCCATGCCACAATCCCTTCTCCTCCATTCTCCTCTTGGGATTTTGGGCACGCACACACATGCACCCAGTGCATTTTTCAAGCCCCTGGGTGTGGTACTTAAACCAGTCTGCCATGTGGGATTCAGTTGCCTTAACCATGTCACCAATTGGCCATTATTTTCATGGTAAATATTACTTCCTCTAGAGGAGCCTCGCCTCCTATGTGGCCCTCTTTTGAATCCCCCTACCATTATCAGGCCTCCCTGCCTTCCAGGCAGGGGTTCCCAGGTCCTGTATGAAGGTTAGTTCCCGGGGTTACCACAGTAACCAAATGCTAGCTAGAAGAGACAAGCAAGAATTTGTTTTGTAAACTATGTCTTTTTTGCCACACATATACAGGAGAATAGCTCTGGACTGTTGAAGAGTGCCGGTCTAGGGCCTGGTGGATGGGTAATGTTCACACATCAGAGGTCTCGAGTCCTTTTCCTTTAATGGGACAGCTTTCTGAGTCCATCAGAAACCCACACGAGCACACACTATATAGGCTAGGACGACGGCTCAGGCTGAGAGCTGTTGAGGAAATGAGACTCACTCCACTTCCAGGCAAGGGGAAGAGGGCTGCCGACAGGGTTCACCAGGAGACAAGCGAGCTCGCCAATCTCCTTCCAGAGAGATGAGTATCCCCTCCTTCTAAAAGGGGAATGGCCTCTGTGAAGGGCGAAGGTTGCCGGAGCCCTGCCTCCCACCGTCCAGCATGGAAGGTAGAACAGGCTGCCGGAAGCTCAGTGCTGGTCTGTGGGGAGACAACCTGGTCCACACAAGGAGCTCTAGATGGGACTCCAGGCAAACCACTGAAGCAGTAGAGGCTGGCTATGCCAGGAAGGCGGAGAAGCGTTTCTCAGACCTGCTCAGGTGTGCGCTCTGATGGGGGTTTGCTCACAGCACCTATGCAGGTTGCTGGGCCAAGGAACCACCATGGTGAGGCAATCTCCCAGCAGAGTCCTAAAGGCACCAGAGGACTGCGCCAAGCAGAGGGCGTGGGTGTCCAGAAAGCCATTCCACAGCCAGGGTGGGAAGGGTGAGGTGCTGGCGCAGGCCAGCATGCTCTACTCACATAGGAGGTTATGCCACAGGGAGGGAAGTGAGACTGGGAGCACAGTGGAGAACAGGCAGGGGTTGTGTGTCCAGCCTAGCAGCTATACAGGTGAGCTGGGGAGCCCCAGAAGTTGCAGGTTGGGTGAGTGTTCCTGTCAGAAAGATAGCCCTGGCTGCAGTGTAACCAAGCCCGAGGGTTGAGCTTGCCAGGTGGGGGCACAAAAAGAGCAAATCAGAGGGTTCTACTACTGCCTGCAGGCCTGCTAAATGCCAGGCCCTCTCATGTCTACACCATCCCATCAGTACCCCAAGAGCATCCAGTTGGGTAGCCCCATAGGCAGCCATCCCTCTCAACAGACGAGAATCTGAGATTGCAAGAGATCAAGTGCCATGTCCAGGGTCACACAGCTGGCACACAGACTGGACAGAACTCATGTGTGTCCCTTCTACTCAGTCAAGTGGCTACCCCACAGACCTAGGAATAGCAGGGACATGAGTGGGCAGCAGGCCCATCCCCCATGCTGAAAAGCCTAGTTATCACTCTGTAGTCAGAGGGCTGACACCTGACCAGAGCTGCTTGCTGGGGAGGTTCACCCCGAAGAGCAAGGGGCCTACATGAGCAAGAGGCGGGAAACACAGGGACTCCTCATTGGTGAGCTGACTGAAATTCACTGAGCACCTAATACATGCTGCTCTCTGTGCCAGGTCCTAGAGAGAGACCCAGCAGGGAACAAAACAGAGACCTGAACGAATCAGTGAAGTACAGTAGGTTAGAAGGGGGCGAGTGTACCACTATGAGGAAAAAAGTAGAAAGCAAGGCGAGGGGCTGGATGGTACTGGGGGGCTGCAGCACTAAACAGGTGCATAGGGTGGCTTCATGCAGAGGTGGCAACACAGCAAAAATCTGGGAGAGGGAAAGATGTAGGCCCAGCAGGCAGAAGTGACAGTGGGGCAAAGTTCAAGGCAAGAGTGTGTGTGGCATGAGGTCCAACAACAAAGCCAGTGTCCCGGGGCTGGCGCTGGCCAGGAGGACAACATTTGTGGAGGGGCATGTCATGCCAGGCTCTGGAGACCACACGGACAACTCTGCTTGGCACTTTTTAGAAACATGATGATGAAGGCCTACGTTGGGAGATGAGCAGCAAAGGTGGAAAGGAACAACAACAACAACAAAAAACAAACAAACAAACAAAAAAACAAAACACACACCAGGGCCAGCTGGTGGTGTGGAGGTTAAGGTGGCTGGATCCCACACGGCCAGCTGCCTGGTTTGAGTCCCAACCAGTTGGTGCATGTGTGCGTGGCCAAAATCCTGAAAGGAGGGAGAGATGGAGGAAAAGGGATTGCTGCTTGACCATCCCCCATGGGAGTGCTTAAGCCCCACCTCCAATGAGCACGTGTGTCCTCTGGCAAAATAAAAAAGAAGAAATGACAGCCAAGGGGCAGAACTGATAGAACCTGGATGCTGGGTATGGGGGTGGTGGTGGGGCATGAGTGAAAAAGACCAAAAAGTTTGGAACCTGGTTCACTGCTCCAAGTGGAAGAGGGCTAAGGGCAGAAGTTCCATTAAAGGGCTGCTAATAAGCCACAGCCCCTTTTCAGCCTGAGAGACTCGCCCTCTGCCTTCTGCCTCCCTAGATTACTGCCCAGATGCCTAGAGCGGGAGCAGAAAGCTGAGAGCTGCTGAGCCAAGGGCACAGATGCAGAGCTCCAGCTCCACTCCGCTGCTCCAGCCAAGCCCACACTCTTGCACCTACTCTTTTTTCTTTTTTAAAGAACTACTTACTTTAAAATTAATTTATTCTTTTTTTTCACACGAATTTTGCCACAGAAAGACAGAGAGAGAAAGAGAAAGCCTCCAGGTCTGGGACTCGAACTGTAGTGGCCCGTGTGGGAATTCCAACGCCTTCACCACGCTGCCTGCCGGCCCCGCACACGCTCTTTTAATCTCCAGGCACGCTCAGTTCCGCACCTCCAGTGACTTCGCTCAGGAGGGTGTCTCGGCCTGGACTGCCTCTCCCTGTCTGCCTCGACTGTCCAGGTATCAAAGGAAGTAGAGTTCGGTGACCTCTCTGGGCCGGTCAAGCTCTCACATCCCCACCCCTCCAGCGCCCGTTCTCAGGGCCCGGCTCACCGCTCGCCGTCCTGGGCTTTTCAGCCAGATGAGAACTAAGGTGATCCTCTCCAGGAACCTGGTCTGGGACCTATTGACCAGGCCCAGGCTCGGGGTGCTCTCAAAGGGGCACCCTCAAAAAAAAAGCCTCGCTGCCCTCGAGTTCTAAATCCAGCCGAGTGCACCTCTCGGATGAGCTGGGCACGCCCCTTTCCCTCTCGGGGTGTCAGCTGCCCCACGAGTACGGTACCTCTTCCGACAGGCAAGGTCATGGTCTTCTCTGGCCCCTCTGATGCCCTCTGTCGCTAACTCAATTCTCAGGATGTACTCGCCTTTGGCCGGCCCACTGGCCCCCCGCCCTGCCCTGTCGCAGCCAGCAAGGACAAGACCGCGACCCTCACCTGTCTATCCGTAGGCGTCCCCCCGCAGGCCCAGCTCGCTTGCTGCGGGTACCGGCCGAACTCCTTGTCCAGGACAACCACCCTTTTCTCCCCGCCCTCATGAGCTGAGAATCGGCAGAGCTTCCCCCACCGAGGAGATTGGTCCGGCTGGAAGCCGGCTCAGCCAATCGGCGCTCGCGGCGTGATTTTGCCCAATGAGGCCAGAGATCGGCCGCCAGCGCGTCGCCATCCCGCCTTCTGCCCGGGCACTGCAGGGTTAGGCCCACCCATTCCGACCCCAAGCCAATGTGGGGCGGCAGCGGCCAGCGGGCGGCCAACCGGGAGCAGGGCCGCGCGCGCGGGGGGCGGTGGGAAAGGCGCCGAGCCGTGTGTACGTTGGTTGCCGTAACAACGGGCAGCGGAGTCCAACGGCAATGGTGAGTGCTGGCGGTCCGGTTGCATCCCGCGCGTGAGCCCTCCAGGCCCTTGCCCTGCGCCGCGCGCCACGCCGCCTCTCCTGCTCCTGGCTGCGCTTTGGCTCACCGGTCCTGCTTCTGAGCTCTTCCGGGAAGGGTAGGGTAGAGACGCCAGCTTCCCTGCTGGGCCTGCGCTACACCCGCCGCCTGTCGCGCTCGCCCCTCGGCCTCCCCTGGCCTTCTCGGGCCCCTCCGACCCTCCTTCGGCAGAGGAAACTGGCTCCCCGCAGGCTCCAACCCTTCTTGGACCCTGGCCTCCAGGTCGTCTCGCTCTGACAAGTTTCCGCGCAGACCTGGGAGGAGGTTTATTAGGTGCTGATCGTTCACATGTATTTTACAATTTAAACGTGAGGGAGGTACGTTTAGCTTTTTGGAGAAGGCACGAAGATGCCGGATTTGTTAGTACTCGGTACTGATGTTATACCTCTCAACAGCGTAATAATTTTGACCAAATCTCGAAGTGATCAGAAAGTCCGAGTACGCACTGGGAAGCAGAGCACCGCGAGTGGGCGTTGTTGGGATGTTTCCAGAACCAGGGTCCTTGCTTTCAGGAAGAGCTGATTATCTCTGGTCTGTTCTTTGGCTGCCTCTCTTCTGGAATGATTTCGATTAAGAGCTGTCCAGCAGACCAAGGGTCTCCTTGCTTCTAGAAACAATAGTGAAGGAGAGAGAGGAATAAGAATTCATAGAAATATTATTTTTTCCCCTGCAAAGATTTGGAATTGGTTTGTATGAGTTGTTTGAAAATTTAGAAATGGGGGGGGGGGGGACGGCAGGTGGTGTGGTGGTTTAGGGTGCTGGTTTCCCACATGACTGACCGCAGTTCAAGTCCCAGACCTGGCACTTGCTTTCTTGCTTTCAATCTCTCTCACTCTGTCCCTCTCTGGTCAAATTAAAATACATAAATAAATAAACTTAAATAAGGTAATTATTTTTAAAAAAGTAGAAATGGGATGGGGGGCCAGCAGGTGGTGTAGAGGTTAAGACATTGGACTCTCACGTATTTGACTGTGGCTCAAGTTCCGGACCTGGTTGCTTGAAACTCACACCAGGCACACTGTGTGCGTGTGGGCCTGTGTGCGTGCATGCGTCTGTGCCCGCCCAAAATCCCAAGAGGAGAATGGAGGAGAAGGAATTTTGGTGTGGCCGTTTCCCTGGGGAGTGATTTCTTGCTTTCTGTCTCTCTCTGTCTCTTTAGTTAGTGCACATGCCCTATAACAAAAATCTTTCCCCCCAAAAAATAATAGAAATAGTATCTGTAACTATCTTACATAAAATATGCACTACATAACATCATATTGTGTTTATTATTAATTTTTTTTACCGTCTAAAGGCCTCCAACTTTAAGAAAGCAAACATGGCCTCAAGTTCCCAGCGAAAAAGGATGAGCCCAAAGCCGGAGCTTACTGCAGAGCAGAGACAGGAAATCCGGGAAGCTTTCGACCTCTTTGATGCTGATGGAACTGGATCCATAGATGTTAAGGAACTGAAGGCAAGCTCTGCACATTCCTGAGTTCCTGCCTTGCCTTCCCTCTGCCTCGCCCTCATGTTCCCCTGTCGCTGCTCTGCCCCTTTGCCTTCTCCTCCCTGCAGAAAGTAACAGGGGAAGAGGCACCAGGCTCTGTTCCCCTGTCTGTACTCACCTCCAGTACTATTACACAACACTGATGGCAGGGATCAGGTAGATTGATGTTGTATAGTGTTCTCCGGTCCTTTCTCTGGCATTGTGTCAGATGCTGGCTTACTACTGTCAACACTGTCATTCTTGCTCCTGCTGGCTTTACATGTATGTGTTGACATCCTGTTTTTGTTGTAGGTGGCCATGAGAGCCCTGGGCTTTGAACCCAAGAAAGAAGAGATCAAGAAAATGATCAGCGAAATTGATAAAGAAGGGACAGGAAAGATGAACTTTAGTGATTTTTTGACTGTGATGACTCAGAAAATGGTAAGTTAATTAACATAATCAGCCTATTTTACACCCTTGGGTTGGAGAGCCTGACTTGCCTGGCTTGGGTCCAAAGTAACAAGGGGCTTCCTCACATTTGCCCTAAGTCTGGACTTGAGTTACTGTGTTGAAAAAGAGAGGTTGACTGGGCAGTGGTGGGGCTGCAGGACACAAGCACTTGGGGCATTTACCTACACATGTGTTTTCTGTTCTGCTTGTTAAGTCTGAGAAAGATACCAAAGAAGAAATCCTGAAAGCATTCAAGCTCTTCGATGACGATGAAACTGGGACGATATCATTCAAAAACCTGAAGCGTGTGGCCAAGGAGCTGGGCGAGAACCTTTCTGATGAGGAGCTGCAGGTGTGTAATATAGCCGGCTGGGATGACAAGACTGCACCCTGAGCTCTCTAGGACTTTTCTGAGCCATGCCGTCCCTGGTGTGCACACCTCTTCTGAAGGAGAGTGGGTTTACTCTTGTCCCTCTGCTGACAACTTCGTTTTCCTTTGAGGGGCTGACGTAGCTATTTTCTGCTTCCAGAAAAATGCACGTATATACAATTTGACTTACTATTTTAGGTTTCAGGACACCCTCTAGGCAAGATAATCTTGGAGCTCCCTTCCATGACTTGATTTTCAAGTCCTTTTCAGGAACTGAGATTCTAAAATAAAATGGCACATTTGTACTGGGTGGACTGCAGTTGTTTAATCATGTAGTAAATTATCAGAAAAGTCATGATGCATTTTTGCATAGAAAAACATAAAAAAAAAACCATCATGACTTTTCCGACAACCCAATAGCAGTAGTAAAAGCCTATTGCTTACTCACCTGTCATTTTAATTTGTGAACGAATCTAACCTGCGTCCTCCCTGTCACGCAGGAAATGATCGATGAGGCTGATCGAGATGGCGATGGGGAAGTCAATGAGCAAGAGTTCCTGCGCATCATGAAGAAGACCAGCCTTTATTAGACGAGCAGCTTCATTCCTGCCGCAAGCAAATCTGCCTAGATTTAGTGCCTGTCGTCGTGTGAGATCTGGCTTGGAGAACACCAACTGTCCCCCCACCGACCTCCTTGTGTAACTTTAGCAGCGACCTCGGATCTAGTCTAGATTTTTGCAAGTGTTCTTTGATATTCCAGTTTTTTGTGAAATGACCTGCCAACTACTTTACTTTTCAAAAACAGACGAGAGTGCATTAGACTGGAGGAAAGGGTCTTAAAGCTTTGCCCACCTGCCCTTCTGTCTTGCCTTGCTTCACTCTTGTTCTGCATTTCCACTTCTGTGCAGACACGGAACGCCTTCCTCGACAAGCACATGTTGGCCCCCTGTCACCACGAGCAGTGGTTCCAGTTGTTCACTGACACCTCAGTATACTTTTGTGAGCCCCAGTGAACTCTTGCACTGGCATTTGGGTGTGTGTGAATGCTATTGGTTTTGTCTTAAAAATAAAATGTTTCTTAGTTTGTGCTTTTGTTTTCAAAGGATGAATTCTTTAGCCTGGACCATTCTGTTGAAGGCAGCCTGGTAGATCACAGCTCCTTATAAGCCTGTGGACAGAAAACGGACTAATCCTTGCCAGTTTCCTGGCATGAATGGTTTCTTGACTTGGGTTTGTAAAGCCAGTAGAATTTCCACTTTGCCTAAGCTTCAATGATGCCTTAAAAATAGTTTCGACAAGGTGTAGACCCTGGTAATTCATGCTTGGACACTGAGCCAAGCCATTCCGACAGTAGGCCAGCCTCAGCATCCTCTCAGCATCTGGAGAGTTTCTTTGCTTGTGGCATCTCACAAACATTGGGCCACCTGCCCAGGTGGGCCCCCAGCTGCCTCCTGGGTCTACATAGGACTGTCTGCAAGGAAAGCCATGGTAGATGACACTCAGGTCTCTAGGAAAAAGGTGAGGGGAAATGGAAAGTGATCAATGGTGCCTGGAGGCTAATTCATGTGCATGTAGAGAGGGAGGAAACAGGTTTCAAACCGCTGGGGGCATCTTGGTCCCCAGAAGAGAGGATGCCTGCTTTAGCTAATGTTATACAAAGAACACTTAGGTATATTTGAATTTCAGATCAACAGCAATTGGGTTTTCTTAGTATACGTATATCTCATTTGGACTTGGTTGTTTATCTGTCCTTGTTCTGAAATTAGGATTTACCTGGGTGGGGGCCAGTAAATGGTGTGGTGGCTAAAGTGTTGGACTCCTACATGGCTGCCCATGGTTTGAGTCCCGGACCTGGTGGCTTGCTTTCTCACTTTTCCTTTCCCTCTCTCACTTTGTCTCTCTCTGGTGAAATTCAAAATAATAATAAATAATTATTTGAAGAAAAACAAAAAGAATTTACCTGGGTGTCCTATATTCCAACTGGCAGCCCTACCCGGGGAGCATATTAAGGAAGCATGACCCTAGGCTACATCCCTGGACCCTAGCATCTTGGAGGACCTGGGGGCTTGGGATATGGACCTTGCCATGTCCCCCAGGCAAGTATCGTGCATTGGGACTGCTCCTTGAGAAACACTGGGGGCAGAGTCCAGATTAGCCTCAGACCTGGGTTCGCGTGGTTTTCCCACTTCCTGGCCAGGCCTTCTGGGGTAAGTTATTTAGCCAGGGGCCTCAAGTGCCTCGTTTATGCAAATGGGAAAAGTGCTCAACTCTGAACTGGGAATCAAACACAAACTTACATAAGGACCTGGCTTATGGTGTCCTCACAGATGTGTTTTGGGACAGTCCAGTCTCATTCCTTTCTTATGGTTGTTACATAACAGTCTATGATGCTTTATTTGGCCTTTTTTTTTAAAGCATTATTTTATTCAACTTTGTTTCTTTATTTTAATTTGACTACAGAGGGACAGAATGAGAGAGTGAGAGAGAGAGGGAAGGTGAGAAAGCAAGCCATCAGGTCCGAGACTTGAACCATGGTCGGCCACGTGGGAGTCCAGTGCCCCTAACCACCACGCCACCTGCCAGCCCCAATTTGGCCTTTTTTAAAAATTTCTTTTAAAATGTATATTTTTCTTATACGACTTTTTTATTGATATAATAATTGTACATATTTATGGGGTACAGTGTGATTTTTTAAAAAGAATTAATTTTATTTGTTATTATTATTTTTTAATTTGACTAGAGAGAGACAGAAAGGGAAGGTGAGAAAACAAACCATTAGGTCTGGGACTCGAACTGCACCTGGCCATATGGGAGTCCAGCACCATAAGCAGCATGCCACCTACTGGCCCTCCATGTGATTTTTAAAAAGAACTATTTAATTTTATTTATTTATTTTTAATTTGACCAGAGAGGGACAGAGTGAGAGAGAGGGAGAGGGAAAGTGATAAAGCAAGCCACCAGGTCTGGGACTTGAACCGCGGTCGGCCATGTGGGAGTCCAGCACTCCTAACCGCCACACCACCTGCCGGCCCCTCAGTGTGATTTTTTGATGCATGAATACCCTGTGTAATGCTCAATATCAGGGTAATTAGTATACCCTGATAGTATGTCACTTCAGACATCTTGACATTTACTTTGAGAGCATTCAAAATTCTCTCTTCAGTTCAAAACTGCCTTTCTTGAAACCACCAGCTGAACTTGCTATTGAAAGTAGTTAGATTACTTATGATATGGTGTGGTCAACAAAATGTTGGGGGAAAAGGAATTGAAGACAACTGTAGACAGCAGAAATAGTGTAACAAGAGAGTGGAATAGGGCAGAGGGTCAGACATGGGGTAAAAAACATATATATATGAAAGTAGTAATGGAATTTTATGGATGATAACATGCATGATTAAGCCACTATGCAGTTTACTCTAGAGGGGAAACCACATTTAGTATGTTGTGATGATGCTCAGGGAATGAATGTAAATTTAAAAAAAAATTCAGAGAAAAAAATACTAAAACTGTTACAAACATTAAAAAAAAATTCTTCTGGCTATTTTGAAATGTACAATATATTGTTTTACCTCTAGTCACCCGACTGTGCTATCCAAACCCAGAGGTAATTGGTTTTGTTAAACTCATACATCTCCTTACCCCTCTTAGCCCCTACCCTTCCTGGCCTCTTGTAACCACTATTCTACTCTTTTCTCCTATGAAGTGAAAGGTATTTATCTTTTATGATGAAGCAAAGTATAGCTTTATTGCCATGTGCCAAGCAAGGAGAGCTGGCAGTGATGCTGAAAGAACCCAGTTCCAAGCATACATGTTTAAAGTATCTATTTATTATTATTATATACTATTGGGCGATACACTCACTGGAGGTTGGGGGAGAGAGATCTGGGACTCAAACCATGGTCAGCCATTTGGAAGTCCAGTGCCTTAACCACCATGCCACCTGCTGGCCTTACAAGCACACATTTTTAAGGGCAAAATTAAGGAGCAGGGGGAGGAAGGTAGTCTCAAATATGTGATCAGTTCAATCATCAGCTCAACAGGGCATGATCACCTCCTTGACTTTCTCGATCGGTGGGCCCTTAGGTAACAAACCTCCATCTTGTGGGGTTCACACCCTGGAAAGCACTCGATATGGGATGGGATAGAGTCCCAAGTCTTGCGTAGTGCCATTAAAATGTAAGTTGACCTCTCATCCCAAGCAGCTTACATATTTAGTTCTGTTCCAAATTTTTACTTTGGGAAATTGCCATTTTTCCTCAATAGAAGGGAAACTGAGGGCTTAGCTAGTTTCAGGCCCAGAGATAACCCTTGTACAATTGAGCTGAGCCTCACGGAACAGAGTGTGGAGCTCAGAGTAACAGCCTTTATTTGGTATGGCGAAGAGGTCTTACTCTGTGTGTCACCAGGACCCTCTTCTGGCTGACAAAGGCTGTGGCTCAGGCTGCATGGTTTCTTTGTGACAGATGCATTCTATCCACGGAATGCTTCCTGAGATATTACTACAGGGCGCACCCCTCAATCAGGGTCTTGATGCCACCACCCACCCCAGTGCAATCAGACCTGGAACGTGGGCATGTGACCTGGGCACTCAGGGAGGGCTGGGTAGGAATCAGCAACCTTTCCGGGTGAGTTTGCCTTGCGGGGCATTGTAATTTTGTGGCTGTGCCCCCAACCAGCCCCTGCTCCAGAGATTTCATGTGAAAAATTAAGCACCTCAGCTAACATTTGAGATCCTGGCAAGCACCTTGGGTTGGATGTCTTTTTGCCCTTTTGTCCCCTACTTTTGGTGAGTGCATGTTCCAATAGGAGAGGTTTTCAAGAAGTTTGCGAGGAAGTGTGCGATTAATTTCAGTTTTCAATGAACTTTTTTTTCTTTCATTTTGCTATTGGGCATGTGCACTCATTGGAGAGAGAAGAGAGAGTGAGAGAGAGAGGGAAAGCGAGGGAGCTGAATCCCTTCACCTTTGAAGTTAAAATTTTTTAGCTTCAGAAGTAATAACAAATGGTTGAGATTATGGGTATGCTAATTCTCCTGAATGATTCATTACACATTGGAATCTTGTACTGTAAAATCGTATTGTGTCCCCCACAATTATGTACAATTATTACATGTTAATAAAGAAACATCTTTCTGAAATGAATTGGGTAATTTATTTTATTTTCGGTTTCCACAAATAAATGAGAACATGTGCTATTTGTGTCTCTGTGCCTGGCTTATCTTACTTATCATAGTTCCCTCCAGGCTCACCCACATCACCACAAGTGCCGGGGTTTCACCCTTTCATGGCTGAATAGCATTCTACCGTGTGCATATACCACACTTCCCTCTCTGATTACTGCCCCAATGTCAGTTGACAGCATTTCCTAGGAGGCTTCACTGTCGTCATACTGTAGCTTTCTAGTAAGAGGTGCGGGACCTGCAGTTAGCGTAATGGCCATGTCGCTGGACTCCCACGTAGTTGACTGCGGTTCGCGTCCTGGACCCAGTGGCTTAAAACTCACGCCAGGCGCGTGTGCGTGCGTGCCCAAGATCCCGAGAGGAGAATGGAGGAGAAGGGATTGCGGCGTGACCATCCCCCTGGGGGCTGATTTCTCGCTTTCTGTCTCTCTGTCTCTCTCTGTCTGTCTGGCGAGCGCACGTGCCCTATAGCGAAAACCTCTCAAAAAAAAAAACCAAAAAATCCCTAAAATAGACAAGTGGGACTATATTAGACTAAGAAGTTTCTGCACAGCAAAGGACACAGTAACAAGTGTGAACCGACAACCCTCAGAATGGGAAAATATTTTTGTTAAATATGCCTCAGACAAGGGACTGATAACCAGAATACATAGGGAACTCAAGTGCCTTATGCGAAAAAAAATGATTAACCCAATTAAAAGGTGGGAAAATGAGCTGAACAAAAGTCTCTCTAAGGAAGACATACGAATAGCCAAAAAGCATATGAGGAAATGCTCAACATCCCTCATCATAAGGGAGATGCAGATAAAAACTACAATGAGATACCACCTAACCCCTGTCAGAATGGCAAAGATTAAGAATATAAAAAGTGATAAGTGTTGGCGGGGATGTGGTGAAAAGGGAACCCTCCTACACTGTTGGTGGGAATGTAAACTAGTTCAACCACTGTGGAGAACAATATGGAGGTTCCTCAAAGATCTACAAATAGAACTACCATTCGATCCAGTAATCCCACTTCTGGGTATTTACCCAAAAGACAGGAGAACGCTCAGTCAGAAAAGTGCTTGCACATCAATGTTTATTGCAGCATTATTCACAATTGCCAAGACATGGAACCAACCTAAATGTCCACAAACTGATGAATGGATTGGAAAAGTGTGGTATATATACTCTATGGAATACTACTCAGCCATAAAAAATAACAAGGCCCTGGAATTTGATAGAAAGTGGTCAGATACGGAGGATATATTGCTGAGTGAAGTAAGCCAGGATATGAAAGAAAGATATTGTATGTATCCATTCAATATATACCGACTATCAGCATTCTATGATAGTGAAAAAAAATTGGAGGACATAAAAGCAGTGAAGATACTTAATGAGAATAGGACAGTGTGGAATGGGGGAAGTGAAGAGAAGAGGATAGAGAAAGATAACAAATGAACAATAGAGAGGTAGGACATTAGTGAGAAACAGATATGGCTTATTAACTGTTGATGTTGACATGTATAGTATTCTCAACTGGATTTGTCTGAGAAGTATTTCATGATGGGCAAAGTATTTGTACAAGCAACATGAGAAATAGCGATGGACTGTCTTAAAAATAATTAGAATAATAATAATGATTGGGGAAAACATAGAAAAGATATTGAATGTTGAAGCGGGGAGATTAATGTCTCTGTACTGACTGACATGCATGACATTCCCTTTTGAAAAAGTAATGTAATACAATGTAAAGTTATATGTAATTCAATGTAATATAAAGAAGAATATGATGATAATAAAAAAAAAAAAAAAACCAAAAAAACAAAAAAAAGTATACATTGTGCAGTGAGTAAGTGGGGGCAAATTACCTGGAAACATGCCTATTTCCTGCTTAATGAAATATTCCATAGATGAAAAAACATCTCTCAGGAATCTCTTGAGGGAGGAGAGAGAGTGGCAGGCAACATGTTTTTCCTAAGGATAAAAACAAGCTTAAGGTGCTCATCATATCGATGCCTGGCAGCTATTCTGAGATTGGTCTGCTATTGCTCAGCGGAGGGCATGAAGACAGAGGAAGTGTGAGTCAGCCAGCGAGGGGGTGGCTGGACCAGGGTGCTAGAAGAGGATCAGGAGATGGAGAGGGAGCACTAGCTGGGGTCGGTGTGCTAGTACACAGTGTACCAGTACGCGGGGGCATGTACTAAGAGATATAGAAGGAGGGATGAGTGGCGTGGGAGAGGCGGTCGAGATCAGCTCTTGCACTGGAGATATGTGGGCAGTTGGGGGTGGTGGAGGGAAAGAAGTGGCCATGGGGGCCAGTTTATGTGTGGCTGGACTTGCAGAGGCAGGAGTTTTTGCTATAGGGCCCCTGCGCTTGCCAGACAGACAGACAGAGACAGAGAGATAGAAAGCGAGAAATCACCCCCTGGGGGGATGGCCACGCCACAATCCCTTCTCCTCCGTTCTCCTCTCGGGATCTTGGGCACGCACGCACACATGCCTGGCATGAGTTTAAGCCACCAGGTCCGGGACGCGAATCACGGTCGACTACGTGGGAGTCCAGCGACATAGCCATTATGCTAACTGCTGGTCCCCCTGCAGAGGCAGGAGTAAGGGGCAAGGGAAAGGAGATGAAACCAAGATTAATTCACATGTGTCTGGACCAGAGATGTATGGCTGCGAGGAAGAGAAGAGGGAGCAAGTTTATTTTATGTAGGGTTGCATGAGGAAGATATAGAGGGAGTGGGTGGGTAGGAAGGGAAGGAGAGGCAGCAGAGGTCAGTTCACGTGAGATTGCTGGACAAAGAACAGCAGAGTATTGAAGGGCTGAAAAGCAGAAAGATATTTGGGAGTGGGAGGGGACTGGGTTATAGAGGGACCAAGGTCAGTTGATGCAGGGCAGAGCAGAGTGATATAGTGGATGGCGGATGAAAGGAAAAGAAACCAGAGAGCCAGGCTGTGTGGGATGGTGGCGATGGGGAGAGAGGGAGCAGAGGGCACTTCGTGCGGGGCTGCAGCAGAGGGCTATTAAGGGAGTGAAAGGAAGGGGATGGAGAAAGAAAAGAGGTTAGTTCATGATAGGCCGGCGGACCTCCTTAAAAACTTAGGAACATACTAAGTGTCCTTGAAAGAATCATACAGTGGGTTAGTCTTTGCTCCAAAGTGTTAGAACTACTGTGAGCAGCTGGATTCCTGGGAAGCATGCTTGGGGTTGCTGGAAGTAGAAGCTAAGGAAGCCACTGTCTGGGTAAGGCACGGAGAACTGCTGGGCGCAGAGCACTGGCCAGGTGTCAAAGGGCTTGAATGCAGACTGACCTCCCCAGGGGGTATCCTGAGGTCCTTTTGCCCTCTGCCAGATTTTAAATTTTCTCTCTCCCTCTCTTTTTTAGCTGTTTTGAATTTTTTAAGTTCTGGGATGACCGAAAAGACAAGAAAGAACCCATATTTTGCCATTCTTCTTGGTTAACCACTTCTTTCAGACTGTGAGGTTAGACCCACGTCTTCCAGGGACCACATAGTTTGCACCACCTAGTGAGGGAAATTCCCCCGAAATTACATCTCACTTCTGAGGGTGCTGACTTCCCAAATGCAGCCAGTGACAGGATCTCCGGCTCCCCCTGGGACAACCTCCAATGCAGCCCTGGGCAAGCTCTTCTCTGGAGGCAGCTCCTGCTCACAGGAGCTCCTCCTTTCAGTGACAAAAGTGTGCATGCCAGAGCTGCTGACTTTGTTCTAGGGTTTTGTCACACCTTCAAATACCAGCAATTTGGCAGCACACGCAAAGAGAGTACAATGCTCACGATGAGTTTAACAGCAACTTCACTGCTCCATAGACGACAGCCAGCCGCTTTGCACTCAGCCACCCTTCGGTTTGGCTATACCTGCTTGCTGCCTGGATGGCGCTTCCCCACGAAACCGAGTTCCCCCACAGTCCAGGAACTATGGTTTTGCGAGCCTCCCATCTCCACTGTGATAAGGGTCCTGCCACAAGCTGCTCCCTCCTCTACTCCTTTTACAACCTGCTCGTTTCACCATTCGACCTGCTGGAAGTCTAGACTAGCCTGCGACTTCAATTGTCTCTTACTGAGACACTCCGTTTCCTTACGTGCCCTGGTCAGAAGTGCACACAGTGATGCCAAAGAAACAAAAGCTGACCGGGGGATCTATGCTGCAGGACTGCTCACTCTGTAGACCCGGGGTGCAGCCTTTCCCCAGAGGTCTGTGGGCACCTGGGCATGTGCCCCAACATCATTTTCCCAGCTTGGGGCCCAGGCTTGAACATATGTGTGAGCCATCTCCTCCTGAGACGGTGGATGCAGGAGCATATCTGTATAATCCCTAATACAACATGGTCCAAAAGGTACACAGATGATTTATCTAAAGAGCTTAGGCCAGGGCTTGGCACATGGTAGTTGTTCAATAAGCACTGGTTAAGTGAATGCATTCAGAATTTGGCTGCAGTCTTCAACTGCAAGGTTCAGGAGTTCCACCAATAATCCCAATACTGCAATTTAGGGCATACCTTTAGAACAGGGGTCCCTAACCTGGGGCACTTAGGCCTTAGGAGTCCATGAATCGTCTTGACGAGGTTCTTAAGTCTTCTGAGATAATGTGAACAACTTATGGGTATGTGCAGGTGGGCAGTTTTCATCCGATTTGTTCAAAGATTCCACAAGCCAAAAAGAATTCAGACCCACTGCCCTAGAATTGAACATTGCTATTTGGGGCATGAAGAGAAACACACAAGCCTATAGCATTATTTGATAGTGTGTGTGTGTGTGTGTGTGTGTGTGTGCGCGCGCGTGCATGTGTGTGTGGTGCAAGTATGTGTGTGTGGTGGGGAGAGGAGCACCTCGTTTTGAGATTATCTATCCACACAGGCATTCCCTGAGATCTGCCTGCGTCCTGCTCGTTGCCTGGAGACGACGAGTGTTCCTGGCGGGGGAGACCCAGTACCACTTCTAGGCAGAGCCCAAAGGCATGACTGCTGATTCCTTGCGGCTCTGGGGCCTGGGGATCTCTGTGATGCCTCCTCTGTCCCAATGTCGACATTCTCTGAAGTCATTTCCATCTTTGAGCCCCTGAGCTCCAACGACCTCGCCACTTGCCTGGATTTCCAGCTATTCTCTCTCCTCCCACTCCTCCAACTTCTTTTTAGCTTGAAGATCAGTCTTCTTGAAGGAGAAATGTCAACAAAACAGGATTTATTTTCTTTTAAGAAATTACTCTCTCCCTTCATTACACTGACTAAAAGGCATTTTACTTATCTGTCTTTAGCATTCTTTGAAAGCCTTAATTCATTTTAGGCTTTAGCCTTCCCCAACTTAATTATTCTTTAGGGAAACCGTTCTGTGTATATTTTTTTTTCTCCATGATTAGATAGTTCTCTCCCTTATATTTAACATTAATTCATTTATTCATTCACTCAGCAAATAATATCTGTTCTGACTAGAGGCCCTGCAGTGAAAAAATAAAGCCCCTGGTCTCATGGAATTTATATTCTAGTGAAGGAGACAGACAGAAAACAAATTCAAGGAGGGGAAAGGGTAGGAAAGGATGGAGGGGTGCTATTTTGGGCAGAGTGATTAGGAAGACCTGGCCATGAAGATGTGTGAGCAAAGACCTGAAGCCCTGTGGAGATCAGAAAGAGGAACAGCAAGTACAAAGGCCCCGAGACTCAGCATGTTGGCACAAGTGAGTAGCGGTGAAGAAGCCTGGGTGTTGCAGTAGAAGGAGGCAGGGTATGGGTCAGGCAAGGCCTTATACACTCCATAAGGAAAAGATAAGTGCTGTGGGCGGTGGGGAGCTGGCACAGGGCTCTCAGCAGGATAGCAGCATGCTTTGCATTGGTACTGCCTCCTCTTTCTCTCCAGTTGGACTTCCATGCTTACTTTCCTTCATTTGTCGTGCTTGGAATTTTGATTGACTACAATGCCCATCAGGGCAATTGCTTAAATGCACCACAGCTCCCTTCTATGGGCTTAGGCCTCCAAAGAGGCCCACATGGCTAGTGTGATGGTTAATTATGTGTGTCAACTTGACTAGGGCATAGAGTGTCCAGATAATTAGTTTAAAAGTATTCTGAGTATGTCTGTAAGGGTTTTGGATGAGACTGACATTTAAATCTATAGACTGAGTGAAGCAAATGGCCCTCCTCCATGTAAGTAGTCCTTATTCAATCAACTAAGGCTGAAATAGAACAACAAAACTGACCCTCCCCCAGGGATGGGAGAATTCCTCCTGGCTGAAGGCCTTTGACTGTTTCCTGCCTTCAGACTTGAACTGCAGCAGTGGCTGTCCTGGATCTCTAGCTTGCTGACTCACACTGCAAGTCTTGGGACTTGACAACCTCTATAATTACATGAGCCACTTTTCTACAATAAATCTATCATCTATCTATCTATCATCTATCTATCTATCTATCTATCTATCTATCTATCTATCTATCTATGTATCATCTTTTTCATCTATCTTACTTAAAAAATAATCGATAGAGTCTGTGTACACTTTCCTGTGAGAAACAGAGAGGGAGAGGGAGAAAGTGAGAAAGCACCCCACGCGGGGAAGGGCCACAATCCCTTCTCCATTTCTCCTTTTGATATTTTAGGAATGCATGCATCGGGTCCAGCATGTTTCCAAGCTACCAGGTTCGAGATTTGAACCACACAGCCATGTGATATCTAGCTGTCATAACTACCAAGCCACCATGGGTCCTATCTATCTATCTTATAATAAATATATTATGCAGAAAATAATATTTATATAATATGATATTGTGTAAATATATTTTATGTAGCATTACATTATTTCTAATAACGTGCCTATTTCTCCTGTTGGTGCTGTTTCTCTGGAGAACCCTGACTAATACAGCCAGTAGAGGGCGATCTGTCATCAAACACTATTTCCCATATTGATACCATGGGACAATTGCTTTCTTCAAAGGGGAGAAAATCGACGTTTTTTTCCTCCAGAGAAAAGAACGTAATTTCAGAGAAATAGAGGAGCATACATATTCCTTGGTATGTGTGACAGGAGAAGGTCAGCCCAGAACAGGTCTGAGATGGCCGAGGCTGTGCAGTCAGCCTGAGGCAAAAACACAGATGCTCTCGAGCTAGTGATTCCTTTACCTGATACAGCTTACTCTTCCTGGAAATCCAAGAGCACATTAGAGCCAGTGGGATACGCTGTAGGTTAAACTTTCAGAAGTGTATTTAACAGAAGGAACAGTGGAATAGGAGGAAAGAAGGTGGGAAGCTGATGTAACTGACAGAATGGGTACGTATACAGCATGCATGATTGTACTTTGTACACTCACAGGGTACTAATTCTGAGAGCAAAGTCAAAGGATGCACAGCAAACTTGTTTTGAAGGAAAGGGTCTCCCCACATCATGCTCCTCCTGCCTCAGTCTCCTGAGCCACAGGGATCACAGGTGTAGGCCACCATGCCAGGCCTTTAGGTTGAACTGAAATTGAATCCAGGCCTTGCATGTGGTCCCAGCCTGCCAAGCACAGCATCCTGGCAGCATGTACCAGCTGGGCCAACCCACCAAAGTTTTCATAGTGATTTTCTCTGGAGAGGTGAAGGAGCTTGGAGGTAGCTGTGCTGAAATGGACTCTCGTCTTTTATTCTGTTCTGGGGTTGGAGTTCTTAAAAGAAGAATGTAATTGGGGCCAGCAGATGGTGTGATGGTTAAGGTGCAGGACTCCCCTATGTCTGACCATGGTTCAGGTCCTGGACCTGGTGACTTACTTTCTGACTTGCTCTCTCTCTCTCCCTCTGTATCTCTCTGGTCAAATTAAAAATAATAATAATAAATAAAATTAAGTAAATAATTATTAAAAAAAGAAGAATGTAATTATGTGTGACTTTATGCTTAAACATATTCTTAGGAATCTCTTCAAACTTGCTAGGGGCACCATGATTTATTTTATTTTTAATTTTTTTAAGCTTGTGATAGGGCATGTGCACTTGAGAGAGAGAGAGAGATCAACATGTCACCAGGCTGGCCCCATCACTGTAATTTTAAAAAAGAAAATAACAAGTGTTGGTGAGGATGTGGAGAAATTAGAACCCTAACTTCTTGCTGGTGGGCATGAGAAGTGATTGAGCCATTTGTAGAATCAATATACAGAGTATCCGGCATGGGAAAATTCATTTGGTGTATTGTAATGATCCACAGTGATTGAATGTAAAAAAAAAAATAAGAGAAAATAGTGTAGTGATTCTTCAGAAGGTCAAACATAGAATTATCATATGATCCAACAATCATGCTTCTAGATATGTACCCAAAAAAATTGAAAGCAGGGACTTGAAGAGTTATCTATACACCAATGTTCTAGCAACGTTATTTATAAAAACTAAAATGCGAAAACCCAAGTCTCCATCAACAGAAGAATGATAAAACAAAACACCCATGATACATTAGCCAGCCATAAGAAAGGAGTGAACTCTGACACATGCTACAATATTGAAGGACCGTAAAACATTACAGTTAGTAAATACAACCAGAGGACAAATATTGCATGGTTTCACTTGCATGAAATATGTAGAATAAGCAAATGTATAGAGATGGAAAGTAGAACAGAACTTACTGGAGACTGGGGGGAAGGGGAACGGGAGTTGCTATTTAATGGAAACAGAGCTCATTGCAGAGGATGACAAGTTTTGCGTGTAGTGGTGACGGTTACACGACATTCTGAGTCTGTTTAATGCCAGTGAGTATATACTTATAAACAGCTAAAATGCTAAGGATCTTGTTATACATAGACATTTTACAACAATCTAAAAACCCCCAAGGGGCTTGGCAGTGATATAACAGGAATGCATGACACTCTGTGAGGCTGAACCACATGGGAAGCTTCCAGGTTTGCATCCGGAGACCTCCGTGTGTGTGCCAGGCACACCTATGCCCACGATCTGGGCATGGATGAGGCTGGAGGTAGACTGCAGCTTCAAGAACCCTTTGGGGGTGTTATTTCTCTCTCTCTTTCTCTCTCTGTCTCAATCTCTCACTCATGGAAGAAAAATGCTTTTAAAAATCATGAAAAAAATCTTAAAAGAGAGGAGTGTTGTATTGTTCAATCCAGTTGTACCTTTTCATACAGCAGGGAGGAGTGGATTTAAGGAACTACAGAAGGGCAGTCTCAGGTTTTGAATGGTGTGCTGTGTGAAGCTGGGAACTTTCCCATAGCTGCAATGTACTAAGGAGACACATAGATCTGTCAGCACCCAGTTCCTGGTCAACTCTGAGTGCAAGAATTAGGTCTATCTTCGCTTGTCATTGCAACCTTTGTGTATATATATATATATATATATATATATATATATATATATATATTTTGATGAAGGAATGAATAAATGAATCCCTGGTGATCTACTTTAAAAAAATCTCTAACCTATTATTTTAGGCACCATTGTCAATTCTTTGATGCACAATTAGAACCACAAGCCTGGAATTTAAATATTTGGTTATCATTAGCATAGAGATAGTGTATACTTAGGCCAGGCTAATTTCTGAATTAAACAATTTCTGTGCCTCAGTGAGCTGACTCAATAAAGGATTATTTTTCACTCGTGTTGTAGTTCTAAACCGGTCAGTGTAGGTTGGAGTGGAGGTTGGACTCTGCTCCTCACAGACTATTAGAGACCTAGCTTCCACTTGGTCATGAGCTCCAGGGGCCTCTAAGCACCTGGAGATTTCCCCAGGCTCTTTTTTTTTTTTTTTTTTTTTTTTTTTGGGGAGAGGTTTTTTTGCTATAGGGCGCGTGCGCTTGCCAGACAGACAGAGAGAGACAGAGAGACACAAAGCGAGAAATCACCCCCCAGAGGGGATGGTCACGCCGCAATCCCTTCTCCTCCATTCTCCTCTCGGGATCTTGGTCACGCACACACACATGCCTGGTGTGAGTTTTAAGCCACCGGGTCCAGGACGCGAACCGCGGTTGACTACATGGGAGTCCAGCGACATAGCCATTACGCTAACTGCTGGTCCCTCCCCAGGCTCTTTTTGCACCTGGCTGGCAGATGAGTGAAGGGAGAAAATGTGGAAGATCACGTATGAGGTTTAAGTGGCCGGACCTGAAAATGGCATACATTCTCTTCTTTCCACATCCCATTGGTCAGAATTCAGTCACATGGCTACATCTAATCATAAGGAATTCTGAGAAATGTGGTATAGCTGCAGGTAAAGGAGGAAAAGGAAATGGTGTTTGGTGACGATGTAGCATGGTCTATGTCACAGACAATGAGGAAAACCACAGATGTGGGGACATGCTCTGAGGGAAACTGTAGTGAGCATGCCAGAAGGTAGCCCAGGACTGAAGTTGCAGGAGCTTCAGTGTTTAAGAAATAGAGAGGGCGTGGTGGCTCCCGCCCTATGGCAAAAACCTATGGAGGCTGGAGGATTGCGGTATCGAGTCCATCTGTCTCTCTCTCTCTGTCTCTCTTGACGAGCACACAATTTTTTGGGAACCAGCAGTCAGCGTAATGGCTATGTCACTGGACTCCCACATAGTAGACCGCGGTTCGCGTCCCGGACCTGGTGGCTTAAAACTCATGCCAGGCGCGTGTGCGTGCGTGCCCAAGATCCTGAGAGGAGAATGGAGGAGAAGGGATTGAGGCGTGGCCATCCCCCCGGGGGGTGATTTCTCGCTTTCTGTCTCTCTGTCTCTCTCTGTTTGTCTGGTGAGCGCACACGCCCTATAGTGAAAACCTCTCAAAAAAAAAAAAAAAAAAAAAAAAAAAAGAAAAGAAAAGAAAGAAACAGAGAGAGGGCCCTGCTGTAGGAGTGCATCCTGCTAGGATGCTGTGCTCCACAAGCTGGGACCATCTGAGAGCTTCAGGTTTGATTCTTGATCCAACTTAAAGGCTGAGGGAAATGGTATGTGCTATAATTCCAGTGGCTTGGGAGGCAGAGAGATTCCAAGCTCGAGGCCAGCCTGTCCAACATTGCAGGACCCTTTTTAGTGAAGAGCTGGGTATGGTGGTATGTGCCAGTAGTCCCAGCTAGGAAGCTGAGGCAGGAGGATCATGACATGTTGAGACCCTTTCTTAAAAAAAGAAAAAGGAAAAGGAAAAGGAAAAAGAAAGAAAGATGAAGAAAAAGAAATGATAGGAAGAGACACAAAGAAGGGAGGCAAAATAAAGAAGCGATTGCAGGAAACCCAAAAGAATGGGATGTCACAAAACTAGGGGGAGAGTGTGTCAAGAGAGGGAGTGGTCAACCATGCCCAGTTAGTGAAAACTGAAGTTTGCCCTTTAGATCTAGCAACATAGAGGTGAGAGCAGCGTCTGTGGCATGGTGGCGGCAGAAATAAGATGGCAGTGGCTTAGCGATGAAAGATGTGTGAGGAAATACAGGCATACAAAAGGAACCTTTTGAGAAATTTGATTGCAATAAAGCGAGAAATCTTAGGATAGTAGCTGGTGGCCATATGGAAGTGACATGAGGGAGAATTGTTTCTCTAGTGGGAGAGACTTGAGAACGTTTGAATGTTAAAAGGAAGGAAGCATGAAAAATGAAAATTGTGGTACTGGCCCAGGAATGGGCGAGGGGACTATTGGTGCACAAAAAACACATTCATGTGTATATGGCAATTAGGTTTATGGTAGGCGTGGGGTAAACATTGATGTGTGGAGTAGAAAAACAATGCAGTGGTAAAACGTGATGCTCTGTTGGGTTGACCCCCCCAGGGGAAGGTTCCAGGTTGATGTCTGGAAACCTTCCTGAGCACTCTGAGCATGCGTGTGCCCATGGTCAGGGGCTGGCCAAAGCTGGGGGGAGATTATGGCGTCAGGACCTGCTGGGGGTGCAGGCTGTTTCTGTTTTTGTCTCTGTCTCACTCTCTCTTGCTCATGGAAGAAATAAATCACTAAACTTAAAAAAATAGGTATGAATACTAGAGTGTTTCTGATGTGAACAGAATGTATCTATGCATATATATTTTTCTCCTTGAAAGGATTTAAAACATATTAAAAAGACTCATTCTAGATGAGAGACTAAAACAACTGTTTAAAGAGGGAGAAAATGACATGTCAGGATAATGAGATGAAATATACATTTAACTTTTATAACGTTAAACATGTCTTTGATACTGACTGCCTTAAACATCAGTGCTAACTGATTTTCGGTGCCCTGATCAATTAGTGCTGTGATCTATTAGGCAACTTGTTCTGCAGTGTCACTTTTCCGGCAGAGATTTGCATTTATTCTGGGTTGTTCTGAAAAACAGTCACATGGCCTCTGCTCTCTGTTCCGTGTATCGTGCAGCAGCCTTCGGCCAGGGGTAGTGAGGCCGACATGGGCATTAGACAGGCAACACCCATTCTGGCTTCAGGAACAGCTTCTAAGTCAGGCAATAAGCTTGGTTTCATTTCTTTATAATTAGACCTCGTTCCCGACCCCCAGTGGAAGCCTACGAGCCACCTTTTGCTGTATTTACTCTGAATTCTTTCTCCTAAGCTGTTTGATACCCCTAAGCCTTTATACATCCTTCTGTCTATAATGTTCCCTTATTTCTCCTCATCACAGATACCTTATTCATCAAGATCCATGTTCTAGAGCAATCTTTTGAGACTCCTCTGTGTGCACCCCTGCCCTCTTCATCATAGTTCTTGTCTCGTTGTCTTAGAACAGTCACCCACTCCACTGACCTAGTGCCTCAAGCCTGCATCACTGGGTCCCAACACTTGGTGTGGGCAGAGTTGGCACATTATGCACAGAAACCCTGCAGCAGAGAGGTGGGCATTCCCATTTAAAAACACAGCTACCATCTTGACCAGGATGCTGGTTATGTGCGAATGTACATTTGTTAATTTCTCACCAGCAGACGCTTCAGGTCTGTGCAATTTACTGTGCGAATGGTGCACTGTAAAGCACTGTTAACCTAAACATTTTTCAAAAGAGAAAAGATCTTCTTAACTACCGGCAGTTCTTTTGCTATCCAGGGCAGTGGTATGTTTTTTTTTCTGGAAAGATAGCTCTCTGCTCAGGAAGAGATTTGGCTGTGTTGAGATGAAAGGAGAGTCAGAAAGAGCTGATTTGCTCCTTCATGTGAAGGCACCAGACTCGGGGATCTCCTGGGGTAGCTGCTTTAACCCCAAAGGAAGGCTATGCCCCTGGTGCTGAAGGGTTCAGGGACCCCATGCAGCTGTCACTTTGATCTGTAACACTCTTCAAAGACCTTTCATATCTACTCTTTTGTTTGGTATTTAAGGTAGGAAATGTCAACACGGTCCCACAATACTTCTGTCAAAGTACCCAGCCAGGGCAATCTTCTTAGCTTGGTGCAAAGATGCAAACCACAGGGAAGCTATGAGAAACTGGAACCCGAAGCAGAAAGCACAGGCCAGGAAGCCCATGAGCCCACAAGGACATCATAGGTTTGGGGTGTCTGGGTAAGGGCTCCAGACATTCTGATTTGGGTGAGCTGGGGCACAATTCCTTCCAGGCTGATACAGGTTTGGGGTCAGACCAAGCTGAGTTCAAGTCCTGGTATGGCAGCCTAGAAGCTTGTGCTACCCTAAGTACAATTCTTAACTCCCCAGTCTCAGGCTCCTCCTTTTGATATAGTCCTTAATTCACAGGAGGAGAGGAATGAAGATGTGATATTAGTTTGCTCAGGCCGCCAAAATGAAGCCCCAGAGTCTGTGCACTTAAACCATAGAAATGTATTATCTCCCAATTCCAGCGGCTGGAAGTCTGTGATCACAGGGTCAGCAGGGCTGGATCCTCCTGAGGCCTGTCTACTGGGCATACAGATGGCCACCTTCTCTCTATGTCCTCACGAGATCTTCCCTGTATATGTATCTGTGCTCTTATCTCCTCCTCACCTTATAAGGACACAGTCACATTGGATTGGGATCCACCCTAAAGGGCTCATTTTACTGTGATCATCTCCTTAAAGGCCATGTTTTAGTATCATTACAATATGAGGTATTGGGGGCTAGTACTCTAACATATGAATTTTGGGGAGATGGCACAACTCAGCCCCTAGCAAAGATCGTCCTAGGGTCTGACATGCAGGACCTCACTACATGTATGTTTCATGTTTCATGAGGCTTTTCCTGTTGCCTTAGAGTTAGTAAGTAGGGGACAAGGGGAGGGACAATATCCATGTCACACAGGAGCCAGGACAATAAGAAACACATGTGCTTTTCAGGGCTTCCTAAGACCTTGGAGGAACCATGCTGATTCTACCTGCCAGGGCTTTATCACTGCTGCCTCCTCAGCCCTTATTCCTATTGTACTTTCTTGTTAAAATATTTATTTATCTATCAGTGAGGAAGATGAGAGAGAGAAAGAGAGGACTGATTTTTTTGATAGGGTCTTGCCATGTTACGATTCCCCCTCCCCAGCCTCCTGCTAGCTAGAACTACAGGTGAGCACTACTGTGTTTGGTATGTTCAAGCTGGTCTTGGAGCCAGTCTTTGGCTTTCCATGCGGTTCTAGGATCACACAGTGGTGCCCCACTGCTTGTGTTACTGTGGTAGCTCCTGAAGCCTGTTTCCTCCAGTTCTGAGTTTTAACCTGAACACGAGTGAGGGGACCATGCTTTTGACTAGCTTTGCCTTTCTGTCATGGGGACCATAGCAGTGTCTTCCTAGGCTAAAAGCCCATTTTGGTCAGGCCCTGTTGGCTGCTGGTGCCTCAAGGTAGCTAAGGGCAAATGCAGTGGTTTCTAATGTGTGCTTTCCAACATGTGAGCTTGAGCTAGTTACATATACTACTTATAGGTCAGTTTTCTCCTTTGTAAAATAAGAATTCTAATTAGGACTGGCTATATAAATTGTAGGGCCAAATGTAAAATAAAAATTTGGAGCCCCTTGTTTTAAAATTATTAAGCGTTGGGACTAGCAGATGGCACAATGGTTACTTCATTGGACTCCCACTTAGTCAACTGCAGTTTGAGTCTCAGACTGGGTGGCTTGAAACTCATGCCAGGCACGTGTGCATGTGTGTTTAAAATCCCAAGAGGAGAATGGAGGAAAAGGGATTGTGACATGGCCATTCCTTCTGGGGGGTGATTTTTATCACTTTCTGTCTCCCTGTCTCTCCAGCGAGCATACATGCACTATAGCAAAAATTTCTTGAAAAAAATTATTAGGCATTTCAAGTTGATAACAGAAGAAGATCAAACCCATTGTGTAGAGCTTCTAAGCATGGGGCCCTGTGTGACTACTGAGGCTGTAACCCATTAGCCTTGCTTCTAATCTTGTATCTTCTCTTGAAACCAAGTTCTGTGATAACATTGAAGAAAGTGCTTAAGAAACAGCCATGTGCAGGACATGAAGACTGAGAGCTTTGTGAAGTCTACTATCTTCCTCTTCCTGGTATCCGTTGGGCTCATTTGGACTTTTCTAATTAGTTTGCTTCCATGCAACACTCCTTCTTAACCCCCCTCTCAACGTCCCCCACCTAGTATGCAGCCCCCCTTTCACTTGGTTATGGATCCAGGTGCCCTTAAATGATCACAGTCTAGGGGGAACCATCCATCCCTTGGGGACCAGACTCACAGCTGTGCTTGAGAAACTGCTCTGGGACTAGAGCATTCTTACTCATTGGGCGGGCTGGGAAATCCCAGCGTTCCCTAGCAACAAGACCCATCCAGAGCTGTTGCTAGGGAAACCCTGGGATTTCCATAGTTACAAGAGCACATGGAGCATCTCTGCTCCCATAGCTGAATATATCTGGTGTCAGCAAAAGAGGGGGAAGGGAACCGATCTTTTGCAGCTAAGGAGGGTAGGGCTGGTTTTGCTGAGTCTCATTACCTGTCCAAAGAGGGGCGAACAGGTCACCAGGAACTGGGATCACTCCTCAAGGCTGAGGAGTAAATAGTCTTTCCTCACACAGAAACCTCCAAGAAATACTGGTTAATTTGGAATTCTGTAGTTTGCTGGCTCCTGTAGAGCCTGGTGCCCCAGCACAGAAATCACCAGACTGCATTGTATATACATACATGTGTCTGGTCCCATGCCAGTGGCTGGGATCCTCCCAAGGCCAGTGACAAAGCCTGTATCATGGGCTGCTGTGTCCCCAGTGTCCAGCATAAGGTGGGTTTCTGAACCTTCTACTTGGTTGTTTAAGGAAACTTATGGGGTCCTTCTCAGAATAACATTTTTTTTTTAATTTTTGGAGAGGTTTTTGCTACAGGGCACATGCATTTGCCAGACAAACAGAGAGAGACATAGAGACAGAAAGTGAGAAATCACCCCCCAGGGGGGATGGTCATGCCACAATCCCCTCTCCTCCATTCTCCTCTCAGGATCTTGGGCACGCACGCACACATGCCCGGCGTAAGTTTAAGCCACTGGGTCCGGGACGCAAACTGTGGTCGACTACATGGGAGTCCAACCACATAGTCATTACGCTAACTGCTGGTCCCTCAGAATAACGATTTTTAATTTATGAAATAAAATAGGGAGAATACAAAAGGAAGCATTTTATTGAAATACAGCTGTGAAATATTTCTAAAATCACATCTGTGATGTTATAATATGTAAGTGCATTTTCATTAATGCATAAGTAATAAAATCAAGTGACAAATCTCATAGCTACTGTAATTTGGAGGTAGTGACAATTGTAAAGGATATTGACAGAGAGTTGGTGCCACAGTTAATGTAATATGAAAAGAACAGGGATTTCTCTTGGTGACAAAATCAGTGACAGTATTCCTGTGGTTGGTTACCTGTATTCATGAGGCTGAATTTCAGTGAAAAAAAAAAAAAAAAAAGATGTATTCTTCCACCAGTTAATCTCACACTCTCTAAATTTTATGGAGATCATAGGCTCCAGGTTTGAACATTGCACTTTGTATGAAGAATGAATTCACACTTAGGGTTCTTGAGCAAGTGAGTGTGTCAATAAGAGGAAGGGGGGACCTTGTTGGTCTCAGTCACTCTGCTCCTTATCACTTCTTTCTTCAAGAACTGAGGAATTTCTGGGAACCAGCAGTTAGCGTAATGGCTATGTCGCTGGACTCCCACGTAGTCGACCGCGGTTCGCGTCCTGGACCTGGTGGCTTAAAACTCACGCCGGGTGCGTGTGCGTGCGTGCCCAAGATCCCGAGAGGAGAATGAAGGAGAAGGGATTGCGGCGTGACCATCCCCCCTGGGGGGTGATTTCTAGCTTTCTGTCTCTATGTCTCTCTCTGTCTGTCTGGCGAGTGCACGCGCCCTATAGCGAAAAACCTCTCAAAAAAAAAATTAAAAAAAAAGAACTGAGGAATTTCAACAAATGATGTTGGGACAACTGGATAGCCACATGCAAAAGAATAAAGACGGACCTTTACTTTACACTATTTACAAAAATTAACTCAAAATGGGTCAAAGTCCTAAAACTATACAACACAAAACCTAAAACTATGTAACACTTAAAAGAATATAGGAGAGAAGCCTTGTGACATTGGATACGACAAAGGTTTCTTTGATATGACACCAAATATACAGGCAACAAAAAATGGACAAATGGGACTACATCAAGATTAAAAATTTCTCCACATTAAAGGAAGTAATAGAGTGCAAAGATCACTCATGGGATAGGAGAAAATATTTGTGAATAGTGTATCTGTTAAAGGGTTATTATCCAGAATATACAAAAAACTTTTACAACTTGACAATAGGAAAACCAACAACCTGAATAAAAAAGATGTTAGAATAGACTAGACATTTTCTCAGAGGATATATACAAATGGCCAAAATAAACACAAGAAAGGATACTCAGCATTTCCAATTACTAGGGAAATGCAAATCAAAACTACTGTGAGATACCACCGCACACCATTTAGGATGGTTACAATCCAAAAAGTAGAAAATAACAAGTATTGGTGAGGATGGGGAGAAATCGGAACCTTTGCACATTGTTGGTGGGATTGTAAAAGGTGCAACCACTATGGAAGACAGTATGGCGGTTCCTAAAAAAAATAAAAATAGAATTATCATATGATCTATCAATCCCATTAAATGAGTGTATATCCAAAAGAATTGGAATAAGATTGAAGAGATATTTGTACAGCAGCATTGTTCACAATAGTCAAGAGGTGGAAACAATCTTACACATCCTTTAGTAGATGAATGGATAAGTGAAATGTAGTATATTCACACAGTGAAATATTATTCAACCTTAAACAAGAAAGAAATCCTGAGACATGATGCAACATAGATGACCCTAGAGGCCATTACACTAAGTAAAATAGGCTAGCCTCAAAATGAGAAATACTGTACGAACTCACTGCTATGAGGTCCCTAGAGCAGTCAAGCTATAGAGACAGGAAGTAGAGTGGTTACCAGGGGCTGGGGGGTGAGGAGTGGGAACGAGGAGTTAGTGTTTAATTGGTATGGAGTTCCAGTTTGGGAGGATCAACAGAATTGTGATGGTGAATGGTGGTGGTGGTTGCAAAGCAATGTGAATGTGCTTAATGTCACTTAACTGCACATCTGAAAATGGTTAAGACTATAAATTTTATGTTTAGTGTATTTTACCACAATTAAAAATGAAAAGAGGTGAAGGAAAGGAACAGGCAGCCTCTTGGAATGCCTTGTCAGAGAAAAAGTTGTCCATAAATCCCAGTGAGGGACTAGGGGGAATCAAGAGCCTCTCTGCATGGTCTTGCAACCTGAGGGTGAACAAGCTAGTGTTTAGGACAAGTGGTCCCCGCTCCCCAAATGCCTTGTGGGATATTGGAGATGGGTTACTTTCTGTAAGAACTCTGGATTGCTGGCTGTGGGGGCTCTGCCAGCAATGTTCAGCTCTCATAACTTCCTGCCTCCTCTTCCCAGTTCCTCATGTCTGCTGGCCTGGCTGAGATCCACACAGCTTAGTGACTTCTTAGCCAGATACACTCACTGTCCCATGATAGAGTCATCACAGGGGATAGGGGTTTGTGAAGCCTGAGCCCCTGGACAGGGTGACATGCCACAGAAGCTCAATGGCAGAGAGACAGTGTCTATAGGGACCTAAACACAGCAGGTAAGAGTTTTGTTTGAGGGATGGGGTGACCCTGGGCCAAGCCGTGAGAGTGATAGGAGGCAAGGCTGTTTAGGAGTCCAAAGTCCTTGCTGAGTGGGACCCCATGGGCTATGGAAAGTGGTTTGGAGTTTTTGCTAAAGAACACGGGAGCTACTGGAAGGTTGAAGCAGAGAAGTGATGAGATGAATCTACTTTACTTTTTTCTTTTTAAGAGAGATTTTTGGTACAGGGCATATGTGCTCACTGGAGAGACAGAGAGAGACAAAAAGTGAGAAATCACCTCCCTGGGGTGGGGGAGGGGATGGCCAGGCCACAATTCCTTCTGCTCCAGTCTCCTCTCAGGATTTTAGGCACACATGCACATGTGCCCGGTGTGAGTTTAAGCCATCGTGTCTGGGACTCGAACCACGGTTGACTACGTGGGAGTCCAGCAACATAACCATTACACCATTTGCTGGTCCCAAGATTAATCTACTTTTAAAGAGAGCTTTCTGATGCCTCTGCAGACAGCACAAAGGGGTGGGCTGCGCTAGTAGGCCTCCTCATTGGAGGTAGCGCCAAGAACGGAATCTTTGGCTCAGTGGCCTTTCTTTGGACCTACTTTGAGACAATGGCTTCAGGGGTGTAGCCTGCCATCCCCTTCCCCTCTTGGCTCATGGTCCTGGACTTAGAAGTCAGGCTTTGTCTTCAGGCATCAATTGCAAACTCTTAGGGTTAGTTTGGTACAGGGGCCCTGAGTGGCCTTGGGGGGAGTAGGGCCAGATGGGAGGGCCAGCTGAGAAGGTGACCAACAGGGGCTCCCCCTCAGGACTCCCTTTGGCCAGACTGCAGTAGGGTATGAGGAGTCAGGCAGTGGCTGGAGGTTGCAGCTCTCTGCAAACAGACAATCTGGGCACTAAAAAGTGGTGGGGCAGTAGGAGTATATAGAAACTTTTCTCTGTTAAGCTGGCTTTGCTTCAGGAAGAAAATTCCTCTTCTGAGGACTGTTGACTGGTGTCTTCTCAGGTCCTGTTGCCAGAAACTTTGCTGCCTTCCTCCAACACTACAGGCACAAATCATGATGGAAATCATACATTTTTAAGAATGTCATCTCCCAGATTTTATGATTTTTTACTTCTGTCCAGCATCAATGTTATATTCTATAGTTAAACAATAAGAAAACAACTGAAAACTACCCACTGTATGTAGTGACAAAGAGAGTAGAGACTGAGGTTACACAAATTAATTTATCCACTCATCCATTCATTCATTCAATTAAAATACTACAGGGAAACACCTACTATGTGACAGTCGCTGTGCTCAGAAAAACAGAAAATGAAGAAAAATAAGGACTCAGGAAGGAGCAGTTTTCAAAGAAAGAATAAAGTGTAAGGCCAGAACCTATGACTTTTCTACTCCCTCAATTTCTAAAAGGATCTACCAGCCATGAATACTACCAAAGGGTCTACAAGACCTAATCTGCCTATAGCCTCACAGGTGGGTTTGATCAGGTGGCAGGTCTCTTGGGGTTTTGAATCTAGAGCTATGGAGAGGAGTGTTTTGTCCCTCTTGCTGGTAGTAGAATTTGAGGTAGTTTCAGGGGCTAGATCTCATAGCCTGACCTTTCTATCACATGCCAATGGTGCATGCAGCAGTGTTCAGAGACCTTACTTAGGACCTATAGCATGAGAAGATAACAGGCCAGGGCTGGGGTGGGATGATCTTTGCCTAGGGAGAACTCACAACTCTGTGCCCTCTTTCTGTTTCCATTTATTATAATTAATGATATATTTGGATTTATCGCTGCCATCTTATTTTGTGCTGTTCCTATGCTTCTTTTTCCCACCTCCTCCCATATGTTGCATCAATTAAGGCCTTAAACAATTATTCCTGTCTCCCTCTCTTGGTTTAGAAGTTATGCTTTCTATTTTTTTTTCCAGTGGTTTACCCTAAGTATTCAACATTCATAATTAACTTAAAAATTCTAAAATTAATCACTCTGTACACTCCTCTCAAGCTACACAAGGATCATAGAACACTTTACTTTTTCCTGTCTTTTCTTATATGTTATTGTCTGGTTATTCTTATTTATATTCTTCCCAAACTGAGCATTTTCTTCATTTTCATCATCAGAATCATCATTAGTGTTGTCTTCTATAGAAATTGCTTATTTAGATTTACCCACATTTTACCAAATTTGCTTATTTCATTTGCATCTCATTACTCCTTCTAAGATCAACTTTTCTGTAATACATCTTTTAGTAGTCCATTGGGAAATGATGTGTCTGTGCTAAATTTGAAATTTTTTTGTCTGAAAATGTCTTTATTTCACCTTCATTCTTGAATGATAGTTTAGTCAGGTATATGATTCTAGATTCACAGTTATTTCCTTTCAGCATATTGAAGATGTTTACGCTTTGATTTTCTGCTTTCATAAATAATGTTATCTAACATCAGTCTAATTGTTTTCCTTCATAAGCAATCTCTCTGGGAACTCTTAAGAGTTTTTTTTTTTCTCTTGAATATTTTGCATCTTCACTCTGATGCAATTAGTTTGGGGGGACTTATCTATATTTCCTGCTTATATCATGTTGCGTTTCTAATTAATTCTAGAAAATTCTCAGTCATTATATTTCTAAAATGTGGCTTCTTCCATGTTCTTTCTATTCGTCCCCTTTTGAACTCCTATTAAGTGAATGTTAGATCTGTTTATTCTATACTTTCTGTTGCTTAAGATCTTCAGATTTTTCATGCTTCATTCTTAGTAGTTTCATTAGATTTAGCTTCAATTTCAGCAATTTTCTCTTCAGCTTTGTCTAACCTTATTTGCATTCTATCTATTATGTTTGCAACACCAATGAATTCTCTTTTCTAGAAATTCTATTCATATATTGTCCAAATCTGCCTATTCATTCTTTACAAATTTTTCCACTTTTATTGTATTCTTTAAAAATTCCTTGTTTTGGGACCAGCAGATGGCATAATGGCTATGTCGCTGAACTCCCATGTAGTCGACCGTGGCTTGAGTCCCAGAACCGGTGGCTTAAACTTGCACCAGGAATGTGTGCGTGCTTGCCTAATATTCGGGAGGATAATGGAAGAGAAGGGATTGCAGTGTGGCCATCCCTACTAGGGGGTGATTTCTCCCTTTCTATCTCTCTGTCTCTCTCTGTCTTTCTGGCGAGCACATGCACCCTATAGCAAAAACCTCTCCAAAAAAATTTCCTTGTTTTTAAATATGTTCGGTAGTTATTTCATAGTCTCTATCTGTTCATTCTATAAAATGAGACCTCTGAGGAATTCTTTGGCCTCTCAGGTCTGGGTTCTCATCAACCCAGCAGCTTTCGGAAGTTCCAAAGGAAAGCACCTTCAGTGAACACATCATCACTGATATACAGGGTATGCTGTGAGGAGTTATCCTCACCTGGCTTTCATGGACACAGAAATGAATAGGGGCAGGGATGACAAAGAAAGAACACCTTCTGTTTCAGGCTAAGTATGAGAGACTTGCTTGTGAGATATTGTGTACCACACTCTGAAAATCTCAGAGTTATCTGGGTAAAGCTTTGCTGTCACTGTTAAGCTTGTGCTACCCCAAGAGTCTGATAATTAAAGGGTATGGACTCAATGAAACATACCTCTCAGGTGAAATTCTACATGTCCTGAAATATGTACCGATATCTGTATGTCAAAACCCAGACATTATTTAACCCAAATCTATCAACTTACAAGAAAACAAAACAAACAAAAGCCAAAAACAGGCCCAGAAATGGGCAGAGGCCTGACCAGTGTCAGATGGAAAATTCAGGACTATAATCTATTTTATCAGTCTTCTATCTCCATGCTCTATTCACTGAAGGATGTCATTCTACTTCTGTTTTTGGCTTCTGTTTGAGTCATGGACCCAGAGGCTTGAAAATCATGCTGGGAGCTTGTGTGTATGTGCCCAAAATCTTGAAAGGACAATGAGGATGAGGGACTGCAGTGTGGCCATCCCCCGGGGTGGTGTGATTTTTCACTTTCCCTCTCTGTCTCTGTGTCTCTCTGATGAATGCGTGTGCCCTATGGCAAAAAACTAAAAAAAAAAAAAACAAAAAAACAAAAAAAAAAAAACAAAAAAAAAAACAAAAACAGTCTTCAGTTCTCTGCCCTGATTCAGTACTTTCAGGTCTAACTGAGGACCTGCTAGTCTGACCCCAACTCCACAGGACCCACCCCACTCTCTTCTCACACATCTGCCTCATACGTCTGCCTCATTCCTTCTCCCCTCCTCTCTGCCATAAGAAAACATTGCACTGACAGACAGACAGACAGACACACACACACACACACAGATATTGTTTCATGTGACTTTGATTTTATTTCATCGCCATCCTGCACCCTTTGGCATAAAAACCACTTTCTACATTTCCCTTCAGGTAGGCCTCTAGAGACTACCTAGTTCGGAGCTCTCTGGCCTCCCTCTCAATTACTGGTACTCGGAGTGACACCGGAGCTCGTGGGCTTCTCCACGCACCCCTGGTCCTGGTCTGGCTCATCCTGAGCGACGTCCTCATTCAGCTGGTGGTGAGGGCTGGACACAGCTGGCTCTCTCCCCTCCTTGGGTTTTCTCGAGTAGGAGGGAGCTTTGGGGTAGGCCTTCTTTCTACGACCCCCTTGACGGTGCTTTTTGGTTTTCAGGGACATCTTTCGGACCTGGAAGGACAACGGGGAGATCACAGAAGGGCATTGGTTTGCGGGGAGAAGCTGGAGGCGAGATGGGAGCAGGGCCTTCATGAGAAGGGGTGTGGGCTGAGGGATAGGTTGGGCCGGATGAGGACAGGGTGGGAGTCTTGGGAGGGAGGCCTCCAGGCATGCAGAGGAGGAGGCCGGGTGGGTCGCCTCACCTTGACATTTCTTCTGGACCTGGATTCCGACGGGGCCCTCCTCTTCTTCCTCTGCTTTTGGCCTGCGGCTGGTGGCTGAGCACACAGCCCACAGACTCGTGGTCTCCTGGCCATCTTTGACGGTATCAGCGCCTTGCCTCGCAGTGGTCTAGCCCAGGCCTCCTGACCTGCCTGTATATATACCCCTCTCCAAGGCAATGGGCTGCCACACCCTTGGGCTTTGTTAGGTCAGCAAGCCAACCCAGCCAATGGGGGCTCTGGAGGACGTAGACATCACAAAGCATCATCCTGACATCGTTGTGTAGGGGAGGGACACTGGGGGGGGGGGGGAGGAGCCCCTGATGTTCTGGTTGGAGAAAGGGGACATTTCTTTAGCACCCCTAGAGTGCCTCTCAAACTCACCTGCCACCCTCCTCATCTCCCCATGTCAAGTCTGGTGGGTCACATGCGAGGGAGAGGTGTCTCCTCCAGGCCTTTGCCCATGGCCACCATATTCAGTGGTTCATTCTCGTCTCTCCCACCCTTCAGCATTACCTAGTTTCTGTTTGTCTTACCAGAAACCCCTCCGGGGAAATAGGGTTACATTGAAGTCAGTGTGGAGAGGCCAGTCGTGCCACTTTCCTCCTAACGCTTTCTCTATGGACCTTGAAGACTGTTCACGGCTTGTCTGGTAGCAGGAGGTTTGCCATCCCACTCCCTTATTCAGCCCACAGAGGTCCCCTTGCTTTTCTGTCTTCTAGGCCGTAATCAGTGCCTGCAGGCTGTCGGACTTCAGAGAGTGGACTGCTCCACTGAGTCTCTGAGTCTGGTCGCTGTGGAGGCTGTGCTCTGCTCAGTAGGTGTAGCAGCAGGCTTGGGTTTTAACAACGCAGGGTGAATGAGGCAGAGTTTCAAGAGCCAGACGCTATGTGGGACTTTTGCTTATAGGAAACTCCAACCTTACAGCTGGGCATCTATACCGGAAAAGTACGTTTTTGATCCATAGTCTATCTGTCTATCTGTGGAAAAAGACAGAAAGGAGAGGGGGGAGAGAGAGAGAGAAGAAAGGAGAGAGAGAGAGAGAGGAGAGAGAGAGAGAAAGAGAGAGAGAGAGAGAAGAGATTTAAGGACTCAGTTCAGGTGATCACAGGGTCTGGCACACCTGAAATCCACAGGGCAAGCCACAAGGGTGGAAACACATGCAGAATTTTTTAAAAGTTTATTTATTCACTAAGAGAGGGAAAAAGAGGCAGGCACTGCCATATCACAAGTCACTTCCCAATTCTATCCAGTCTTAGCCAGGTAGGGTTGCGGCATGTATGAATACCTGACACACACACACAGAGAACTAAGGACGTGAATCTGGGACCGTCCGTGTGGCTCTTTATCATGGAATATTGTATTACCCTTGTGCCGCTACAGTTGTCCTCTCACGGCATGTCTACAGTAAAGTCCTATAACAGAATCCCTTATGGTCTCTGACTGATGGATAAGGGCTCAGAAAATAACAAAATCATAGGCAAAGGATCGGAACAAACATGTCATTAAAGAGATAGACAAAGGAAAATAAGCATATGAAAATGCTGAACATCCTCTGTCATTAAAGAATTGCATACTAGAATGAGATGTCACTACACACCTATTAGAATGTCTAGAATCCCAAACCACTTACAAGACCAATTGCTAGTGAAGATATGGAGCAACAGAAACTATCATTCATTGCTGGTGGAAATGCAAAATGGTACAACCATTTTGTAAGATAGTTTGTCTTTTTCTTAAAAACTGAACATTTTCTTAACCATAAGATCCTATAATCATATTTCTAGTTATTTGCTTGACTGGCTTAAAAACTTAGGTCTAACCACACCACTTGCATGTGACTGTATACATCAGCTTATTTTATAACCATTAAAAAATAGAAGCTATTAAAATATATTTCATTAGGTGAATGAATAAACAAACTGTGGCACAACCATAAAATAGATATTATTTGTCAATAAGAGGGAGTAAGTTACAAGTCTCACAAAGACGTGGAGGAGGTTTAAATGCATATTGATAAGTGAAAGAAACCAGTGTGAAAGGCTAGGTAGTACATTTATATGACATTCTGGGAAAGGCAAAATTGTACAGATGGAAAACATATCAGTGGTTGCCAAGGGAGTTATAGGACAAGCATAGGGGGCTTATCAGGGAAATGACACCATTGTAGACGATATGTAATAGTGGATACAGAGTTGCTTTGATCTGTATACTGGTGTCCCTACCGAATTCCTATGCTGAAATGATCCTAACCCCAAGGTGACGGTGTTAGGAGGTGGGGCATTTGGGAAGTAATTAGGTCATGACGGCTTTGTCTCCATGAAGGAGATTAGTGCATTTATAAAAGAAACCCCACAAAGATCCCTCATCCCTTCTACCATATGAGGGGAAAAAAAAACAAAAACAAAAACAAAAACAAAACAACAACAAAAAAAAACAAACAACCTTCTGTGTACCAGGAATCAGGTCTCTACCAGATGTGGAATTTGTCAGCACCATGACGTTGGACTTCCCAGCCTCCAGAACTATGAGACAAATTTCTGTTGTTTACAAGCCATTCAATCTATGGTATTTTTGTCATAGAAGTCTGAATGAACTAAAAGAGGATGCATTTGTCAAAACTCACAGAATTTCGCCAGGTGCATGTGTGTGTGTGCCCAAGATCCCGAGAGGAGAATGGAGGAGAAGGGATTGCGGCATGGCCATCCCCCCTGGGGGGTGATTTCTCGCTTTCTATCTCTCTGTCTCTCTCTGTCTGTCTGGCGAGCGCACGCGCCCTATAGCAAAAACCTCTCAAAAAAAAAAAAAAAAAACTCACAGAATTTTGCAGCATAAAGAGTAAACCTTAATGTATGTAAATTTTTTAAATGAAAGAGGTTGGGGATCTCAAGATAGAATGCTGAATGTCACACACACCCAATCTAGCTGTATTACACATGTCTGAAAAGTGAAGCAGATGGGGGAAAAATTTAAGACCTAAGTAACAGAAATGAGTGGTCTGTAAGACTAAAGGGTGAAGGAACTGCATAGAAACACTGTACTCTAAATGATAAAAATGGCTTCTCATGGGAGTTCAGAAGAATAGGTTAAAAAATTGCAATTTGCTATTCACATGTACTAGAATGGAACCCTAATTAAGTAGCTGGTGGATGGCAGGAGCCTGGTTTCTCAGGTTTCTGGGGTGGAATGCAATAGAAAAACAAGGGAAGGAGGCTAGAGTGATCCTTGTGGTATTGGATTAGAGTTGGAGACAGCACTATAAAGTTCAACTTAATATAGAAACAGATAATGAGATCAGCAGATGGCGTAATAGTTACATCATTGGACTCCCACATAGTCGACTGTGGTTCGAGTCCCAGACCCGGCAGCTTAAAATACGCTGGGCACATGTGCGTGTGTGCCCAAAATTCCAAGAGGAGAATGGAGGAGAAGGGATTGCAGTATGGCCATTCTCCCTGGGCGGTGATTTCCTGTTTTTTGTCTCTGTCTCCAGTGAGCACATGTGCCCTATAGCAAAAATCTCTCCCTAAAAATAAAAAAACAAAAGCCTGGCTGGATATGACATACATAGACTAAAAGTGAAGGGCTGGAAAAAGGTATTCCATGCAAATGGAAATCTAAAAAGGACAAGGGTTATGATACTGTTTTCAGACAAAATAGGCTTTAAGTCAAAAACTGTAAGAAGAGACAAAGTAGCAAAAGGGCTCATTCAGCAAG
The DNA here is from genome assembly GCA_026018925.1 of Tupaia tana. Taxonomy (NCBI): domain Eukaryota; kingdom Metazoa; phylum Chordata; class Mammalia; order Scandentia; family Tupaiidae; genus Tupaia; species Tupaia tana. Next base: position 2,843,666 of record JAKSZU010000009.1, read on the forward strand.
AAGACATAATGCTTATAAATATCTATGCACCCAACTCAGGAGCACCCAAATACGTGGAGGAAAGATAGCTAGAGCTAAAAGGAGAGATAGGGAGGCCAGAGGCGAAACCAGTTGTGCACTGCTGCCATGCGTGAACTGTCAGGATCAGCTAGTCCTGTCAGAGATCTCTTCTCAGCCACACATCCTCCGAAGAGACCTTTATATCCATTGCCTTCTAGCCATACTGCAACAGATCCTGACATATAGCAGGAGCTCAGTGACTGTTTACTAAGTGAATGGTCAAACATAGGACAGAGGACAAACCACATGGACTGGATATTGGAAGGAAGTGCTCAGAAAACAGTCACCTGCGCTGCAGGAACAAGAAGGCATCCTAGAGGAGACATGTGGAGGTGGAATCTTTGAAAGCTTCTCCAGATTGATAATGAAGGTGAGTGCCATGAGAGAGACCTTGTCCACAGACAGTGTCACATGGTGCTCAAAAAATCTCCAAAGAAAACAGAGACACTGGGAAAAGATAGTTACAGCAAAGAAGAACAGAGAAAGCAAGAGAGGGAAAGAAGGAAAGCTAATCGTGCAGAAAAACCAGGCATCTGCCCCCAACACAGTAAACGTTTTCTGAGGGCTTTAACCAAAGAGAAACTTTTGGAAGCCAAACACTCAGGACCAAGGCTGGGTATCAATTTGAATATGACCCACCATATATCAAAGAAGGAATTGAGTAGACTGGCTTGACAGATCCAGAGGTTGTATGACTCTAACAAAAAAGTTGACAGGCCATTTTGGATCTGCCTCACTGGGTTTACAACAGACAGTTCCCTGCATGAAGAATGAGGATGAATGATGGGTTTTCTACCTACCTACTAGACATAACAGAAGACTGCTTTGATTTATTTCCTCTGGAAACCCTAGTGTACCTGACTTGAGACTCAGAACACGCTTTTGAAGATGTTGGTCCTAACCAAGTTTACATCCTTGGAGGACTAGTGGATGAAAGCATTCAGAAAGTGACCTTTCAAAAGACCCAGGATTACTCTGTCAAGACAGCCTGCTTACCAATACAGGAATACATGGTCAGACACCAGAATGGGAACTATCACCCCAAGATATTGGCAATCAATTAAGTGTTTGGTATCCTGTTCGCTTACTTTTTTTTTTTCCTGCCTTTTTAAATTATTTATTTATTTATTTATTTATTTATTTATTTATTTATTTATTTATTTTTGTGCTATAGGGCGCGTGCGCTCGCCAGACAGACAGAAAGAGACATAGAGACAGAAAGCGAGAAATCACCCCCCAGGGGGGATGGTCACGCCGCAATCCCTTCTCCTCCATTCTCCTCTCAGGATCTTGGGCACGCATGCACACGCGCCTGGCGTGAGTTTTAAGTCACCGGGTCCAGGACGCGAACTGCGGTCGACTACGTGGGAGTCCAGCGACATAGCCATTACGCTAACTGCTGGTTCCCCTGTTCGCTTACTTTGAGACTCACAATTGAACTGAAGCATTGAAGAGAGGAGTTTCTTTGGGGAAACGTGTTCTTTGGAATGAGAGCAGCCTGTTTGCAGCTGCAAGCATAGTGCTAGAGATGTCGTGAATGAAAACCCAGGGCAGAGGGTGGCAGTGGCACACACTTGCCTTTACTTGATGTCTTTTTGGATATTTTTACATAAGCTAGTAATGACAGGGACCACATTTTATGCTCTTTTGTATCTATTACAGTGCCTGAATCACAGAAGTGCCCAGATACATATTTAGTAAAAGAAATATTTTGTAGCAAGAAGTTAGCCCCCAAACTACATGGCTTTGGACATGTTAACTCATTTCTTATGTTTGATTTCTATTTGTGAAAAATCTACTTTTTAGAGATTGTTAGGTAGTTATTATTATATTAAGAGTTTCATTTTCATTAAACTGGCATAATAAAATTTTATGACTTTCTCTGGCCTCCTCTGATTATGTGGATTTTTTTTTCCTATCAGTGATATCCCATCTGTAAGTTCTGCAGGACGTGCTTGTCCTGACTTATCCCTAATTTTGAGTTCCCACAGCAATTTGTTTCCTTCTTTGGCCCTTACCCTGTTAATCCCTCTGTTCTGCATACAAGCATGGCAGCCTTTTGTTGTCCTTGATAGTAGGATTCTAATAGGACAATTTGCATGGATATCTTTGTATCTTTCTGAGTCCTGAGCCTTGTGCAAACTAAATTCTTCATATATATTTATAATTAGCAGATCAAATTGTACATCACAAAAACAGTATTGATAAAAGTCTAACATGGGGTCAGCCAAGGTAATGTGATGGTTAAGGTGGTTGGATCTTGCATGGCCTACTGTACAGTTTGAATCTCAGATCTCGTGGCTTGAAAAATGTGCTGGGCCTGTGTACATGCATGCCTAAATTCCATAGAGAACAATGGAGAAGGGATTATGGTGCCCCCCCCACCCCCCCCCGGAGAATGTTTTCTCACTTTTCCTCTCTGTCACTGTCCAGTGAGCACACACATTCTACAGCAATATTTTTTTAAAAGTCTAAAACAGGGGACCAGCAGATGGCATAATCATTATGTTGCTGGACTCCCACATAGTTGACCCTGGTTCGAGTCCCTAGCCTGGTGGCTTAAACTCATGCTGTGTGTATGCACATGCGTGTTCAAAATCCTGATAGGAGAATTGAGGAGAAGAGACTGTGGCATGGCTATTCCCTTTGGGGGTTGATTTCTTGCTTTCTTTCTATCTCTCTCGGTCTTCCTGGTGTGCACATACACCCTACAGAGAGCAAAAATATCTTTAAAAAAAAAAAAGCCTAACACTGCCAGAAAATGTTATATTCTGACTGAAGTTAGCAGGTTAAGCTGCTAGCAAATACAGAAAATTTTCTGGATATAGAACCAAAAGGGTTATTTCTCTCCTTTTACCACCCTGTCACAGTTTATTCTGTCAGCAGCTATAATCACTTTATAAATCCCATTGGTTTCATTTTACTACTTAAAAAGAGGCCAATTCTCAGAAAAGGAACATAAAATACTAGGTCTTTATTAACATATTGAATGAGTTCTGTAATCTAATCTTTCATCAAGAGAGACTTTATATTGATAGGTTTTAGGGAGTTTGTATCGTTCATATTCTCAAAGCTGTCTATGACTTCAGAATCACTCACCTGGCTCATCTGCCAGTTTTTTTTGTTGTTGTTGTTTTGTTTTAAGAGTTATTGTATTGTCAGAAAAGTCATGACATTTTTTTCTGTTTTTCTATGTAAGAATGCATCATGATTTTCCAAAACCCAATATTTACTTAGTGCTACTTTAAAAAAATTGCTAGAGGGCATATTTCTGAACCGCCTGGTCTAGGACTCAAGCTGTGCACCTGGTCATGTGAGATCCAGCACTCCAACCTCCACACTACATGCTGGCCTGCCAGTTTTAATTTTTATCTGTGAAAGTTTTGCTTAATAGACCAAATAGTTTGGGAGAATTTTTTTTTCTAACTCTATCACAAATATATTTATCGGACCTGTGTAGGTAGTTTTTTGTTTGGCTTCTAGTAAACAAATTTAGCAAAATTAGATTTGTCCAGATTTGGATTCAGAAATCCTTGCCATAGTGTTAACTATACAACAACAAACTGAATATATCCAAAAATATCCTATAACATGAAAATGAAATATTATACAACTATTGAATTTTTATATCATATGCTGTTTGAAGTGGACAAAGTATGTTATAAAGTACTATATAAGAAACATATCCTATAATTCCAGTTTTAAAAACATACATGAGGGATCTTCAGAAAGTTTTTGGGTAATGTGTATTATAAGAAAAAGTGTGGATTCCAAAATTTTTTGTTCTAAAATAAATTTACTTTAATTCCATTTGTTCATGACTTTTTGAAGTCCCCCCCCCCCCCCCCATATACACATAGTGATTGAGAATATAGACAAGGTTAAATTCTGTGCCTTAGTTTCTTCAACTATGAGGGTAAGTGTCTTCTGCAATTATTTGGAATAAATGAGTTAATGTCTTCTGCAGTTATTAGGAATAAATGAGGAGACCAGGAGATGGCATAATGTTTACATAGCTGGACTCCCACATAGTCAACTGCAGTTTGAGTCCTAGACTTGGTGACTTAAAACTCACACAGAGTGAATGTGCATGCATGCCCAAAATCCCAAGAGGATAATAGAGGAGAAGGGATTGTGATGTGGCCATCCCTTCTGGGGGCGGGGGTGATTTCTTGCTTTCTGTCTCGCTGGTGAGTGCACACACCCTATAGCAAAAAATTTGTTTTAAAAATAAAAATAAATAAATGAGTCAATACATACAAAACACATGGGACAATACTTGGTACATAGCAAACAGGATAATTGCTAGTGGTTACATATTCACTCACTAATGCAGTTAGTTAATGCTCAACATCCTTCATCATAGGGGAGATGCAGATCAAAAGCACAATGAGATACCACTTAATCACAGTCACAATGGCGAAGATTAACAATACAAAAAATGACAAGTGTTGGCAGGGCTGCTGTGAAAGGGGAACTCTCCTCACTATTGGTGAGAATGTAAATTGGTCCAGACACTGTGGAGAACGATATGGATGTTCCTCAAAAACCTTCAAATAGAACTACCATATGACCCAGCTATTTCACTCTTGGGTATCTACAGAAAGGACAGGAGAATGCTCATTAGGAAAAGTGAGTGCACATCTATGTTTATTGTGGCATTATTCATGATTGCTCAGACATAGAACCAACCCAAATATCCACAAATAGATCACTGGATTGAAAAAGTGTGGCAAATATACCAGATGAAATACTATTCAGCCATAAAAAACAAGACCCTGGCATTTGATAGAAAGTGGGTGAATATGGAAAAGAGAGAGGCAAGACATTTGTGGGACACAGAAATGGTTTATTGTGGGAGGCTGCGCACCAGCGAGTCTGCTGAGGTTTCTCAGAGAGCAAACAATTGCCATGATTGGCCACTAGAATCCCTCAGATTTGCATATCCGGCACCTCATGATTGGTCCAAAAGCAACCATTCGTAACCCACTGTTTATAACCAATCACGGCCCACTGTTTACAACCAATCATAACCACCCTTTACGATCCACCAACGTGTATATAACCACCATGCCTGGCCCACAATAGCCAGATGACCAGGAAGACAACGAAGACGACACAGAAGACCAGGAAGACGACGACCCTGGAGAGCCTGAAAAGCTGAAACACCGCACAGTCTCCAGACGACCCTGAAGCGTTGTAACACTACATCGTCTCCAGACGACCCTGAAGAGCTGTGACCTCGTGTCGTCTCCGTGCTGCTCACAACAGACGACGCGACCCTAAAGAGTTGTAACACTGCGTCGTCTCCGTGCTGTACCGTGCTGCCCACAATAAACAGACGACACTGTGTCGTCTCCGTGCTGTGACATTGCACCGCTTGTTCCAGCTCTCACTCCTTCCCTCAGGAAACCTGTTTGACTGTCCCCCCGGGTCGGGACACGTGGCACCCGAACTGGGTCGGGACAAGTGGCGCCCGAACAGGGACGGGACAGTTTATTACCTGTTGATAATATTGTGTATAGCATCCTCAACTGGACTGGAGTGAAGTATATTTCATATTGGGTAAATTCACTTTGCAAGCTAAGTGATTCAAAGTATAAAATAAATTAAAAGTAAAAAAAAATAAAATCAGAGCTGAAGAATGTGTTAAAGGACGGCACAGGTGTTTCACTTGGCAAGATCCTGACTATGGAAAACTGGAATGAACATAAGACTTGTGCTTTGTTTTGTTTTCTCCAACAAAACAAAATGCATGGAAAAAATGTAATGTGCAGGAATTTATAGGTTAAAAAAAACTTAAGACGCATAACAAAATATAATCATTATATGTAAAGCATATTTGGATCGTCAAAGAAACTGATTTTTTTCTTTTAAGAGAGATTTTTTTTGCTATAGGGTGCATGAGCTCACCAGAGAGACAGAGAGAGATAGAGAGACAGAAAGCTAGAAATTACCCCTTGAGGGAATGGCCATACCTTAACCCCTTGTCCTCTGTTTTTCTCTCTGGACTTTGGGCATGCATGCACATGCATCTGGTGTGAATTTCAAGCTGCTGAGTCTGGGACTGGAACCATGGTTGACCACGTGGGAGCCCAGTGCCTTAACCATCAAGTCACTTGCCGGCCCCAGAAACCAATTTTTTTTGTTTTGTTTTTTGGAGAGGTTTTTGCCATAAGGCCCGTGCGCTCACCAGAAAGACAGAGAGAGAGAGAGAGAGAGAGAGACAGAAAGCGAGAAATCACCCCTAGGGGGGATGGCCACGCCACAATCCCTTCTCCTCTATTCTCCTCTCAGGATCTTGGGCACGCACGCACATGCACCCGGAGTGAGTTTAAGTCACCAGGTCTGGGGCTCGAACTGCGGTCGACTACATGGGAGTCCAGTGACATAGCCATTACACTAATTGCTGGTCCCACAATTTTTTTTTGGGGGGGAGAGGTTTTTTTCTATAGGGTGTGTGCACTTGCCAGGAAGAGAGAGACAGAGAGACAGAAAATGAGAAATCACCCCCAGTGGGGATGGCCATGTGGCATTCTCCTCTTGGGATCTTGGGCATGCATGCACATGCACCCAGCGTGAGTTTAAGCCATTAGGTTCAGGACTTGAACCGTAGTAGACTACACGGGAGGCCAGCGACATAGCCATTATGCCATCTGCTGGTCCCCCAGAAACCAATTTTTTAAAAGTATCTTTTTAGATAAGTGCACAAAATAATTGAACATTTGGTGATTGTTTATTTTATTTTTTTAAAGTGATCATTGTATTAGGGTAATGTTTTATAAGAAGTCCTTAGCTCTTAGAAATGCATATTGAAGGAGCCAGCAGTTAGTGTAATGGCTATGTCGCTGGACTCCCACGTAGTCGACCGCAGTTCACGTCCTGGACCCGGTGGCTTAAAACTCATGCCGGGCACGTGTGCGTGCGTGCCCAAGATCCCGAGAGGAGAATGGAGAAGGGATTGCGGAGTGACCATCCCCCCGGGGGGTGATTTCTTGCTTTCTGTCTCTATGTCTCTCTCTGCCTGGCGAGCGCACGCGCCCTATAGCAAAAACCTCTCCAAAAAAAAAAAAAAAAAAAAAAAAAAGAAAGAAAAGAAAAAAGAAATGCATATTGAAATATTTAGGGATAGAATGATCTGATGTCTTGGATTTCCTCCACATTACTGCAATGTCTGAAAGGCATACAGGTGGGGGTCTAACTGGAACCAGATTTTCCATGTATTTATGGCTGTTGATGCTGAGCATCAGGTGTACTGGTTCATTACACAATTCTATGATTGTGTATGTTCGAACCTTTCTATAATAAAAAGGCTTTTATTATAAAAAGTCATGGCATTAAATGTGACATCCTAAACAAAACTGACCAATTTTTAGAAATGAAATAAATACATGACCAAATTTGTACAGAAAGAAAACTGAAATTAAATTATACAAACAGAAACTGTATTTAAAGTTTAAGCCAATCAAATGGCCAGGGAAAACTGACCACTATCTTACAGCAGCTCTTCCAAACCATACAAAAAGATGGATAATTTTGCTTATTCTCTCAGTCTAGCTCTCTGAATTCAAAAGCTGTGTAAAGAGAACACTTGAGGGCCAGGCAGGTGGCACAGGTTTAGACAGCTGTATCTCACATGACTGACTGTTTGGTTCAAGTCCTGGATCTGAGGGCTTGAAAATCATGCAGAATGGTGTATCTGTGTGTGTCCCAAATACCAAGAGGAGAATAGAGGAGAAGGGATTATGGTGTGGTCATCCCCTCTGGGGGGTGCTTTCTCACTTTCCCTCTCTCTCTGGCAGATACACATGCCTTACAGTAAATTGAAAAAGGAAGAAAACAAAAAACACTGGAGATGGGCTCCCTCACAAACCAGCCAGTATCTTGCATAAATTAGTAGCATATTTAACATAATAGTGTATTAAATAAACAAGCTTTGGTCAAGGAATGAACATATGATTTAATATTACAAAAAGAAACCTTGGGACCAGCAGTTAGCGTAATGGCTATGTCGCTGGACTCCCACGTAGGCGACCACGGTTCGAGTCCCGGACCCGGTGGCTTAAACTCACGCCGGGCGCGTGTGCGAGCGTGCCCAAGATCCCGAGAGGAGAATGGAGGAGAAGGGATTGTGGCGTGGCCATCCCCCCTGGGGGCTGATTTCTCGCTTTCTGTCTCTCTGTCTCTCTCTGTCTGTCTGGTGAGCGCACGCACCCTATAGCAAAAACCTCTCCAAAAAAAAAAAAAGAAAAGAAACCTTTACATTATAGTTACTTACCTATAAAACAGAGTAGAAAAAACCATTTGATTATGATAATGGGTACAGAAAGGCCTTTGAAAGCAATTCAGTATGTGTTCTTGGTAAAAAACAAAACACTTAGCTAATGAATATTAAAAGGAAACTTCCAATTTCTTAAACCAACAGCAAAAACCTTTAAATGTTAGAGGAATTATCATTAAAGTCAGGAGCAAGACTGAGATGTATGCTAGCACCTCTGCATTTCAAAACAGCAGTGAGAAACAAAGCCAGAGCTATGATTATCAAAATAAATAAGGGGTATGAGTTCTGGGGAAAAATAATGCTTAATGACAATATCATTAACTATCTTGAAAATTGAAAAGAATAGGCATGTGACTAAGGCATCAGTAACAGGTGTACAGCAGATTGATATATAACAAAATTGAAAACTTTGCCACACAAATACAATAACTAGCTAGAACAATCAGTGGCCAATCTGCCATTTGTAATATCTGTAGTAACAAAATTCCAAAAACTATCTAAAAATAAGCCTATCAAAATAATAGAGGCAAGTGTAAAAGTATAGTGATAGATTCAGATAAAAGGAGTCTGAGATGGACAGAAAGGCATACAACATTCATTGAAGGGGAAAGGAATATTGTGAAATTGAAACCCTCCTTAAGTGATTTGCAAGTTAGAGCCTTGTATGTAGATGCCAAGATTACAATCAAGTGCTGGTTGCTGTCTGCTGCTCCCCAAATCAACCCTGGAAAACTACAGGAGGGAGAAAGAAATCAACAAGATCAACTGATTTAACACAATCTAAACAACAAACAGGAGACACACAGGGGAGACTGAAGACTGCTGCCCTGTTACTGGTGCTTGCCAGGTGCAGCTGCAGGGAAGTTGGGGAGAGCCAATACAGGGCTAATACAGATGGCAGATGGCAGGCTGGGTAGGAGGAAAGATTTTAAACTGCTGCCCTCCCTTCACTGCACATGCTAAGGCAGCACATCGTACCACAGATGTCAGGAACTTGGGACATCAAGGCAGCAGGAAAGAAAGGGTTTGTTCCAGACCTGTGCTAATAACTATCAGAAACCACCTCATTGGGTGAGGACTCGCCTTTTAAAACGTAGTTTTGATAGAATGTAAAGAATGGGATAGAAGTAAAACAATATGAGTGGATCTTGTGGAGGAAGGAAAGATATACTTACATAGAAAAAAAAAGCCACTTATCTACATACTTAGAAGATACATAAGATAAGTTTCTTTGATGTAGAGAATAAATCCTCTAAAAGGAAAGGAGTGTGCTCTCCCTGGGTGCTGGTGCAGAGGGCCTTCTCTTCTCCCCACCCAGCACGCCCACCAGCACTGGGATCCACAACTGTTCTCTGCACAGGCTGTGGTTGTGCACATACATGCTCAGGGGTAGGGAGGGGGCATGTACCTAAGAACACTCAACAAAAAGCCAGGAGCCAACAGGAGGCTTTCAGGCATGAGGACTGAAGGGAGCAGAATCAGGTGAGCAGAGGGCATGGGTTCAGGCTGTGCAAGTGTCAAGGTCAGGACACAGGGTGACAGGAAGGACCTCAAAAATTTTGGCTCAGCACCTGCTGTGATCCTGGAGAAACCTGGGTAGAGCCATCTCCAACCTCTCTCCTCACACACTACCGCTCCAGGGGCTCTGGAAGTCAGTCTTGGTTCCAAGGGCACATGGTAGATGTCAAAGGACAGGGATATGGGTAGAGTCAGGAACCAAGGTCACTTCCCCCAGGGAGGAAGACAGGGACACCACAGAATCGGCTTCTGCCCCTGTTGTCAGCCCTGGGAAACCCTGGGCAGGGCACCGGATGTGCTGTCCCCTGACTCTTTGTCCGTGGTCTGAGGAGGGGAAGGCCTTGTCCTGAGAGCTACACTTCAGGTGAGGGGAGCAGAGAGGTCCTAGGCTGTGTTAGGAGTCAGGGTGAGAGACCCAGGTAGGATGAAGGAAGTGCTGTCGCAGGGAGCCGGATCCCAGTAATGCAGCCCTGAGCCACAGTGGGAGTGGGGACTCCTCAGGCCAAGCCCCTCCCACACCCGGATACCATAGTTAGCTCTGCCTCCTGGGACCCTGGGAGTGAGGGCCCGGTCTGAGGGGAACAGGCTCAGGTCAGGGTCAGGTAGTGCCCGGAACCCAGGTCTCCTCCAGGAGGGAGGAAGGAGGGGTCCCCAAAGGGCCGGCTTCCGCCCCTGCTGTCAGCCCTGGGAAGCCCCGACTGGACGGTGGGCTGTGACGGGGTCCGCTGACTCGGCTTCCAAGGTCTGAGGGGAGAAAGGCCTTGTTCTGAGGGCTGCGCTTCAGGTGAGGGGAGCGGAGAGGGCCGGGGAGGGAGGTAGGGGTCAGGGTGAGAGGACTTGAGAGGACGAGTGAGGACGGAGGGAGGCCCGCTCCAGGCAGTCGGACCCCGAATAACGCATCTCTGCCCGCCATGAGTCCTGGCCCACGGGGAGTGGGGCATTGTCAACCCACACCTCCTACCCCCTCGCTCCTCACTTCTGCCTCCTGGGACCCTGGGAGTGAGGGCCCTGTCTGAGGGGAGCAGGCTCAGGTCAGGGTCAGGCAGTGCCCGGAACCAAAGTCTCCTACAGGAGGGAGGAAGGAGGGGTCCCCAAAGGACCGGCTTCCGCCCCTGTTGTCAGCCCTGGGAAGCCCCGACTGGGTGGTGGCCTGTGACGAGTCCGCTGACTGGGCCTCCGTGGTCTGAGGGGAGGAAGGCCTTGTCCTGAGGGCTGCGCTTCAGGTGAGGGAAGAAGCGGAGAGGGCTCGGGGGGGGAGGTAGGGTCAGGGTGAGAGGACGAGGGAGGACGGAGGGACGTCCACTCCAGGGAGTCGGAACCCGAATAACGTAGCTCTGCCCGCCGCCGTGTGTCCTGGGCCATGGAGAGAGGGGAACCTTCAGGCTGAGCGCCCTCCCCAGTCCCTCACCTCCCCCCACTTCCCCTCAGTTCTTCCACCTGGGAGTGAGGGCCAAGTCTGAGGGGGCCAGGCTCAGGTCAGGGTCCGGAACCCAGGTCTCCTCCAGGAGGGAGGAAGGACGGGTCCCCAAAGGTCGGGCTTCCACCCCTGCTGTCAGCCCTGGGAAGCCCCGACTGGACGGTGGGCTGTGAAAGGGTCCGCTGACTGGGCCTCCGTGGTCTGAGGGGAGGAAGGCCTTGCCCTGAGGGCTGCGCTTCAGGTGAGGGGAGCGGAGAGGGCCGGGGAGGGAGGTAGGGGTCAGGGTGAGAGGACTTGAGAGGACGAGTGAGGACGGAGGGAGGCCCGCTCCAGGCAGTCGGACCCCGAATAACGCATCTCTGCCCGCCATGAGTCCTGGCCCACGGGGAGTGGGGCATTGTCAACCCACACCTCCTACCCCCTCGCTCCTCACTTCTGCCTCCTGGGACCCTGGGAGTGAGGGCCCTGTCTGAGGGGAGCAGGCTCAGGTCAGGGTCAGGCAGTGCCCGGAACCAAAGTCTCCTACAGGAGGGAGGAAGGAGGGGTCCCCAAAGGACCGGCTTCCGCCCCTGCTGTCAGCCCTGGGAAGCCCCGACTGGGTGGTGGCCTGTGACGAGTCCGCTGACTGGGCCTCCGTGGTCTGAGGGGAGGAAGGCCTTGTCCTGAGGGCTGCGCTTCAGGTGAGGGAAGAAGCGGAGAGGGCTCGGGGGGGGAGGTAGGGTCAGGGTGAGAGGACGAGGGAGGACGGAGGGACGTCCACTCCAGGGAGTCGGAACCCGAATAACGTAGCTCTGCCCGCCGCCGTGTGTCCTGGGCCATGGAGAGAGGGGAACCTTCAGGCTGAGCGCCCTCCCCAGTCCCTCACCTCCCCCCACTTCCCCTCAGTTCTTCCACCTGGGAGTGAGGGCCAAGTCTGAGGGGGCCAGGCTCAGGTCAGGGTCCTGAACCCAGGTCTCCTCCAGGAGGGAGGAAGGAGGGGTCCCCAAAGGTCGGGCTTCTGCCCCTACTGTCAGCCCTGGGAAGCCCCGACTGGACGGTGGGCTGTGACGGGGTCCGCTGACTGGGCCTCCATGGTCTGAGGGGAGGAAGGCCTTGTCCTGAGGGCTGCGCTTCAGGTGAGGGGAGCGGAGAGGGCCGGGGAGGGAGGTAGGGTCAGGGTGAGAGTACGAGGGAGGACGGAGGGAGGACCGCTCCAGAGAGTCGGACCCCGAATAACGCGGCTCTGCCTGCCATGAGTCCTGGGCCTTGGAAAGTGGGGAGCCCTCAGGCTGAGTGCCCTCTGCACTCCCTCACCTCCCCCCACACCTCTCCCCACTTTCCCTCAGTTCTTCCTCCTGGGAATGAAGGCCCTGTCTGAGGGGAGCACTCTCAGGTCACGGTCAGACAGTGCCCGGAACCAAGGTCTCCTCCAGGAGGGAGGAAGGAGGGGTCCCCAAAGGGCCGGCTTCCGCCCCTGCTGTCAGCCCTGGGAAGCCCCGACTGGACGGTGGGCTGTGACGGGGTCCGCTGACTAAGCCTCCGTGGTCTGAAGGGAGGAAGGCCTTGTCCTGAGGGCTGCGCTTCAGGTGAGGGGAGCGGAGAGGGCCGGGGAGGGAGGTAGGGGTCAGGGTGAGAGGACTTGAGAGGACGAGTGAGGACGGAGGGAGGCCCGCTCCAGGCAGTCGGACCCGAATAACGCATCTCTGCCCGCCATGAGTCCTGGCCCACGGGGAGTGGGGCATTGTCAACCCACACCTCCTACCCCCCTCGCTCCTCACTTCTGCCTCCTGGGACCCTGGGAGTGAGGGCCCTGTCTGAGGGGAGCAGGCTCAGGTCAGGGTCAGGCAGTGCCCGGAACCAAAGTCTCCTACAGGAGGGAGGAAGGAGGGGTCCCCCAAAGGACCGGCTTCCGCCCCTGCTCTCAGCCCTGGGAAGCCCCGACTGGGTGGTGGCCTGTGACGAATCCGCTGACTGGGCCTCCGTGGTCTGAGGGGAGGAAGGCCTTGTCCTGAGGGCTGCGCTTCAGGTGAGGGAAGAAGCGTAGAGGGCCCAGGAGGGAGGTAGGGTCAGGGTGAGAGGACGAGGGAGGACGGAGGGACGTCCACTCCAGGGAGTCGGAACCCGAATAACGTAGCTCTGCCCGCCGCCGTGTGTCCTGGGCCATGGAGAGAGGGGAACCTTCAGGCTGAGCGCCCTCCCCAGTCCCTCACCTCCCCCCACTTCCCCTCAGTTCTTCCACCTGGGAGTGAGGGCCAAGTCTGAGGGGGCCAGGCTCAGGTCAGGGTCCTGAACCCAGGTCTCCTCCAGGAGGGAGGAAGGAGGGGTCCCCAAAGGTCGGGCTTCTGCCCCTGCTGTCAGCCCTGGGCAGCCCCGACTGGACGGTGGGCTGTGACGGGGTCCGCTGACTGGGCCTCCGTGGTCTGAGGGGGGGGAAGGCCTTGTCCTGAGGGCTGCGCTTCAGGTGAGGGGAGTGGAGAGGGCTGGATAGGGAGGTAGGGGTCAGGGTGAAAGGACGAAGGAGGACAGATGGAGGATCGCTCCAGGGAGTCGGACCCCGAATAATGTAGCCGTGCCCGCCATGAGTCCTGGGCCATGGAAAGTGGGAGCCCTCAGGCTGAGCGCCCTCCCCACTCCCTCACCTCCCCCTACACCTCCTCCTACACCTCCCCCCACTTTCCCTCAGTTCTTCCTCCTGGGAGTGAGGGCTCTGAGTGGAGCAGGCTCAGGTCACAGTCAGACAGTGCCCGGAACCAAGGTCTCCTCCAGGAGGGAGGAAGGAGGGGTCCCCAAAGGTCGGGCTTCCGCCCCTGCTGTCAGCCCTGGGAAGCCCCGACTGGACGGTGGGCTGTGACGGGGTCCGCTGACTGGGCCTCCATGGTCTGAGGGGAGGAAGGCCTTGTCCTGAGGGCTGCGCTTCAGGTGAGGGGAGCGGAGAGGGCCGGGGGAGGGAGGTAGGGGTCAGCATGAGAGGATGAGGAAGGATGGAGGGAGGCCTGCTCCAGGGAGTCAGACCCCGAAGAACTTGGTCCTGCCCGCCATGAGTCCTGGGCCATGGGGAGTGTGGAGCCTTCAGGCTGAGCGCCCTCCGCACTCCCTCACATGCCCCCCCAAACCTAACCCCACTTCCCCTCAGTTTTGACTCCTGGTAGTGAGGGCCCTGTCTGAGGGGTGCAGGCTCAGGTCAGGGTGAGAGGACCAGGGCGGACAGATGGAGGACCGCTCCAGGGAGTCGGACCCTGAATAACGCGGCTCTGCCTGCCATGAGTCCTGGGCCATGGAAAGTGGGGTGTCCTCAGGCTGAACGTCCTCCACACTCCCTCACCTCCTCCCACACCTCCCCCCACTTTCCCTCAGTTCTTCCTCCTGGAGTGAGGGCCCTGTCTGAGGGGAGCAGGCTCAGGTCAGGGTCCGGAACCAAGGCCCGGAACCAAGGTCTCCTCCAGGAGGGAGGAAGGACGGGTCCCCAAAGGACTGGCTTCCGCCCCTGCTGTCAGCCCTGGGAAGCCCCGACTGGACGGTGGGCTGTGACAGGGTCCGCTGACTGGGCCTCCGTGGTCTGAGGGGAGGAAGGCCTTGTCCTGAGGGTTGCTCTTCAGATGAGGAGAGCTGAGAGGGCTGGATAGGGAGGTAGGGGTCAGGGTGAGAGGACGAGTGAGGATGGAGGGAGACCCGCTCCAGGGAGTCAGACCCCGAATAATGTAGCCGTGCACCGCCATGAGCCCTGGGCCATGGAAAGTGGGGGAGCCCTCAGGCTGAGCGCCCTCCCCAGTCCCTCACCTCCCCCACTTCCCCTCAGTTGTTCCTCCTGGGAGTCAGGGCCCTGTCTGAAGGGGGCAGGTTCAGGTCAGGGTCAGGTAGAGCCCGGAACCAAGGTCTCCTCCAGCAGGGAGGGAGGAGGGGTCCCCAAAGGACCGGCTTCCGCCCCTGCTGTCAGCCCTGGGAAGCCCTGACTGGGCCATGACGGGGTTTGCTTACTCAGCCTCCGTGGTCTGAAGGGAGGAAGGCCTTGTCCTGAGGGCTGCACTTCAGGTGAAGGGAGCAGAGAGGGCAGGGTAGGGAGGTAGGGGTCAGGGTGAGAGGACGAGGGAGGATGGAGGGAGGCCCGCTCCAGGGAGTCAGACCCGGAATAATGTAGTGTGCTCGTCATGAGTCCTGGCCTATGGGGAGTGGGGAACCTGCAGGTTCAGTGCCCTCCCCAGTGCCTCCCGTCCCCCTCCTCTCCTCCCACATCTCCCCCCTCCCCGGACACTTGTCCTCCCCTCATACCTCCCTCCCCCACACCTGCCCCTTTCCCAAAACCTCCTCCCTCCCCATACCACTACCTGCTCCCCTCCCCCAGCTACCCCCACTTCCCCTCCCCCAATCCCCCCATGCACTTCCCCCCACTTCCCCTCCCCCAATCCCCCCATGCACTTCCCCCCACTTCCCCTCCCCCATTTACCTTCACTTCTGCCTCCTGAGACCCTGGGAGTGAGGGCCCTGTCTGAGGGGAGCAGGCTCAGATCAGGGTCAGGCAGAGCCCGGAACTAAGGTCTCCTCCAGGAGGGAGGAAGGAGGAGTCCCCAAAGGACCGGCTTCTGCCCCTGCTGTCAGCCCTGGGAAAGCCCTGACTGGACGGTGGGCTGTAATGGGGTCCGCTGACTGGGTCTCCGTGGTCTGAGGGGAGGAAGGCCTTGTCCTGAGCTTCAGGTGAGGGGAGCGGAGAGGGCCCGAGGAAGGAGGTAGGGGTCAGGGTGAGAGATGAGGGAGGACGGAGGGAGGCCCACTCCAGGGAGTCGGACCCCTAATAACTAGGTCGTGCCGCCCTCAGTCCTAGGCCATGGGGAGTGGGGAACCTTCCAGGCTGAGCGCCCTCCGCACTCCCTCACATGCCCCCCCAAACCTAACCCCACTTCCCCTCAGTTTTGACTCCTGGTAGTGAGGGCCCTGTCTGAGGGGTGCAGGCTCAGGTCAGGGTGAGAGGACGAGGGCGGACAGATGGAGGACCGCTCCAGGGAATCGGACCCTGAATAATGCAGCTCTGCCTGCCATGAGTCCTGGATCATGGGGAGTGGGGAACTCTCAGGCTGAGCGCCCTCTGCATTCTCTCACCTCCTCCACACCTCCCCCCACTTCCACTCCCCCCCACCCCTCAGTTCTGTCTCCTGGGAGTGAGGGCCTTGTCTGAGGGAGCAGGCTCAGGTCAGGGTCAGGCAGAGCCTGGAACCAAGGTCTCCAGGAGGGAGGAAGGAGTCCTCCTCAAAGGACTGGCTTCCGCTCCTGCTATCAGCCCTGGGAAGCCCAGACTGGGCACTGGGCTGTGACGGGGTCTGCTGACTAGGCCTCCGTGGTCTGAGGGGAGGAAGGCCTTGTCCTGAGGGCTGTGCTTCAGGTGAGGGTAGCAGAGAGGGCCGGGAGGTAGGGGTGAGGGTGAGAGGATGAGTGAGGATGGAGGGAGGCCCGCTCTAGGGAGTCGGAACTGAGAATAATGTAGCCTTGCCTACCATGTGTCCTGGGCCATGGGGAATGGGGAACCCTCAGGCTGAGCGCCCTCAGCACTCCCTCACCTCCTCCACACCTCTCCACATCTCTCCCCACTTTCCCTCCCTTCCCCCCACCCCTCACTTCTGCCTCCTGGGAGTGAGGGCCTTGTCTGAGAGAATCAACTCAAGTAAGGGATCAGGCAGTGCCCAGAACCAAGGTCTCATCCCTGAGCAAGGTAGGTTTGTCAGTGTTGCAGGGACACATAATCGGCTTATGTCCTTGCTGCCAGCCCTGGGAAATCCCATGCAGGGCGGAAACCCTGTGCACTGCAGCACATGTGTCCACAGACTCCACTTTTCCCTGTGGCCTGAGGTAGGGGAAGGCTTGTCCTGATGGCTGCTCTTCAGGTGTGAGGAGTGCAGAGGGCCCAGGCTGACTTGGGAGTAATGGTGACATGGCCAGGGAGGACTGAGGAGGGCCCATGCCAGGAAGCTGGACCGCAGTAACGCTGCCCTGCCCTGGCCCTGAGCCCTGGGGTGCGCTGGGGGTGGGGGACGGTCAGGCCGATCCTCCCTCTCACCTCTCATCAGCTCTGTCTCCTGGGACTGTGCAGATAAGAGCCTGGGTCTGAGGGGAGCGGACTCTGGTTGGCAGGGGACCAGGCCCCAGGCAGCCAGGAACCAAGGTCACATCGATGAAGGAGAAAGGAGCTCTCCTCCCCAGAATCAGTGTCTGTCCCTGCTCTCAGCCCTTGGAAGCCCCAGGCAGAGCACCCAGAAGTGATGTCCCCTAACTCCACCTCCGTGGCCTGAAGGGGGGGAAGGCCTTGTCCTCAGGGCCACACTTCAGTTGAGAGGAGTGGAGAGGGCCTGGGCTGAGCAAGGAGTCAAGGTGAGATGGGGAAGGGGGAGGGAGGACAGAGGAAAGACCCACCCCAGTGATTAGACCTCCAAATAATGGAGCTCTGTCCCTACCCTGAGTCCTGGGACTAGGAGGGCAATCGTCAGGCTGAGTGCCCACCCCAACCCCGCTTCCCATCACTTCTCCCTCCTGGGAGTGAGGGCCTTGGTCTGAGGGGAGCAGACTCAGGTCAGGGGGCAGGGAGTGCCAGAAACCAAGTTCGCATATGTGAGGGAGGAAGGCTTCTTTGGTTCCTCCCAAAATCAGCTTCTGCCCCTGCTGTCAGCCCTGGGAAGCCCCGGACAAGGCCGTCAGATGTGAGGGTGTAAACTGACTCACCTCCAAGGCCTGAGAGAAGGGAAGACATTGTTCTGAGGACTGCACTTCCCGTGAGTGGAGCGGCCCAGGCTGAGTTAGAAGCCAAGGTGTGATGATGAGGGAGGACTGAGGAAGTCCTGTCCCAGGGACTGTATTCTAATAAGGCAGCTCTCTGCTGCCATGAACCCTGGACCACAGTGACGGTGGGGAATCGTCAGACTGAACCCCACTTCTCACTTCTGCCTCCTGAGAGTGAGAGACTTGTCTGAGGGGAGCAGGCTCAGGTCAGGGATCAGGCTGAGCCAGGAACCAAGGTCACATACATGATGGAAAAATGCAGGGGCCTCCACAAAATCAACTTTCGTTCTTGCTACCAGCTGTGGGAAGTGTCTCGCAGGCTGGAAGCTCTGGGCAGTGCTGCTGGATATGACGTCCACTGATTCTGCCTCTTTCCCTTTCCCCGTGGTCTTAGTGAGAGGGAGGCCTTGTCCTGAAGGCTGCACTTTGGGTGTGAGTAGTGGAGAGGGTCCAGGCTGAGTTAGGAGTTAAGGTGAGATGATGAAGAAGGATGGAGGGAGGCCCCACTGCAGCAAGTGGGACCCCAAATAATACAGCTCTGGACCACTGTGGGTGTGGGGAATCTTTAGGCTAATCTTTAGTCCTTTAATCTTCAGTCCTTCTTTTTTTTAAATTTTATTTATTCATTTACTTATTTTATTTTAACCAGAGAGAGTCACAGAGAAAGAGAGAAAGTGAGAAAGCAAGCCACCAGATCCAGGACTTGAACCATGGTCGGCCATGTGGGAATGTCCAGCGCCTTAACCACCACGCCACCTGCTGGTCCCTAATCTTTAGTCCTTCTGGGACTCCAGGATTCAGAGCCTTGGTCTGCGAGGAGCAGACTCAGGTTAGCGATGAGGCAGCACTATGAACCAAGGTCACGTCTCTGAGGGAGGAGATTCTTGGTCCAGCTGGGGCTGGGATCCAGATCCTCCCAGGCAAAAGGTGAGGACCTTAGTGAGCACAGAGGGGTTCGTCCACCCCCAGGATAGTGATTACGTCTTTGAGCCTGGCTCTCCTCTCCAGGCAGCACTAGGTTGGATACCCAGGGCTGAGTTGGCATTCTGCAGCCTGAGGGGCTACCTGAATTTCTCTTGCAGAACCTCTGGAAACCAGACAGGAGGACTTGGCCCAAGGCAGTCACAGCACAGAGGAGTCCTGGGCAGTGCCTGGAGTCAAGGTGAGGTTCAGGCGCTCCATGTGCACTCAGGGCTCCACCTGGCCCAAGCAGAGGGAAGCCCACCCTATTGTCAGCCCTATATCCTGGAGCTCTGCAGGCTTCAGGACCCTCAGGAGCCACCTCACTTCTGTTTTTAAGTTCTCAGGACAGGCCCACCAGGAGGGCCCACCTACAGTAATGACCTGTATGTTGTCCCTTGTTAGAACAGCAAGGGTGTCTTTGTCAGTTGAGGCTGCTCACACGCTTCCTCTTTCCCCCAGGTCTGTGGATCACTCATCCAGTCTCTGCCACACTCCTGCCTGCAGCTCCAACCACAGTCACCATGCCTCGTGCTCCCAAACGTCGCCGCTGTATGCCTGAGGAAAGCCCTGGGTCCCAAAGTGAGGCACCAGGTGTTGTGCATGGCCAGGTGTCCCCAGCTGTGGAGGAGGATGCTTCCTCCTCCTCCACTAGCTCGTCCTCTTTACCCTTTTCTCCTTTCCCCTCCTCCTCCTCCTGCTATCCTCTAGACTCCAGCACCTCAGAAGAGGAGGTTGCTGCTGCTATTGCTGCTGCTGCTGCTGCTGCTGCTGCTGAGACATCAAGTCCTCAGAGAGCCTGCTCCTCTCCTATTGCCATGGCCTCTGCTCTGTTGGAATCTGAAGAGGGTCCCAGATGCCAAGATGTAGAGGGGCCGAGCTCTCAGGCCCTGCCAGAAGCTGAGTCCTCCCTCGAAAATGAGATAGAAGGAAAGGTGGTTGATTTGGTGCACTTCCTGCTGCACAAGTATCGAGTGAAGGAGCCGACCACCAAGGAGGAAATGCTGAGTAGTGTGATCCAGAATTACCAGAAGTACTACCCTGAGATCTTCAGTGAAGCCTCTGATTGCCTGCTGCTGCTCTTTGGCATTGATATAAAGGAAATCGACCCCACCAGCAATTCCTATGTCCTTGTCACCAGGCTAGGCCTCGCCTTTGATAAGATACCTAGTGTTGATGACAGTATGCCCAAGTCTGGGCTCTTGGTCATCGTCCTGGGTGTGATCTTGATGGAGGGCAACTGTGCCACTGAAGAAGTGGTCTGGAAAGTGCTGAATATGATGGGTGTGTTTGAGGGCATTGAGCACGTCATTTGTGGGGAGCCCAGGAGCCTCCTCACTGAAAAGTGGGTGCAGGAAGGCTATCTGGAGTACAGGCAGGTGCCCGGCAGTGATCCTGCCTGCTATGAGTTCCTATGGGGTCCAAGGGCCCATGCTGAAACCAGCAAGATGAAAGTTCTGGAGTATTTGGCCAAGGTCTATGGGAGTAATCCCACGGCCTTCCCACTGTGGTATGAGGAGGCTTTGAGAGAGGAAGGGGAGAGAGCCCAGGCCACAATGGCCATTGCAGATGATAGCACTGCCATGGCCGCTCCAAGTTCTAGTGCCACCGGCAGCTTCTCCTGCCCCGAGTAGAGTCAGGCAATTTCTTCACTATGTGGTTTAAGTGGGAAGCCAGTAATTTAAGGAGGGGAGGGCCGGGCTGGGGCAGGGGCTGGGGGGAGGTATATATAGGCTATAACATCTTTGTCTTACTGTTCTATTTGGATGACTTGGGGATTTACTTCTTTTCTTTTTGGCATTTAAAATGTTCTTTCATTACTAACTTCAGAATTTAAGTTTATAGATGGCATGGTCATGCATTTATTATCCAGTGTAAGAGATGTAGTTTTGCCTTTTTGTAAAGCAAGTTGAGAAACTTGTCTTATTTGTAAGCTGTAACAAGAAAACATGGTGTTAGAATAAGAATGTCCTTGGGAAATGTGAAAGGATTTATCAGTAAAATAGAGGAAAGTGTTACTTTTTGATTTCCTCATCATTTTTCTTCTGTCTTTAGAATATAAAAGAAATTTACTTGGATCCTGGTAGCTTATTCAAATGGAAATTAAATTGTCATGAGTGAAACTTCTTCCTGGTGCATTTCCTTCTTAAACATTCCTTAAGTATCTGCCCTCTGAAGGCCTGTGTTAGTAGTGGGGTACCAGGATAAGCCAGAGCCACCCTTGACCTTAGAATGAGAGCATCCAGGAGCACTGACCATATGAGGAAGGTGGGGAGATGGCTTCTAAGACCTAAAGGTCAAGTCACAGAGGGGTGGAGGTGGGAATCTAGGTGAGCAGGGTCGAGTGCACATGGCCTGAGCCAGGTGGTGTGGGGCTTTGCGAACCTGCAGTTCCTCCTGTGCGGTTGATTGTAAGGAGGCTGAGTGGTGACAGAGACCAGACTTTAAGATGTTGTGTCTTAGAGCTAAGAGAAAAGTCTGGTAAAGCCTGCACACCTACTCTGAGCACTTCCTCCTGCAAGGTGGATAAAGCAGGGAGAAATTTGCACCTAGGCCAGGAATGGAAGGTGTCATGTCCTGTGTTCTCACTGCAGCTGCACACAGTGCCAGAACTGGTGCTTCCTCGCCCTCATCTGCAAAGGTTTATTTGGAGATTATGGCAATCTCCATGAAGTGATGCACAGAGCCTCTAGACTGACTCTCTTTTCCCAAGCAGAGACCTAGAGTAGCCTCCAGGAGAATAATATTTTATTTAGGTTGCCTTTAGTGGGATTTGGATGATACTAAGTGAGGGTTGGGTTTTGGATGGTGGTAAATTGAATGAAAGTAGTGGTTTAGATGGAAAAGCAGCTGGAAAGGAAAGAAGACGGTCTTGATTCAAGATCTAGGAACTCTGTGCTGCACCCCGTTGGGGAAACTCCTTTACAACCAGGTGGAAAAGTACATCCTCTAGAGGAAAATGCACTGAGTCACATTTATTAAGCTGCGTTTTGGCCAACTTGTCCTCTTGAGCCGCACATTCTGAGATGTGCTGAAAAACGAGAACCATGATACCAGAGTGGAGGGTGGAAAGGTCTGGGTCAGAGCAATACTAGAGACTGCTGCCATTCCCAAGTTCCAAGGTGGGCTAGGCACGGTGTCAGGTGCTTTACAGACATGTGCATCCCAGCAGTCTTACCCAACAGGGCTCATCCAACCTGCTTCCATTTCCTCAGATTGCATGGCTAGGAAGTGATATGGCTGGGACGGGAGCTCTGGTCTGAATTCATGTGCAGCCTGTGGTGTTCCCACTCCTCCCAGCCTTTGGCTGACTTTTTACTGTACACTTCATTTCTTTTCTAGGACTTTATAGCGTTTCTCGGGACAAAAGGAATCCTGTAACCAAGGCACTATAAGCAGACTTGAAGGTGACAATGAGGATCAAACACAATCAGGGCTCGTCTGTGTGCTTTATTAACCTAGGGACCTCCTTTTTTAACCCCCAGGGTTCCTTGATAGCTGACTGCCCAGGTGTGGGCATTTCTGTCTAGAGACAGCACTTTCCAACATTGCAGTGTCCCCCCCGCCCATATCCCCCATGTGCCCTCCTGTCCAACTCTGGAGACTGGCCTGCTGCCCAGCTTGTCTCTCCGGCCTCTCTGAAGGTTGTGCCTAGAACCACTTTTTTCACCCCATGACTCAGGATATTCCTACTCCCTGTGGAAGTACTGCTTCCTGGGAATAATTCTTAAAGCAACAGCCTTTGCAGTATAAAGGTGGATATTGGACAGTGATATCTGGTCATTTCCCTGGATATCTTCCAAAAAACTCTGTTTTCCAAATGAGCTGGTGAGTAGACTGATTTAGTCCACTAGTTCTCTGGATATAACTCTGAAACTTGAGGACAGGTTTTTGAATCCACCCTGATGTTTTACTATTTTAATGGGATGTCCAATTTGAAACTGGCTAGTGAATACATAGAAAAGCAAACGTACCTAGGTGGTCAAAACCCAAAGTCTCCCTTTAAGTGGTAGAGAAACACCATGGAAATCACTGTGCAGCAAACACCTGCAGAGGCTGAATTTCTAAAAGCTCTCTAGTCCCCTAGGAGGTGAAGCGATAATAACCATCCTTATAATGCCTTTCTCTGTGTACCTATTCTACAGGAAAAGCCTCGTTTTTAGTCTGCCTAATGTCATCTGTAGTAGTGTTTGGGCATGTCTAGTCATGTCGACAGTAGCAGGGGAAAGATGTTGAAAATGCATCAAAAAGAGAGAGAAATTCTCAGTCTACTGAAATTACAGACAACATTGCAAAGGGTACTGCAGAAAAGTGCCATCATGTTAAGACAAAACCCCACTGTTGTGATTTACAAGATTCTCAGAAAATTACATGTAGTCCTGTATTTGAAAGCACCTAACACATATTAGGCACTTTAAAAAGAAGATTTAAGGCAAATTCGGCCTTATCAGAAACTCCTCCAAGAGATGAAGATGGCTATTGTCATAATGAAGTACAGGAATTGCTTTTTTATTGAGCACCTACTACATAAAAGTGTGTAGGAGAAACTACAAGGCCTCATGCACACTTGCCTTCCTCTCCTTTGTAGGCACATAAAAATTCTACATTGCGAGTTTCAGACACCAGGCTGCCTGGGGCTGCAGGCCGTTCCACCCAGGACCTTTGCACATCCCGACCCATACTCCTCTGTGGACTTCAGGTTGGTTCCGTGGGACTTTAAGATGAACTCGCACCCCCTCTACCCTATCTGCAAACCGGATTGAGCAGGCCAGCAGTTCTGAACACCAGGCTGCCTGTGGCTGCAGGCCCTTCCACCTGGGACCCGTTGCTCATCCTCTGGCCCTTCTCCACTTGCCTTTGCACTCTCTGAATTTTAGTGTTTCGAATAGTGCATGGCACGTGTTGCGTGCTGCATGATTTGTTTTGTTTTGTTTTGTTTTTCTTTGCTCTTCAGGTGTTGCTTATTAGGTCAGTTGGAGGCTAACCACTCCTTAGAATCAGGGAGGACTTTGGGTCGCTCAGGACCAGTGACAATGGTACATGGTACTGGTGAGCAACAGGTAGGCCAACCATAAGAGAAATCATCAATTTTCTAATCCTGTACACCTTTAAACACTCAGAGATAACTTAAGTAAGTTAGGAAGCAACATATAGATCACCTGATGACTAGGAACAATTGAAGAGGCTCAAGAAGTATGAGCAACCAACAAAAGGCCTCTCCCTCAAGGGAAATCATCAAGCCTACATCACCCACAGTCAATACAATGGACATCGTGGACATGTCTGATAAGGAATTCAGAATTTTTTTTTTCTTTTTTTGGAGAGGTTTTTTGCTATAGGGTGCGTGCGCTCGCCAGACAGACAGAGAGAGACAGAGAGATAGAAAGCAGGAAATCACCCCCCAGGGGGGATGGCCACGCCGCAATCCCTTCTCCTCCATTTTCCTCTCGGGATCCTGGGCACGCACGCACACGCGCCCGGCGTGAGTTTAAGCCGCCGGGTCTGGGACTCGAACCGCGGTCGACTACGTGGGAGTCCAGCGACATAGCCATTACACTAACTGCTGGTCCCAGGAATTCAGAATATTTGTAGTGACCAAACTAACTGAGATGGAAGAGAAAAGAGACAAGGAGCTCCAGGAGATGAGGAAGTCCTTTCATGACTTGAAAGAAGAAATAGATACCTTAAAGAAGAACCAGATGAAACTTCTAGGGTTGAAGAATGTGATACAGGAAATAAAAACCTCCCTTGAAAGTATTAAAAGTAGACTAGATCAGGCAGAATATCGAATCTCTCATGTAGAAGACAAAACATCTGACCTAGAAAAAAGTATCAAGAAGATTGAGAAAACAACCATGAAAAATGATAATATACAAGGAATACTGGATAGCATCAAGTGCCCCAACATCCAGAAAATTGGTATCCCAGAAGAGAAAGAAAATAATAAGGGCCTAGATAATTTATTCCATGAAATCCTGGAAGAAAACTTTCCAAACCTAGAAAGGCATTCAAATATCCAGACCCAATAAATACATAGGACCCCAAGTAGAATCAACCCAAGAAGATCCTCTCCAAGGCACATCATAGCCAGACTGGCAAAAACAACAAAGACAAGATACTAAAGTTGGCAAGAGGGAAACGTCAGGATACTTACAAAGGTCACCCCATCAGGCTAACATTGGATCTCTCAGTGGAAACAATGCAGGCAAGGAAAGAATGGGGAAATATAGTCAAAGTGTTGAATGAAAAACAACTTCAACCAAGAATACTATACTCGGCAAGATTATCTTTCATATGGGAAAAAAAGATAAAAACATTCTCGGATAAACAAAATTTGAAGGAATTTACCAGCTCCAGACCAGCTCTTCAAGAAGTTCTGAAGGGAGTACTATACTAGGAAAACTAAAAAGTCAGACAGACAGTTATATGAGAACAAAAAGCAACCAAGAAAATGGCTCACTTAATGATAGGATCAGGTACGGAAATATCGATAATTACATTGAATGTCAATGGATTAAATTCTCCAATTAAGAGACATAGACTGGCTGAATAGATAAAAACAAAAAGACAGAAACCCTCTATCTGTTGCCTACAAGAAACTCACCTTATGGATAAAGACATACATAGACTAACAGTCAAGGGCTGGAAAAAGATATTCCATGCAAATGGAAATCAAAAAGGGCTGGAGTAGCGATATTGATCTCAGACAAAATATATTTCAAGACAAAGACTGTAAAAAGAGACAAAGAAAGGCATTATATAATAGTAAATGGGGTAATCCAGCAAGAAGACATAACACTTATAAATATCTATGCACCCAACTCAGGAGCACCTAAATATGTGAAGGAAAGACTGCTGGAGCTAAAAGGAAAGATAGGGAGAAATACGATAGTTGTTGGAGATCTCAACACCCCATTATCTACTTTAGACAGATCTTCTAGGCATAAAATAAATAGAGAGATATAGGACCTAAATGATACTATAAATCGAATGGGCTTGACAGATATCTATAGAACTTTCCATCCTACGTCCAGAACATATACGTTTTTCTCACCTCGGCATGGAACCTTTTCAAAGATTGACCATATGATAGGACACAAATCAAGCCTTTACAGATTCAAAGGCATAGAAACTGTATCCAGCATCTTGTCTGACCGTGATGGAATTAAACTCAAGATTAATTTCAAGAAACAACCCCGAAAATACACAAACATATGGAAACTGAACAACCTACTTTTGAATGACTTCTTCACTACTGAATCAAATTAAGTTTGAAATAAAAAAATTTATGGAAACAAATGATAATGAGTACACAAGTGTCCAGAATCTATGGGATATGGCAAAAGCAGTCATAAAAGGGAAATTCATGGCAATTAGTGTGCATAAGACAAGAATGGGAAGATGGCAAATAGATAACCTATCATCATGCCTTAGGGAATTGGAAAAACAATAACAAACAACCCCTCCAAAAATGCAAGGTGAAAAGAAATAATAAAGGTTCGAGCAGAAATAAACGAAATAGAAAATAAACGAACCATACAGAAAATAAATGAAAGCAAAAGCTGGTTCTTTGAAAAGATTAACAAGATCGACACACCATTGGTTAAACTGATCAAGAAGAAGAAAGAAAGAAACCAGACAAATCAAATATGGGATGAAACAGGCAATATTACAACAGACATGGCAGAAATACAAAATATCATTAGAGGATACTATGAGCGACTATATGCCAACAAACAGGATAACTTGGAGGAAATGGACAAATTCCTGGATGCATATAATCTACCAAGATTGAATCAGGAGGACATAGAGAACCTGAATAGACAAGCCAGGAGATTGAATCAGTAATAAATAACTTCCAGACAAAGAAAAGCCCAGGTCCAGATGGCTTCACTTCTGAATTCTACAAAACTTTTAAGAAAGAGTTAACCCCTATCCTACTAAAATTATTTCTAAATATTCAAAAGGAAGGAAACTTTCCAAATTCATTTTATGAAGCCTCCATCATCCTCATGCCCAAAACAGATAAGGACATGACAAGAAAGGAAAACTATAGACCAATATCTTTGATGAATATAGATGCAAAAATTCTCAACAAGATACTCGCAAATCATATCCAACAACATATATCAAAGATTATTCATCACGACCAGGTAGGCTTTATCCCAGGGATGCAAAGGTGGTTCAACATACGCAAGACCATAAATGTAATACACCACATTAACAGAAAGAAAGATAAAAACCATATGATCATTTCAATTGATGCAGAGAAAGCAATTGATAAAATACAACATCCTTTTATGATTAAGACCCTCAGTAAGATTGGTATAGAAGGATCATTTCTCAACACAATAAAAGCCATCTATGAAAAACCTACAGCTAACATTATACTGAATGGGGAAAAGCTAAAAGCTTTTCTGCTAAAGACAGGTACTAGGCAAGGCTGCCCACTTTCTCCACTGCTCTTTAATATAATACTGGAAGTCTTAGCTAACGCAATCAGAGAAGAGAACAATATAAAAGGCATTTGAATAGGCAAAGAAGAGTTGAAAATATCTTTATTCGCAGATGACATATTGGTATACTTAGAAGACCCAAAGGTCTCCATGAGAAAACTTCTTGAAGTAATAAGTGAATATAGTAAAGTGGCAGGATACAAAATCAACATCCAAAAATCTATAGCATTTCTATATATGAACAACAACTTGAATGAAGTAGAGATGAAGAAAGGAATCCCTTTCACTGTAGACACAAGATGCATAAGATACCTAGGGATAAACCTAACTAAGAAAGCCAAAGACCTTCATGAAGAAAACTATGAAAATCTTAAAAAAGATATTGAAAGTAACATAAAAAGTGGAAGGACATCCCATGTTCCTGGATTGGAAGAATGAACATAATCAAAATGGCAATTCTACCCAAATTAATCTACATGTTTAATGCAATTCCAATCAAAATACCAGAGATATTCTTCACAAATCTAGAAAAGACAATCATAGAATTTGTCTGGAATTATAAAAGACCTCGTATTGCAAAAGCAACCCTACGCAAGAAGAATGGAGTAGGAGGCATATCACTCCCTGATCCCAAGATATACTATAAAGTTGTGATCATCAAAACAGCATGGTATTGGCACAAAAACAGACATGTGGACCAATGGAATAGAATAGAGACCCCAGAAATAACCCTCAAAGCTTACAGCCAACTGATTTTTTTTTTTAAAGATTTTATTTAACTTTATTTATTTATTTATTTATTTATTTATTTATTTATTTTTCTTCTTTATTTTATTTTATTTTATTTTTTTCACATGTCTTTTACAGTATATATTTCTTTTTCCAACACAAATACTATGCCTGTCAGTCAAGACAAAGATATTACTGTATACATTATCATCAGCCAATAACTTCTCATTTTTTGTCCACTAAGCAAACTTTTCTGTTTTTCCTCCCCCTCCCTCCCTCCCTCCCTCCCTCTTTCTTTCATTATTTCTTTCTTCCTTCCTTCCTTCCTTCTTTTTTTTTTAATTTGCATATAATCATTACATTTGTACGGAATGGGTACAGAATGGTCTGTAGAAGCATGTATATACAGTGTGTATTAACCAAATAGGTATAAACATATTCACCATCTTCAACAGTTGACATTATGTTGTGAACATTCAAAACCCACTCAGATGATTCTGCAAGTAAGTGTGAATTGTCTATGATTTTTTTTTGCTGAGAGATACAGTTCCTTTTTGTTTTTTCTTTTTTCTTCTAATTTTCAGTTCATAAAGTTCCGAGCAATAGGGAACGTAGACTTCACTCAGGGCTGGACCAAGGGTGGGTCTCGTGCAGCCCGGTAAATGTATGTGAGTCTCCATGGAACCCAGTTTCAGGCACGCGGCTCTGGAAAGCTGAGACGGCTATCAGCTGATGCGGCACAGCAGTCATCCCACAGTCACCTGGAATGGCACTGTGGGGATCTGCAGCGTGAATCATCCTCGGGTGTCTGGATTCCTTAAGAGTGGTGGAGTAGTTCTTGTTTTTCCCTGAGGTAATGCAGAGCTGGTAACCATCATCTTCTCACTGACCATAGGCAGAGAAATTCCTCCCACACAATACACCTCTCAATTGGTCCAAGACAGCCAAATACTCCCTCTGCTGCCCATAGCTGTAAGTTCTTGATCCCTGTGCTCGGTCTCAGCCTGCCGCCCGCGGCCGGTGGCCACGCGGGGGTGCAGACCCGGCGGCCATGCACAAGCCTGGGGGCCACATGTAGGCCCAGCAGCCATGCCCGGCCCGGCGGCCATTCGCAGGCCCGGGACCACACGCAGGCCCGGCGGCCCCATGCGGGCCCCGAGCGTATGAATACTCGCTGGCTCCAGTGCCTCCCCCCCTCGCCCGCCCAGCCAGAGAAAGGAAGGACAGCGACCTTGGTCGGTCCGCGGTGCCTGCCCGCTGCAGCGCTGGGCACGAGACATACTCAGCGCCGGAGAGGCAGTGGGGGCTGGGCCGTCCGGGCCCTGGCACGCGGGGCAGAGCCGCGGCTATGGCGCGCGGGGGCAGAGCCACGGCCATGGCGCGCGGAGGCAGACCCCAGCCACCGCACGCGGGGTAGACCCCGGCCACGGCACGCGGGGCTGAGCCCCGGCCACGGCACGCGGGGCAGACCCCGGCCACGACACGCGGGAGCAGAGCCCCGGCTGGGCTGGCTCTCCAGCCAAGGCACGTAGAGCGGAGCCCCAGCCGCTGGGCAGAGCCCTGGCCTGGCTGGCCCTCCGGCCAAGGCACGCGGAGCAGAGCCCTGGCCACAGCACGCAGGGCAGACCCCGGCCACGGCACGCGGGGCAGAGCCCCGGCCATGGCACGCGGGGGTAGAGCCCCAGCCACGGCACGCGGGGGCCGACCCCGGCCACGGCAAGCGGGGTAGAGCCCCAGCCACGGTGCGCGGGGCAGGCCCCGGCCACGGCGCGCGGGGCAGAGCCCGGCCACGGCGCGCGGGACAGACCCCGGCTACGGCGCGCGGGGGCAGACCCCGGCCACGGCACGTGGGGGCAGACTCCGGCCACGGCACGCGGGGGCACGGCACGCGGGGGCAGAGCCCCGGCCAGGCTGGCTCTCCGGCCAAGGCACGCAGAGCAAAGCCCCAGTCGCAGGACAGAGCCCCGGCCTGGTCGGCCCTCCGGCCAAGGCACGTGGAGCAGAGCCTTGGCCACAGCACGCTGGGCAGACCCCGGCCACGGCACGTGGGGCTGATCCCCCGCCACGGCACGCGGAGCAGAGCCACGGCCGGGCCGGTTCTCCGGTCAGGTCGCGCGGAGTAGGACCCCAGCCGCAGCACACAGAGCAGAGCCCCGGCTGGGCTGGTTCTCCGGCCAAGGTACGCAGAGCAGATCCAGGCCACGGCACGCGGAGCAGAGACCCGGCCACGGCACGCGGGGCAAACCCCGGCCATGGCACGCGGGGCAGACCCCGGCCACAGCACATGGGGCAGAGCCCCGACCGGGCTGGCTCCTCAGCCAGGGCACGCGGCTCAGAACCCCAGCCACAGCGCACAGAGCAGAGCCCCGGCTGGGCTGGCTCTCTGGCCAAGGCACACGGAGCAGACCCCGGCCACGGCACGCAGGGCAGACCCCGGCCACGGCACACGGGTCAGACCCCGGCCATGGCACGTGGGGCAGGGCCCCGGTTGGGCTGGTCCTCCGGACAGGGCATGTGGAGCAGAGCCCCCGCGCCCCATCTCCGCGCCCAGGCTTGCGGAGCTGAGCCCTTGCGCCCGGCGCCCCGCCCCTGCACCCTAGCACGCGGAGCGGCGCTCCGCGCCCGCCCGCCGGTGCATGCCCCCACGTCCCGCCCCGCGAAGCGGAGCCCCCGTGTCCAGCGCCCCGCCCCCGCGCCACGGTTCGCAGAGCGTAGCCTCCGGCCCCGCGGCCCGCCCTCCGGCCGGCCGGGTGGCCCCAACTGATTTTTGACAAAGGATATCAGTCAATCCATTGGGAAAAGGAAAACCTCTTCAGTATATGGTGCTGGGAAAACTGGGTATCCACCTGCAGAAAGATGAAACTGAACCGCCATCTTTCACCATTAACAAAAATCAACTCAAAATGGATCAAAGATCTGAACCTAAGACCTCAAACAATAAAACTACTGGTGGAAAATGCTGGAGAAACTTTGGGAGACATTGGAGTATGCAGACTTCTTAAATAAGACCCCCAAAGCACAGGCAATAATCCCTAAAATAGACAAGTGAGACTATATCCGACTAAGAAGTTTCTGCACAGCAAAGGACACAGTAACAAGTGTGAACCGACAACCCTCAGAATGGGAAAATATTTTTGTTAAATATGCCTCAGACAAGGGACTGATTATCAGAATACACAGGGAACTCAAGTGCCTTATACAAAAAAAATGATTAACCCAATTAAAAGATGGGAAAATGAGCTGAACAAAAATCTCTCTAAGGAAGACATACGAACAGTCAAAAAGCATATGAGGAAATGCTCAACATCCCTCATCATAAGGGAGATGCAGATAAAAACCACAATGAGATACCACCTAACCCCTGTCAGAATGGCAAAGATTAAGAGTATAAAAAGGTGATAAGTGTTGGCGGGGATGTGGGGAAAAGGGAACCCTCCTACACTGTTGGTGGGAATGTAAACTGGTTCAGCCACCGTGGAGAACAATATGGAGGTTCCTCAAAGATCTACAAATAGAACTACCATTTGATCCAGTAATCCCACTTCTGGGTATCTACCCAAAAGACAGGAGAACACTCAGTCAGAAAAGTGCTTACACATGCTATGTTTATTGCAGCATTATTCCCTATTGCCAAGAAATGGAACCAACCTAAATGTCCACAAACTGATGAACGGATTGGAAAAGTGTGGCACATACACTCTATGGAATACTACTCAGCCATATAAAATAACAAGACCCTGGCATTTGATAGAAAGTGGTCAGATATGGAAGATCTATTGTGGAGTGAAGTAAGCCAGGCTATGAAAGAAAGATGTTGTATGTATCCACTTAATATATACCGACTATCTGCACTCTATGGTAGAGAGTGAAATATTGGAGGACATAAAAGCAGTGAAAATGAGAATAAGACATTGTGGAATGGGGGGGGTGAATAGAAGAGGATACAAAAAGATAGCAAGAGAACAAATAAAGAGGTATGACATTAATGGGACACAGATATGGCTTATTACCTGTTGATGATGACGTGTATAGTACTCTCAACTGGTTTGGTCTCTGAAGTATTTCATGATGAGTAAAGTCTTTTTACAAGCAAAATGAGAAATAGTGATTGACTTTTTAAAAAAATAATTGGAATAATAATAATAATGATCGGGAAAAACAATGAAAAGAGATTGAATGATGAAGTAGGGATTTTAATGTCTCTGTATTGACTAACATCCATGGCATTCCCTTTTGAAAAAGCAATGTAATACACTGTAAAGTTATATGCTATTCAATGTAATATAAACAAGATTATGATGATAACAAAAAAAATAAATAAAAGCTCATGGAAAGAGCTAGGCCATGGCATGGCAATTAAAATGACTGGGATCTCATATGGCTAACTGTGCAGTTCAAGTCCCAGGCCTGGCGGCTTGAGAAACACACCAGACATATATGCGTGAGTGCCCAAAATCTTGAAAGAAGAAATAAAGGAAAAGGGATTGCAGTGTGACCATTCCTCGTGGAGGGGGAGTTCCTCACTTCCTTTCTTTCTTTCTCTCTCTCTGTCTCTGTCTCTGTCTCTCTCTGTGTCTTCATGTATCTCTCCAGCAAATGTGTGAGCCCTCTGGCAAAATTTTAAAAGACAAAGAGAAAAGAAAATTCATGGAAACTGCATATTATGGAAAGGCTATGTATGCATGGATTTCATTGTTTTAATAACAAGATAAACTGTAATTTCAAAAAAAAAATTCTACATTGCCCGTCCACTTGTAGTTAAGAAAGGTCATGCGACTACCCCTTTCAATTGAACTATGCACAGAAACATCTCTTGTTATATCCTGGCATTTGAGAGCCAGTACACCACTTCCAAGTTCAATCTTCTATTCATGAGAAAACACTACAACCCATGTTGAGATGATTGGAACTATTATGTCAAAACATCCAGAATCCATGGACTGCCCGAGAGTGGAGATCTCCTGCCAATCATCATCAGCATCTTCGCTCAAAAAATAAATGTTCGTTATGTTAGGCCACGGAAGTTTCAGTTTTCATCTGCTGCAAACAGCTTGCAATGATTTTGATTAATATAGAGCTAGTAATAATATATCTGTTGTAAGGAATATTTATTTGGATTTTTAAAGTTTTTGCTATAGGGTGCATGCACTTGCCAAAGAGAGATAGAGAGAAGGAAAGTGAGAAGTCACCCTCCAAGGGGAATGGCCATGCTACAGTCTCTTCTCCTCCATTGTCCTCTCAGGATTCTGGGCACACACTCTCATGCACCCATTGTGATTTTCAAGTCACTAGGTCTGGACTTGAATCACACTTGACCATGCGGGAGTCCAGTGCCTCAACTACCATGTCATCTGGTGGCTCCATAAGGCATATTTAAGTATTTAAATTACAAAGGTAACAGTGCATTTATTCATATTGCAAAAAAGTGTGGAAGAATGTTATTCCTTTCTTTACAGAGGTTCTCCAAAATTCAGCCCCTACTCAAAGGTAACGACAATCAACACGTTAAAGTGATTGTTTAAAGTGGGAAATCTGTGAATATTTTAAATTTTTATAAATACTGCCAAAAGTTTACTCCAAAAATGTTGTACCTATTTATTTTCTCAAAAACTAATATGAGTATCTTTTTTTTTTTTGAGAGGTTTTTGCTATATGGTGTGTGCGCTTGCCAGCCAGACAGAGAGAGACAGAGAGACAGAAAGGAAGAAATCACCTCCCAGGGGGGATGGCCATGCCGCAATCCCTTCTCCTCCCTTCTCCTCTCGGGATCTTGGGCATGCATGCACACGTGCCCGGCGTGAGTTTTAAGGACCGGGTCCGGGACACGAACTGTGGTCGACTATGTGGGAGTCCAGCGACATAGCCATTATGCTAACTGCTGGTCCCAAAAACTAATATGAGTATCTTTCACTCTCAAAAATATTTTATTTTATGGGCCAGCCCATGGCATGGTGGTTAAAGCGGCTGGATCCCACATGGCTGAATATGTGGTTTTAGTCCCAGATCCAGCAGCTTTAAAAACACTTCTGGTACATGTGAGTGCATGCCCAAAATCCTGAAAAGGAAACATGGAAGAGAAAGGATTGTGGAAAGATCATTCTCCATGGGGAGTGCTTTCTTACTTTATTCTCTCTCTGTCTCTTTCTAGTGAACACAAACTAGAAAATTAAAAAAATAAATTTTTTATGTATTCTTTTAAATTTTGATCAAAATTATGGGTAAAGAATATTGTCTCACTGCTATTTAAATTATTGTCTCTACATTTTCTAATTGAGTTAAACAGAATATTAACTTAGTCCTTCACTCATATAAAGCTGAATTCAAGCAGTGATGGCCTGAGTAACACAATGTATTTGCACATGATTTAAAAACTATAGTATGTGAACAGGGTATTTCTCCTTAACTCAGAGAAGGAACAATTCAGTCAGACCAACCAGGAGTCAGGGAAGGGGACATAACAGAACATTCTACGGCAGTAAGGGGCACTAGCAAGATCCAGGGGAGAGCAATTGTCAGGGTTCTTGAGAGATGCCACATGCAAAGTCAAGTTCCCAGAGGCCCTGGCAGGCTGACACTCAGAGCTCTGAACCCAGAGTCCAGCAAGTGTGGGGGAAACCATAGGGAGAGCAGGTAGGGGAGGGGGCAGGACAACAGACAGGAACAGGCTGGGCAATCCAGGAATAGTTATCACCAGCTGGAAGTCACAGTATGATCCGAGTGGGCAGGTCTTTTGTTGAATAGACCAGAAGCTTGCCTGCACCCCAGCATGCCGGACACATCAGCCTACATTAGAATGCGCCCTACCTCCTGTCAGGAAGGGTGCTGCTGGCTCTCTGTGCCATTCTGGCTGAGCTATACCTCCTGACCACTCCAGTGTCCTATGCACTCTCACCAGTGTCCCAGGTCAGGGGCTGTTCTGATGCCTATTGGGGGCTGGTGTCTTAGGCCTTGTGTACAGTGGAGCCCCTCTGAACCCCACTATGTGAGTGCATTGGTTGGTGACTGATGAATGACAGCTGAGACAGGCCAGGAGTACTGCTAAGCAATGGAAGGCAGTAGTGTGGCTGGAGGGGTGGGGATCTTGGAGAAAGAATGCCCTGGGACTAATAACCTGAGACTACAGACGAATGGATGTGTGCAAATGCGCCTTGAGAAACAATCTGGAGGGTGTCCTTGCCTCTGGCTGCCTCCTGTGGTTTCTGAGTTCTTGGCACATCAGAGAGCAGGTGTCCCATGGCTGTGACTGCTGGCCAGCTGATACTGTCTGGGATGGGGGTTGGCCCAATTTGCAGACCTCTGCAGGGGGCATAGAAAGCCTGTAGAGATAGACCCTAGGACATGAAACAGGGGTACAGTGGTACAATTCAGGAAGCCATGTGGCATCCTGGTGAGAGCAGTCACACCTACAAGATGGTGTTTGGGCCAGGGAGGAGACAACTGTGATGATACTCTCAGTGATAGCAGCTGTGGGAATTTTGGAGTTAAGTGGGCACAGTCAACTTAACTCCTGGAGACAGAAGGCCCAGGTGGAGCTGGGTGGGGGGCAGGCTCCACAGTTCAAATCAGCAAATGTAACTCTCTGGTACTTGGATCAATTCTTGTATTCATCCAGTCAACATTTATCCACCATATGTTGAGAAAAAACACCTTGTGAACAAAGGAAAACGACAAGGCACTTAATTCTGTCCATAGGAGGGTGAATGGTGAGGTGAAGCCAACATGTGAGAGCTCTCAGAGGTTGGGGTCAAGTGGTAACAGGGCGAAGCTCTGATGATCTGACTTCTGAGGCTCCTGATGAGGTAGAGCTGCTCCCCTCAGCAGAGACTAAGCATGAAGGAGAATGAACTAGTGGCGTTTGACCAGGACAAGTGTGGAGGATGTAGTCAGTGCAGACCATAGAGGTGGAAGGTGTTGTAACCTGTCCAGGTGGAGCTGTCCACTGGGCAATAGGAAACATGGGTCTATTAGAATTGGGGCCTGGTCTGGAAATAGGTTTGGTTGTATCATCAGGGGTCATTTGAAGCCATCAATTTAGGTCACATAAAGTGTTGTATAGATTGTGGACTGTATGCTTGTATTAGCCAGAGTTCTCAGGAGACATGGAACCAAGAGGCTATATATTACATAGTATATAATCTTTCTGGGGAAGGGGGTCAGTAGTATAAGTCCTGTAGTCTGAAGGCCTGAGAACCAGAAACTCCAAGGTCTGAAGGCAGGTGAAAGTGAATGTCCCAGCTCAGAAACAGACTTCTTCCTTCCCCTGTCTTTTCATTCTGTATGGGGTCTTAGAAGATTGGCTGATGCTCTTTCACACTAGTGCAGGAGGACC
Source organism: Tupaia tana (assembly GCA_026018925.1). NCBI lineage: Eukaryota > Metazoa > Chordata > Mammalia > Scandentia > Tupaiidae > Tupaia > Tupaia tana. The sequence continues at coordinate 2,880,154 of JAKSZU010000009.1, forward strand.
ATCTTTACTCAGTCTACTGATGCAAATGCTGATCTCTTCTGGAAACACCCTCCCAGACACACCCAACAATAATGTTTTACCTGCTATCTGGGCATCCCATAAACTGAACCATTATGAGTGCACTCCTTATAAACTTGGCATCCATATTAATCTTTTCAAACTATACTTAATCTCCAAATAAAGACAATAACCAGATCATAATTCCGCCCAATATGATACAACTATCCTACATACAACTCCACATATTCTAATCCCTCATTATAACAGAGTAAGAAAGGAAAGAAACATATTTGAAAATATATAAAGAAAAATATTCATAACAAAATAGGGAATCATGAGGTGGAAATGGGAGTGGCATCATTCATCATTACCCCTAGGGACCCACTACCAAAATTTTTACTTCTTGCTTCCATGACTTCATGCTCTGTTGGTCTATAGATTTCACTTCTAGTGAGGAATGCTACCAGCAGGAGACACAATGATTCCCTTGAATTGCCACCTGACTACTTTGGGCTCCTTGTACCTCTGAGTCAACAGATCAAGAAGGCAGTTACAGTGGAGGTTGAGGTGACAGGACTCTGACTGGTGCCCAAGAGGGCTGGTAAGGGTGGGCCAGCAGAATCAGGCCTGCCCTTGTCTAAGACAAGGTCTCTGGATTTGCTCATTTCCACATTCCCATCCATCTTGGACCTATAGCAGCCATAGACTCCATTCTGGTCAGCCTGCAGGTGAAATAGTGGGAAGAAAAGTGTGGGAAGAGAGGGGACAAGGGAAGAATAGACCTGATCTCAGGACTGTCTATAAAAACTGCAGAAACAGATCCAGCTATACAGAAAGATTGGGGAAAGAAAGGAAGAACAATCCCTTTGTCTGTAAGAGAGTCTCTAAAGTGGGACCAGCAGTTAGCATAATGGCTATGTCGCTGGACTCCCACTTAGTCGACCGCGGTTTGCGTCCCAGACCCGGTTGCTTAAACTCACGCCGGGCGCGTGTGCATGTGTGCCCAAGATCCCGAGAGGAGAATGGAGGAGAAGGGATTGCGGTGTGGCCATCCCCCCTGGGGGTGCTTTCTCGCTTTCTGTCTCTCTGTCTCTCTCTGTCTGTCTGGTGAGCGCACGCGCCCTATAGCAAAGACTTCCCCCCCAAAAAAAAAAGAAAAAAAAAAGAAGAAGAAGAGAGTCTCTAAAGTTGTTAGTCAGCTGTGATTTTATTTAAAAAATGGAAATCTGGTTTAGTAATGTTCTGGAGGTGCTGTGAAAAGGAAAGTGAGGATCTTAAGCAGAGGAAGAGCAGGAATTTCAGAACTGACAGCTAGCACAGACCTGGTTCCTGGAAAAGGTCAAGTACACTCAGGCTGTAGAAAACACTAGTGTCGGGAAAATATCATCCTGCAGAGTGAGTACTCACCCCTACATAAGGCTCCACTTTGTTCCCTGGTGCTATTTACACAGTGGTGGGATACAATTCAGGCAATAATGGAGGAGTTTTCCCACTTCCTATACGCACACTGCTTGCTCCAGAAGTCCTCTTCTCTCCTTCATCCCAACAGCTTAACACGAGTCACCCTCTATGTTATCAGAAACAAAGGCTGCAAATCAAGATGGACTATTAAGGAAAACAATAGTGGTCTTTGGATTGAGTACCAGACAGAATGACTTGAACATTCACTTCCCAATTTTGAACAGAAAGACTTCCAGTGGCATTGAGAAGAAGAGGAAAGAAGATTAAGAAACTAAGAAACTTAGATGTAAGGTGCACAACCAGGGCCTCAGACATGCAGGGAATGATGATTGCTGTTCCAACTTTCTCTCACCTCTATTCCTGTGTGATGACCTTTACCCGGTCCCTTCCCTGATCTGCACTCCTCATAGCTGGGGATACTCATAAAGCAACCTCCAAAGGATGAGTCTAACATTTTAAGTAAAATAGTAGTACATTGATGAGAAAGTCTGACCCTGATTATAGTTAACTACAAAAGAACCAGTTTGAAATCACCCTCTAAGAAAATAGTAGCCTTAGTTTTATAAAAAGGGAGAGAAAGAAAGAAGAAAGGACAGAGGGAAGGAATGAAGAGAGGGAGGGAGAGAAGAGGGAGAAATTTTAAGAAAAAAGAAAGGGGCCTGCAGGTGGCATCATGGTTAAAGTGACTGAATTCCCACATGGTCAACCGAAGTTCAAGTCCTGGACCTGGTAGCTTGAAAATGACACTGGGTGTGTGTGCATGTGTGCCCAAGATCCTGGGAGGAGAACGGAGTGTGGCGTGACCATTCCCTCTGGGAGGTGATTCTCACTTTCCCTCTCTCTGTTTCTCTCATCTCTGGTGAGCATATGTGACCTACAGCAAAAACCTAAAATAAATAACATAAAATATAAATAACAATGAAGCAAATAAGTGAGAAGAAAAGGCCTGATTTTGAGAGGAGGGAAAGGAAAGAAAGGGAAAGAGGGAAGAAGAAGTAAGAATGTGAATAAAAAAATTGGACTGTAGTAAGAGCCTTGGATAAAGATTTAGGAGATTTAAATTCTAGTCTCTGCTCTGCCACCAACTTAACTAAGTGGTAAGTGCCATCTTCCCTGAGTTTGACTTCCCTCATTTGTGCAGTAGTGGTATATATGGACTTAGAGGCACCTCCAAGGTTCCTACATGCTCTGCTATCTTGGGGTAACCTGCTCACATGGATTGCTCATATTATGCTTCAGTTGAATTATTTATTCAATTTTATTTATTAATTTATGTATTTTTAAATTTGACCAGAGCAAGAGACACACACACACACACACACACACACACAGAGAGAGAGAGAGAGAGAGAGAGAGAGAGAGAGAGAGAGAGATGTTTTACTGTAGGGCGTGTGCACTCACTGGGGAGAGAGAGAGAGAGAGAGAGAGAGACAGAGAGAGACAGAGAGACAGAGAGACAGAAAGTGAGGAGTCACCCCTACACAGGGGGGATGGCCACACTGAAATCCCTTCTCTTTCATTCTCCTCTCAGGATTTTAGGCATGCACACACATATGCCTAGTGTGAGCATTAAGCTGCCAGGTCCCAGACTCGAACTGTGATTGACTATGTGGGAGTCCAGTGATGTAACCATTATACCCTCTGCTGGTCCCTCACTTGTTTTTTAAAAATGGTTTCATTGAGATGTAATTCAGATAACATAAAAATCATTCATTTAAAATATACAATTTAATGCACAGAATTGTCCAACCATCATAATTAATTTTAGGACATTTCCATCAACCTAGTAATTAACTCTTTATCTGTTAGTACTCACTCTCCATTTCCTCCTAACCTTACACTCCAGCCCTCAGTAATCAGTTGTCTTTCTGCTTCTAAAAGTTTGCTTATTCTTGATTTTTCATATAAAATATTTCACCTTTTGTGAATGATTTCTTTCACTTAGCATATGTTTCCAAACTTCAACAATGTGATAGCATATATTCTAATTTCATTATATTTGTGACCAAATACTATTCCATTATATGGATATACCACATTTTGTTTTTCTATTCATTTATTGATGGACATTTGGGTTGTTTCCACCTTTGGATACTGTGATTAGTGCTGGTATAAACAGTTGTGTACAAGTTTTTGTGTGGGCATATGCTTCCATTTCTCTTGGGTCTACATCTAGGAGTAGAATTGCTGGGTCTAATGATGACTGAATGTTTACCTTTCGAACAACTGCCAAACTTTTTCCAAAGCGGTTCACTCTCTGACAATCCCACCAGCAATGTATGAAGGTTCTAATTTCTGTCTTTTAGATTCTAACCATCTTAGTGGATACGATGTATCTCACTGTGGTTTTGATCTGCATTTTCTGAGTGACCAACCAAGGTTGAGTTTCTTTTATTGTGCTTATTGTCTATTCATGTATTTTCTCTGGAGAAATATCTCCTTAAATATTCTGCCCATTTTTAATGGGGATATATGAACCCTTATTTTTGAGGTGTAAGAGTTCTCTGTGGGGACCAGCAGGTGGCGTGGTGGTTAACGTGCTGGACACTCCCACATGGCCATCAGTGATTTGACTCTCGGACCTGGTTGCTTTCTCTCTCTCTCTCTCTCTCTCTCTCTCTCTCTCTCTCTCTGTGTGTGTCTTGCTCTGGTCAAATTTAAAAATACATAAATTAATAAATAAAATTGAATAAATAATTCTAAAAAAAGAGTTCTCTATATACTTTGGATACTGGTGTCTTATAAAATATATGATTTATAAATATTGTAATTTTCAGAGGGCTATTACTTTCCTCGACCTGATGCAAAGGCCTTTGCCATTCAATCTCTCTGATAGTATAGCAAGTTTTCAAGCAGGTGAGCGTCTATTAAATCTTCTATTAATTTCCCACTAGACTTCCCACCTAGGGCAGGTGCTAGGCTTCCTGTACTCTGTGCTTTATGCAACCATCACAGTAGGAGTTCAGTGCTTTCAAGATTTTCTGGAAATCCCAAGAATAAATACTGGCTTTAGCATTCACTCATCTCCCAGCATTCTCACTATCATTTTATTCATGGATCTCATGAATTTCATGTTTCAATGTCAACGAGTAACACATTTAAGATTTGACTTATTTAATCAGCACTTTAGTTGTTTTCATAATGAGGGTTCTTCAGGTAATTTATTTTTCCCTTTAACGAAATTTTTGTCAGAGAGCTCAAGTGCTCACTAGAAAAAGAGAGAGAGAGAGTGAATGAAAAAGCTCCTTCACTCCCATGGGGATGAGTCATGTCATGCTGCAATCTCTTCTCTTCCATCTCTCCCTTCTTCCAGGATTTTGGGCATACATGTGAGCCTGGCATGTTTTTCAGGCTGCCATGCTCAGGACTTGAACCACATGATCGGCCATGTGAGATCTAACTGCCTTAACCACCAGGACATTGGCTGGTCTCTGAGTACCTTTTTAAATATATTGTCAAAACTGTAAGCTATTGGCAGGTGGCATGGTAGTCAAGGCACTGGACTCCCAAATGGCTGACCATGGTTCAAGTCCCAGACCTGGTGGTTTGACTATCATGTTGGGTGCATGTGCATGCATGCCCAAAATCCCAAGAGGAGAATGGAGGGACTGTGGCATGGTCATATCCTGGGGGGAAGGAGGGGGAAGGTGTTGGTTTCTCACTTTAACTCTCTCTGTCTCTCTCTCTGGGAAGTACATGTGCCTTATGGCAAAAATCTTTAAAAAATGTAAGCTGGCATTCACTTTTTCAGAATGTTTTATATCAAAGTAATTACAGATTCAACCAAGTTACAAAGGTAGTAGAGAGTCCCTAAGTACCTTCATCCAGTTTTGATCAGGGGTTTCTATAATACCATATTTAAACAAGGAAGTTGACATTCATACAGTGTATTTGTATAGTTCTGTCACTTTATCAGAAGTGTAGATTTGTGCAACCACCACTACAATCAACATGCAGAAGAGGGTACAATCAAGGGTACAATCAAGATGCATAACTATTCCATCTACACAAATAGCCCTTGTGTTTCCTCCTTATAATCATACTCATCCATCTTCCCCCACTATCCCTAACACCTGGAAATCAATTGTCTGTTCCCCATTTCCATAGTTTTATTTCAAGAATGTTACATACATGCAATCATACAGTATGAGACTTTGAGACTTATTTTTTTTTCACTCAGCATAATGCCCTTGAGGTCCAAATAAATTGATGCATGTATCGATAGTTTGCTCATTTTTATTGCTTTCAATCTACTATATGACTATATTTGAAATGAGTTTCTTACAAGTACCGTATATTTGGATCAGTTTTTAAATCTACTCTTCCACTCTGTCTTTTTATTGGTATATTTATTTGGACCATTTTCTCTACTTGAAAGCTCTCATGCCACTTTTCTGGCCTCCATGTTTTCTGATAAGAATCCCTTCTCATTTGAGTTAATATCTTCTTATAGGTAAGGCGATTCTCAGAATTTTGGGCACACGTGCACACGAGCCTGAAGTGAGTTTTAAGTTGCCTCCATTGACATCCAAGTTTTCTTTAAATTGATATAATTTTCTGCATATACTACCTGTGGTCTGTGAATAAAGATGATTTTCCCTTTTCCTTTCAATGTGGAGATCTTTTCTTTCTTTCATTGGATTAGAAAGAACCTCAAGTACAATGCTGAATGAGGCTCCCATACCATGATATATTTTTTTTATCATACTTAGGTTGTTGTTTCCTACACACAAACACCCAACACAACATCCGTCACAGAAATATCTGCTTCATTTTCTCTCTACTGTTAAAAGTCAAGCCTGGGTACTACACCTAATGAGATGAACATGATGCTCAGAGTTGAAACGACATTAGGATACAAAATGAAGCAAGTTTATTCACTTAAGTCTTGACAGCCTCAAGGCAGTGATGTCAGCATGGAAAACAAAGATCTGAGGAGAGCTATGTGAACACTGGGAAAAGGAGGTGGGTAGAAAAGATCCTTGGTAATAGCCAAGAAGTGAATGATCTTCAAGGTGCAAAACAGAAATTTGTGAGCAAGAAGAAGATGATTTTCATTTCCACAGAGATGTAAACATGGCCACATTACCATGGAGGAATTTTTAGATAAGACAGATGAAGCTAGGTAATGGTGAAGAGTGGGAGAGAACAGAATGTACCACTGAATAGGGGTGGATCTGGGAAAATACATGGAGGAGACACCCATTCCCTGGCTGTGTGACCTACTAGAATTAAAGATGGGGAAATAATGGTGGAGGGTAAGCTTGGAAGGCTATTTAGGGGGTGTTCCAGAAATGTACCCTTTCTTCAACCAGAGTATACAGACCCCCAGCATCCCTCTCCTGGAGACTCAGGATGGTGCATTGTGAGAAGTTTCAGCTGCATCTTGGTGACACCTTTGATGATGTCAGGATGATGCTTTGTGATGTCTACGTCCTCCAGAGCCCCCATTGGCTGGGTTGGCTTGCTGACCTAACAAAGCCCAAGGGTGTGGCAGCCCATTGCCTTGGAGAGGGGTATATATACAGGCAGGTCAGGAGGCCTGGGCTAGACCACTGCGAGGCAAGGCGCTGATACCGTCAAAGATGGCCAGGAGACCACGAGTCTGTGGGCTGTGTGCTCAGCCACCAGCCACAGGCCAAAAGCAGAGGAAGAAGAGGAGGGCCCCGTCGGAATCCAGGTCCAGAAGAAATGTCAAGGTGAGGCGACCCACCCGGCCTCCTCCTCTGCATGCCTGGAGGCCTCCCTCCCAAGACTCCCACCCTGTCCTCATCCGGCCCAACCCATCCCTCAGCCCACACCGCTTCTCATGAAGGCCCTGCTCCCATCTCGCCTCCAGCTTCTCCCCGCAAACCAATGCCCTTCTGTGATCTCCCCGTTGTCCTTCCAGGTCCGAAAGATGTCCCTGAAAACCAGAAAGCACCGTCAAGGGGGTCGTAGAAAGAAGGCCTACCCCAAAGCTCCCTCCTACTCGAGAAAACCCAAGGAGGGGAGAGGACCAGCTGTGTCCAGCCCTCACCACCAGCTGAATGAGGACGTCGCTCAGGATGAGCCAGACCAGGACCAGGGGTGCGTGGAGAAGCCCACGAGCTCCGGTGTCACTCCGAGTACCAGTAATTGAGAGGGAGGCCAGAGAGCTCCGAACTAGGTAGTCTCTAGAGGCCTACCTGAAGGGAAATGCAGAAAGTGGTTTTTACACCAAAGGGTGCAGGATGGTGATGAAATAAAATTAAAGCCACTTGAAATAATGTGTGTGTGTATTCTCTGATGATGGGGAAGGAAGAAGAGGGGATGAGGCAGGTATTTGAGAATGGAGGGGGTGGGTCCTGCAGGGTTGAGGATTAGAACAACAGGTTTATGATGAGTCAGACTCAGAAGGTAAGGACTGGGTTAGGGCTGAGAAATGAAGACAAATTTTCTTCCTAACACTTTTACCCACAGACAAAGGTATTCTGCAATACATGAGTATGTGGAGGCACCAGATTGGAGAGGGTGATGTTCATGTGGTGGCAAGGTTTCCTCCAAATAAAGGTACACAAATTAATAACCTTTCGGACCCCTACCTCATAGTGGTATTTGTTGCATCTCACTCTGTGATGGTGAATTTTACATGTCACTTTGGTGAGCCTATGACACCCAGATGTTTGATCAAATACCTGTCTAGATGTTCTTGTGAAGGTGTTTTTCAGATGTGATTGAATTTAAATCAGTAGACATTGAGTAAAACAGATTATCCTCCATAATGTGGGCGGGGCACAGGAGGCCTTGTGAGTAAAGACAGAGGTCCCATGAAGAGGAAGGACTTCTGCTATAGACTGCCTTTGGGTGGAAGACTGTAACATCAACTCTTACTGGAATTTCTTGCCTGCTTCCCTGTAAATTTAGATTTGCCTTCAATCTTAACGGAACAGAATAGAGACCCCAGAAGTAAACCCTAAACCATGAGCCAATTCTTTACAATAAATCTCTCTTACAGTCTTTCTGTCTGTATCTTTTTATCTCTGTCTATAGACTATGCACATACACACACAAACATACACATGCTGATTATGTTCCTCTACAGAACCATCATACATACCTTATGCTGTAAACAACTAAAGACCCTCAGAAATACCAAACATATTCTGTGAGAAGACAACAACAGCCCTACAATCACTAAAAAATGGTGTTTTGTCATTATAGATACAACACTGCTTAAGTACTTTCTTGTTAAGAAAACTTGGACTTGAACAGTTGCCTAATAAGGCAACGGGAGTAGTCAGCCTCTAGTGCAGGCAGTAAATTGGAGATACTTTTTTGTTTTTCAGATTTTACTATAGGGCATATGCAACTCGTTAGAGAGAGGAAAAGTGAGAAATCACCTTTCAGAGTGATGGTCATGCTACAATCCCTTTTCTTCCATTCTTCTCTTGGGATTTTCAGCATGCACATACATGCACTCAGCATGTTTCTCAAGCTGCTAGGTCTGGGACTTGAATGGTCAGCCATGTTGAGGCAGTTGAATGCCACATAGCCAACTCTGTGGTTGAGTCCATATGCAGTCCACACACTGCATGTGCATCCAAAATCTCGAGAGTGGAGGAGAAGGGATTGTGGCATGGAGGATTGAGGCTTTTGTTGTATCTAAAAAGTTCACTTCTATTTTCTTCTATGTTGTCATCTAGAAGTTGTGTGGTTTTGTGCTTTACATTTAGGTTTATGATCCATTTTGAATTTATTTTGAGAAAAATACTAAGTTGGTATCTCCTTATTGAAGTCAGGGGTAGTTTGACTGGAAAAGGGAAGGAAGCAAGGGAATGACCTTGAACTAATTCCACAGTGGACAGGAGGCCTATAGGGATGCCAGTGAAAGGGCCTTCTCCACCAGCAAATGAACTACCACTAATTTGGGAAGGATGTGTCAAGTTAATGACCCTCCTCCATCAAAAAGGGATTTAGAGCTCTCAAGAAAGGCTTCTGGGTAGCAACTGATCTTTGAATGAGAATGGGGTTACCCAAAATGGAGCCATAGGGAGATGAGCTGAGGGAATCCTGTAGAGGAAAGGCACTGTCTGGATCATTTCATCCATCCAGGAGCTGCTGTTACCCCAGAACCCAGCCCACACCTCCTGGGCTCCACATACTTCTTTTATGCTCTCCTCACTCTTGACAGGGTCTTCAGCAGAATTCAAGAATGCTGATTCTAAAAGAGGTTGACTTGTTGCTTTGTCAGAGATTTCACTGAATGTTTGGATCATTGTCAGATTCACTCTGCCCAGGGCCAACTCAGCTGTTGTGGAGTTTACTTTTTTCTTCAGCTTTAACTATAGTATTAAAGGGATAGTTAGCCTCTCTCGAGGTTGGAATGGGGTATACAACCTGTGATGACTTATTTTTGGTGTCAGGTTGACTGACTTAAGGGGTACCCAGGTATCTGTTGAAGTATTATTTCTGGATGTGTCTGTGAGGGCATTTCCAGGAGAGATTGACATTTGAATCAGTAGACTGAGTGGGGAAGATCTGCCTTTACCCAGTGTGGGTGGGCAGCATTCAATTGGCCAAGCCCAGGTAGAACAAAAAGGCAGAAGAAAGGTGAATTTTCTTGCTTGATCCCTCTCTTCCTAGGCTGGAACACCCTTCTTCTCCTGCCCTTGGACATCAGAACTCCAGGTTCTCTGGCCTTGGATGTCAGGACTTGTACCCACAGTTCCCAGGGTTCTTGGGTCTTGGGCTTTGGACCAAGAGTTCCACCACAGCTTTTTCTGGTTCTGAGGCCTGTAGACTTGAATTGATCCACACTGCTGGATTCTCTGGGTCTCCAGCTTATAGATGGCCTATCGTGGGACTTCTCAGCCTCCATAATTGCATGAGCCAATTCCTCTAATCAACCTACTTTAATATATCTACCTCTCTCTAGATTTAACTATTTGTTCTGTCTCTCTGGAGAATCCTATTACACAGCCTCAGAGGTGATGGTGGAAAGCTTAGACGAGAAAGCTCAGCTTCTACACCTGGAGACAGCTGGGAACTGAGTTTCAGCTCTTAGAAGGACCTCTGGGATTTTGCTAGTGTAGCCCATCTGAAATAGAAAAAAGGCTGGGGATGGTTTTCCTTTTGCTGGGGGTGGCGGAGAAGAACAAGGAGAATGACTGCCCGAGGCTCCTTCTGAACACCATATCCACCTACATGCCATGAATGTGATCTTCAACTAGTGGAGACTGTCCCAGACTGGGGAGGTGATTTGCTCAGCTGGAAGGATAAATTAGAGTCTTCATGTGGAGGAAGTAACTTCCTCTGGAGGCCAGAAATCCCTCCTTAAGGAATGACATATATTCTCACTTAAGTATGGCAGTATTTGAGAACCTCAGTGTATGTTGCTGGTTTGTGTGCCAGAGTTAGACATGAGAAGACTACTGCAAAAGGAGAGCATGAGTACCTCTCAGTGAGAAGAGGCGATGGCAACATTCCTTCCAAGACTAAGGGAAACTGCCTGTGGTTGTCATCAGCACTGTTCTATGATATGTGTGGTTCACCCCTTCTGGGCACGCAAAGGAATGCCTTGTTTCTTCTGAGTTGAGTCAGGCTGTGCTATTAGTTCTGCCTACTGAGTTGTGAGTGTAAGTGAGGTGTATTCTTCCTGACTACAGTATTTAACTAGTAGTATGAGGCCCCCTGCTCTCCCTTTCTTTGCTGCAAAGATTGTACAAGCACAAATCCATGAAGCCACTCTCATCTTGTCCCTGAGTGGCTGCAATATGCAGAAGCTCCCCTGATGACTGCATTAAACACATCATGTGAGATGGACATAAACATTTTCTTGGGATCAGCAGTTAGCGTAATGGCTATGTCGCTGGGCTCCCATGTTGACTGTGGTTCGAGTCCTGGACCCAGTGGCTTAAACTCACGCCGGGCGTGTGTGCATGTGTGCCCAAGATCCCGAGAGGAGAATGGAGGAGAAGGGATTGTGGTGTGGCCACCCCCCCGGGGGGTGATTTCTCGCTTTCTGTCTCTCTGTTTCTCTCTGTCTTTCTGGCAAGTGCACGCGCCCTAGAGCAAAAACCTCTCCAAAATAAATAAATAAATAAATAAATAAATAAAACAGTAAATAAACATTTTCTTTTTAGGGATTTGGGGTTTGTCACCACAGTGGCAGCTAACCTCTCCTGACAGACTAGCCAGTACCAGATTGAACATTTCCAGCAGCTGCATGAGCAGATAGCTCAGACCTGTCCCAGATACACCAGTGCCCTTTGCTCACCTTGCACTTATGACCATATTTTTGGGGGGAGGGGGCAACTCTTTATGACCAGTTGAAGGAGGGAAAGGGCTCCAACTGGTTCATGGATAGGATGTTTCAGTATGAGGGTACAAACTGAAAATGAATGGCACTGCATCTCAGGCACACTTGGGGGTAGCCTTGAAAAAGAGTGGCAAGGAAAATTTTCCCCAACGGGCAGAGCTTTGGGTGGTGTATCTGACCTGGGGCCCAATGGGACTGACAACAACTGACCCTGAAGCCTAGTGGATAAGAGAGCTGGACCGCATGTGATCTGTTATGGTTCAAATTTTGGCCTATGCCAGATATGTGTGGGTGCCTCAAATCCTGATGGAATGGAGAAATAGAGAGAAGGAGTTGCAGCATCACCACTGCCCACTGGATGCTTTCTCCCCTTCCTTCTCGCTGTCTCTGGCAAGCTCAAGTGTACTCTGGAAATTTAAAAAAATACAGAGGAAAAAAAGAAGAAAGAATTGGGCTGCTAGCTGTCCAAGAACTAGGAAAGGAAAGGACTGGAAGAGGATGTTAAATAAGCAGGGTGTTGCCCATGGGAACAGTGTATTTCAGACAGAAGCAGGAGGGAGCTGGAGTCTGCCACTTGCCAACATTTCTGACCCCTCCTCCATGTGAAATGAATGGGAGACTTTCTAAGAAGTTTGCGTGTTTCTGCTCCTTTCATTCCTCCTTGAGAAAATTATGTTGGAAGATTTTTCCCTTCTTTTGGTTTATTTCTTTTGCCCTTTGAACTATTTTTCCCAGCCAGAATTTTGGTCTGTACATGTAGTTGGGCCCAGATAAAAAAGATACAAATACCAAGAGAGAAAAACACGGAAAGAAATTGGAACTGGGTAATCTGGAGTCAAGGCTGCAGAGCTGGGTTCTGTTGCAGCAAGTCTTAGCCTGGCCATCAGGGAAGGTCATGTTCCCATTCTGACAACGATGCCTTGTGCAGCCTCTGAGCTGCTTCCAGACCACTGGACAGAAATTCATTGGAGTGCCATGGCAGACAGGTCTCTTATCCCCTGTTGCTTGTAAATACACTGGTATGAAATATGCTGAAGGTTATTAAAAGAATAAAGAAGCCTGCCTCAGCCCTGTATTCCTTACTGACTCCCATCCTTGAGACGGATCAGGAGGAGAGCTTGGGAGAAACCTAAATAGGGGAGGCAGCACTGTACCGGGTTGTGGAAGAAGCTGGGCCAAGATGGGAGTCTGGGGAGAGAAGCCTTGCTGAAAGCCTGGGAAGCTGTGGCAAGAGCCTCTTCGAAGCTGGGGAGAGCGAGGGGTAGCACACTCCTCTCCCCCCCACGTCTCCTAGAGAATTGCATAGTTATGCAGGCAGCAAAGGACAGTGGAGGAGGTGGCAGTGCCAGGCCCATTCAAGGGTGACAAGCTCCACCTGTGGTCCTGGGCCCCCTTCAGAATATGGCTGGTTGGCACAAATTCGGTCCGCAGCAGCACATGTGCCAGGAATCCCACTCCACCCCACTCCTAGCCCTGCTGTCTGCATTTTCCCCTCTAGCATGTACCTATGACCCCTCTGATGTGGTAAGCTTGTAGCAGCAGGAAGGCTGCCAGGAGTTGACAGGGTGACTTTTGCCTCTCAAACCATCATAAAAGAGTTGGTGGGAAGGTCAAGTGGGCAGGCTGTACTGCAAAGGTTAGCCAGCGAGGACTGCCAGTGACAATATCCAGTGAGCGAGACACTGAGCATGTGCACCTTAATGGGGTGTTCTGCAGCCAGTGAAGCCTTGAGGTGAGCATCAGTGGACAAATGGACTTGGGAGCCCAAGTACAGTGAAGGAGACCAGGAAGGCCAGCAGCTGCTAGTAAGAGTCAGAACACCGAAGAGGGGCTATGCAAGAAACTTTCGCTCCTGTATGCCCCAGCTCGGAACTGGGAGCAGACCAGGAAAGCAGCCCCTTCAGGGGCGTGCACAGCCCCCCCTCATCCCCAGGGCCTGCTTAGAGCACAAAGGAGCCACATAGGAAGTCACTGGGTTATGATTACTGCTGCTACTCTAAGCTTTTCACCAAAGGTGCTTGGAATGCACTAATGAATGTGGGTCACAGTGAGGATCGCCTACACCATCCATGGGGTGTTCGAATGGGACTCTGCAAACATTTTTTTTGGTGATAATATGTGTACGTGTGCATAATCTGAGTTTTCTCATGCACGATCCCCTTTTCCCCAGCCCTCTGTTTCCTCAGACTCCTGGGTCCCTGTACGTGCGCCTGCCAAGAACCTGTGGCAGTCCACGTGGCTTCCAGTCTCACAGAACCCTTACTCTACCTCACTATGGCAGCTGGGCCTCTCTGAACACTCTGAACCTCAGTATGTCCTTTCCCCATCCCCACTGGGCTTCCTTGGTCTCTCTTACTGCACATTTGCATCGGCAACAATGATTGTTAAAATCACTTGTTCTTTATAAAGACTGCCCACCTCAGTACCTCATAAAGTATAACTAAATGTCCACCTTGTAGTTCAGCTCCACTACTTGCTCTGTTTTAAAATTTTTATTTCAAATGATTAAGGATGGCTTGTGCAAAAGCATCAACTAATTTTGACTGTGCTGTTGCTAACTCCCCTCCACTTGAAAACCACGGCTTCAAATGTCCTAGGTTATGAGGAGACCGATGCACATGAGTAGGAAGGCCACAGTGAGTGATGGGAGCCAGAGGCTTCCTGAGCTGACAGACGTCTCATGTGGCACCTTTCAATCCAGTGGAGAAGAAACAAAATGACCCATCAAATATTTGCCATTAGATATATTTATTTTTCCGTGTACGCTATTTACATAATTTTTCAGAAACATAATTTTATGTTTCTACATGTTTTACTTTTTTGAAGTCAGGACCTGTCAAGGTCTTTTTCATGCAAAAATGTACATTAAAGAGGAAAAATGGGGTGCCCAGTCACCTTGCGAGGCGCTGCTGCTCTGTGCCCTTTGGGGCCCTCTGTGCCTTGCGGGTCAGGCTGTCCAGATCCCTGGGTCTTGGTTCTCCTCTTTTCTTGGTTTTCACTGAAGACCTGCATGTGTGTGATTTGACTGGATGTCATCTGCTTCCAGAATGTCACTGGCTTGGCTGACTTCCGAAGAATTCCCTGGCACTTTGTAATGTTGGGCCCCATGTCCAGTTGTGCTGAACTCAGGCACCAGCTCTGCTGCTGACTACTGACCCCAGGAATGCAGTCTGGCAAGATGGTGGGAGCAAAGTCTCACACAAATTGAGTCAACAGAGGTGACTCAGAACAACTGGGGCTACTTCATAGTTTAAGCATATTGAGGATACACTTTAACACCCTTACCCCTCCCTCCCCTGAAAACCCAACACTGATAATATAGATTTTCATACTGATCACAGGACACTACCACAAACACGAATTCACTGCACTTTTTGTAGGACAAGACACAATTTCCTTTGATGCTGGATAGTGGAATACCTAGAAAGTCACTGCTCATCACCACAAGTGGACTACCATGCAGGTGGGTTGCATTCATTAGTTAACAGCTCAAAGGGTTAGCTCTTGTATTTACAGAATAAGGAAATCCTCCTTAGGAATGGCCACACTCTCAGCAAAACTCAGCTCTAATACGCGATTATTTTGCAGCCTTGCTATTAACGAGATAATATGAATTGTAAGAACACATTTGACAAGCTGTGAAGATCCAACAGATTGTCTGTTACCTCTGCAAAGGCACTCTACAGTGGCTGATAGCATGGACAAGAACTTGATAGGAAACATGTCACATATCTCCACAATAAATGGCACTTTGGAAAGACAGAGGGTGTCCTTCCTGTGGTAGTGGCAAAGAGAAATTCTAGAAGGAGGTTATGAGAGAGCAAGAAAGGGAGGTGTGAAGAGGAGTAAAGGGGTGGTACCATCCCAGACTCAGGGAGGCCCTTCCCTCGGCCAGGTGCCACATTATCAAGCACTCTAATTGCCTGGGGCTAACAAAGGTTCCTGGCTGTACCCCAGGAGCACACCCACAGTCACCTGGTGTGAGGGAGAGTGGAAGGGGTCAGAGGCAGCTAGCTGGGTGTGCCTGAACAGCTAGGGACAGCTGAGGATGGGCTCAAGGATGCAGACTAAAGACCACAGCAGCATGGCAAGGGGAGACCTGGCAACTTTCCAGTCAAAACGACCACATCCATGCTTCAAGTTCCTGAAAAGGTGTCATTGCCAAGCCTCCACCTCACCTTGACATTGAAACTCACAGAGCACGAGTGGCAGGAGAGTTCATACCTCTCACTGTAGCACATTAGGGCAAGGAACCGGCTCTGAGGGCTGCTGACTAGGTTGAGCTACATGTATCTACAGGGGTATTCACAACTGGCCTCTCTGCCCTTCTTCAGTGCTGAGAAGTCTTCCTGCTGCCAGACAAATCTGATGACCCTCTTCTTGTTCCTCCTGCTCCAACCTCCCTTGATGACTTCACCATGGGCGAACTGTTTTGTCCCTCATGGAGCTCAAAACTCCTCCAGGGTTCTGGAGACCCAAATCCAAGCCAACTGACCAAGGTTTAGGCTTAGGAAGCCAGCCTTTCAATAGCCGTGTTGGGAGCCCCAGAAAGCAGCCACTGCTCTCCTTTCAATCTAGATCTCTCTTGCTTTTTGCTGTCATCCAAAAACACTTGTGGGAACCCTCCTGTGCATGCGCATGTGTATGGCCATGTGTGTATGTGTTCACTGTGTGGAGGAGGGTGAATTCTGGTTGTTCCAGAAGGGCCACCAATGGGGAACACATGCTTTCAGGTGTATTTCCTTTACATGCCCATTCAAATCAGGTATGCAGACATGCACTGATACATATGCATGCAAAATACACCCATGTGTGTACACACAAGCACACATATACAGAAGTTACCCTTTTATGGGGTGCACACACAAACATGCTTCCACACATTGCTGCAGATACATGTCTATACACACCCATATAGATGTATACCATAGACATAGTGCTGTACAGCTCCTCAAATGACTGTGTGTGTACCCAGAGCTGCCATGGTACACATACACACACATCCCAGGTATACACAAAAACACAAACGTAGAAGCCCAGTTAAAAGGGTGGGTGGGGAGAAGAGCAAGCAGCTGCAGGAGAGGCTGTATGGAGAGGAAGGACTAACAGGTTGAGTCCCTGGCAACATCAAAGCTCACTCCCTCACCACCTCCATCAGTGAAGTGGAGCTGTTGGCAAGTTCAAGTGCAGGCCAATTCCACTTCTGCTGGCAGCCCTGCTGGGTTCTCCATTTGCCTGGTTCAAGCTCACTGGCTAGTCAGTGCCCTACTCCTGTAGAGACACTCCAGGTGAGGGACCTGACAGGTAAACTCTGCAGGAGCACCTCCTTTTCAAAGGGGAGGAGAGGAAGGGGGAAAGGCTCAGGGGAGAGAGTGAGGAGGAAATGGAGAAGGAAGAGCAGGTGGGGGCAGCCCTACCACTCACTGGCTGCATGTTGTCAAGCATGTTTTTATCTTGGAACACTGAGGACAATGTGCTTTGTCTTCCTTGGCTCACAGGACTCCTGTGAGGGTCCAGCAATGTGACGGGTTGGCAAACTTGTGACACCAGACCAGTAGAAAGGATTAGTATGTGGAGCCACAAGAGCTATTCATCTGCTATTTTAGATCAGGTGGTGAAACAGCAAATCTGATCTTTCTCAGCTCTGGTGCTTAATCACCAAGTACCTTCTTTGTGACTCCTGATCAACTCAGCAACTGATAGAAAGCTAACTCCTGACTTAGATATGTTCAGACCCTATTGGCAAACATTCTGAAGCAGAAATAAAGGCAAGAGAAATTCCCTCCAAATCAACCTGTGCAATCTCCAACCCTATATCAGCTCTTCCTCCTGCAAGCCCCTGCTGGAAACATGCTCTTACCTGTTCACATTCCCCTCCCAACTCCTCCCCTACAAAATCACACTCAAAATACAACAAAACGAGTGGGGAAAGGCACTTACAAATGCTCCCCAAAATTTACAGGCAAGACTCAGATCCCTTCTGGGTCCTCCAAACACTTCCAGGGGCTTTTCTATGCTTATTAGCTGTTGGAAGTGTTTGAAAAGGTAAGCCTCTTCCAGCAGGAAGGAAATCAATGTGCTAGTGACCTCTAACAACTTCTCAATCCCTTCCCTTTCAGCCAAACATGTCCTTTCCAACTATGTCACACCTTGAGTGTATAACTGATTAGACTGCCCAAATAATCACAAAATAAAATAAACAGAGGAAAGTGGGAAAAACAGAACCCACAGGAACTGTGGAAGGAGCATAGCCCGTGTCCCTGGTGCTCTGGGGCATTGGAGCCTAGTAGATATGGTACGCCCAGTAAATGATGTTAAACAACCCAAAAGCAAGAGGGAAGAGGAACCGGGACCACCTGTCGACCTTAGGGACATAGTCAGGGGTAAAGAGCTTGAAGGAGAACCCTTCACTGAAGGAGCACCCAGGGCTTGGGGGGCAACTGTCCTCAGACTCTGAGCTACTATTCTTCTCTTGGCCATAGGCCATGAACACCTCATCACTAAGGCTCCAGACACTGTCAGCATTACACTTGAGTTGCCCCTCAAAGCCAAGGCAGCTGCCTTTGATACTGATATCATCGCATAAGCTACGGATCTCATCGAGGTCACAGCTTGCTTCCTGCACACATCCTTGACCTTGGTGAAGCACAGACTTCCCACCGGCGCCATGGCCCTCATCTGAGCTCAAGCTCTCTTCAGAGTCTTCGTGGTCATGGGTGTCAGCATGCCTGTGGGCCTCAGCACGGTTGCGGATTTCAGTAGGGATAATACTGTCATCGGTCTGGAAACCGTTCAAGTGAATGCTATAGCTACGCTGGGCCTGCTCTGAGGTGGAGGGGGGCTCACTTGGGCTTTCTCCAGTGGCCAGCTGGGCCTGCTCTGAGGCGGACATCAAAGAACCGAGGCTTTCTGGGCTTGCCAGGGGGGCCAGAGCTGGGCTGGTGGGAAGAGAGCCGATTCCATCTTCCACGTTAATCAGGCCATCCTTTGAGGAGATAATGGATAGGCTCATCAGTTTCATCGGTTTTATACCACCTAGATGGAAATGCACTGGGAGGGAGGGAGGAGGGGGGATTCCTTATTGGAACTCGCAATGTTACTGCTGGTCTCTTTGACAGACAGAGCCATCTCCTCTTGGGGTCTCTGGTGTTCAGGGGGCTGAGGAAAGGACCACGAGGCTGTTAGCATGCAAGGGAGGGCAATGCAGCTGCCAAGCTGGTGTCTCCCTGGGAGCTGCTGCACCCTCGGGGGTGCTGTGTGGTAGGTGGATGGAGGCCTGCCCAGGCAGGTAAGGCTGGGTTCCCTGGGAAGGAGGGTGCAAAGGAGGGAGGTTGCTGGACATTAACGCAGTACCCTGTAGCAAAAGCCTCAGCACAGCCGGGCAGTCGGAAGTGCAAGGAAGGAGTAGTAGGCAGGCCAGCATCTCTGGTGTCTGTCTTCCTTTCAGGCGCCCTGTGCTCACCTTCCCTTCTGGCCTCATCGCCTGCCCTGGGAGCATGCAAAGTGGGCCACTTTGGTCCAAAGGTCTGGAGAAATCTAGCTCTGTCACTAGCCTTGTGACCTTGGACAATGATCGTCTACAAAGGAGTGTTGACAAATGGTCCTACTTCTTTATTATCTGCTGTGTGTGTGTGTGTGTGTGTGTGTGCCACAAGCGTGTGCTGCGGGTGCGTGTGCGTGAGGGCTGAAGGAATTAAACGGTGTGAAAGGGCCAACTGCTATGCCTGGGCTCAAGAGGTGCTCAAGGAAAGCCGATTGTCAGTCAAAAAGTCAAACCTGCACGTTTCCCACCACCACTTCCTGGTAGCGGTAGCGGGGAACTCTTCGGGGTCTCCTGTGTCGCCTGTGACGCCGAGGTCTTCGGTTATAGAAAAGGTAGTTGATGTAGACGTACTCCAGCAAGGACAGGAACACAAAGAACAAGCACACCAGGATATATACGTCGATGGCCTTGATATAGGAAACGTGGGGGAGTCTATCCCGCAGATGGGAGTTGATGGTGGTCAGGACAAGCATTGAAGACAGGCCTGTAAACAACACAGTGCAGGCTCAGCCTCCTTGCTGGCTGATGTTCTTGGCAAGCCACGGAGTCCATAGGAAAGGGAAGCGAGGCCATGTCTGGGGTGGAGAGGCCTCTCGGCAAAGGCCTTCAGCTCTGTGGTCTTAGTGCCTTTGCTGAAGTGTTCTCTTTGCTCTTTCTCCCCCATCTCTAAATCCCACCTGTGCTTCTTATGGTTTGATGACTTCCGACTGTTTCTAGGGTCAGTCCCAAATCTCTCCTCATGGCTTCATGGTCACTCACACTTCCAACCCCATCATGTCCTATGACAGCCCCTTCCCCATTCTGCCTTCCAGTACACAGTTCTTCCTTTAGCCCTGGGGAAGGTCTTAAGAGCCCTAAAATATTACACAGATGTCACATGAACAGAAAGGTTTAGTCCAGAATGTGCTCTTAAAGAGCCAGCTGAGGAGTCTGCCCCAAACCTGGAGAGGCAGACGCCAGCCCCGGATCTGGGATACGTCAGCATCCTGCGGGGCGGCAACAAGCAAACTGGGAGCCTCTCTTAGGCCCCCCTTGGTACTGCTCAGAACCCTGTCATGGCTCCCCACACTCACACGCGATGTTCACCATCTTCTCACCTGTTTGGGCATCTTTCTGCTGCTCCCCTCACCTCCCAAGTGCCTATCCCAGGCACCCTGTGATTTAGCCCCCCTTCAAGACCCCTATGCTTTTAACTTGAGATTTCCTCTTTTGGGGAATGTCAAGCCTTGTGTCTGTGCCTCCTGCAAGCCCTCAAACCCACTTTGAGCAACTTTCCTGGCACAGTTTTGGCCACAGTCCTGGGTCACCTTCCCCATGGACTCTGAGGGCTTGCATCTTTGCCCACTGCTAGACGCTCCTCGGCAGTTGCTCTGGAACCCTTCTGCTTCCTAGTAGGCCATTTTGATATCTCACTTAATGTCTATTGCATTGCCTTTCCTATCTACTTTGATGACTTGCCCATTTATTACATATTCAATAAATAAGAACTCTGGCACTCTGGGCCCAGTGTGCCCAGGTTCAGCCCTGATGTTTTCGTGCATGTGTCTCTAATGTCCATGTCTCCACTGGGGGCTGGCTGAGCTGATGCCAATGCCCACTAGAGAAACCCTTTTTCCCTGTCTGTGCATTGCACAGTGCTTCAGGCATCCCTTCCTTATCCTCAACTTTTCTCTGAACAAATTAACCCAAGTTCCTCCCTGAGACAGAGACAGGACCTACCAAGCGTCACCCTGGCTGCAGAGGAATCATAGTCCATCCAAAACGATATCCAGGAGAGAATCGTGGTGAGGACAGTGGGCCAATAGACCTGCACTAGGTAGCCATTAACTTCCCTCTGGACCTGGAACTTCAGTATCAGGCGCATGTAGGAACCTGGCAAGGAGATACACTGGCATCATTGTGGCGGGGCTGAGGGGATTTATAGGGTGGGGCAGGACATGATGAAGGATGAAGAGAAGTGGGGAAGCTGCTGGGCACTTTGGCATCTGATACTCCATCCAGAAGCATCCAGCCTGGGCAGGCTGCAGATCTGGCCCCACTTGCTGCACCAGCAGCAGATAACAATGACATATCTCTGGAGGCCCAAATGGCATGACATCTCTGGCTCTCTCTCCCTTCCTGACTTGTGCCATGTTAGCTGAAGTTTTGAAATGGAAGAGACAAGAGATGTTTTCAAGATGCAAACAATTAGAGGGTGGGAGGCAGCCCTGAGAGGAGCAAGAATCCTTAAAGTCTGCAGAGTGCTATAAGACTGGCCAAGGGCATCCATGCCATCCCTCACTGGCAGAGAGTGAGCCACTCGGGATTTATCAAGAGAGGCAGGAAGGTGTCTATAACCAGAGGGAAATAGGAAAGGAGGCAGCAGAGAGTGCACAGCTCAAAGGCAGAGGCCTCCAGGAGTTTATGGGGATGGAAACGGGACAAAGGGCAGGAGAGAAGGAAGGAGTCAGAGCTACCTGTGTAGAAATACACCTCCTTGCTAGTAACTGTCCTCCCCAGGAAGGTGAACTGAGGGATCAGCAGCTCTTCAGTCATCTGGACAGCATCCTCGTCTTCCCAGAATAATATGATGTCTTCAACTGTGTAGCCGTCTGGAGAGGGGAGAGGAACAGAGTCAGTCTCAAGAACAGGCACAGGCAGATTTCACTGGAGCCACCTGTGAAAACTAAAGGAAGGTTGGAACTTACAATATGGGGGGGGGTGTTTCCTCTGCTTGCTGAGTCTGAGCACAGGGGTAAGGGGGATTTGGAAAGAGCACTCTCCCTTGGGAGTTTCTTAGCCAGAAAGGAAAGCGCAGCAAAGAGATGCTACAAGACCTTGGAAGGCACATAGGGGACGCACCCACATGGCCTCAGCCTTACAGAGGGTGCGCTACTGTTCATCCTACCCTCTGCCTACCTATCCGGCCATCTGTCATCCACCTGCTTGGGAGAGAGAGAATTAGGCGAGGGGAGTCAATCCTGCCTTGATTTCCTGATTGCCCACAGTCCCAGGTAGGGAGGAGGTCCACAGGAGACACACGTACAGCTCTCCACCTCCAGCTTGCAGTCCTGCTTGTCCAGAGGGAATTTACGCAGATCCAGGGAACAAGCTGCTGTGGCGGTGAGTCTGCAAAGCAAAACAAAAAGGAAGGCAAATGTGAGTTTCTGAGAAAACTGCGGGAGAAGGAAGAGTAACCCCAAGGGCTGACCTATGTGCAGGGCAGAGAGGGAATCTGTATGTGGCAAAGGAACCAAGAGATCTGGCTTGGCTTAGACAAAGAACAGATGTCCTTCCAGGACAGAAAAACGCAGGGGGTCAGGGTGGGAAGGGCCCTGGAGGAAGGTGAGCACTGAGGCAGAAAGGGGCCTGTGCTTGGAAAGAAGCTGCAAGGCCACCAAGAGCCCTGTGTGCTCCCCTGCAGCAACTGAGGCTCCAGAGCCCATGTGGCGTGCAGGTGTGCAGCATGCAGGTGTACAGTGTGAAAAGCCGCCCAGGCCCACTCCCGGTCACATCTGCACACAAGGCAGTGTGTAGCTGTAGGCACAAAATGGATAGACGGGATGAACACCTCCAAGGTGGCCACGAATGTGTCGGCAGTACAGCTAGTGTACAGGAAGTTTAAGTTGCCCTGTAGAAGGCCACAAGAGGAATCTGAGGAGGGGTATTGGAGGAACTGGGGAAGTGGAGACATGACTGTGGGAAAGAGGATAATGACAAAAGCCCACTACAGCCTCAGCTGGGAGGCTTGGTCCCATTCTTATCCTGCCCTTCCCATCTGCTAACTCCAACCTAGCCCCCTTTGACCCCTGAAGCAATTTCCATTGTGTACATTGTGTAAGGGGTGTGTGTGTGTTTCTCTCCCTTCTATAAATGCTCCATGGGACATTTATCATTCACGGACCCTTTAAACACCGGTGACCAGTGGTCTGTTCTCTGAAAGCTTTTGTCCATGCAAAAGTGGATGGAGAGGGGCCAACAGGTGGTGTGGTGGTTAAGGTACTGGACTCCCATGTGGCTGACCGTGGTTAGAGTCCCAGACCTGGCAGCTAGTTTTCTTTCTTTCTTTCTCTGTCTCTCTCTGGTGAGCACACGTGCCCTACAGCAAATAAAAATTAAAAAAATAAAATAAAATATTCTTTAAAAAAAAAGTGGATAGAGAAATAAGATAAAGGGATGGAGCAATAGCCCTGCAGAAAAAGAGAAACCTAGAGAACAGATCTGTCAAAACTGCAGGAGTTAAAGCCTTGAAGACATTTCCCGGAGACACTGCTGAGGTGAACTGACCTCTCACACATCTTTCGAGGCGGGCTGGAAATGGTGATGCTGTGTTTACCTGCCTTGGCGACTGCTGTGTTGTCTATAGACCAGCCAGGAGTCCCAATGTGAAATACAGAGAGATGCGGCCAGACACCCTCACCACACACACCCTGCCTGCCCCTCTCCTGCCCCCTGTGCATGATGCAAATATGACCAATGGTAGAGGTTGGTCTCCTTCCTTAACTGCATTTGCTGCATGGGCTTTGGTGCCCAACTGTCCCCCACTTCCCATTGCACAGAAGAGAAAAGACTCAAAGGATAACAACAGAATGTCCACAATGCAAAGGTGGAGGGAGAGGTTGTTCAGTGAGGGAATCAAGGAGGATGTCTTGATCAAGAGGGAATTTGAGTTACAGGGTGAAGGGTGGCAAGGTTTCAACCCAAGATAGGGGGAAAGGCCACTCCAGATAGAGGAACAGCAGAAATCAAGGTGTGGCGACAGGACAGCCAAGGGGGGTCTGTGGGAAATGGAAAGTTCCTCTCTGGCTACTGGGCAGGTGCACGAGGCAGACGTGGAAAGCAATGGCTCTTCCATGTGTTCTGTAGAGTGGGATGTTCAGCAGGATGAAGGACGTTCACTGGGACGCCCCTGGGCACTAGGGAGACTCACCGGATGCCATACCGCACCGTCCCATCTGGGTGAAGCTGAAACATGCGATTTTCCGTGGTCACCTCATGCAAGAAAGCATCCTTGCTATTCAGAAAGTAGCAGTCCGGGACCCACAACATCTCATGCAGCCGAGAGTCCAGGCTCAGGTTCAGGTTGGTCTCGTGGTATGCTAAACGTGAGTCTTTCCAGGTTTGATGGAAAAACATCGTGATTGTATAGTCCTGAGAAGAGGAAGTCAAAGTCCTGTAAGTCAGGTGGTCTAGCTCTCTGACCTGTGTGTGCATGTGTGTGTGCATATATGTGTGCGTGTCTGAATGCAAGTGCATGACATCAATCATGAACAGAAATAATAAGTGCATAAAACATGCACATTAAGAAAGAATAAAATGACCCTTGTGTAATTAAAATTCAGGTTAAGAAAGAGAACATTACTAGTAATTTTCAAGTCCCAACGTGTCTCTTCCAGAAGAAACCAATACCCTAGATTTTAAGATGAGATTTCTCTTGTTTTTGTTAGTTTTATTGCCTACATATATATTTCTAGAAAACAAAATGCTTCATTGGAACTATGCTTTAAATGTTATCTGAATGGAATTGTGCTATATGTAGCTATAATTTCCTTCTTTCCTTCAACATTGCAAGGGGGCTTCCAAAAGTTCATAGAAATCGAATTAAAGTACAAATGTATTTCTGTGCAAAAAACTTTGAAGTCCATGCAGCTTTTTTTCTTCAAATATGCACTTTCCATGAACGTTTGGAGGCTTCCCTCCCCCCACCACTCCCCCACCCCCACCCCACCTTGTCTGCTGAGAGCTAGAATGAACAGCACGCCTACTGTGCCAGCCACTGGTGAGTGTGTA
This sequence comes from Tupaia tana, assembly GCA_026018925.1. NCBI lineage: Eukaryota > Metazoa > Chordata > Mammalia > Scandentia > Tupaiidae > Tupaia > Tupaia tana. Next base: position 2,905,206 of record JAKSZU010000009.1, read on the forward strand.
ACAGGTTTTCAACGCTGTTGATTTTGCATTTCACTGATTAACAAGGTGAAAGATCTTTTCATATGTTTATCTGCTGTTTAGTTTTCTTCACAACTGAAATGCCATTCACATGTTTTGGTCATTTTTCTATTGATTTAAAAAACCATTTTTATTACTTCACAGAAATGATGTACATTTGAGTATTAGTTCTTTGTGTTGCAAATAGTCCCCTCTGACTTATCCTTTCACACTTGTTAGAGTAGTTTTGATTTTGTTTTTCAAAACAGAAGTTCCCGAAGTTTTGGCTAAATGAAATTTTAATATAGTTGAAATGATCAGTATTTATTCTTATCATTTGTGTTTTCTGTGTCTTTAAAATAAATCCTTCCTTATCCCAAGACCAAAGATAGTGTCCTCTATTAGCTTTGAAACGCTTCATAAGCCTGTTACTTTTAAGTTTATAATCCATCTGTAACTGAGTTTTCAGATAACAGTAAGATGCAGGGGTTCCATGGACTAATTTTTTTATTCCAGGTGGCTGTATTTTCCATAACTTACCCTGTCCCTCTGTGTGAGTCCTGGACACAGGTTCTGACACACCTAGAGTTGGCTCGTGACCCTTCTGCTGCATCCCCCACTCCCAGCTCCATGGCTGAACTGACAGACTTACCATGTTCTTTTCTGAAATCTGTTCAATGCTGGAGACATAGATAGATACTTTCACAGGCACAGGGGCACCTACGGTACAGGAGGACACTGTTACATGAGCAGTAAGATAGAGGATAAGAGTAGGGACTCAGGAACACACATACACACACATAGACATGGTCAAAATACACATACACATATGAACATGTTCACATATTCATTCACACACAGGCATGTTCATTTATGCTATCATGCCCACAGATACATGGGCACATGTATTAACACATGTGCACTCACAAACATGCTTACACGTGCACTCACAAACATGCTCACATATAGGACCATACTCAAACCCACTCGTTGTATATGAATATCCTCACAGCACACATGCTCACACCCTCACACATATAAACATGTTTATACTCATTAGAACACTCATTTGCTCACACATGAACATGCTTTTGCACATGAGGACACAGGCACATCACACAATATATGAACATGCTCACGTACTCACATCAGTACAACTAGTTCACGTATGTGGATGAGCTCACAAATATACTAACACATGAGCAGGCTCCACAGACACTCACCTATATTCACCCCCCACACACATACTCTAGTACATGCATGTGCTCACACATTCATTTACCCAGAAACATGGTCACACAGTCACTGGCACATTCACAAACACATTCTTACACACTCACACTTCCACACAAACACACTCATACTTGTTGACACAGTGCACTCACGCACTCACTCCCACAAAAGAACTCACCAGCTTCTACGTACCTACTTACATACACTGACTCACCTGTGCATGTTCACACATCCATACACAGGTGTACTCACACATTCACTCATGCAAACTTATAAACATGTATGCTCACATACTCATTTGCACATGAACACTCACACACTCACACATACATTTTCACATAGTCACACACACATGCTCACACATTCATTTTTCACAAAGTAACATGTCTGTGCTACCTTGTGCTTGTAAATTTACTGCCATACAACATACTGAAGCTAGTGCACTCATGTATGAACACATGGATTTACTCATAAACATGGACATGCTCACATACACATGCACTTACACATTCATACAGAGGCACATGCTCACACATCGATTGTACATGAACATGCTCACATGCACTCACACATAGGTACACATCCACTCATTTACACGTGAACACCTTCACCATTTGCTTGCATGTTATCACACTCACAGCATTCACTTCTACACAGCAGGCTTACATGCGTACATGTGCTCACACATTACTTCTCCACTCTCAACCACACAAATATGATTCCACATTCACTCATATGCAGACATGCTCACAGACACAGGTGCAGAGCTCACAGGAGCACTCACGCATGGACATACAAACATTCTCACACACTCACTTGCTCACACGCAGCCTGAATCTTGGCTCCTTGGAGACTCATCGCTTTGCAGTTTTTGTCAGGAAGGTACTTAGAAAAGAGTGCTTCATGCTGTGTTTTCTCTTTATTTTGCCCTGACCCTGTCCTTTCATCATGTCATGAACCAGGCTGTGCTCTGAGTGCTGTGAGGTCAGTGCTGTCAAGATCCCCATTTTACCATGGAAACCATGGCTCAGAGAGGGTAGACGACTTATTCAAGATCACACAGCTAGCAAGTGCCAAAGCAGGTTCAGACCCTGAATTTGTGTGCCTATGTCAGTGGGCATGAGAATGAATGTGTGAGCATACTCATGCGTATATGAGAACATGTCGATGTGTGAGTGTGTTAATGTGTATCTGTGAGTGAATGAATTTATAAGTGTGTGCTTGTGAGCACGTTTATGTGTGTCTGTGGATACATGACTGCTAATCAATGTGTGACTGAATTTATGAGTGTTAGCATATTTGCGTGTGAGTAAATCTGTGAGTATGCATGTGTGTATATGGATGTATAAGCATATTTGTGTATGAGAGAATTTGTGTGTTTATGTATGGAGTTGGTAAGTTTACTGTAAGTGAGCATGTTCATGCATGTGAACATATCAATGTGACTGTTCAACAGTGAGAGTGAATTTGTGGGTTCACATATGTGGTATGTCTGTGTGTGAAAGAATGCATGGTCATGTTCGTGTGTGTGTGGATGTGTGAGTGTAAGTGAATGTGCAATCGTGCTCATGTAGGTGTGTGTGTGAGTAAAGTAATGAGTGTTCATGTGAGTGAGTGATGTGAGGGTGCCTCTGTGTGTTCATGTGTATGACTATGTGTGTCAGTGTCTTTCCTCTGATAGGACTTGAATGTGGTGCACGTAAGTGGGCAGACACTGTGAGCAGATACAGCATCACTGCCCACTCCTCGGCTAGAACTGGGTCCACCCAGAGACCACCCAGCCCCTAGTGGGGCCGCCACTATGTGCAGCGCATGGCATGGCTGCCAGGGAACCGTCTCTGGTACTCGTGATGCAGCCCACTGCTTTCTCTGGGGCTGATTACCCAGAGGGTGAGCTGCCGAGGGGACAGTGTGATCCCAAGTCCAGTGCTTCACAAACCAAAGTGCTAATGGGACTGGGCGTGTGAACGGCAGCTGAGAAGCCAATGGGTCGATGGGCCTCTGCATTAGGGCACAGCCCAGACTGCTGCAGGAGGGCTCTGGTGAACAAGCCCAGGGAAGTGCAATGTGGGGATGGGGTTTTTAGAGCCACCTACCCAGCCTCACACACCTTCAGAGGAAAGAATCCGTGTTAGGCAGACAACAAGGCCCTAGGGCTTGGCAGCTGGCCCCCCTTTCCCATCAGATCCAGCCCTATGATGCAATGCTGGGGGCCCTGGAAGGTCAGGGCAGAAACCTGACGAGGGCTCCCAGCTGAAGGGGCTGGAATGCTGTGCACACTCCCCTTGCTGAGCCATGTGCCCTAGGACCAGGGATGCAACCCCAACGGGGACACTTCTCTAAGTTGTCCACCTAAAAGGGCCACTTGTGTGCTGGCAGTGGTCAGGATGAGAGCTCAGCTGAGGTGCCCCATCTCTTCTTCTTGAGGCCTCCCTTCCCAAGGAAGCAATAAGGTTCCCGTCTGAACCAGACCACTGTCAAGCAAGGGCGTTGCATGCAGGCTATGTGTGGGTATGTGTGTGGAGGTGGTCAAGCCCTGCAACCGCCCCACTCCAGAAACAGTCCGTGTGTAGTGGGAGGCTGTACAGGGAGTCGTGGAATCTCCAAACCATGAATGCCTGGCCCTGTTGTCCCACCAACCGGTCTCCCCACACCCCTGCCATCCAACAGCCCCAGACTTACAGCCTATAGTGCTCCTTCTGACTAAATGCCAGAAGGCCCCAAGCTGTCCTTGGCCTCCCTGCTTTATTTATACCATTTCACCAGATCAATACAGGGACCTGCCTTTTCTCACATACTCTGGGTCTGCATGCCCACAAAGATGAATGGAACCCTTCCCCTCGAGATGGTGGTGAGGGACTGCAGACCTACTGTGCACCAAACACACCTGGCAACGCTAGCCCCTGCCCCTTTCCCCATGCTGAGAGCCCGCACAGATGGAAACCTGGTCCCAAAACAGTGGGGAGAATGTGCCTGAAGGACTCAAATGGTTGTTGGCCAGCATTTGCTGACAGGCATGAGACCAAGGCAGGGGGAATCTGAAGTGGTTACTCCTGTTTTCTCCCCCCACACACACACACCATGCTTGGTGCAGGTGACGTGAGTAGATGCTGGCCAGACTCTAACACCTGGATTCCTGTGTACTCAGACCTCGCTCCCTCGGGAGCCTACCCAGAAGAGGCACTGCTGCCCTTGCAGTGTAAGTTTATTGAAAGAGCCTGCCTATGCCCTCCCTACCCCAGCTTCCCAGGGCCTTCTGCCCTCACACTGGAGAGGAGTGAGCAACGGAGCAAAGGGAAAGCACCAGTCAAGGGTCCTACCTCTGAAGTTTAGGGCCCCAGGCAACTGCTTTGGTTTCATGGTGGCTCTCCAGGCACTTAGGGCTACTATAATCTGCCACCAAAGGATTGAGGTCAAATCCCCACCCTGAGCCTGTGTGCTCTTTGAAGCATTCCAAGGCCCCTATTCATGAAGACCTCTATATGCACAGACCGGACCCACCAGGAGTCAGTAACTTTTCAGGCTGGGCACCCAGTTGGACCTCCGCAGGAAGTCAAGTGCCTTTTTTGGGTAAGCCCCTCGGCTCTTTAGCTCATTCTGCTTCCTTCGAGTTGGACTGTGACAAACTTCCATTTAACATCTTCTTCTTTTGTTGCCTTTGGTTTTCTGAGTGTCCCCTGGGGCAGAGAATATCACTCTTGTGTGGGGTGCAGGCAGGTTGCCTGCCACTTAAAGCTGTGTGGTCCAGACCAGCTGCCCTTTCCAAGGAGACAGGGTAAAGAGAACTCTATGGTGAAACTGACATGTTGACTTTCTGGAGGTTTGTTTGTGTGTGTCAGTCTCCTTGTCATTTCTCATCTCTGCTGCAGATCCAAGTGCCAGGCTGAAGAGTTTCCATTTTATCTTGCAGGTAGATGAAGCCCTGGAAAGTTCCTGACATGATCAGGCTATGAAGATCTACAGTTTGTGTGTGTGTGTGTGTGTGTGTGTGTTAAGGTTTTTGCCACAGGGTGCGTGTGCTCGCTGGAGACACAGAGACAGACAGTGAGAGGGAAAGTGAGAAATCATCCCCCAGGGAGGATGACCATGCTGCAATCCCTTCTCTTTCACTTTCCTCTTGGGATTTCAGACAAAAATGCACATGCTCCCAGTATGATTTTCAAGCCACTGGGCCCAGGACTCAAACCCATAGCTAGCCATGTGGGAGTTCAGCACCTTAATCACCACGCCACCTGCTGGCCCCACTGACTGCAGTATATTGAGTGGACTGAACTTGGTGGGAGCTGGGGGGCTGTGGAAGGTGGAGCCGAATGGAAGTGCCTGGGACTGGATGGGTTCAGTAAACTAGAGCCAGTCATGCCCCAGTTAAATTAGCTGAATGGGGCAGGGGCCCACAGTGCAAAGAAAGTGCTCAAGTAGAAGAATGTGTGTCCTTCCCATAGCTGGAACAGGGAACTCTAGCTGAGAAACCTGGTGTGCTGTGTCTGTGATTACCTCCTGTCCAGGCACACCACTGTAAGGAGTGTGCCCCAGGGGCAGAGAGATGGGAGAAATTCCAGGGGTCAAGGAGAAAGCCAGGAGTTGGGAGCCTGGGAGTGCCCCTTTGTAGGATCAGGAAGGTGGGCCCTGCAGAGCAGAGGCGTAGCAGCTGTGGGGGGCGGGGTGGGGGTGCTTCTGGTCACTTCTGGCTGGCTGGCTGGCTGTGTCTCAGCTCTGTTTCACTTCCACAAAGGCCCCTAGTGTCTGGGCGTAGCTTACCTCCAAAATTTGGTCGCAGACGAACGTCATAGCTTGACAGCACCCTTTCCAAAATCTTGTGAACCACAGCTTCATTTGCACAATTTTGGCTGAAACAGAGAAGTCACCAGTAAACGTTGGTTGCCGTGTGGCGGACTCGCTAGTGCCCACTTGTCAGGGCCTCCCCTTCTCCTGCACACGCAGTTATGTCCAGTCACACAGGTACGCCCTCTCCCGCTCCCTCCCTCTCCACAGTGAGTCAGCCAGAAGCGCAGCAGTGACGCACTTTTCTTTCTCTCTGCCCTCTCCCTCCTCAGCTTTTATCGAGGGGGTGGGGCAAAGACCAAATCTTTGTTACCAGGCAGGATTGGGGGAGGGAGGGGAAGAGGAGAGGCATCAGAGAAGGGGAAAGAGGGCAGGTGGGAGCCCTCCACAGATACATTCGTCAACCCCTAAAGGAGGCCCGCCTTGTGATCAGCCTGGACACTGCTCTTCGGGCGAGTGGGAGCCCCTCATCCAGGGCCATCTGATAGCCCCAGGAAAATCATCTCCTCTCAGTGTCCTCCTGAGCCAAGCCAATGTTCTCCAGCTCCAAGTCATATTTCCCCTACACTGGCTAGGGCCAGGCATCTTGTCAGCATGATTATGACAGCCCTGTTTTTGTACACCTCTGTTTTTCACAATTGGCATATGGTATATGGCACACCGAGAAAGTCTTGTTCAGTTAGCAGAGATTTAGGAACCTCATCCAACCAACCATCTCAGATTCTTGGGGCTCGGAGTTGTCCTCGAACAGACATCCACTCTGGGAGCAGGCATCTCTCCGGCTAAGCATGTGCTTCCAATCTGGAGGTGTCTTGGGTGAGCACATATAAGAGGACTCAGGTCAGCTCTGCAGGGAGCTAGGCTTTCAAGAGGTCTCTGATATGCTCACTCCATTCACCTAGACCTTCAGGGGGCTCTAATTCCCAAACAGGCCTCTGAATGACAACTGGCCCTGGGCACCGCGGATCTTTGATTCACTGCCCAGGGAACCTCAGTCAGCCCCTGCAAGTGTGTGTGTGTGTGTGTGTGTGTGTGTGTACACTCCCATGTGCATACGTGTGTGTTTACTGGCGCAGCCTGGTTAAGATGGGCTGAGGGCATTGCACAGGTGTCTGCTGGAATCTTGCCTAACTCCTCCTTTTCTGAATATATGTTCATTTCTGGTTTGCCATTTAAAAATTATTCCCAATCATCTTCAATCACAACATTTCATTTTTCAGCATTCCAAAGTGTGCGCATGAACTATTTCCAAATTACAGCAATGAATTCCTGCCTGCTTCCAGCAACACGTATTAGCCATGTGCCGGCACTCCGGATCGCGGCCACAACAGACACACGTTTCTGTGTGGCGTACACAGAAAGGCTGTTTACATCTCTTCCCACATCCGCTGCCTGGGTAAACTTGAAATAGAGCACAGAAAAAAACGGGACTCTTCCAACATTTTCCCAGGAGTGAGAACAACTGCGCACTCACCTCAGGCCACACGCACAGGCACATGCAGCCACAGGTTGCACCGCCTGGGCTCCAGCGACGCTGAGTTAATTTCTGTCTGTTACACTGGAGAGTCCCTCACCTCTCAACACAGACAGGCACGAACACGCACGCACGCCTCAGGGAATGCACTACAATCCGGACTCAAACAGGTGTCTCTTCTGTCGATGTTTGTGAACTGCCCACCACCCCTCTCACCTTCAATCCCACAGGCGCTAAAGGACTTGATTGAGGAAAGCTGCTGGGGACGTTAGTCCTTGGGGAAGCGCCCCCCCCCCAAGTCGCAGTCAGGCTCCACAGTAACAGGTGGGCTTAAACACAGGGCTCCATCTCAACCTGTCCCCTCCCCCCACCCCATTCCCCTCTTCTGGGACCCTCAGCCAGGACCCGCGCTCCAGAAGCCAGAACTCCTCGAGGCCAGGTCTGAGTCTCCCCCATCCCCCAGCCCGCCCGTCCAAGACGCCCGAGGCCGTCTGCCTGTCCCCATCCCCACCACGTCTGGCCTGGCAGCGCCCGCTCACCACTTAAAGAGGTCCAGGACGACATCGGGCACAGCGGAGGAGAACTCGAAGTGGAATTTGGGCGCGGGACTGGGGCCGTCGCCCTCCGCGAGCCAGGTCCTGATGAGCAGCAGGATCACTGCCGCTCGCAGCATGCCTCGGATGCCCATGGTCGCGGGGCTCTATGGCCGGAGGGCGCGGAACCTAGCGAGGACCGCCGGGGACCGGGACGGGTGGGGGAAGGAGCGCGCCAATGCGGGACGGGTGCGGGAGAAGGGGTTGCCGGCGCCTCGCGAAGAGTCGCCTCTAAGGAGAGACCAGGGAAGACTTGGGGAGCAGGAGCGCGCAGGTCGGTCGGGATCCCCGAGCCGGGGAAGAGCAGCCCCTCGACTTCGCTGCCGGACGCGGAGCCCCGAGGTGCGCCCGGCCGCTGCGAGGCACGCTCTGTCCGCTGCCGCTCAGGGCTGCGACTGGGCACCGAGCGGGGCGCGCGGCTGGCTCCGCCCACTCCGACGGCAGCGCCGGCCTGGCCAATCCGGAGGGGCCCTGGGGCCGCACAAAAAGGCGCGCGCTCCTGCCTCCGCCCGCAGCCTGCGCGCCGCCTGGCCCCCCGCCCTCCAGGCTTCTGCAGTCCGCCGGACCCACTCCGGACACGGGCTGGGGCGGGGCCAGACGGGGAGGGGGCGGGGGCGAGCAGCTTCCGGAGGGCTGGGCCTGGGGTGCTTGCTGCCCGTTTTGCTTGGAAGAGCTTGTGCCCAGGAGTTCGCATGTTTGACGAAGGAGGTGAGGTGATTTGACGTGGCAGAATCTGCACTCCGAAATGCCTGTACACCTCAGGATCAGGAGGTACCTCACTGACTGCTGGTCATTCCCAAACCCGCGCGTCTTCAATAACCCCTCTTGCCTCGCCTTTGCGTGGAGCGAAGGGGGATATCCAGTGGGGTTTATGATAGGGTTCTGGCCACAGCAGGCATGCATCTCCATCAAGATGGGAACTGGGCTTCAGGAGAACAGGGCTTCAGGAGTTGCTTGAAGACTTGTTTCCCAGAGTGCTTTTGCCCCAAGCTTGGGTTCTGGGTAAGGAAACTCAGAGAACTAGAAGGGTTTACCAGCCTCGGAGTCCTTGAGATACTACTTTGTCCCATAGCCAGGAAATGACACCACAGAGGGTCAAAGAAGGCAAAGGTCAGTGTTTGGGATGTTCAGGGAGTAGGCCCTGGGGACCAGGCCATGCCAATACATCTAGTTCTAGTCCCCATATGGAAACACCTGGCATTTTGACTAGAGGACTCATACTTCTTCTGCTACTGTGGAATGTGAAGCTCTCAAAGGATAAGGAATCCCCTCTGCCCTACCCATCTTAGGTCTATGACTAAGTTCAGAAAGAAGCCTGGTCAGAGTCCCTGAACCAGATGGGTACTCAACAGATAGAGCTCAGTTATGTTACCTGAGCATCACTTCCTAACTCAGACCAGTGAGGAAGGTTACAGTCAAGTGGATTTCCAGTTCACTCATGGTTAACAAGATGCTCATGCAGAAACACACTCTGCCTTCCCCTTTCCCTCGGTATTTGGTGAAGTGAATTGGGATTGCTTGTGCCCACCAAAGCCTCAGTTGCCTGGTGGGTCTTTTGCATAGCTGAGGGTTTAACTTGTCATCTTCCCTGCCCCTTTTAGGATCAAACATTAAAAAATATGTGGTGGAACCAGCAGATGGAGTAATGGTGATGTTGCTGGACCCCCACATGGCTGACCATGGCTCAAGTTCCAGACCTGGTGGCTTGAAATTCATACCAGGTGTGTGTGCATGCATGCCCAAAATCCCGGGAGGAGAATGGAGGAGAAGGGATTGTGGTGTGGCCATCCTTTCCAGGGAGTGTTTTCTCACTTTCTGTCTCTCTGACTGTCTGGTGAGCACACACATTCTGTAGCAAAAATCCCTCTTAAAAAAACAATGTGCCATAGTTACCTGCCTTATATTTTAAAATTTATGTGTGTAAATGCATATATATAATTTTTTGAGAGGGTTTTGTTATAGGGCACATGCACTCACCAGAAAGTCAGAGAGACAGAGAGACAGGAAGCGAGAAATCACCCCCTGGGGGGGATGGCCACCCTGCAATCCCTTCTCCTCCATTCTCCTCTTGGGATCTTGGGCATGCACGCATATGCACCTGGCGTGAGTTTAAGCCACTGGGTCTGAGACTCAAACATGGTTGGTTACATGGGAGTCCAGAGACATAGCCATTACGCCAACTCCTGGTCTCTATATATATTTGTTTGTTTTTAAGATAAATTTTTGCTATGGGGCACGTGCACTAGCTGGAAACACAGAGAACGACAGAGAGACAGAAAGCAAGAAATTATCCCCCGGGGGTAATGGCCACGTTGCAATCCCTTCTGCTCCATTATCTTGGGATTTGGGGTATGCACGCACACATGCCCAGTGTGAGTTTTAAGTCGCCGGGTCCAGGACTCGAACTGTGGTCGTCTACATTAGAGTCCAGTGACGTAACCATTACACTGTCTACTGGTCCCTAATTATATATTTATTTAATGAGAAAGAGATGGGGATGGGAGGAGACAAGTGCTCTCACCAGGGTCTCACAGAGAGATCTCTCTCCCCTCCCTCAGCCTCTAAGCCATTCAGGATCATGGGGTGGCATGTGTGGGATGTGTGCATGTGTGTCTGGCACGTAGGATCTAACTGGGAACTGAATGCTCATCTTCCATATGGCCTCTGGCATTGCAGGGCATTGCACTATATTGTACCACCATAGCTAGGCCAGTTCCCTGCTTTCTTTTAATGATCAGAGCACCCTGGCACCTTCTTTTCCCTTCTCCTCTCTGTCCCCCACCATTGAAGCAAATGGTGCCCTTCCCACATGGATACAGGAGAAAAAAGGACGGTGGGACCCACACATCACTGTCACTAGAAGAGTAAGTCAGTTAATACTGACCCTACTTCTCTTAGTCCTTCCCTCATCATTCCTAGTCATTCAGATGTCCTGGTAGAGACAATCCTTGCTTGCCCAAAATGGTAGAGCCATTCCAGGTCATTTTGTCCACTACTTGGATTGCAATTTAGGGAAACAGGCTCAGAGAAAGAAAAAGGATTGGCCGAAGGTCTTGTAGTAGAGGCTAAAACTAGAAAATCTACTTCCAGGTTTGCCTACTTCCAGAACAGCATGTCAGCTTTGACTGAAACTTCAGGCAGCCGCCAGCAGGTGGAAGTAGATTTGTTTGCATGGGGATACTCCCAGCACTGAGGAATCAAAACCACAAACAATAGTCCCATCCCTCATTTGTCAGAGAGGACAAGCTTAACGCCCCAAGTTTTGTTCCTAGGTGCCCTTGCGACTATGAAGATTGCCAAAAAGTTGGTGGCAATGATGAATTCACTTCTAGACCTTACCTCTCAGAGTGTCTTCCTCCAAGTCTGCTCCCCCTAAAGGTAATGCTTTACTGAAATTTCTGATTTGCAAGACAAAAATATCCCCAAATACAAGAAATACAAAATACTGCCATAATTTCTACTTGTTGAACCTTCATCTAGTTAATTTATTAGAATATACATAAATGTCCAGATTGAATTAACTTAAACCTTAATATAGGATCATGGTATGAGAAAACACTGACCTAGAAGTTAGCCCATCTGTGTTCTGACACCACTCTGCCACACGATTTGACTGGAGAATGGGGTAAATTTGGAGGTGAAACAAGATGTAAAGAGGCAAGCGATTAGGAAGAACCTGGCCCAGTGAGTGCCATACACTCAGTGCACAGTAAATGCTTGTCTAATTGATAAACAAAGCAAGAAAGAGAATTGGGGACCTAGTTGTCCAAAATGAGGAATCTGACTTTTATTTTAGAGCCAAAAATAAGCTTTTAAAGGATTTCTGTGAGAGGATGAAACAGTCAAAGTGGCACCTTGGAAGAATTTTTTGGTTACTTTGTGAGGGAGCAGCTGGAAGGAAGGGAGTTGGGAACAAGGAGAGCAGTTAGGGGCTGTTGCACACAACTGCTCTGCTACAGTGACGATAACTACAGAAGCTGCATGAAATACAGAAAGAAATCATCATCAGGAAGGGTTAAGACACATTGAGGCTAGGCTGTGGCTGGAAGCCATATGGAGACCATGGGTTGGGATCCCCCTGTAGTCCTGAAAACACTGGGTGTGAGCACGTGCCCCAAATCCTGAGGAATTGGAGGGCTGAGAAAACAGGATCACAGAATGATGAGACCCTGTCAAGGGTGTTTCTCTCTCTCTCTCTTGTGCACATGTGCTTGCTATCATGAGTAAAATAATAAAACTTAAAAAAGATAATGAGGCTAAAATATAAAAAAGATAAGAATCCACGGAAAGAAAGCCAACACTAGAAGCCTTTTTTATACCCTGAAGGCATTTGCTGAGTATGAAAGAAAGAGTTGTGTTATTGAGCTGTGGTTTTGGTGGCAAAGGGGACCAAAGTCAAAGCTCAGGCCCCAGACAAGCAGGGGATTTCATATGCTTTCCCGCCACTTTTATCTGAGCAGCCACCCCTTTGGGATAATAGTGGCCCACAAGTAACTGGCGTTTTCATGACCTTGTAGCCTTGATACCCATCACCTGGGGAGTCCAAGGAGCCAAAAGTCCTGACCTTGGATTAAAGTGGCCTTGGACAAGTAACATCCCCAGGCATTAGAAAATACCCCAGCCAATTTGTATAAATAAATTTTCAATAATATGCCAGCATACTATAATAGGATAAGGGTGCTGGACTCCCACATGGCCGACTGCAGTTCAAGTCCCAGACCTGGTGGCTTGCTTTTTCACTTTCCCTCTTTCTCTGTTTCACTGTGTCCCTCTCTGGTCACATTAAAATAAATAAATAAATAAATAAATAAATAAAGTTGAATAAAAATGATTCTTTAAGAAAAAAAAAGAGTTAGAATACAGGCTACCAGAAACTGCCCAGAGTTCTGTCTAAAGAGACAAATTATGTGGAAAAATTTTAAAGGGAGGATAAGAGACACAATGAATAGAGTGAGCATGTTTACTGCACATTTAATTGAAATCCCAGGAGGGGAGAGAAAAATGGAGAAGAAGACGGCTGAGCATTTGAAATCACAGATTCAAATAGCCTAGTGAAGCCTAGGCAGGATAAACAAAAAGAAATCTACTCTTACACATCTCATAGTGAAAATGTAGAAAATCTGAGATGAAGAAGACTATGCTACTGGTTTAATTTGAGATCATGAGACTCTGGCCTAGGGAGGGAGCAGGAGAGATTGAGGCTAGGGGATGGAAGTTCAAGCCTGGACTTCAGAAAGCTTTTACTCAATTTTTCATGAAAGATTTTTATTAAGATGCTACCCATTTCTCTACCAATTGATAAAATGTATTTACTGTAAAACGTGTTTGTGAGAGCAACCTGACACCTGGGAGTCTTCTCAGCTGCCATGTTTGAAAGGGCTTTGCCCTATAAGTATGTGTCCCTCATCTCATGAGCCACAAAGGAGGTAAATACTTTCCATGGGCTTGAAATACTAGTTTTGGCTGAATTCTAAGACTGGAACAATGTGTTTATACAAGAGGTCTCCAAAAAGTTCACGAAAATGTGTGTTAGCAAAAAACTATGGCTTTCTAATTTTTGCAGTAAAATAGACTTTATTTCCATTTTCCACCAACTTTTTGAAGTCCGCTCATATGGAGTTTTCTAAGAGAAAGCATAATAAGAGTGACTTCTTATATAAATGTTTTCTTCTGCTTATCTCCTCACCCTCAGCTTTCAGTGTTTCTGACGAAAAGTATGTAACATGAGCACTTCTGTGCCTCTCAGGGTGTCTTGCTACACCCTCAGGCTTGCTCATGTGCACACACACACTGGCTAGCTAGCACAATTCCTGCAGGGGCATGTGTTTGGGATAGACAGAGCTACACGTGTTATCGGCTGTTTCTCGAGAGAGTGACTCCTTGCTTGTTATCAGAGACATTCGTACAAGGCTGAATGAACGGCCTCCTGTCAGGGACAGGATAGAGGGAATTTTGCTCTGTACAGGAAGTCACATTAGAGTTTGTTTGACTCAAAATCATTTATGCATTTTGAGGTACAAACATTGTAATATACCACTAAGGTCTCCTCCATCCACACAGGTAACCCTTTCTCCAAAAGAGGATATTGGGAGGGCAGGAAAGCCTTCTTTTTTGTCTAAACCCAAGTCCATAAGAACGCCATCTGACAGTGAAGACATGAACCTACTTTTGCTTGTAGCATGCAGTATGCGACCAACAATTTTGAGCAAGTGTCAGAAAGGGGGGTTGCTGAATGTCTATTCAGAATTTCCACATTTTTTTTCTTCACTTTTGCTGGGCATCCATGATTTGCGTAGGGCTCAGCTTTACATGCCTGCTCCCCCAGGCCTGTGGAAGCCAGCCCTTTCAATAACTGGAGCAGCTCCTTGCAGCGTCTCCCTCCCGGCTGTAGCATAGGGTACAATAAGTGCGTTCCACTGTGAACCAGGATCCAGGTTGGAGTTCCATCGTCAGCTGCCTAGGCTGTCTCAGCTCTGAACCTGAGCTCTCTCATCTGAAATATGGGGATGATAATAATGCCTACTTGTTGTGGGGAAAATTCGGACAGAAGGGCCTCCCTGTCCCAAGTTTCTACTCCAGGCGTCATCCTGCTTAGTCCCTCAGCCCTATTAGGTTTCTCAGATCTGCAAGGGCTATCGTCACTACCACGTCTAAGCACCAGGGGGCCTCAGCTCTCCTGGACTAATGTGGAATGAACCTTTCTATTTATCTAATTGTTTCTCTGAATCCAGGCAAATTAGGCTGCCATATATGAAAAGAACCTTCTTCAGAAGCTTGGTGAAGCAGAGGGGGGCAAACACAGGGAGCAGAGACCCTCCTGAGGAAGGAACATTTAGTGCACAGATGAATGGACTTCTATTTCTATACAGGGTCCCAGCTACCATTAGCTATCCTGCTCCTCAGTGAGGCTGCTGATAGCTAGCTTCTGGGGAATCCCTGGTCCTGTCCCCAGAGTGTGAGAGACAGGGATCCTGGGCAAACTGTGAATGGGTAACTCTGGGAGTGGTGAAGGGACAGCCTATTTGGCTGAATGCGGTACCCCTGGTGAAGAGACTCCTTCCTTTTTATTTTTTAACATTTATTTATTTTAAGTTTTTTTTTTTCCTATAAGGCATGTGTACTCATAAGAGAGAGAGAAAGAGAGAGAGAAGGTGCAAAATCACCCTCAAGGGTGGATTGCCACGCTGCAATCCCTTCTCTCCACTCTCCTCTCAGGATTTTGGGCATGTACACACGTGTGTCTGGCATGATTTTCAAGCCAGTAGTCCAGGATTTGAACCATGGCTGACAATGTGGGAGTCCAGCACCTTAACCACCATGCCGCTTGCTGGCCCAGAAAGGCTCCTTTGTTATGTGACTCCTTAAGCCCTCCTTGTCTTGCATCTACCCTTAATTCTGTTTTGGTTCTACTCCCCCCACCACCACCACTTTGGCTCCTAATTATTGTACCCTGTATCCTTAGCTATGTTTTTTCTGCTCCTCCATTTGGTTAAGTTCTGCCTGGCCAGATGATTTTCTTTCACTTTTTTGACATCAGAATACAGTACATCTGTGATAACAGCAATAATCCATAATAAGGCATTTAACCTGCCAGCAACTCTAGTCCCTTGTACTCCCCAAATTGTTCAAAACTGTGCTTTTCTCCATGATCTCTGAGACAGTGTCAGTAGTGCTCACCAAGTCTTCCTGGTGCTCTCCTCACTCCCTAGGCCCTTTTCAGCTCGGGGCCAGGTGAACAGTTCTAGACAAAGAAATGCAAACATGAGTACTGCTTACTATTTCCAGGATGAGGCATTTATGAGCCAGCATATGATCCTTAAGCTTTTTCTTTCCTCTTGCCCCAGCGATCCTGAAAGTTGTGTTGAAACGGTGGCATAAAAAACGGGAGGAACCTAGACTCTGAGTCCTCAGATGGAGGAGAGAGCAGATGAGCTTTGTTCTGCTCACCTGCCGAGATTTGGGGAATTATCTATCATTTCAGCAAAGCCTAGCCTAACCGATACATATATTCTTTCCCCTGCTCCCCTCCCAATGCTTGTACCATTATTATAAAGGCCCATGGGCAATTCTTTCTGCATATTCACATGTATCTTGAATCCAGAATATCTCAATCTCATGTTAGGCACCTGCAAATCTGTTAATTTTTGGATGTTCTCAATCTCTGGACTGATACTTGGATGAGATCTGATTGTCACCTAGAAGTACTCTATAAAATTTCTTTCTGTCTCTCTCCCTCCATATCTAGAGTCATCACTCATTCATTCATCAACAATTTACCGAGTACCTGTTGTTGGGTACTTTTTCAAGAACTGGGTCATAGTAGTAGAGAGAAAACAAAACAAAACAAAACAAAACATCTGATTTATCTTGTGTCTGCCTAGAACTCAGTCTAGAGTCTGGCTTACAGTGGGCACTCAATAGATATATGCTAGTGGAAGTATCCCAGAAATGAAAAGAGGAGAAACTTTCTGTAAGTTGGAGCTCATGGAGAATGAAGACTTGAAAGTGGCCATTGTATTTATTAGTTAGAAGGCTCATAGGTGACCCCTGAGACAGTAGAAGCCTGAGTGCCACATGTCAAGGAGCCTGGATCGGGTAAGGACAGGAGGCTATTCCAAAGATGTTGCTGTGTGGCTTTGTTTGCCTTTCATTTTGATAGCCTTCTTGGCATTTCTCAAGTGCTTTGGTAATTAAAGGGATCCAGAAGATTCGTGTCTCTAACTGTACCTCAAAGAAATCACTCTCTTCCCAAGAAGGGAGCTTATAACTCTGGCAATAGATGGAATTCTTAGAAAGACAGATTTTGGCTTTGACTTATACCTAATGGAGGAAACATCAAAGTCAGATAGATTTAGGGGCTGGAATTGCAGCTCTGACACTCATCGGTTGTGTGACAAGTCTCTCTCTCTCTCTCTCTCTCTCTCTCTCTGGTCCTCAGTTTGTACAATCGACTGTTGTGGGGGATTAAGTGAGAACAAGTTGGTAAAGCACTTGGAATACTTACTGACAGTGATTGTTAGGGAAGAGTGGATAAAAGATAAAAATAATGTCAGGGCAAGCCAAAGATGGACTGAGCCCCCAATTGCTGGTGACAGCCACTTTGTGGGAATGCTATGGAGAGGGTGCTACTGGTTAAACCAGGTGAAAACTGAGGCCTTATCCAGTCTTATGGTTTTTTTTTAAAAGTGAGAGAGAGAGAGAGATGGGAACTGAGAAAGCAAGCTGCCAGGTCTGGGACTCGAACCATGGTCGGCCATGTGGGAGTCCAGCGCCCTTACCCACCATGCCACTTGCTGGCCCCCAGTCTTAAGTTTTATTTATTTTTTAATTCTATTTATTTATTTTGGAGAGGTTTTTGCTATAGGGCATGTGTGCTCACCAGAAGGACAGAGAGAGACAGAGAGACAGAAAGCAAGAAATCACCCCCCAGGGGGGATGGCCACTCCACAATCCCTTCTCCTCCATTCTCCTCTCGGGATCTTGGGCACACATGCACATGCACCCAGCATAAGTTTAAGCCACCGAGTCTGGGACTCGAACGTGGTCAACTACATGGGAGTCCAGTGGCATAGCTATTACTCCAACTGCTGGTCCCAGTCTTCAGTTTTATAATTCAAAGAATTGCAAGCACTAGAAATGCAGACACAAAGGTTGGTACTGAAATCACCCTCCTAATCGGGGAACACTCATGTTCAGATGGGATGTTCTGAGACAATTGGCCTAAGGGTGAGAGACAACTCTCCTCCAAGGGCCTGTGTGTGCAGTGGTGTTGTGTGGGGAGTGGTACTGTTGCACCTTTGGGGCTTGCTGCCAGCCATGCTGCCTGCTGCTGCCACACCTGGCGTCTTGCTTCAGCATTATATCTTCTTCCAACAATCAAATATGCCCCCGAAGTGACTTCATGTTCACTTCTTGTCTTAGTCAACTGGGGCCTCCCATACTAATCTCTCATTTACTCTTTTGCAGTTTGTCGTAACTGACTCCCTTTTGGGGAGACTTTAGGAGATGGCACGGAGAGAAAGAGTGTTTGTTGATTATCTTGGCTTTTCTGTGTGGCTTACCACATCTTTTTCACTTTGACCTCTGAGTTGCTCTCTGTGGGCTTCTCCCCACCTGTATCTGTTCATGCTCTATTCCTGACCCAGCTCAGGCACTGATCCCTGCCTTGGGCTCCTGCTATAGCCTTGTAATTGGTTTTCTCTTCTGGTGTTCACTGTCTCTTTCATCTACTCTGTATTCCAGCTGTTTACCACTGATTACAAGCTATCCTCCTAACTCTCCTCCTCTCCCCAACTGTCATGTACACCCAGCTCCAATCCGAAGGGGCTCCTGGCCTTTCCCTGAGTAACCCCCCCTCTTGGGGATAGGTATTCAGTTTGCCACCTGCATCTGCTGAAATCCAACCTCTTTAAAACTTTATACCATATATCCGTCTCCCCAAAGCCAGTTGTGAGGGCTCTGCATGGCTCCATTTAAGTGGCTGTCACATGGGCCCTTTTATTAGAGTCCTAGGTGTACATGTCTTATTTCCTTTAAAAGTCTGTGAGCTTAATTTTTTTTTTGTCCCTAGCTACATTCTCTCCACATCTCTTCTTATTATAAAAAACAAACTCCTTTTGTCCATCACGATTTCTCCCCTGAATCCCTACCTCATTTAACAAATAAACAAACCCAATCAGGATTTGTGTGGGTTGCACTGAAAAGTAATTTTAACACCTGACATCCTAAAAGCACAAATTACATAAGTCATTTTAGGGACTAATTCACAATGTTGAAATCTTAGTGAAAAAACTCAGGCTACAAATGATTGATTCCACAGAACGGTGCCTAAGTGTTCTTAATTAATCAACAAGGAGCCACATTTACTCCCCTGGCATCCCTTTTTCTCCTTTAGAAATGCCAAGCCCGAGGGAAAGGTTGCTTAAACTATTTATTTGATTCATTTCTTAGCTTCTGGGCTTGACTAGTTTAATCCTTTGGTTTGTTCTTGGGGATTATGGGGTTTTTAAGAATTGAGCCATTCTCTAGTTCACTCTTCAGGATGTGGGCATATTGCATTCATTTAATCCCTTGAATTTACGGAGTGGGCTAGCATAGAAACCAGAGGTGAGTGTAGCATTTATTTGGGCAGCAAGAATTTCCGTAAAACCAGATGACAGGAGCCCACCGCAGTTCTTCTGACAGCTCCCACGCTCCTAATGTTGTTTGCGGGAACATTGCTCATTACACTGAATTGGTTCCCCTAGACTCATTTCTCCCACGTGGCGCCTGCTGAGCTGAAGTGGAGCGTGAAGGGCCAGCATGCCTTAATGGATGAGCAGCCACCAAAGCTATGTTTACTAACACCGACACCACTAAAGTATGGCAAAGAAAGGCCTTTCAGAACAGGACACACTCATATTCAAGAGCATGACCCTATTCCACACGTTATTATGCTCAGGAAAACTTTGTTGTGAACCTGTGGCTGCTACTTAAGAGTCAGCTTTACAAATGAAGTCAAAGTGACCTTTCTTGTCTTCCGCTAAGTATAAACATGCTATGAGAGCTTCTTTCCAGTGAAATGCATTATTATGGAACTCTGTTCATGCAGAACCTCACTTTAGAATCACTTATGTTTATTAAAGTAAATGGAAATGCTTGTTCCAGACTCAATTTGCAAAATGTACTCCATATCCCAGCCCACTAGTCAGAAGTGGTCACTCTACTCAGAGGACTAATAATAATAATTGGATCCTCATAATAACCCTGCGAACTGGGGACTATTATCTTTCCTTTTGTAGTCAGGAGTGGGGAGGACATGATGGTCAGAGCTTGGGCTCTGAAGCCAGACTGCCAGACTGCATTCAGATCTCAGTTCTGATTTTCACTAGCTGTGCGATGTTGAGCAGGTTACTTAGTTCTTTGTTCCTCAGTTTCCTCCTCTCTCAAGTGGGATAATAAATAGAACTTCCTCATAGGGTAAAACAAATGAATACATGGAAAATACCTAAAGCAATTGCTGAGCACATTAATTAATCAGCAATGTTCAAGTAATAAACTTCTCATGAAGTTAAGTGGCCATTTTCTGGACAATCAGTAGGACCAGTGTGATGAAGGGAAGGAAAAATGAAGGTCACAAAGCAGGCTGGCCCTACTCATAGTTCCTGAGATAAGCCATATGACTGCTTGGGGGGCAGAAACAGGCTTGTAGAATGCAGGCTAGCAGGAGCCAGCATCTGGAATGTGTCCCAAATGTGTCTATCCCAGCATGAAGCCCCTGAAGTCCAGGAGATGAGGAGAGGTCTTTTCCTACATAGACCAGATTCCAAGAAGAGTTTAGAACCTCAAGTAACATAAAGACTGCTAAAATCAATGAGTCTTAGTTCATTTAAAAACTATTAATTCACCTTCTTAATTTAGATTTGGCAATGTACAAACCAACTGACCACTCACCATAGGTTTTCTTTGTGGGACCTAGAGCATCGTTGCTGGCTTATCCAGTTTTTTGTATATTCAAAGAGTTAAATAGTTGTCACCTCTATCTAGTGTCAAAACACTTTCATCACTCTCAAAATAAACTCCATACCCAGTCACTTGCCACTCCCCCATCCTATTCCCAGTCCTGTCAACCACTAAAATACTGGTTTTAGGGACTTGTCTATTCTGGACATTTTATATAAACAGAATCATACAATATGTGGCCTTTTGTGACTAGCTTCTTTCCCTTAATATAATGTTTTTGTGTTGATTCATGTTGTAGCATGTATCAATACATAATCCCTTTTTTTTTTTTTTTGGAGAGGATTTTGCTATAGGGTGCGTGTGCTTGCCAGAAAGACAAACAGAAAGTGAGAAATCGCCCCCTAGTGGGGGATGGCCACGCCACAATCCCTTCTCCTCCATTCTCCTCTTGGGATCTTGGGCATGCACGCATATGCACCTGGCATGAGTTTAAGCCACCAGGTCCAGGACTCGGACCGTGGTTGACTACATGGGAGTTCAGTGACATATCCATTACACCATTTGCTGGACCCCATAATTCCTTTTTTTTTTTTTTTTTTGGAGAGGTTTTCACTATGGGGCGCGTGCGCTCGCCAGACAGAGAGAGACATAGAGACAGAAAGCGAGAAATCACCCCCCAGGGGGGATGGTCACGCCGCAATCCCTTCTCCTCCATTCTCCTCTCAGGATCTTGGG
Organism: Tupaia tana; assembly: GCA_026018925.1. NCBI lineage: Eukaryota > Metazoa > Chordata > Mammalia > Scandentia > Tupaiidae > Tupaia > Tupaia tana. Next base: position 2,926,461 of record JAKSZU010000009.1, read on the forward strand.
CATGCACGCACACGCACCAGGCATGAGTTTTAAGCCACCGGGTCCGGGACGCAAACCGCGGTTGACTACGTGGGAGTCCAGCGACATAGCCATTATGCTAACTGCTGGTTCCCCATAATTCCTTTTAAAGGCTGAATATAGTTCCATTGTTTTAAAGTTTGCCATAGGACACAAGCACTAGTGAGAGCGAGAGTGAGAGCGAGAGTGAGAGAGAGAGAGAGAGAGAGAGAGAGAGTGAGAAGTCACCTTCCAAGAGGGATGCTCATGCCACAATCCCCTCTCCCGCATTCTCCTCTCAGGATTTTGGGCATGCACACACATGTGCCTGGCATGATCTTCAAGTCTCTGGGTCCAGGACTTGAACAGTTCAGTCAACCATGTGGAATCCAGCTGCCTTAACCTCTATACAAAATATTCAGTTTTATAGGTGTGCACCATTTTGTTTATTCATTAATCTGTTTATGGGCATTTTTGTGGTTTCCACTTTTTAGTTATTGCAAAAAGTGCTGCTGTGAAAATTTGTGTATATGTCTTCATCTTGTACCTTTGAAAACAACTTTTTTTAAATTTTGTGAGTACATACCTAGGAGGGAACTTTCTGGATCATAAAGTAATTCTATTTTTAACTTATTGAAGAACTGCCAAACAGTTTTTTACAGAGGCCACACAATTTTAAACTCCTACCAGTAGTACATGATGGTCTAACTTTTCCATATCCTTGCCAACATTTGTCATTTCACATTAAAAAAAAATTGTAGCCATCCTATTAGTATCTTTTTTTTAAAAAAAAAAAGGTTTTTGCCATAGGCTGTATGCACTTGCCAGGAGAGGAGAGAAACAGAAAGATAGTGAGAGGAAAAGTGAGAAATCACTCCCTCAGGGTAGATGACCATGCTGAAATCCCTTTTTTATTCTCCTCCTTGGATTTTGAGCATGCACACACACATTTCCGGTGTGATTTTCAAGTTGCTAGGTCCAGGACTCAAATCGTGGTCAGCCATGTGGGAGTCCAGCACCTTAACCATTATGCCACCTGCATGTTTTTAAAAATAGCTTTATTAAAAAAATAGCTTTATTGAGATATCATTAATACAAGTGAGAACTTCAAAAAGTTCATGGAGAAAATCGGAATTAAATGATAAAAATTAAAAAAATTATTTTTCAACACATACTCTACCAAGATCAAGACACTTTGGTCAATTGATATCAATCATTTAGTCCATTCCTAAAAATTGACTATTCTGGGGGCCAGCAGGTGGTGTGAAGGTTAATGAGCTGGATCCCACATGGCCAGCTGCACGGTTCAAGTCCCAGATTCAGTGTTTGAAGATCATGCTTTATGTGTGTGCATGCGTACTCAAAATCCTGAGAGGAGAATGGAGGAGAGGGGATGGTGGTGTGGATATACCCCCTGGGGATGATTTCTCACTTTCCCTCTTTGTCTGCCTGCCTCTCTGTCCCTTCGTGGTGAGTGCACACACCTTATAGCAAACAACAACAACAACAACAACAAACAAAACAAACAAACAAAAACAAACAGGAATTGAGTATTCTGAGAATTTAACCACATTAATGCAATTTTTTATAGTATTAACTGAAGACAAATGGGTGCTCTTTAAATATTTTTTAACATTAGCGAACAAAAAGAAGTCATAAGGAACCACATTATGACTGAAAGATGGATGTCTAATGATTTCCCATTGAAATTATCACAAAATTGCTCTTGCTTGATGAGAGAGATGAACGGGAGCATTGTCATGGTGGAGAAGGACTCAGGTGAAGCTTTCCTGGGCATTTCCTGCTAGAGCTTTAGCTAACTTTCTCAAAACACCCTCATAATAAGCAGACGTTACCTTTCTTCAGCTCTTCAGAAAGTTAACAAGCAGAATGACTGGAACATACCAAGAAACTGTGGCCATGATGTTTTTCTTGAGAAGTCTGTTTTTGCTTTGATTAGACCACTTCCACCTCTTGGTAGCCATTGCTTTGATTGTGCTCTGTCTTTAGAATCATACTGCTCAAGCTATGCATCATCTCCTCTTACTATTCTTTGAAGAAATCCTTCAGGATCTTAATTCCCACCTGTTTAAATTTCCATTGGAAGCTCTGCTCTTGTCTGTGGCTGATTTGGGTGCAACAATTTTGGCACCCGTTGAACAGAAAGTTCATTCCACTTTAATTTTTCAGTCAAAATTGTGTAAGCTGAGCCAGTTGAGACATCTATGGACTATTGTTTCTGCCATAAATTGTTGGTCCTTTTCAATTAATGCAAGAACAAGATCAATTTTTTCTCTCAAATAGATGTGGATGGTCTGATGCTGTGGACTTCATCGTTAACATTGCCTGGCCCCTTCTTAAAATGAGTTATTCATTTGTAAACTACTGATTTATTTGAGGCATAATTCCCCATACACTTTTCATAAAGTGTTGATGATTTTGCCATTCTTCACCCAAACTTCACCATAAATTTAGTATTTGTTCTTGCTTCAATTTTGGCAGAATTCATATTGTTTTGATAAGGTCCCTTTTCAAACTGATTTTTAAAAATCCTTCTTAGTGTCTCTAGATCCTGTTCAGACATGTTATAACAAGTTAGTATGAATTTATTTTGGTGCAAGTAATTGTTTGAATTCATGCATGGTTTTATTATTATTATTATTATTATTATTATTATTATAACCTTACTATAGGGCTCAATGCTCACCAAAGAGAGACAGTGGAGGCAAGGGGGATGGAGTTAGAAATCACCCTCTGAGCAGATGGCTATGCTGCAATCCCTTCTCTATTCTCCTCTTGGGATTTTGGGAATGCACACAAATGTGCCTAGCATGTTTTTCTTTTTTTAAAATTTATTTATTTATTTAATTCCATTTGTTATTATTAGTTTTTTAAATTTCACCAGAGAGAGACAGAGAGAGAGAGAAAGGGAAAGCAAGAAAGCAAGCTTCCAGGTCCGGAACTTGAACCACGGTTGGCCATGTGGGAATCTAGTGCCTTTAACCACCACACCACCTGCTGGCGCTACCCAGAATGCTTTTTAGGCCACCAGGTCTGGGACTCAAACCTTGCAGTCAGCCATGTGAGATCCAGCTGCCTTAATCACCATGCCACCGGCTAGCCCTGTAGTTGTTGTTGTTGTTTTTTTTTTTTGTTTTTTTTTTTTTTTTTTTTTTTTTTTTTTAATATAACTCACATTTCCATGAACTTTTTGAAGACCCCTTGTACAAAAAATCCACACATATCTAATGAATACAATGTGATGAGTTTAGATATATACCCATAAAACCATCACCACAATCAAAGCAATAGTCATATTAATCATCTCCAAAAGTTTCAGCATGCCTCTTGTTTGTTGTAAAATGCTTAAGATGAGACTGACCCACAACAAATTTTTAAGTGCACAGTATTGTTAGCTATAGGCATCATGTTGTACAGTAGAGGTCTAGAGTTCATCTTGCATAACAGAAACCTTAACCCATTGAATACTGTCTCCCTATTTTTCCCTCTACCCAGTTCTACTCTTTGCTTCTTTAAGTTTAACTATCTCAGGCATGATCTTATATGTAGAAAACTCGAAAGATGCTATCATAAAAACTGTTACAACTAATAAGTGATTCAGTAAATTTGCAGGATACAAAACCAACAAATATAAATCATTTGTGTTGCTATACACTAACGACGAACTATCCAAAAATGAAATTAAGAAAATAATTCTATTTATGAGAGCATCGAAAGGAATAAAGTACTTAGAAATGAACTTCGCCAAGATGGTGAAAGACTTGCACACTGAAAACTACAAAACACTGATGAAAGAAACTTAAAAAGACACCAATATATGGAAAGATATTCCACATTCATCAATAGGAAAACTTAATATTGTTAAAATTGCCATATGAGGCCATGCAATCTACAGATTCACATAGAACAGCCAAAGCAATCTTGAGCAAGAACAAAGTCAGAGACATTACATTTCCTGATTTAAAAATGTGTCCCAATGGAGAACATTAAGATGCTGCTCTCCACAGGCTGGGACCACATGGAAGCCTGGATTTGATTCCCGGGCAAATCTAATGGTCAGGTGCAGTGGCGTGTGCCTGTAATCCCAGCAACTTGGGAGGTTGAGGCAGGGGATCACAACATAATGGAAACCTATCTTTAAAACACACACACACACACACACACACACACACACACACGAGGGGACTTTAAAAAGTTCACAGAAAAATGGAATTAAAGTATGAGTTTATTTTGGTGCAAAAATTTTTGAAATCCATGTATGGCTTTTTTATAATTTACATTTAAGGCTAGCCCAGCAGCTCAGTGGTTAAGCACAGTGTGCTGGGAGCCAAATACTACATGGCTGACTGTATCTGACTGAATCTTGGTCCTGGAAGCTTAAAAAAAATGCCAGGTGCATGTATGTGTGTGTGTGTGCCAAAAATCCTGACAGGATAGAGAAATGGAGGAAGAAGGATTCCCTATAGGAAGGTGCTTGCTCTCTCTTTCTTTTTCTCTCTGTCTCTGACAAGGGCACACACCCTCTGGCAATTAAAGAAAAAAGTGAAAAAACATTTTCCATGAACTCTTTGAAGACTCCCTCCTATATAACAAACCTACGGTAATTAGAATAGTATAGTGCTGATATAAAGACAGACATATACCTATAGAACAGAATAGAGATCCCAGAACAAAACTCACACATGTACAGCAAACTGATCTTTGACAAAGCTGCCAAGAATACACAATGTGAAAAAGACGTACTCTTCGATACATAGTGCTGGGAAAACTGGATATATATATATATATATATATATGTGTGTGTGTGTGTGTGTGTGTGTGTGTGTGTGTGCTTGTGTGTAAAAGAATGAAATTTGATCCATATATTACACCATACACATAAAAGAACTTCAAAATGGATTGAAATTTTAAATAAATTTTATGTTATTTATATGATTGGTATAATTTTCCAGTCAAACCAGTAAATGGAGTAGGTCTTTTCTTTATTGAGATGTTTTTGATTACTGATTCAATCTATTGACCCTTTATAATCTGTTCAGGTTTTTGGGACCAGCAGTTGGCCTATTGGCTATGTCACTGGACTCCCAGGTAGTCGACCGCAGTTCAAGTCCTGGACCCGGTGGCTTAAACTCACGCCGGGCACGCGTGTGTGTGTGCCCAAGATCCCGAGAGGAGAATGGAGGAGAAGGGATTGTGGTGTGGCCATCCCCCCTGGGGGGTGATTTCTCGCTTTCTGTCTCTCTCTCTCTCTGTCTTTCTAGCGAGTGCACATGCCCTATAGCAAAAACCTCTAAAAAAAAAATCTGTTCAAGTTTTTATTTATTCTGGTGGCCTGGTGAGTAAGAGAGCTGGATCCCACATGGCTGACTGTTTAGCTTGAATTCCATCTCTGGGTGCTTGAGAAACATGCTTGGAACATGTGTGTGCATGGCCCAAATCTCCAAAAGATAAATGGAGGAGAAGGGATTGTGGTATAACATGTCCATTGGGGAGTATTTTCTCCTTCTCTATCTCTGTCTGTCTCTGAAGAGTGCATGTGCCCTCTGGCAATAAATAATAATGATGAGCTAAGTATTCTTTTCAAGAAGTTAGAAAAAAAGTAGAACAACATTGACTCAAGAAAACAGATGATAAAATTAAAAATTGACTTTTACAGTGGTATTAAACATACGAAGTACCTAGGAATAACTCTAATATCAATTATGTAATACCTTTTATAGAAAACTCTAGAACTTTATTGGGAGACATGAAACAAGACAGAAAAGAATACAGATGCCATATCCATAGATGGAAAGACTTAATATGTCATTTCTTCCCCAACTTATTGAAAAGTCAATGCAATGTTATTCCTCAACTTCAATACCATAAAGGGGCTCAACTGTCATAAGCATTGGAAAATAGGGAGCCTACAATAAAACTAATGCTTCACCGCTAATTTTAGTATCATTAGAATATTCACAACAATATTCACACATATTAAGCTGTTTTGAACTCTGGTACCAAGCCACTCCCTCCTTTTTTTCTCTCAGTGGTCATCATCCAGTTGGAGGAATAAAAGGCAAATTGTGACCCAAACCCTTTGAAGACTTATCCATGGAATATATCAAAACATCTTAACCTTTCCCCAGTATGTTGGTTAGGTGAGACCCACGTTTCCCAAAAGAAGCACAAGGTTTTCAAGGCTGAAATACTGAAGGACTCAATGAGAAACTATTTTATGCATGCAAAAATAGAAAAAGCCACAAATGCTCAGGGAAACAGGAAATGCAGGCAATGACCCTGACCTGATTTAGAGACAGACATTCAGGCTCAGAGTTGTCTGATATATTACCACTGATAGCAGTAAATCTAAATTCTATGAGGGAACATGGAAGGGGAAGGATATCCCAGAGAGGGAAGCTTCTTCATCAAAGTCTCTCAGCTACTTGGAGGCAGAGCTGAGGTTAGAGTCCAGATCTTCTACCCTCAGTTCAATGCCTTTCCAGTTCTACAGGTCAAAATTTCCAATAAAGAGTCATAGCTATTGTTATTCTGAATGTTAGAGCTGAAAATATTCTTAGAATTTGGAGATTTGGTAAAATTTGTCCTTTTATACTGGTGAGAAAATTGAGGCCCAAAGTAGAGAAGTGACTTGCAAAATTCTAAGTCCACATGTGGAAAATGGAGGGTGGATACGACATGAGGGAGAATAAGGAGTGAGTGGGACTTACAAGTGTGAGCTGGAGCCCAAAGGATGGACCAAAACCTGTGTCGATTCTTTTTGTCTGTGTCCTTGATGTCCTGTAGAAGTGGAACATTTAGCCCTTCACTATGGAGTTGAGCATGTACTTGGTCCGGAAGTCAGAGAAACTGAAATAAGATCCACAGGAAAGTAGAAGGATTTCAGGTATGACTAGTGCCTTACACCAACACGGTGAGCTAGCAGATAAGTGACTATGTGTGTGAGCTACAAAATGGCAGCACTACCCTTCCACTTTCCAAATCTTCTATTAGAATTTTTTGTGGTCTACCCTAACACAGGAAGGGAACTTTTGGAAAATGTAATTCAGGGTAGCCAAGGTGACACGTTACAGAGCTAAATGTTATGTGGAGATGTAAGTGGAAAATATTGTCTGATTGGAAGGGAGAGGGGATACTGGGCGGACAGGATAGTTTGAGCAAGGGCATGGATGTGTGGTGTGGAATGTGTTTTGAGAACCAGCAAGTGGCCCAGTTTGTCATACTTGTGCTTTGGAAATCATACAGACATTAAGCTGAAAAGGGAGGTTTCAGCAAAATTAAGTATCTCTGGGAAGCCAGAGTGATGAGACTAATACCATAAGGAATGGAAGAATCATCAGAGGCTACTGAGGTGAATAGCATTTTTGGGGAAAATGCCAGCAAGTTCAGGATGGAGCAGACAAGGGGGAGGCTATGGCAGCGGAGAAGCTTCGTGCTGGAGGCCTTGAGTGCATGTCTGCTCCATCTCAGTCCATAAGCATTGGAGAGGCATGAGAAGGAACAGGAACACTTCAACTGTCCCATAGTATTCAACCACCAGATCTTCTTCTCTGCCTGACCCTGCAGCTCCTCTGGCCCTAGAACCAATTGCTTCTGTCTCTCAGTTATCCCTCCTGTGTCAAAGAGGTCTTTTGCAATGGCTGGAAGTTGCTCTGGAAATGAGAGAGGCAAGGTTTTCCTGAGAGGTGGAATGCTCAGGGATATTTCAAGGGTGGTTAGAAGCTGGCTGCATACCTAGGCCAGTAAAACTCTGCTCTGAGGGACACAGATAGACATATTTGCACAGTAGGAGGAAGGAAGATGAAAGAAGAGGTCCTGGGAACCAGCAGTTAGCGTAATGGCTATGTCGCTGGACTCCCACGTAGTCGACTGCGGTTCGTGTCCCGGACCTGGTGGCTTAGAACTCACGCCGGACACGTGTGCGTGCATGCCCAAGATCCCGAGAGGAGAATGGAGGAGAAGGGATTGCGGTGTGACCATCCCCCCTGGGGGGTGATTTCTCGCTTTCTATCTCTCTGTCTCTCTCTGTCTGTCTGGGGAGTGCACACGCCCTATAGCGAAAACCTCTCCAAAAAAAAAAAAAAAAAAAAAAAAAGAGGAGGTCCTCTGCTGGCTTGGGACTTTGCAGCACTCTTCAGCTCTCACATCAGTAGGTGGTGGAGGGCGAGTGCCTTGCTGAGCTACAGTTTTACCACACTTAGGAGTGATTGGAAAGTCCGAGCAGACCAGTGTTCCAGCCCAAGCCCTGGATCTTGAAGTTAGGGCTCTAGGTCTAACCCTTCTAAATGGGGTCCTGTGTAATCACGCTTCCTCTCAGACCCTCAGTTTTTTCATGTGTGGAGCTAAAGTCATGACAATGCCTGCGTTGCCTACCTCACAGAGCTGCAGTCAGTGTCCCATGAGAAAGCAGCTGTGAAAGTGCTGGTAAACTGTAAAGAGCTGGGCTCTGGGGCTGAGTCATCACTGTGGTTATTATACAAGAGGATCTTTACTGGGCTGAGCGATGCTGTGGACCCAGTAGTGCTTAATAAAGAATTCCTGGTGGTGCTGCTGCAACTGATGAGTTGACTTATGAGACAAAATTGCAGTTAGAAAAAGAAACTAGGTGACTTTCATTGTGAATTAAAGGTAACACAGCAGTCATCAGTGAGGGGACTCATGAGAGGGGTGCTCCTGCTGATTCGATCATCTCCCCACCCGACCTACTTCATCACCCCTGCACTCCTTCCTTTGGACACTCCTCTGGCCATCCTTTCCTCCTATTCCTTTCCCATTAACTGAATTCACCTCACAGCCCACCCTCTGAAGCTCTCTCCATTTCCCCTAAATTTGCTTTTAATTTTCCTAGTAACTTATTTTGTTGTTTATGATTCTCCCCTTTGCTTGTCATTGTCTCTATGTTTACTGTGTCTGCCTCTGTCCCTCTCGCTTTCTGCTTCTCTCCTCCCTCCCTTTTCTCTCGCCCCCCCCCCCCCCACCAAACACACTTTTTAAACCAATTCTCCTTGCTGCTCTGCTGAGAGCTCAGGAAGGAGAGCCTCCCAGCTAGTGTTGCTAGGCAACCCAGTATCACATGGCCAGCCCCACATTTTCTGCCTGCTTCTCCTTAGAGCTCTGCTACTCAGCCTCTATACTATATAGCTCAGATTGGGCAGATATGTGTAAAGAATGGGCTTGGTTGTTTCATTTATAGTTGGCCAAAGGTGTCAGCTTTGCTCTGGAATATCTACGTTGCTGGAAACATAGCAGGGAAAAAAAGTGAAGAAAATAAGAACTATAACAAGATGGCATGCATTCCTAAAAACAGCTCCCCAGAGCAGGAGGCTCTTAACTTGGTATCCATGGAACTCTTACATACACTATGGAGAGGCCACAGGGATTGCTAAATCCTTTGAAATGTCACACAAAATCAAATATTTATACTTACTGCACTTTTTCTTGTTGTGAGGGTTTATAGCTTTTAACAAATTCACAAAGGGACCAAGGCTTTCCAGGAAGTTCTTGCATGTATCCCCAAACTCCCATAGAGTAGTCTGTGCTGAATGTTTTCCATTTTCCATCTCACACACAACTCACCCACACATCACACTCCTCTACTCTGCTCTGACCTACATGGTTTACTTCAGTGGGCCCCCTTGCCTTCTAGGTTCAGCCAATGGGAGGAATTGATAGGAGATCAAAGGGCGGAGATGGAGGAGAGTGGGGATAGAGCATTTATTCCCTGGCTCCCTCCCTGTTAGCTTGTCATGAATCTGTTATGCTCCTCTATTGTAGAGCACAAATCTTGTCTCGCAGTCCATTCCATATAGCTATAATCTCTTTCTGGGTTCTGGTAACTGTCATTACCTCTTGCTCCTTCAGACACAGGGGCAGTAAGGGCTCCGGCAGTTAACATCCTCAGAGAACTCTGTTGGTTTCCTTAAGCCCTAATCACATCCCAGTAAACCCTCCTCAAATGAAACCCTCCTCAAATGATCCACCCAGTTGGAACCCTGACTAAAAAATGGGAGCATAAAAAAATTTAAAAGTAGAGGCAAGAAATAGGAATTTAGAACATATTTGCAAATGGCAGATATTTGAGTAAGTGTGGCCATTTTCAAAAGCTGACTTTAATGACCAGAGCATTATGTCTCAGCTTCATATTGTTTCATCAGTATTCATTGCTAAGAAGGGCAGGAACACGAGAACTCTAATAGATCAACTGTTTGTATCTGCAAAGCAATGACCACTTGACATTAAGAGCAAATCTTGTAGAAATGAGTGCTTCCCAAGTCTTGATTCCACAGAGATCTTGTCTCATCTTGTTCAGGTGTCTAGGAGTTTAAGAGGAGTTGAACTGCTGAATGGTTGCAGCCAGGCATTGTTCCTGATGGATTCTCAATCAATGGGCTCCTTGGCAGATTGCTGTCTGGTTCTGGCCACTGATGAGGGTTTCTCCAGTGAAGCTTGATGTTTCCTCCCTTTTGACTCTATTTTTTTCTCTGCAGTCTTTTCCCTCTCCCCTCTCCAGTAGGTAGAATCTGGGGCAGGAGAAGAAAACTAGGTTACAAATGATTCCAAATCTTTTCTGTCTTACACCTGAACCTCTGGCTTTTGAAAAACTCAAGAGTCAGGATTTTGACACCTTTGTTCTCTGGTTATATTCTGACAACTTCCCCTAAAGCCATAGGTGACTCATGTCTGGCATCTTGGCTACAGGGGAGGAGGGAAGGCAGAGAGGGTCTCAGATAAAGTTTAATGAAGCACAGAAGAGTGAAATGCACAGGTTTATGTCCCAACACTTTTTCTTGTCATAGCCACTTTATACTGGCTATAGATCTCTTCAGCATCGGGGTCATTTAGACTTAGACTGTTAAACCTTTTTTTTTTTTCTGAACTGGGAACCTGTTTGGAATAAGACTGTGAATGATGAACAATATGAATGAACAACAAAAAAAGAAAGCACAAAAAGTTTTCTGAACTCTCTATGTGTGGAAGGGTCTCATTTGTAATTAAGGACACTGGTAAGTACTTTACGACCCATAAGGCAAAATGATAAGTTCTAGAGATGGCAATTTTCTGGGTCAATTGCACATTTTCGCACTTTCCTTTTTCTGATTTCATATCTAACTGGACAGTAGTAGAGCTTTCAGCCGCTAGTCATGCTCACCCTGACTCAGATATCATTGTGACACAGAGATAAGCTGGGTCCCAACATCCCTTGGGATTTTGTGGGAATTACACAACAAAAATAGCATGGCACGTTTGCAAGTAGTTTATGTCTCCTATTTATTGCCTTTGTGCACCCGGACCTGATTATAGAGTCCCTGGAGATTTCGCTTTGTGAACCATCTGGCCTATCAAACATGTCTGAATCATTCTGGGGTGAGAGGAAGCACTTACCCATTTCTTTTTTCTCTTTAAATTTTTTTTTTATTATTATCATAATCTTGTTTATATTACATTGAATCACATACAACTTCACAGTGTATTATTTTTCTTTTTTCTTACTGTGAATTGGCTGAGTATTAATCAGTAGAAGATTTTTTTTCCAGTTTTAAATTATTTTTCTTTGTACAAAACACCACGGATAGTGTGTGTGTTTATGTAGGGGTGGAGGTGAAGGTAGGGGAAGATTGAATGAGTACATAACTTTCCTGTGAAATTTCTTACATTGCAAAAACAGATGACTGAGTCATTTGAGTGCTTCAGGAATCAGGCACTGTGTAAGAGATGTAGGAATGCAAGAGGTTTGTTGGGGAGCATCTGTGGAAAACAAAAGGGGGATGAAACAGTATTGGATAGCCTCATTACTCAATACATTTCTGACAGCATCTTAACCAATCTAATGGAGAGCTCTGGAGCAAGAATTTCTCATTAGAAGAATTTTGCTCTGGGCAGAAATGGCCAGGTCCTGGCTAGTCATTGACTCTGACCTGCCCAGGAAGAGTGTGGTCTCATTTTAAAGAGTGAGATGGATCCTGAAAGTGTCAGTAGATAGATGTTGTCAGGTCACCATACTCTTTGCAGCTGAACTGCAAGTTCTTACTTTAAGGAAGATGCCAATGGTATATTCCCTGTGGCTACCATAATAATCCTCTGAGTTTGGTGGCAAAAGTGGTTCTGGTTCTTTTATTCTTTGTTCTAGTCTGCTCTGTTACCAATAACAGAAACACCTGAATGTATGCAACTTAAGAGAATAGACATTCAATTAGCTCACAATTTTGGAGGTTGAGAAGTCCAAGAGCATGGTGCTGACGCTTCGTGAGGGTCTTCTCACTACATTACAACATGGCAAAAGGAAGGAGTGTGCACAAAGCAGATCATGTCTCTGTGTCATTCTCTCTCTTTATAAACTCACCAGTATTCAGGTGGGGGTTCAACCTTAATCTGCAATCCTAATAATCCCCCAAAGACTTCGTCTCTTAATATAATAGTAAGATTAAGTTTCAACCATCTTAATACTTTCACAATCACTCACCACATTTTTAAAAAAGAATTATGTTATTTAACTTTTATTATTATTATTATTATTATTTTCTAGTTTGATGAGAGAGAGAGAGAGAGAGAAAGTAAGCCACTAGGTCCAGGACTCGAACCATGGTCAGCCATATGGGAGTCCAGTGCCCTCAACTATGCCACCTGCTGGCCTCAACTCACCAAATTTTAACATATGAATTTTCAGGAGATGCAGTCAAACCATAGTAGTCTTTTGTTTTCTTTTACAGAGAGGAGTCTGAGCCTTCAAATAAGTAGTGTATTTTTTATACAGTTCTTGGTATGAAGAGAAGTTGAAAGTGGGGGACATACACACAGAATAGGACTGTGCTCTAAAGAATGACAGTGTCTGAGAGTCTTGGGAACCATGGCTAACGTAGGGTTTAGTAATTCTTTGCAAAGAGCACTCCAAATCATGGGAGTGTGGTGGGTCCAGCTGTGAAGACCCTGCAGTCTCTCCAATATCCACAAAGAGTCACTTGTGACACAGAATGATGTCTGTTCTATAAACTTGCCATCCACAGAACTGCTCAGAGCCTCAGGGTCACTCAGTACCAATATAGATAATTTTTTCTCAAGTATTCAAAGCCACAGTGAATGCATGTGTTTCCATGGAGGCTTTTATTTTAACTATCACAACACATTGAGATTTTGGGGTTCTAGGGCTGTTCAGAGAAAAATCTTCCTAATAACCCATTTCCTTGGAAGGGCGTCTTGCAACCTCTGAGAAGCTTTGTTTCTGCTTAGTCAGTTCCAGAGTTACCAGCTTTTTTGATACATATTTGGAGTAAAAGCCTTTCCGGGAAAATCTCCCCTGTGTCTACTCCCCACCCCAGCTTAATGCAACTAGTGTCAATTAAGCTCCTATAGTTCCAAGGTGTGGTCATCTGTGCAGGATCATTCCTCATAGCTTAATGATTCTTATCCTAGCAGAAAGGAATTTGGTCAATGTATTTAATTTGGTGTATAAAGAGTGGGAGTAAATTCTGGGATATTGATGATGCCTAATAATTATTGAGCACTTATGTTTTGCCAAGCACTGGATTAAGAATCTCACATGATTTTGCTCATTTAATTATCAACTACTAACAAATATGGTATGCACAATTTTTATCCTTGGTTTACTTATGAAAAACTGGAGACAAAGAGATTAAATAACTTGCCCTAATTCATTATCATCTAGTAAGAAGTAGAGCTGAGATTCAAACCCAGGATATCTATCTCCAGAACCCATGATCTTAATCTCTACCATGTAATACAGGCTGGTTCCTCAGATGCAGAGTCTGGAGGTCATCTCAGCTGTATGGACTGCATATCCCTCTCAGAAGGTACAGGAAATAGTAAAGGACAAAGAGCAAATTATTTAGGTGAAAGTCATTGGGATAATTGTGCACAAAATAGAGAAATATCCAATCACGTGATAACCTTTGTGTTATAAAAAATTGTTTAAATTAAAAAAGAAGAAAGTCATAAAGTCATTGGACTTAGAAGCTCAGTTATGATTCCACTGGGGCAGAAATATATTTGTACATCTGTAGAAATGGAAGTGGCAGTGACAACAGGCAAACTAGTCAGAGAATGGCATGGTGGAGGTAGGAGTGGATAAAGAATTGCCAGGGAGGTGTTTGTCTTAACCTTCAAAGGCACCCACTACAAGGCACGCTTTGGCATTTGTGGTCGTTTTACTCCCAGTCAGGACCTAGAGAGAACGGCATGCAGAGAATGATTAGCAGTGTGACAGAGGTATCAGAGACTCCCTGGTACTGGGAATCTCACTATGTATGAAACTATGGCAGAATCCCAATTGCAATCAAGCAACCAACATCAGCAAAAAATGGATGTGGTTTAGACTCTGCTCAGGTGCATGCATCCTGCCTTTTGTAGCAGGCCTTCTGAAGCCAGAAGTTGTGTTTGTAGTTAGAAGGTAAGAAGCCTGCTAGTGATCCCCATCCTTGAGTATATCAATATTCTCTCATGCCCAGACATTGTGAGCTTTTCAATGCTACTTTAATTTGTTTATATTTTACATATATCTATGATGATTTTAGTCATGTTACAATGAAAAGGGAAGCAATCATGGTACTTTTATATTTTAAAGTAGGCAAAAACTCAGCCAGAGCATTATTGTCAACATTGGTCTTGATTTTCAGTGAATTAATCCTTCATGAGAAAGATTATAACTTAACTTACATTATAACTTTAAGTGTACCAAAATTGGATTAGCAAAGTTAAGAAGTTGTATAATTCAGTCAAGGAGAAATATGAAATTCCCTTCAATGTAAATTGATGACAACCAAAGTCCTTAAGAGAAAATAAGAAAAATAATTTTTCTGTGAGAAGTAAAGTTTGTTGCAAAACAGAATTTGAATGTAAAGAGGATCAGATGGGGGACTAGAGTTGGGGGCCATTGCAAAGTTTGGGGAAAGTACAAGTTAATCACTATTTAGCTTGAAGCAAGCATTTAGATAACAAAGAAACAACTTCTTTCAAATTATACTCTTCCCAGAAAATAAAAGTGAATATACCTCCTTTATTGTTCTCTATCTGGCTTGGACTTAGCCATCACAACTATCAGAAAAGCACAAGAATTAGATCAGAGACTTGGACTTTGTGTTTGGGGACTAAATGATACCAAATAACAGATTCTGCTGATGATTTACTGAATATTTCTTTCATCTTATCTTCTTTGTCTTTCTTACTTTTTTCTCTTTCTCCAGCCTCCTCTACCTCAACTCTTTACTCTTTGGTAATGAATATCATAGTTGTTAGTATATTCTGTTCCAAATTGCCTTTTGCTTCCTGGTAGTGACTGCTTTTAGGAGATATTTTGTTTACCAAAAATGCGTAGACAGGAAATATTTTTAGGAAAGTGATTAAAGGTCCCCCCCCCCCCCATGAGTGTTCTATTCTCTTTTGCTCCATTTAAGAATTATTAGTACTTGTTAAGCACTTTGTGCTTCTCTTACTGAGTCAGGACTTAGCCTGCCAGAGCTCCATTCTTCATCTAGTTTCCTACTGGACTGTGAGCTCCTTGAGGGCAAAGTCTGTACCTTATTTGTCTCCTAGAGACCAGGGCAAAAGTGTATGCTTAGTAAATTATTGTTGAATAAATACTATCTTATTCTTGCTTTACCACAGTATTTCTGTCTTGGAAATGGATAATCAGGGAATGAGAAAAAGGGTAGAAAAATGCAGCTACTGAAAAAAGTACAAGCTGTGCTCTGTGTGTGTGTGTAGTGCATGGGCCAGTGAACCTGGGGATCTGAAAGTACCTGGCTCTCAAGGTCTTCGTTGGGCAAGGAGGATGGAACTTGGAATGGCAATGGAGGAACAGTGGGACACAGGATTCAAAGGCTCAAATCTGTGTAGCAGAAAACCAAGGCAGAGCTTCTCAGTCTTACTTCTTCAGCGGCTTCCTCCCTGGGCCTCTGCCACACAGGCTGATGGGATTGGAAAGGCAATGGAATGGCAGCAGGAAAGGCTAGGAAAGATCCCTGATAAACTTTACTGTTTAAGGAACATGGAAAACAAGAGTTCTGAATGAAGAACAAGGGACTGTGGCATGGCCATCCCCCCTGGGGAGTGATTTCTCACTTTTCCTCTCACTCCCTCTGTCTCTATTCAGTGAGTGCACATTCCCTGAGGCAAAATCCTAAAAACCAAACCAAACCAACCAAACAAAAACACCTAAAGTTTCTAGAATTGGAAAATAACCTCAAGCCTCTTCTACCTTATGTGTTCCCTTGCCACTTAAGTTTTAGCTCCAGGAAATCAGCCTTCTTAACTTTCTTGAAAGGTCAGCTATGCATTTATAAGGAAAGTCTACTCTCATCATTTCTATTCAATACTGTATTGAAGATCTAGTCAGTGCAATCAATTGAACAAAAGTGGGGGGGGGGCACTATGGCCTTGTGGTTAAGGCAGCCAGATCCCCAATGAGTAATCACATGGTTCAAATCCTGGCCCTGGCAGCTTGAAAAATATGCTGGGCACGTGTGTGTGTGTGTTTGTGTGTGTGTGTGTGTGTGTGTGTGTGTGTGTGTTTGCCCCAAATCCCTACACAGTGGAGAAATGGATGAGAAGAGATTGTTACGTGACCATTGGGGAGGTGTTTTTGCCCTCTCTGTCTCCTTGTCTTGCTCTATCTGACAAGCACACATGTCCTCTGGCTGAAAGAGAAAGAAAGGAGGAAAGGAAAAAAAAAAGGAAGAAAGGAAGAGGAGAAAGACAAACTCGTATTAGATAGAGGGAATCAAAACTGGTTATTTTACAGATGACACTCTAATCTCTGCAGAAAATCCTATGATTTCTATGAAGAATAGTAGCACTAACAAGTGATTTTTAGCAAGGTTTCAGGATAAAAGGTCAATATACAAAAAAATCAACTGAATTTCTATATACTGGCAATGAGCAAGTAGAAATTGAAAAAAATTCAGTCATAACATCATAAAAACATTAAATATTTAGGGGCAAATTTAACAAAAGATGTGAATAATCTATGCAATGAAAACTAACAAACATTGTCAAGAGAGATCAAAGAAAACCTAAATAAATGGAGATAATGTTATGTTCATCGGCTGAAAGATTAAATATTATTAATATGTCAGATCTCTCCAAAGTAATCTATAGATTCACTGCAACTCCAATCAAAATTCTAGCAGGCACTTTCATAGAAATTGATAATTTAAAAATTCCTGTGGGAATACAAATGATCTTATTTATTTATAAATTTTCCCCAAGATTTTTATTTTTTACATCTAATCACTGTACATCTTTACACTGTACGTGTTTTTTTTCCAGCATGAATATATTAGTCAAGTCAAAGACATTACCATATACATTATCATCAACAGATAACTCAGAATAGCCAAAGAAACTTTGAAAAACAATAAATATGGTGGGTTTAATTTGATTTCAAGATGTACCACTAAGCCACAGTACTCAAGACAGTGTGGTACTGGCATAAAGATAGATAAATAAGGCCTACCTTGTGTGGCACAGTCAGTAGTATATCAGAATGTGGTGCTAGAAGCCACATGATGACTGAGGTTTGCCTGAAAACATGCTGGACTCATGTGTGCATGCCCAGGAGGATCCTGTTTGACCGGAGAACTGACTGGAGGAAATGGATTGCAGCATGGCCAAAACCTATGGAGGATCGCTCTCTCACACGCACGTGCTTTCTTTCAGGTGTGCATGAATTCTATCATGAATGGAAGAAAAATAAAAAGAGGGTGGACACCTCACCCCCACCTTTTTTTTCTTTTTTTCTTTACATTTAATCACATGTCTTTACAGTGTGCAACATTTCTTTTTCCAGTACAAATACCATGCATGTCAGTCAAGACAAAGATATTACTGTATACATTTATCATCAGCAAATAGCTTCTCAATTTTGTCAATTAAACATACTGTTACTTATTTTATTCTTCTCTTTTTCCCTCCCTACCTTCAATACTAAACTTTTTTCCCCACATTTTATTGATTCACAAAAGATCTTAAACTAAAAATATTGGCAAAGCTAGAATCTAGTGACAAGTGCACTGTAATTTTTTTCTGAAACATTTTGTTATCTGCATTCCCCCTTTTACTAAAGCAACATATAAACTAACTTATTTGCAAAAAAAAAAAAAATGAGGATATCTCAATTTGGTCTGTTATTTGCACAAAAACCCGTAAGAATTCAATTTCTGATGCAAGGCAACAGATATTTTCGTATTATTGAACTTATGCAAATTACCATTCTGCCACAAAATAAGAATGCTCACAAATATTTTCCAATAGCAAAGGGGAAAGGAAGGGAGAAGAGTTTATGTTCAATTAAATTTTTTTTTAATTGCTGAATCTGACAAAAAGAAAACCAAAATCCTTAAATCTGGAAGACGAAGAATAGACGAAAATCAGTAATGTTTTAGACAAAAGTCATTGAATTCTGTCTCACCAGTTCAGTCTCATGTAATCTCTTTTGTTGAATTTGCAGTGTTACTGTGGTCTGATCTTTCCGTTTAAATCCTGGAAGTTAACATTCAACATTATTATTGATATTTCTGAACTTGTCCCTATCATTAAGTTGGCCCTTTTCTTGGTCATTTTTTTGTTCTCTTATTTTTGTCTGTCTGTCTTTAGTTTTCCTGGTATAGCACTCTCTTTGGAACTTCTTGAAGAGCTGGTCTGGTGTTGCTAAATTCTTCCAAGTTTTGTTTATCGGGGAATGTTTCAGGCTTTTCTTCCCATATGAAGGATAATCTTGCTAGATATAGTATTCTTGGTTGAAATTGTTTTTCCTTTATTGTTTTGGATATTCCTTGCTTGTATTGTTTCTGATGAGAGGTTTGATGTTAACCTGATGGGATATCCTTTGAAAGTAACTTGATGTCATTCATTTAAGGGAAAAAAAGAGAAATGAAGATTTTGTACTGATAATTCAGCCTCCAGTCCCCAAACTCAAATGGAGAGGCAAGGGGCAGGCCTTCAGAAGAAGACTCCTCTATTGCTTCTAAGAACTAGTCATTTCAGGGAAAAAAGAGAAATGAAGATTTTCTACTGATAATCCAGCCTCCAGCCCCCAAACTTGAGTGGTAGAGAGCCCCTCTAGCCTTCTTTCTGTCTGTCTGTTTCTCTATGCCTCTCTCTCCATCTTCTCATTTTTTTGTAATTTTTCCTTAAAATATTTTTTTAAGGCTTTCAGATCCTCCTTGCTAATAATCCCACCTCCCCCTTCCCTCTAGGATAGGCAAAGGACAGGCCTTCAGAAGAGCTTTGGGGCAGAGGCTTTTTAGGTAAAGGGCCAGGGCTGGGTCCACCTCAGGTGCACATGGATTCTTGGTTCACTAGGGCACCCACTCTTATTTTTTTTTTTTTAAAGAAAGAACAGGGACTAGCAGTTAGCGTAATGGCTATGTCGCTGGACTCCCACGTAGTGGACCGCGGTTTGCATCCCAGACCTGGTGGCTTAAAACTCACGCTAGGTGCATGTGCATGCATGCCCAAGGTCCTGAGAGGAGAATGGAGGAGAAGGGATTGTGGCATGGCCATACTCCCTGGGGATGATTTCTCGCTTTCTGTTTCTCTGTCTCTCTCTGTCTGTCTGGCGGGTGCACGTGCCCTATAGAAAAGACCTCTTTAAAAAAAAAAAGAAAGAAAGAACAGAGCATTGAGTTTAGAAATAAACCCACATGTATGGTCAATAGATTTTGGAAGTGCAAAGATTATTCAGTGGAGAAAGTATGGCCTTTTCAACAACTAATGGTGCTGAGATAATGGTGCCAGAACAATTTGTCAACCATATGCAAAAGCAAGAATGACAACAGCTGTAAAGAAAAGCCAAAACCAACCAAACAAAAACATCTACTTTGGTCCCTATCTTGCACCATATAAAAAAAAAGAAGTTAAAATGGGTCATAGACCTGAATGTAGAACCTAAAGCTATAAAAGTTATATAAAAAAAGAGAAAATATTTGGGACTCGGGGTTAAGCAAATATTTATTTGATAAAACACCAAAATAGCATGATCCATAAAAGTTAAAGTTGATAAATGAAACACTGTCAAGATTCAGAAGTTTTATTTTTTGAATGTATTGTTAAGAGAAGGAAAAGACAAGCTATTGATTTGGATAAAAATACTTGTACATCATATAGCTGATAATGGACTAATGTCTAGGATACATAAATTAATCTTAAAATTCAATGATCAGAAAACAAACCACCCAATAAATAAAAGAAGCAAAGGATTTGAACAGATACTTCACCAAAGGGTGGGGAGAATATATATAATGTATTTAAAGTTTGTTTATTTTTCTATCAGAAAGACAGACTGAGGGAGAGACAGACAGACAGATGGAGACCTCCAATAGGGTCCTGTGTTGCTATCCACCTACAATCTCAGCTGGCCTGGACCACAGGTACATGCACACACTGGGCATGACATGCGCAGGGTTGTCCTGAGATGTGAACCTAGGTCCTTTCCCATATGGGCCCAGTTGTGTTGTTGCTGTGTTACTATCTGGTCCCACCAAGGAAGAGAAATTGATGTCAAATAAACACATGGAAAGATGCTCATTATCATTAGTCATTAATGAAATGCAAATTAGCATTTTGATGAGATGCAACTACCCATTCACTAGAATACTCAGGTTCAAAACATGAACCATTGGGAACCAGCAGTTAGCGTAATGGCTATGTTGCTGGACTCCCACGTAGTCGAACGCGGTTCCCGTCCCGGACCCGGTGGCTTAAAACTCATGCCAGGCGCGTGTGTGTGTGTGCCCAAGATCCCGAGAGGAGAATGGAGGAGAAGGGATTGCGGTGTGACCATCCCCCCTGGGGGGTGATTTCTCGCTTTCTGTCTCTATGTCTCTCTCTGTCTGGCGAGTGCACACGCCCTATAGTGAAAACCTCTCAAAAATAAATCAACCATAATAAGTATTGGCAACTAGAATACATATACATCACTGTTGGGAATATAAAATGATATAACCATTTTGGAAAATACGTTGGCAGTGCCTTTAAAAGTTAAACATGCACTTATAGTATGAATCAATCATAGCACTTCTAGGTGTTTAACTGAAATTGGAAAGATGGCCATTCAAAGATTTGTAAAAAATTTAATAGTAAGGTTATTTAAATAGCCCAATGTCCATTAACAGAGGAATGAATAAACAAACTGCCATACATACATACAATTGACTACTACTTAGCAATAAAAATGAACTATTGATACATACCAATATGAATACCATATGAAGGTATGAATGAATCTAAAAATAATTAGGCTAAGTGAAAGAAGCAAGACAAAAATAAGAGTACATGCTGTATGATTCTCTTTATATAAAAATTTATAAAAAGCAAACTATAGTGACACACGTTTGGTGATTAGGGTGTGGGGAGGGATGGAAAGTAAAGGTTACAGGGGAGCAAGAAAACTTTATAGGGTAGTGGATATGTTCTTTAGAGTGATGATTTCACAAGTCGGTACAAAACTTAAATCACCTCATATGTATATTGGGGGCCAGCAGGTGGCCTAGTGATTACAGCACTGGACTCCCACACGACTAACCACAGTTTGTGTCCCAGATTTGGTGGCTTACAAAGCACACCAGGTGCGTGTGTGTGCGTGCCCAAAATCCCAGGAGGAGAATGGAGGAGAAGGGATCACAGCTTGGCCATTCCCCCTAGGGGGTGAATTCTCACTTTCCCTCTCACTGTCTCTCTGTTTCTCTCTGGTGAGTGCATGTGTCCCCATGGCAAAAATCTTTAAAAATAGATAAATAAATATCTACATTTAATTGTATGTCAGTTATACCTCAGCTACTGAGACAGTTGATAAAAAAGACAAAGATATTAAAAACCCAAAAGCTAAAATGGGGCACAACAGATTGGCTACCTTGAATTCAAGCTTACCAATCTGTACCAAGTTTCACTGTATCTCACCTTTCCAAACTGAAGCATGTTTCTGTGACTCCACTGCCTGGCTTTACCGAGGACTGCTCCTGCCAGAGCAGGTCTGTCTCTGTGGGAAGGCCTTCATATTTACTTTTTCCCCCATCTCTGTGAATCTAGAATCATTTTGGAAGTTTTGGGGAGTCGTTTATAATTTACCTGTATAACAACATTGAAAAAAATCAAGTGGATTTCTATATAAAATGAATGCAGGACAAACTGTAGTGTTCTTTATTTTGCAGTGAGAACATCAGAAGTCCAAGTAAAAACTGGTTCAATGCTGCAGATAAAATGACCAGAGATACATAAATTGGATGACTCCTTTTATGAATGCAATCTTAAAATACAACCCATTCTTATTCTTACAAACTCACTCTCATTTGGTCTATTTTAATCCTCCTAATTTATTTTAAAGCTGACATCATATCTACTCTGCTTTAAGTATTATAGTGGCTTTTGGCCAATAGCAATACAATCCTGATGCGATCTGAATATCAGAAAATGTTCTAATAAAGAAAACAGTTAAATGACAGAACAGGCAGAGATGCTTAGTAAGAGTAGACTCAATGACAGAGACCTTTCTTGCCTTCAGTCTTGAGGATCCTGAGACATCTTATAGTACATGACTTCTTAACCTATAATATGATCATCCCTTGAAAATGCAGGCAAGGGGCCAGCAGGTGGCAGACTGGTTATGGCGCTGGACTCCCACATGGCCAACTGTGGTTCAAGTCCTGGACCTAGAGGCTTGAAAATCATGCCAAGCACATGTGCGTTTGTGCCCAATATTCCCGGAGGACAGTGCAGGAGAAGGGATTGCAACATGGCCATCCTTCCCGGGGGTGATTTCTTGCTTCCTCTCTCACTGTCTCTGTTTCTCCCTGATGAATGCATGTGCCCTATGGCAAAAACTTTTAAAAAGAGAAAGAGAGAAAATGCAGGCAAATTTGTGTATGTAAGTGAATTTTACTATAGAGAAAGTTCAAATTATTCGTTATTTTTGCTCCCTTCTTTTGTAAGGTATACTTAAGCTGTATCCTCCCTTCCAGTCTAAATAATTTGTGGATATATCCTTTTGTGAGTATAGCATAGAGTGTGAGTTTCCTATTTGAAGACACTGCCATGGCACTGAACTTGAAATCAGCAGCCTTGAGTCTGGTTCCAATTCTACCATGTACTACGTGTAGGACATTAGCTGCTGTTCCTTCTCATACCTTGGCTCATTTTATTATATCTTTAAATTAAGTGGTTAGGTTGGATGGGTGCCAACAGCTCTTCCAGTTCCAACTTCACAGGGTCAATATACTAAAACAATTCTTGATTTCATTTCCACAGGTACTTGGTATTTCCCTTTCTAGCCAAGGTCCTGCAAGAGCATCAGTGATGTGTTTCTCTAGCTATGTGGGATTCTGACCTCAGGACCACTGCCTACATGGCAAAGACTAGGCTTTAGCAATGACAAGGATGCTCTCATTCCTCTGGAGGCTGCCGATTCTGAAATATCTTGTCTTCTTCACATTCTTTGACAGAGGCTAAAACTTGGACCCCATGATGGCATGTCCCACAGCCATATCCCAACTCCCTATAATTGATCAGTTCTTTTCTATGAAGTTATAGTCACTCTTATGATAGATCCTCAGGTCAATAAAAGACCTTAGAAGTCATCTAGTCATTCACCATCCTCCTATCACCTTGCTTTTCAGATACATGTGAGGATAGAAGGAGGAAAGGGACTTGCAGAAGCCCAAACATGACATTCACAGATCAGAACTAAAACCCAAGGATTGCTCTTTCCACAGCACCTTGTTGTCATATTGCCAGGCATAATGTCTTATTTTATCTGACCATTCATTCATTCATATTTCATTATAAACAATCATGAATGCCTATAAGGTGCCAATCACTGTGTTCAGTGCTGGGAAAAATATTGTCAGGAGCAAGCCATCTCTGTTCTGAGATGCTCCCAGGGTGCAGACTAAGGGTTGTTTCTTGTAGTAGTGGCTTGGGATTAATGCAACAGAACAGGTTGATCATCAGTACCATTATGCCAACCTCTGGGTACTCACCCACCTGTACTTAGCCACCTAAGGTCCAAAATGCTTTGGACCAGAGGCAACGCATAGCATTAAATGCCATTTTGTTGATTTGTGACTTTAATACACAACTTTTCATTGAGCACCTGCTGATTCAGTCCTGACAAAGATGGAATTAATAATGAAACAAGAAAGTTCAGGTTCCATTGAGTAATTCTGTACATGTTCATTATGAAAGGTAATCCTATATTAACTATGATCATCCTTCACAATGGTCATTTATATATTACATTTGATTTTCATAACTGTATAAGCTAGGAGGATGAAAATTATTATCCCCATTTAATGAGGCTCAAAGTGCGTAGGATACGCTAAAGTTGAAGCACTTGATTTCTAGTGCTTTAAAATTCTATATGCACTTTAATTCAGATGACAATCCAGAGTAGTTTGTTCTCATCCAGAAAAGAGGAAACACACAAACCAGCACAATCAACTAAGAAATATGGTTTTCTTGCTTGACAAAAGAGTCTTTCAGAAAAGTAACTATTTGGGAGAGGAAACTCCATGAAGGGAAGGGAAGGATACAAATAAGAACCAAGATCAGGAGGTTAAGGAAGTAGGAAGCAGCTGGAAAGTCTCCAGTTTTTGGTGTGCATCAGGTCAAGGCCAGGTATAAATAACAGGAAAAGCAGGTCAGTGCCACAGAGGCAGGGGGATTGCAAGTTCTGGAAAGTATAATGTGCTTTGTCTGGCAATGGAAAACATGGCAGGGAGGAGAGGAGCAGGAAGGTCAGCAATGGTTGGATCAAGGAGTCACATCTAGGAATTTAACTTACATTCAATTAAGGTTGCTGGCAAAAAAGACATGGGACAGGAGAGTGTGGGGGTAATTGATACTGCCTGTTGAGTTTATGGCCCAGGATGAGTGTGAGGCAGAGACATGATCCAGGTGTTGCCTCTCATTCCTGAAGGCTTCTAATGGTTAAAGAACTGAGCACAAATCCAGTGGTTAGAGATAGGTGTTTCACAAACAGTATGGCTGTAGCTCCTGAACACAAGGCACAGACATTGTCTGGTGCTGCAGTGGACACAGGAGTCTCTTCAGTGCTGAGGGAGCAAGTCAGTAGCATGGGCTTATAGACACTATTCAATGGCAGCAACCAGAGTGAGCCTTTTAAAACCAAGTCCCATCAGGAAAAACAGCTCTTTGCAGTAGGTACTAGGGTAGAACTGGGACCAGAGTGTCCAGCTTTGCAGCCTGGCTCTTCCCACACTAGTTGTGTAGCCTTGGGAAACTTGCCTAGCCTTTCCTGCCTCACTTTCCTTTCTTGAGCAATACCTATTTGTCAGAGGAATGCTGTGAAGATTAAATATATCAATACTCGTAAAGTTTTTAATAGAATCTGACACAGAATAAAGTCTACATGCGTGTTTGCTATTATCACATCCTTTATCCATTCATAACTCTAATGATTTTTCATATTCTTTTCCTCAAAGTAAAAGCTACAATTCTTTGTTTTTGCTATAGGGCGTGTGTGCTTGCCAGAAAGGCAGAGAGAGACGGAGAGACAGAAAGCGAGAAATCACCCCCCAGGGGGGATGGCCACGCTGCAATCCGTTCTCCTCCATTCTCCTCTCGGGATCTTGGACACGTACGCACACGCGCCAGGTGTGAGTTTAAGCCACCAGGTCTGGGACTCGAACCGCAGTCCACTACATGGGAGTTCAGCAACATAGCCATTATGCTAACTGCTGGTCCCAAGCTAGGATTCTTTTAAAAATGTTTATTTCTTCCATGAGAATGAGATACACAGAGAGAAAGACACCCTTAACAAGGTCTTCACACTGTGATCCACACCTAATCTTAGCCGGCCCTCATCATAGGCAAGTGCACTCACCCGGAATACTCAGGGAGGTCCCAGAACTTGAATCCAGGACCCTTTCTGTGTGGGTCCAGTTGCATTACAATTGTACCGCCACCTGCCCTTGAGCCACATTGGCCTTGTAAGGCTACACTCAATCTGGCCATACCTCTTGGCCTTCATCTCCTACCATGCTTCCCTTAGCTTACTCAGCTCGAGCCATGCTGGCCTCCTCGGAGGTCCAATATCCAGGGGCCGCATCTGAT
Organism: Tupaia tana; assembly: GCA_026018925.1. Lineage (NCBI taxonomy): Eukaryota > Metazoa > Chordata > Mammalia > Scandentia > Tupaiidae > Tupaia > Tupaia tana. Next base: position 2,952,555 of record JAKSZU010000009.1, read on the forward strand.
GAAGGTCTTCTGATGAAGGTGAAGGTGGAGGGCAAGAGTGCATGCAGAGCAGAACATTTCTCTGTTTCATTCCCTCTTCTTATAAACCCTCCAGGACTCAATCATGGAAGCCCCATCCTGGTGACTAATCACTTTCCAAAGGCCCCACCACCCTTCAACACCATAACTGGATTAAGTAACCTTGGAAGAGTTTTCTCTTTAGATCTTTTGGATTATCAGAAAAATCATGACATATTTTTCTATATAAAAATGTGTCATGGGAACCAGCAGTTAGCATAATGGCTATGTCGCTGGACTCCCACGTAGTTGACCGTGGTTCACGTCCCGGACCCGGTGGCTTAAAACTCACACTGGGCGTGTGTGCGTGCATGCCCAAGATCCCGAGAGGAGAATGGAGGAGAAGGGATTGTGGCGTGACCATCCCCCCTGGGGGGTGATTTCTCGCTTTCTGTCTCTATGTCTCTCTCTGTCTGGCGAGCGCACGCGCCTTATAGTGAAAACCTCTCCAAAAAAAATTAAAATTAAAAATAAATGTGTCATGACTTTTCCAATGACCCAATATTTAGGCCATGAGTCTTTTTGGAAAAAAGTCTCATTGTGTTTTATTGTATTTGTGTATTATTCATATCTAGAGAACATTGTAAATTTAATTAAAAGCAGATTGTAAATGTAAATTACTAGTGTACCCCAAATTACACAGGCATAGAATTATACCCTAATGTCTATTCTTCCTTCTTCTGTGATTACATCTGGCATCTGAGCAACAGAGGAAGCCTCAGGGACAAAAGCTTTCTGTAAGCAAGAGTTTGTAGAAAAGGTTTGCAAGGCATTTGAGGCTCAAAGAGGAGTGACAGAAAATTGGGAGGGGGGATAAAAACAAAAACTACACTTAGCTTATGGAAGAAAACAATTTTCTCACATGATTATCATGTTTTCAAGGATAACAGCATATCTGTAGACATAGCATCAGAAAAAGCAGGAGGAGATTGTTTTTGTTGGAGAGTCAGTAATGAGCAGAGAAGGCTTACAGACTGACTTCTTTGGGGGGATTAGAACTTGATGGGTTGACCTGAATTTACATTAGTCTGTCAGAGTGCAAAGGATCTTTTCCCTCCTGACTGTGGGATGTAAGGTGTACACTTACTAATAGTGGCTTCAGAGTAATGTGGCATCTCTGCAATGCATGACTAATTAGAATTCCAAAAATGAAGAATAGAAAAAAATAGGAGGAAATCACTATAACAATAATATGAGAAAACCTCCTTGATCTAAAGAAAAATATAAACCTTAAGTTTGAAAGAGCCTTCCAGTTGCCCAGTACAGCAAATGAAAAGAAATACCCGGTAATGTATATTATGTGAAATTTCTAAGTACCAGTGATAAAAAGATTCTAAATGCATCCAAAGAGGGGGTAAAACATGTTGCATTCCATGAAGAAGATTTTCAAAATATGACTGAAAATTATTTTTGATGTAGAATTTTCTATCTTGAAGATAATCAGTCAAGTGTGAGGGTAGAATAAAGGCCTTTTCAGATAATCAGGAATTTAGAAAATGAAAGCCCCGTGCACCTTTCTTTAGTACATTCAGATGAGTATGTGTGTAAGAATGAGGTCTAAACCTAGAAATAGGGAGACATGGGGAACAGGAAATAGTCAATCCAACTGAGAGGAACAATGAAAGGAAACCCTGAGATAACCACTGAGTATAAAGCCTAGATGCAGCTGGACAGAGAAGTAAGCAATGCAAGTAGAACAAAAATGTTGTATTAGGAAAAGAATATAATAATACATTATTGAATTATATAGTAAGCAATATTTAATAGCTATTGTAATTACTATAAATTTATAATAAACTATGATGAAGTACTTATAGAACAGAATGTAAAAGTTTTCAGCCTTGACAATAGCAAAATATAAATATAGGCTCTGTGTTTGTGATGCTTTTAGTTGTGTACTGGACTACAGAACTGGAAACCATGTGCTGACTGTGGTTGGAGTCCCTGGCCCAGTTGACTTGAAAACACACACACACACACACACACACACACACACATACACATACTGGGTACCTGTGTATATGCCCAAGATCCTGGTGGTTAGGAGGACTGCAGGAAACATATCACAGGCTAACCAAGCCCTGTGGAGGGTGCTTCCCTCTTTGTCTCTCTTGTATGCATGCACTTCCATCATGAAATATATAAATGTAGCACATAGACAGCAACAATTAGGTATAAGAGGGTTTTAAACAAAATTATTCATGATACTGTTAAAGATGGTTAGGAAGACTTTATTCAAGGAGGAAGGGAATGGTATAGATCTTGCAATGGGAGGGAGATTGGACTGAAACTACAACAAGGGCAAGTGGAGATTTGTAACCAGGTGCAGGGTGAGGATCAGTGGATGGAAACTTACTAAGAAGAAACATCAAGTATAAGTGGTTTTTGGCTAAATTGACTTGATGTGATTATTTCCAAAGGCACTTTCAGCTGACTAAAGTTTTGGTTAAAAAGGAGAGTCTTTGTCAAGGGGAAAGAGAATTAAAGGGAAGAGTAAGAGTGTTACATCATCATTTTGCATGGAGAGTCAAGAGATCTTATCTATAGCCCAAAGAACAGGAAATGAAAGTGTAAGTACAGGAATTCCTCATTATCTGAACCTAATCAATCTCTGGAAACATGTTGGAAAGCAAATATTTAGATAGCAGAAGAGCGTTTTCCATGGTTTCAATGGGGGAGAAGAAACAACACTGAATTTGTGGCCCATTTAAAACCCCCAACTCATTTTCCTACAGATTACTAAAACACCCTGAAACATTTATATAACAACCCACCCAGGATTTCTACATGATCTAAAGCATTTTAAACATCAATTATCTCGTTATTTAACAGTTAAGGAACTCATTAGTGGGTATATTTATGAGTAATAGACAATAACACTGTAGAGTATTAGATATGAACTTGATTTTTCCTGTACCCTTCAATGACACAAGCTGTAATGGAACTGAACGACATAATGACACATTATAGATAATATCTTAATCAGACCCAGGCTTGGCAGTTCTCCTAGGAACTTGGCAGAAGCAAATACTGGGACCCTCAGGGCAAGAGTGGGGAGAATAATAGCAATAATGCCTGGATATTTAAACAAGGCTCAGCCTCCTGCAGGAGTAATTCACAACGTAAACGTTCTGGCTGACATTACGTGAAGATTCGCTAGAACAAGTTCTCACATCAGAGACTGATTTTTGGACAAATATTTTTGCAAGGGGTTATAGCCAATTCCTAGAGCTCAGATAGCTAGGGAAAGGCAACCCATAGAGAAAACAAATGGTTATAACTGAATGGAGAAGGGAGAGGAGAGAGCGTATGGAGGGTGATGCCCCTGAGTTAAAGCCTCACTGTGCGGAGTTGTCAATATACACCTTCACAAATGATAAGGCCCAGCAGCAGTAGAAGCAGATGACTGAGAGATGTGCTGCAAGTGAGTAGAAGATAAAAATTGGAATCAGCTACAAATGTTTAAAGGGTCCTTCTGGCGAGCTGAACTGGAATCTCTAGGGGAATATTGCTTTGCATTATTAGTCTTTATGTTGTTTGATGTTTAAAATTACAATACATATTTTTTGCTAAAAATAAACTTTAATAGTTTGTTTTTTAAAAGGCAAACCTGACCAAGTTGCACAAAAGCTAAAATCATCTCTGTAGTACTTCCTCACCCTGCCCCTACCCTCTTCACTTCATTCTAGAGTTCATCTTCCTTAACTTTTCAGTATTTGTCCCCTCTCCCCTTTTTTTTGTTATATGGTGTAAGCACTTGCCAGAGAGAGAAAGGCAAAGGGAAAGTGAGAAATCATCCCCCTATAACCCCCGGGGTGGAATGACCATACCACGATCCCTTCTCCATTCTTCTCTCTGGATTTTGCGCATACACGCACACATGCCCAGCATTATTTTCTCAAACTGTGCACTCAGTCATGTGGGATCCAGCCTCCTTAACCACCACACCACTTGCTGGCCTGGGCCATGGGTTCTTAATGCCTGTCCTGCCTCACATCTGTATATCCTCACAGAATGACCTGAGTGTGCTGTGCTCATTCATTCCTCTGCACAATTGCATAGGCTTTCTTTCTTCCTGCACTACTTTTTACCCGCCTTTGCCTGTCTAACTCCTATAGGCCCATAAAACACTCAGCTTTGGGAAAGCTACCCTGAGTCCCCAGGCTGAATGTGATGCTCCTGTTTTTCGCTGTGCATAACTGTATACTCCTGAAACTTATCCCATTGTATATTCTTGGTTCTTTTGTTAAAGATCAATTGATTGTAAAGGTATGGATTTTTTGGTGGGCTTTCTTTCCCTCCATTAATCTATGTCTGTTTTTATGCCAGTGACATACTGTTTTCGATTACTATAGTTTTTTAAGTTTCTCCTTCCTTCTTTCTTTCTCTTTCTTTTTCTTCTTTTTCTCTTTCTTCCTTTTCTTTCCTTCTTTCTTTCTTTCTTTCTTTCTTTCTTTCTTTCTTTCTTTCTTTCTTTCTTTCTCCCTTCCTTCCTTCCTTCCTTCCTTCCTTCCTTCCTTCCTTCCTTCCTTCCTTCCTTCTTTTTCTTTCTTTCTTTCTCTCTCTTCCTTCCTTCCTTCCTTCCTTCCTTCCTTCCTTCCTTCCTTCCTTCCTTCCTTTTTCTCTTTCTTTCTTTCTTTCTTTCTTTCTTTCTTTCTTCTCTCCTTCTTTCTCTTTCTTCCATGAGTGAGAGAGACAGAGTGTGAGAAAGAGAGGGAGGGAGAGAAAGAGTGCTAGCACTCTCTACAGGGTCTTTATGCTATGGTCGACCCCCAGCCTCAGGCAGCCTGAGATCATGGGCAAGCACATGCCCTCTGTGCTCAGGGATGTCTCTGAACATGAACTGGGAACTTTGCCATGTGGGGTTGCCTCATAGGGCACAATGTTTTGCTACTGCATCATTGTCTGAGCCCTTGATTAGTATAGCTTTCTAGTACATTTTGAAATCAGGTAGTATGATGCCTTTGGTTTTATTTTGCTCATGATAGTTTTTGCCATTTGGGATTTTTTTGTGACTCCATATGAATTTTAGAACCTTTTTATTCCTATTTCTGTGAAAAATGCTATCTATAGGGATTGCATTAAAACTGTAGATTGCTTTCAGTAGTATCAACATTATAACCAACATTTTTATTTTATTTTATTTTTCTGGCTCCTCTTTCTGAATTCCCTTTGCTGGGTCCTTCCCTCTACTTAAGTATTGGAGTTTCTCAAGGAGGTAAAGAAAAGACTCAGTCAGTCAGAAAACTCCAAATTCTTTTGTCCTGGTTGGGGTACAGCACAGAGAAAGAGAGTTAGAGGCTGCTCATACTCATATGTTCAGATTTGTTTGTCATTCTGCTGATTAAAAGTCTTCTAAGGGGCTGGTGCTGTAGCCTAATGGTTAAAGGAGTCGATCACATGCGTCTAACTGGGGTTGTAATCCCAGCCCCAGCAGCTTGAAAAAACATGCCAGGTCCATGTGTGTGCATGCGCCAAATCCCAACAAGATGGAGAAATGGAGAAGAATGGATTGAGGTGCGACCACACCCCACTGAGGGGTACTTTCTCTCTCTGTCTTCTCTATCTCTCTGGCAAATACATGCACCCTCTGGCAATTAAACAAATAAACACACAGAGTCTTCTAAGGCTCCCTGTTGTCCTTAGGATGAAATGCAGCCTTCCTCTGGAGCCTCTTCTGCCCTTGTCCTCCCTACTAGTTCTGTTCCAGCGACTCCAATCTTCTTTCAGTTCCCCAAAGATGATGAACTGTTGAGTAAGTACATGTTGTTTCCTTTGTCTGGACATCTCTTCTCTTTGTCTCTCTGCCCAGTGTTACGTCTTAAGGGGCATCTTTCCTAAGTTCACTTTTGATCTGACTTAAGGCTTTCTGTGAACATCAAAACACTATCTTCTATTTAAAACGCTGACCACAATGGGTAATTTGCACAAAAGTGTCCATCTTTCCTACTGGACTATAAACTCCATGAGAAAAGAGACAGCGTCTGTGGTGCTCACTGTTCTCTCTCTAGCATCCTTAGAGGGGTGCTAGGGGAACTCCATACATATTTGTTGCATTTATGAGCAAATGAAATTCGGAAGCTCAGTTTCTCTGTCTGTAAAATGGAGATGAGATGATCTTTCAATGAATAATAATTATACCATTTCTGCAGAGCTCACGGGCTATTTGTAGAACAAATGACATGCTGTACATTTAATTCTATGAAGATATCAAAGCAGATGAATTTTGAGAGGGGAAGGTCACTAAATTCATTGATTAGGAGGTCATTGCTGAATATGGAAAGTGGCGTGGAAGAGTGTGGTTGCTTAGAAAGCAAGTGATCAAGTAAAAGGAAAAGAGGGACAAGTCTCTAACAGGAGGGGTGACAGGATTAAAGTGTGTGTTCTTTAACATTTCCGAGATGAAATTAGTTTACCTATTTGTACACTAACAGAAGTTTCAAGTAGAATGGGAGAGTGTGAAAACCAAGTAGACATTAAGCCAAATGGAATAAGCAGTCCCCAAAAGACTGTGTGAGTTCACTTCTATGAGATCCTAGCAAGGTCAATTCACAGAGATAGAAAGTAGAATGGTAGTTGCCAGGGCCTGGGGGGTGAGGGGAAGAAAGGGGAGTTGCTATTTAAAGGGCACAGAGTTTCAATTTTGCACACTGCGAAGAATTCTAAAGTTAGATGGTAGTACTGGCTGCACACAATGGGGATGCGCTTAATGCCCCTGAACTGTGCACTTACAATGGTTATGGTGGTACATTTTATATTATACATGAAAAAGGTGTGAAACCTAAATTGGGATTTAATTACATTTTTGACAGCATATCATTTTCAAAAGTTGAAAATATGACTCTCCTACAAATATAGCATAAACACATGTTAATGATTAAAAAAAGACAATTGGGATGGCTTCCTAATTCCCTACGAATGGTTTCAAGGCATAAGGACAAACTCTTGTGCCTTGTGAGCACAAACTGTGGCCTATGTGACTCTGCCCTTTTGGCCATAGCCACTGTCTTAAGCATAGACACCTGGCACAATATGTGATCTTTCAAACTAGATATAAAACATCTCACTAGTGGGCTCAGAGAGGAACATGAGACTCAATAACAGAGTGTAATACAAAAGGGAGTGGAAATTTTCCCCTAGTTTTCAAAGACTAACATTTAGTTCTGTCATTGTGAGAGCTCACAGTGGCAACAAATGAATCTCTCCTCTGCTAGGAAGAATAGCATGGAAGACAGCTGTTCCTGGCAAAACAATAGCCCTGGCAGGGCCTGCTGTACCTTGCTGAGCAGTGCTTAATTGTCACTTGCTGGGGCTTACTCCTCAGAGCTTTGCGAGGCTGTATCTGCTTTATCAAGTAGTAGCAGTAACATGGGCTCTGGCAGAAGAGTGACAGACAGTGCTGGGCTCTTGTGGCCTGCAGAGCAGTGGAGGAGAGTGTATGCTGGAGCAGCAGGATGGAGGGAATAAAATCGCCCAGGAATGCAATGGTCATCCTAGAGGAACAAATTGTTTTTGAGTACACAAGAGACTCCTAAAAAGTTTGAAGTGGACTTTGGAGGAAACATGTCAATTAAATGTGGATTGTCAGGACCAGCAGTTAGCGTAATGGCTATGTCACTGGACTCTCATGTAGTCGACCACGGTTCGCGTCCCCGACCCGGTGACTTAAAACTCACGCCGGGAGCGTGTGCGTGCATGCCCAAGATCCTGAGAGGAGAATGGAGGAGAAGGGATTGTGGCGTGGCCATCCCCCCTGGGGGGGGGGGTGATTTCTCGCTTTCTATCTCTCTGTCTCTCTCTGTCTGTCTGGCGAGTGCACGCACCCTACAGCAAAAACCTCTCCAAAAAAAAAAAAAAAAAGAAATGTGGATTGTCACTGTCAGTGTGACTTCACTTGTCCTCCTAAGCCAGACAGGCTCTCTGAGAGGCCTGCTAATGTAGTACCTTGGGCAGTATTGTCTGAATATCATCCTGGGTGCTTACTCAGGGAAGGGGCTGGGCTTGACAGGCAGTTAGTGAGGCCAGCTCTTCCATTATTCCAGAGGGTGGCGCTCCCCAAGTTCAACTTCTAATAGGACTAGCAGTTCCTCCAAGCAGGGGACCAACAGTCCATGGACCCCAAAATCTTTTGGTGCTGAACCATTGGCATTTCCAGATGACTCCTAGAAACAGTTGGCACCTCATATCGTGACTGCCGGGGCACCAAAAAACATACCATTTTCCCTAGTGAATAGGACAAAAAGGGAGACCCAGAGTGTGGAAGCATCCCTCTACTGCTTGCAGAGCCACTTTCTGGGCCTGGTGGCACCCCAGTCCCAGCACATATCTTTGTGGAGATATGGGGGAAAAAGAGGATGTTAGGGGCTAAAATGTGTCTCCTCAGATTTATATGTTGAAGTCTTTTTTTTTTTTTTCAAACTATCTTTCCTTTTAAATGTATTGAGTGAGATTCACGCAGAAGTCTCAAGGGTTTTGGCTAAGGCTTGAGAGTTTTAGACTATCCCCATATATACTTGTTAAGCACATATGTGTAACATATATGCATGCTGTTTTGTCTGTTAACATATAATATTAATGCACAAAACCTAGTTGAACTAATTATTCTGACCCTCCACGCCTTTTTTTTCCACATATAATCTTGTAACTTAATGATCTGGGGTTGATATTCTCCAGTTCGGAGCAAGTCCTCCTCCAGTTCCTCTTGTCTTTCTCTGCAGATGTTGAAGGCAGGGCTGGGCTGACATGGCACTTCATTCTAACAGAAACTATCTCTTCACGATGAACACAATGCCCAGAGTTATTTCTATAGTCAACACTGTTTCACATTATTCATTGTCAATAATTAGACCTTCTCAATTTTATATTTCATGTATATTTTATAGAATTCTCTGGGAAAGAGGTATTAAACATTTGAGAGGAGCCAGAAGGTGGCATGGTGGTTAAGGAGCTAGACTCCCATGTGGCTGACCATAGTTATGTTGAAGTCTTAACCCTCAGTTCCTCAGAATGTGGCTGTATTTGAAAAGAGGATCTTGGGACCAGCAATTAGCATAATGGCTATGTCGCTGGACTCCCATGTCGTCAATTGTGGTTCGAGTCCAAGACCTGGTGGCTTAAACTTACGCTGGGTGCAGGTGCACGTGTGCCCAAGATCCCGAGAGGAGAATGGAGGAGAAGGGGACTGTGGCATGGCCATCCCCCCTGGGGGTGACTTCTTGCTTTCTGTCTCTCTGTCTCTCTGGCAAGCGCACGCGCCCTATAGCAAAAAACCTCTAAAAAAAAAAAAAAACAAAAACAAAAAAAGAGGATCTTTAAAGAGGTGATTAAGGTAAAATTAGGTCATTAAGGTAGACTCCAATCCAATACAACTGGAGTCCTTGTAAGAAGAAGAGCTCAGGACACAGTCACACACACAGAAAGAAGACCATGTGAGGGTGCAGAGTGAAGTTGACCATCTACAAGTCAAGGAAAGAAGAGTTGGGAGAAACCAACCCTGCTGACACCTTGACCTTGGATTTCCCAGCCCATCAAACTGATACAATTCCTTGGTCAAAGCAGCTCAGTCTGATATTTTGTTATGGTGGCTCCAGCAAACCAATACCCAGGAGAATTTGTATTTTCTCTTCTCATGGTTCTCCTTAGCTGTTTGAGTTTCCTTTCTTTACAAAGCCTATTGCCGGTACTCAGCCTTGAGCATCCCTTAGAGCGCTTGTTAAAATACAGACTTCAGGGCCCCAGCCTAGAGTTTCTGATTCAGCAGGTCTGGGTAGAGCCAGAGAATTTTTGTTTCTAACAAACTCCTTTGGAATGCTGATGCTGCTAGTCTAGAAATTGTTCATGTGATGTTGTGGGATAGGTTCTGAGACTAGGGGCACAAAGAGGTGTCACTTACCTGGCAAATTACCAATGACTACCAATTAATGTACCTGGCATGATGACTGTGCTGGGAGAACATAACAGCAGGAAGCAGCCCCAAGCACCAACTTGATTGGTGGTGTTATGAGCAGAAACTGTCAGCAGCTGCCTTGCTTTCTACCCTCTAAGAGATAAGCAGGTGGGGGATGAGGTGGAGGTGGTGGACACACCAAATGGTAACCTCCAGTGAGTTATAACTTGGTATAATCCCTCCCCCTAGAGTGTGGGCAGTACTGGAGACTTGCTTCTACATGACAGAATAGGAAAAGTGATGGGATGTCACTCCTGTGACCATGTTACATTATTTAGATTCCTTCTTAGCAGACTGGAGAGACCCACTGTCCTTGAGGAAGCAGATAGCCATGCTGTGAGCTGCCTCACTCTTTAGAACTTAAGAGAAGCCTACAGTTAAGGGTCATCAAAAAGCCAGGGCCCTCAGTCATCCATAAGAAGAAAATGAATTATACAAGCAATGGTGGAACTTTGAAAGAGGATCCTAAGCACTTTGTGAGAATGTTGTTTGACCAATACATACAAAGCAGCTTGTGAAACCTCCAGCAGAGGACTCAGCTAAGTTCTACCCAGACCCCCAACCCATGGAAACTGAGAAAATAGATGTGTGTTGTTTACAACAGCTAAATTCATGCTAATTTGTTTCAGAGCAAAATAAAACTAACATGGGCAAAGAGTGGGAGAAGGATAGAAGATAAATATAGCCAGTTGCTGTCCAACAGATAGGCTGGCAACTTTTCTGTAGGTAATTGCTTTGTTTCTAGGCCTGAGGCAAGCAGTTGCTTCTGAGAAGGTCCCAGACAGGCAGAAGCTTGAGAACATCAGGCTGGGCCCAAAGTGGAGGCTAACGTAAACACCTTTTTGCACAGAATTAATTGGCAACTTTGAACATTCTAACTTTAGCAGCACCACCTTAGCATCTCACCACACTTGACATTCAGTGACTCAGGAACCCAGGAGCCAGTTTGCATGCTTGCAATAGGGACAACATTTGAAATATGTCATGGGCTAAAACTACTGGATTAAAGGAAAGGAACTATTAACTCTGGGACGCAAATATAGTTACCCACATGCTTGGGTTGCAGTTCTTCCTGCTGCTAGGAATAGACTCCCAGCTGGAGCCCTGTGCCCATCCTGATATGGAATGTATTGGGTCACACAGGCATGTCCTCCCACAAAGTCGAGTACTGAGAGTGAGGACTCATCATTTGAATCTGTAGACCTAAGGAATAGTATGTCATAGGAAAGGCCTATAATGAATGGACTGTGACGAGGGACAGCTAGACAAGCTAAGTACACTTCAACAACAGCAAGTCCTTTACTATTAAAGATGTCATTTCCATGCACATATCTGCCACTGCAGAGGTGGACCTGAAGGCTTTTCCTAACCTCTTGAAGAATCCTAACGAAGAGAAATCCTAACAAGAGAAATGGATTGTCTCCCAGTTCTGGAGGCTGGAAGTTCAAGGTCAAGGTGCTGGCAGGGCCAATTCCTCCTGAGGCCTCTCACATGGACTTGCAGATGGCTGTCTTTTCCCTGTATCCTCACGTAGTCTTCCCTCCGTGTATCTGTGTCCTCATCTCCTCTTATGAGGACACAAGTCACATTGGATTAGGGCCCATACTAATAACTTCATTTTACATTAATCACCTCTTTAAAAGACCCTTTACTCAAATACAGCCACATTCTGAGGTACTAGGGGTGAGGACTTCAATATATAATTTTTTTGGGGGGGGGGGGTAGTAACACCACTCAGCCCATAACAACTTATAGACATTTCAGACACAGTATTTAGCTCAGAGACTGTGCTTGTCTTAACGGTAATGGTGATTGACAGACACCATGTAGAACACAAAAAAATTACAAGTTCTGTTAGGTCAACAAGGATGTAACCACAGGAAGCTGGCTGTATCAAATATGGAACTCAACATCACTTTCCCCATTGGAACAACAGTATTTAGGCTCCCACGTCCTCACAGAGGTAGCTGCTTGCCAATAACATCAACTGCTATAGGTAGAAATATGTTTTCCCCAAATTCCCACGTTGACATCTTAACCTCCAGTAACTCAAAGTGTGATATTATTTGGAAATTGTGTTACTGCAGAGGTAACAGGTTCAGTTAGAATGAGATTACAATGGCATAGTGTGAGACCCTAACCTGATAGATGGGCATCCTTATAAGAAAGGGAAAGTTGGACACAGAGACACATACAGGAGAGCATGACGTGAAGATAAAGTCAGAGAAGGAAGAGGCAGTGCTTGGCTAGTGCAGGGCATCCCTAAGTCTGGCTGGTGAGCGGCAATGGCAGAATTTCTTTTCTTTTTTCTTTTTTAATTTCACTTATTATTATCATAATCTTGTTTATATTACATTGAATCACATGTATCTTTACAGTGTATTACATTTCTTTTCCCAAAAGGAATACCATGCATATCAGTCAAGACAAAGACATTACTATCCTCATCATCATCATTATCAAATAGCTTTTCATCATGTTTTTCCAGATTATTATTATTATTCTCATTATTTTTTAAACATTCGATTACTATATATCATTTTGCTTGTAAAAGGAATTTACCCAACATGAAATACTTCTCAGGTCAGTCCAGTTGAGAATACTATACATGTTATCATCAACAGGTAATAAACCATTTCTGTCCCACTAATGTCACGGCTCTCTATTTTCTTGCTATCCTTCTCTGTATTCTTCCCTTCTCCGTTGCAGGATTTCCATGGTATATCTAGCTTGAGTTCACATCTCGGCCTCTTATCCAGCTTCAACAGTCTCAGCTCCACCAGCTGGAGGATTAATGGGACTTGCATGAATTCCAAACTGAATTGAAATATAGACTGAAGTGTTAATATCATTCTCTCTTGGTTGTTATTGACAGTTTTTCAGAAACTTAAGTGTTGTTAGAAGACTGAGAAGCTCAGGAAGATGAATTGCTGACCTTGGCGAGCATTTATGATAGAAATGAATTTTTTTTTTTGGAGAGGTTTTTTCGCTATAGGGTGCGTGCCCTCGCCAGACAGACAGAGAGAGACATAGAGACAGAAAGCGAGAAATCACCCCCCAGGGGGGGATGGCCACGCTGCAATCCCTTCTCCTCCATTCTCCTCTCAGGATCTTGGGCATGCACGCACACGCGCCCGGTGTGAATTTTAAGCCACCAGGTCCGGGACGCGAACCGTGGTCGACTACATGGGAGTCCAGCGACATAGCCATTACGCTAACTGCTGGTTTCCGATAGAAATGAATTTTAAAAAGCAGATTCTGTCTAAGGGGGAGAAACCAGGATCTATTTGGATTTGTCACAAAACTTCAAGATATTTGTGAGCAACAATTCAAATGAGTGTCTCCAGAATAGTGGCTTTGAATACACTATTTGCTTTCTGCCTCCATTTGTGCTGAACTTTGAACTGCCACCTGATTATCCATCCTCCTCCTCATCTTCATTCACACTTAGTGGCAAATGGCTGTCACCAAGTCAGCTATCTGCACTTAGACAACCTATGGGAAGAACATCGTGGCATGTGGTCCTGTTTGCCTAGATGCAGTTTCTTAAGGAAGAGACCCTAACATACCTGAATATCATGTCTCCTTTTGAACTCAAGATGGGTTCTCAGAAAAAAAAAAAAAGTGCAGAGAACAGCTCAAACCTCTGCCAACACAGAGCTTGACTTTGGGGGAGCTGCTGGATCTGATGTAGACCAAGAGGAAGTTGTGGACAAGAGAGCTGTGCAGGATGTGGAGTCATTATCGGATCTGATCCAGGAAATCTTGGACTTCGATCAAGCTTGGCAGATAAAGTGCTTTAATAGTAAATTGTTCCTGTGCAATATCTGTTTCTCTGAGAAGCTGGTTAGTGAATGTGTGTACTTTTTGGAGTGCAGGCTTGTGTACTATAAAGCCTGCCTGAAGGACTACTTTGAAATCCAGATCAGAGATGGCCAGGTTCAATGCCTCAACTGCCCAGAACCAAAGTGCCCTTCTGTGACCACACATGGACAGGCCAAAGAGCTGGTGGAAGCCGAGTTGTTTGCCCGTGATGACAGCCTCCTCCTGCAGTCCACCTTGGCAGATGTGGTGTGCGGCCCCTGCCCATGCTGCCAGCTGCCTGTGATGCAGGGGCCTGGCTGCACCGTGGGCATTTGTTCCAGCTGCAATTTTGCCTTCTGTACTTTGTGCAGATTGACCTACCATGGGGTCTTTCCATGTAAGGTGACTGCAGAGAAATTAATAGACTTACAAAATGAGTACCTGCAAGCAGATGAGACCAATCAAAGGTTTTTGGAGCAGAGGTATGGTAAAAGGGTAATTTAGAAGGCACTGGAAGAGATGGAAAGCAAGGAGTGGTTAGAAAAGAACTCAAAGAGCTGCCTGTATTTTGGAACTCCCATAGAGAAATTAGATGGATGTAACAAAATGACATGTACCGGCTGTATGCAGTGTTCCTGTTGGATTTGCATGTTTTCTCTCTTACAAATATTTCACTGATCTTGCTTCTCTATATTTTGACCAGTTGTTCCATGTTTGGATGTTAATGGAGATATTTGGGAAGATGAGATTGAAGACTAGTTAACTCCTTTTGCTCGAGATATGGAAGTGGCATGTTTGCCCTAATCTTTTGTCAAGTACACAAAATAATCTTGCAGGATATGTAGGATACCATTCATTCAGTCTTCCTGTCTAGAAGATATGGAAGAAAGACATTTATATTTTTATTTGGTACTACTGATTAAGGCATATTTATACATTTTTTTCAATGTAATATAAATTGAGAAAAATATAAGCCAAAGGTTCAGAAAAATGAAAACTATAGAATATTAGCTCTGAATAGTTAAACATTAAATATTTATTTTCTTCCCCCAAGCTTTAGGAAAAGAGGAGCATCAACATTTAAACTTTAGACTATCATCTCTGGAAAGCATCCCTCTAAGACATTCTGTTGGAGACTCCTCAGTTCTACTCCTTACAACTGGAGTAGATAGAAGCCTTATTAACTTTGTACCAAAAGCCTGATCTCATTTACTGCACGTTACTCCCATTCCTTCCAACCTAAATTTCTGCCAAGTCAGTTCTTTTTGGAGGGAGTCCCTTACTCTGTAACTGACTGGAGGGTCCAGTGTTGTTTGAATCTACTGCTTTTCAGAATAGAAATTCATAATAATTAAAAAAATATTTTTGATACCACAAATACTGTGGGTCACTTGACATTTATTAGTGGTGTATATAATCCACTGATTGTGAGGCAGGTCTAGAATTATACTGACTCAGAAGAATTGCAGCCCATTTCAACTTTGCTGAACAGTAGAGCCCAGATTCAAAACTGCTTGTCCTGTTCTTGCTACCTTTTGTCCCACACGCTCTCCCTTTACCCTCAGCCAACTTACTGTTGGTACAGACAATCTCAGTTCCAGCAGTACGTGTGTTTATTTCCTCTGCTGGGATAGGAGAAAGCCTAACATATTCCTGAGATGAACAAGTGGAATATTCTTTAATTTTCTGCTTTTGACCCTGTCCATGCCACTGTAGTTCTAGTCCTAACTCTCTCAATTCTTTTTAAAGGTCTTCTACAATAAGCTATGGGGATTTGGCCTCCTACCCTTTTCTGCAGCAGCAGTGATTGGGGTGATAATTTTGACTTGATACCTAGATTCCTGTTTCTGAGTTTTGCTGGCTTTTTGAAAAATTGTCTTTCCTTAAGATTTGGTGAGAAGCTTGGTAGCAAAATAATATTTTTTTTTTTGAAAAAGAGGACCAAAAAACATAACAGCACCTTGTGAACATGTTCTTATATCCTATCTTATGATTGAAAATTGAGGAATTACTTTGAACTGTTTAGGTGTGGGTGCCCAAAGAGTCAGCAAGGACTGTGTTTTTGGATTATCAATGAGGATGCTTAACTTAAAAATAAAAATAATTTTAAAAAAAGATAAAGGCAGAGATTGAGGTGATGCATCTACCAGCCAAAGAGAGAGGCCTAGGAACAGTTTCACCCTTTATGGCTCCCAGAAGGAATCGATGTTACTGACACTGTGATCAAAGGCTTCTGGCTTCTAGAACTATGAGAGAATACATTTCTTTTGTTTAATTCACAGTCTTTTTCTTTTTTAAATAATTATTTATTCAATGTTATTTATTGTTATGATTATTATATTATTATTTTAATTTACTATAGGGTACATGCTCTCACCAGAGAGAGAGAGACAGAAACAGAGAGAGAGAGAGAAAGAGAGAGGGAAAGTGGGAAAAAGTCACCAGGTCCAGGACTTGAACTGTGGTCGACCACGTGGGAGTCCAGCACATTTACCACTACACCACCTGCTGGTCCCTGTAGTCCTTTTCTTCTTTTCTTCTTTTCTTTTCTTGTGGCAGTTCTAGTAAATTAATAAACCACCAAACAGGATAAGATCCCATCCAATCCTGACAAGCTCAATTTGAGCACTTGTCAGGGAAATATTAGATTCTGTATTAGCCAAAGCAATTAATACTAGCCGTTGCATAAACAACCCTCAATTTCAGCAGCTTAACACAACACGTTTTTTGTACATAATATAGTCTGAAGAGAGTTCAGTAGCTCTCTTGGGTAGTTGTTTTCTAAGTCATAACTCATTGCTCCATGCTCCACTGTTACTAGGGCCTTTGAGAGTCCTTTACTGGATCCCCTTTGGCTGACCAGTTGGTAAGCAGAGACAAAGTATGGAGGCTATTAACTGTTTTGTGATTGTCGGATCCTGGGAAATGGAGATGAGTATTCCCAGAGCAAGATATACTCATATCCTTGCTGTCTCAGTCTAACAAATAAGCATGGCTACTACATGCCTTTAAGAACATCTGGGAGTGAACATTTGGTATACAGAACCTGTTCATTAGCACCTGGTTCTTCTCTCCTTTTTGGGTACACAGCTTAGTTGCATTTCCCAATCTTCCTGCAGTAAGATAGGCTGTACAAATGTTGTGCGCATGGAGGAACCTCCAGGTCTGTTTGAAGTTTCAACCCTGCAGGAACCTGAATTCTTTTAAAAAAATTTATTTTATACATTCAATCACTATAGCTTGCAAAATGAATTCACCCAACATGAACATAACTCCATACCAGTCCAGTCAAAGATATCATACACGTTATCATCAACAGACAATTGTCCATTTCTGTGTCTCTCAAATGTCTTGCCTCTCTATTTTTCTCCTTGATTCTTTTCCTTTAACTCTCCCCTATCTCCCAGCCTCTTCCCACACTGTCTCCAGTGTAGTGTCTGTAACCATTTACCATGCTTCTATATCCTCTAATCTTTCCATTTCTGCCATAGAGTATGGACAATCAATATATATTAAGTGGAGACATACAATGTCTCTCTTTCATAGCCTGACTCCCAGCTCATCTACTTGCTTGCAGTTGTGTGACCTTAGACAAGGTCTGTTTGCGATTTTCTTTTCCCTTGTGTCCAGTGTGAGAGTTGGACCAGAAGACTGTCTTGGGAGGGAATGGATTCTTGGTCTAAACAGAGGTGAGAACCAAGAAACCATTAAGTCAATTGTGTGAATTGAATGAGAGAGAATGATAAGGATGAGAGCTGACACTTGGTAGAGTGTCAGGAGGAAGGATGGTGGGGAAATTTCATCATAGATACCACCCACCATATATGCAGCAAGCCTTACCATTCTCTCGTTTCATACTATAGAGTTAAAGATAAAACTCAAGAAAAAATGTGTATCTCCTATAACTTCCTACCCCATTACCTATTTCTACCACACTTTCTTGCTTTCCAACTGTATTTCATTTTCTGTATGTAACATGTGTTTCTGGTTGGGGTATTATTTTTAATTTAAAAAAATTACATTTAATCATTATATATCTTTACAGTGTACAATATGGTTTTTCAAAGCATATATGCATTACATGCAATCAAGTAAAAGATAATACCATATACATCAGCCTCAACAGATAAGTTTCCATTCTTGTGTCTGTTAAATTTTTTTTTTCCTGAGTTCTCCCCTCCCACCCTTCACTATTCACCACTTCTGACAGTCTTTGATATCTACACTTGCTGTTTCTGCTGTTATGTCTTCCAGTCTTTCAGTTTATACCATAAAGTATAGACATTCATTATTGTGGGGACATTTAACATTTGTCTTTCATAGTCTAGCTTGCTTTACTTACTATTAAATCTTCTATTTTCATCCAGTTTGTATCAAATGACAGGGTCTCGCTTTTTTATATTTTTATTTTTTAATTATTTTAAATTATTTATTTAACTTTATTTATTCATTCATTCATTTTTATTTTGACCAGAGAGACAGAAAGAGAGAGAGAGTGAGGTGAGAAAGCAAGCCACCAGGTCCAGGATTTGAACCGTGGTCAGCCATGTGGGAGCATCCAGCACCTTAACCACCATGCCACTCGATGATCCCTACATTTTTATTTTTTATGGCTGTGTAGTATTACATCATGTATATGTACCACATGTTTTTTCAATCCAGAGATTCATTTTTGGGCATTTAGATTGATTCCATGTCTTAGTAACTGTGAATAATGCTGCGATTGTGACCAGTAGTGGCATAATGGCTATGTTGCTGGACTCCCATGTAGTCGATTGTGCTTTGAGTACCA
Organism: Tupaia tana; assembly: GCA_026018925.1. Taxonomy (NCBI): domain Eukaryota; kingdom Metazoa; phylum Chordata; class Mammalia; order Scandentia; family Tupaiidae; genus Tupaia; species Tupaia tana. The sequence continues at coordinate 2,971,154 of JAKSZU010000009.1, forward strand.
GACCTGGTGGCTTAAACTCACGCTGGGTGCATGTGCATGCATGTCCAAGATTCCGAGAGGAGAATGGAGGAGAAGGGATTGCAGTGTGGCCATCCCCCCGGGGGGGTGTTTCTTGCTTTCTGTCTCTCTGTCTCTGTCTTTCTGGTGAGTGCATACACCGTATAGCAAAAACCTCTCAAAAAATAAATAATGCTGCAATAAATGTGTGAGTGTCTTTCCAACTGTTTTTCTATTTTTTTTGGTAAATACTCAGGTCTTACTGGGTAGTATGGTAATTCTTTTTGTAAGTTTTTGAGAAACTTCCATATTGTTTTCTATAGTGGCTGTACTAATTTACATTCCAGCCAACAGTGTAGGAGGATTTCCTTGTCACCACAACCTTGCCAGCACTCGTCCTTTATTTTTTTTAAATCATAGCCATTCCGACTGGGGTTAAGTGGTATTTCATTGTGGTTTCAGTTTGCATTTCCCTTATGATAAGAGATGTTGAACATTTTTTCATATGCTGTTTGGCCATTTGTATATCTTCCTTGGAAAGTTTTCTGGGGTTTTTGTTTTGTTTGGTTTTGTTTTTACACCACAACCAGGAAGGTTTTATTCCAGGGATGCAAAGATGGTTTGACATACACAAAACCATATATGTAATACACCATATTAACAGAAAGAAGGATAAAAGCCATATGATCATATCAATAAATGAAGAAAAGCACTTGATAAAATACAATATCCCTTCATGATTAAGACTCTCAGTAAAAGCACTGGCCCTTTTTTTTTTTTTTTGAGAGGTTTTCGCTATAGGGTGCGTGTGCTCGCCAGACAGACAGAGAGAGACAGAGAGACAGAAAGCAAGAAATCACCCCCCGGGGGGATGGCCACGCTGCAGTCCCTTCTCCTCCATTCTCCTCTAGGGATCTTGGGCACGCACGCACGCGCACGTGCCTGGCCTGAGTTTTAAGCCACCGGGTCCAGAACGCGAACCGCGGTCGACTACGTGGGAGTCCAGCGACATAGCCCTTACGCTAACTGCTGGTCCCCCACTGGCCCATTTTTTAAATCGGACTTTTTTTGTTGTTGTTACTGGTAAGCTGCTTGAGTTTCCTATATATTCTTGTTATCAATTCCTATCTGAAGCATAGTTTGCAAATGTTGTCTCTCATTTTGAGGAGTTTATCTGAGGGTTATCTCTGCACTCTGTTTTTTCCTTTGCTGTGCAGAAGCTTTTTTTGCTTGATGTAGTCCCACTTGTTATTTTTGAGATTATGGCTTGTGCCTTAGTAGTCTTATTTAAGAAATCTTTGCTTACTTCAGTGTCTTCAAGAGTTTCCCCTGTTTTTTTTTTTTTTTTTTTTTTTTTGAGAGGTTTTTCCTAAAGGGCATGTGCGCTCACCAGAAAGACAGAGAGAGAGAGAGAGAGAGAGAGAGAGAGAGAAATGATCTCCCAGGAGGGATGGCCACGCCACAATCCCTTCTCGCAGGCACACGTGCCCGGCATGAGTTTAAGCCACCGGGTCCGGAACTCGAACCGCAAGTGACTATATGGGAGTCCAGTGATGTAGCCATTACGCTATCTGCTGGTCCTTCCCCTGTGTTTTCTACCAGTAGTTTTATAGTTTGAGAATTTACATTTAGGACTTTGATCCACTTTGAGTTGATTTCTTTAAAGCTGAAGCCAGTTGCTTTCTACCAAATTGGACAAAGGGGTGAGTACAAATCTTAGGTTGAGCTCCCTTCCTGAACCAACATTAGGCTTTGTCTCTCTGTTCCTGTTTCCATCTGCCTCTTTCTGTCTCTGTCTGTCTCTCTTTGTTTTCCCTTTTCTCTAGTCTATCTTTCTCTTCTGCTGGGAATGCAGAAGTCTCCGTGGTGGCTTAAACTCAACCTCTAATGTCAGTGGAGGGGACCAGTATTTTGAACAAGGTTACAACATTTGCTTGATCTTTATTTTCCAGAAATTACAGGTAAAAGCAAGAAAGACAATAATAACTTCCTCAGTCTCTTGGAATCTATTGTCATCTTTGTCTTGCTTATCTTTTACAAAGGCTCAACATCCCTGTAGTGTTGCAATCAATGAATAAAATGTCAGCTATCAAATTGCTGGAGAAAGGAATGTGTAATGAAATTTTAAATTTAATTGTCTTAATCATCATTCATTATCAGTAGTACTCAAAATCACAAAGGTTGATGAAAGTGGCTTGTGGGCATAGGTGTCTATGCGTTCCTCAGGCACTCCTTTTGAGCTCCCCTCTTTCACGGTGTGGATACTGGAGGACAAATGATGCAGATGTTCATCTGCAAGCTTAGGTCAGATGATCAAGTAGAATCCAGCAACACAGGCAGGAATTCGCTCTGAAGCAAAATGACCTGAGCTCCTTCTCCATGCCTAAGCAAATGGTTGATGTATATATTGGTACTAAGTAGTGGAGCAGGTGCTAGAGGTCAAATCTGCTGATTTCCAGTCACGCCTCTTTTCAGAGATCCAAGTTAAGTTCTCCCATTTGGAGCTCTATTTATTTTCCCCAGCATTTTTTTAAAATAGATTTTTGCTATAGGGCACATGTGCTTGCCAGAGAGAAGACAGACAGAAAGCAAGAAATCACCCCTTGGGGTCGGGGATGGCCACACCACAGTCCTGTTTCCTCCATTCTCCTCTTGGAATTTTGGGCATGCCTAGTGTGAGTTTCAAGCGGCTGGGTCCAAGACTAGAAGTGGTCAAACATGTCAGGGAGTCCAGCAATGTAACCATTATGCCATCTGCTGATCCCACTTTTTGAGTTGTTTTTATGTTTTATCTATAAGAGTTTTCCAGACCCTTAATATGATACCCTTCAGTTAGGAGCACAAAGTTGTTCTCAGAGTAACACCTGTGCAAGGAAAAGAGAGGAAGTAGAACTAGGGATAAGGAGCAGATTACAATATAGACCTGACCAAAGGCTCTGCCACCCCAAGAAGGAGATGAGAGCAAAGAAGGTACTTTAGAGAATTTCTATATGAGATTCTGCTAAGTCTCTCTGGTTGGAAACAGCTCGGGCTTTGTACTACTTTGCTCAGCCATTGGTTGTGGATATCCTGTGAGGACAGTGACTGGCTCAAATGCTGAGATGAGCGCTGAAGGACTCACAGCTGTAGAATGTCAACTTGCAGCTGAACAAAAGATTTCTTCTAGAACAGGGTTCTGAGTGACACACTTAATGCTTAGTATCACTTTTATAAGAACATAAGGGCATTTTTTTCCTTTTCATTTTTAAGAGTTGAACTTAAGCTTCTGTAAGAAAGGTTAACTAAAAGTTCTGAAAAATTCTTGCTACTAAAAAATACTAAGAAATGTTATATAAAAGAAAATAAGCCATTTAGATGAGTTCAGGAGAAAATAATAAACTAGTACCAAGTGTCCTTAGTGGAAGTGAGCATGTATTGTCTCTCCTCAAAGACCCCTTCATGTCTGGCACTGAATACCCTTCCTGCTCCAAAAGTAATTTATTAAATTTATGGTCAAAAGCATACTTTTAAAAATCTTTGACAATAATCAGAGAAGAAATCAGTTTAGAAGAAATTTCCTTTCTAATAAGATTTATTATACATGTCCTTTAAAGGATATGTGTATTCAGTATGCAGGTAAACTTTTCATTTGGGCATACAGGAGAGGCAATAACTTAAGAGGAATTGTGTGTGTGTGTGTGTGTGCATGCCTACATGTATACACATGCATCCATGCCTTTCTATTTAAAATATATACATATATTTAACATATTTGTTAATTAAATTATGATTTACATACCCCATTTGCTTGTCAAACAGATTCCAAGTGGGAGCATTATTACATTTTTCTTTCTCATTTTGGAAATGTTAATGACATTTTAAACTTTGTAAGTAGTAGAAAACTTTGGATCCTGATTTTGCTAAACGCCAGTGTATTTTGGAAGATCATTTAATAAAGTTCCCAAACCAGAAAAAAAAAATACCCTTCTTGCCCCACTGCCAGCACCACAGAGGTCATGCCCACGCTAGAGACCAGCCCCAGTATGGTTAACTAAATGTTATGAAACGTTCTTGCAACTAAAAAATAGTCAGAGGGGCCAGAAGGTGGCATGGTGGTTAACGCACTGGACATTCCCACATGGCTGACCACGGTTTGAGTCCCGGACCTGGTGGCTTGCTTTCTTGCCTTCCCTCTCTCTCTCTCTCTCTGTGTTTCCCTCTGGTCAAATTAAAATAAATGAATAAATAAAATTAAAATAAATAATTCTTTAAAAAAATCTTAAAAAAAACACTCAGAAATGTTCTATGAAAGAAAATAATCCATTTACATGAGTTTAGGAGAAAATAACAAACTAGTACCTAGTGACCTTAGTGGAGGTGAGCAAGCACTGGCTATCCTCAAAGACCCCTTCATGTCCAGCACTGAATACCCTTCCTGCCCCACTGCCAGCACCACAGAGGTCACGCCCACGCTAGAGACCAGCCCCAGTATGGTTATCTAAATGTTCTGAAAAGTTCTTGGAACTAAAAAAATAGTCAGAGGGGCCAGAAGGTGGTCTGGTCGTTAAGGCGCTGGACATCCCCACATTGTTGACCACGGTTCCAGTCCCGGACCTGGTGGCTTGCTTTCTCGCCTTCTCTCTCTCTCTCTCTCTCTCTCTCTCTCGCTCTGTGTCTCTCTCTGGTCAAATTAAAATAAATGAATTGAGGGAACCAGCAGTTAGCGTAATGGCTATGTCGCTGGACTCCCATGTAGTCGACCACGGTTCGCGTCTCGGACCCGGTGGCTTACAACTCACGCCGGGCGCGTGTGCGTGCGTGCCCAAGATCCCGAGAGGAGAATGGAGGAGAGGGGATTGCGGCGTGACCACCCCCCCTGGGGGGTGATTTCTCGCTTTCTATCTCTCTGTCTCTCTCTGTCTGTCTGGCGAGCGCACGCGCCCTATAGCGAAAAACCTCTCCAAAAAAAAAAAAAAAAATGAATTGAGAGGAGAATAGAGGAGCAGGGATTGCGGTGTGGCCATCCCCCCAGGGGGGGGGGAGGGTGATTTCTCACTTTCTGTCTCTCTGTCTGTCTCTGTCTGTCTGGCGAGCGCACGCGCCCTATAGTAAAAACCTCTCAAAAATTAAAATAAGTAATTATTTAAAAGAAGAATCTTTAAAAAAAAATACTCAGAAATGTTGCATCAAAGAAAATAAACCATTTAGAGGAGTTCAGGAGAAAATAACAAACTAGGACCTAGTGACCTTAGTGCAGGTGAGCAAGCATTAGCTGTCGTCAAAGATCCCTTCATGTGCGGCACTGAATACGCTGCCCGCCCCACTGCCAGCACCACAGAGGTCACTCCTACGCTAGAGACCAGCCTCAGTATGGTTAACTAAATGTTCTGAAAAGTTCTTGCTACAAAAAAACACATAGAAATGTTGTATAAAAGAAAATTACCCATTTAGATGAGATCAGGAAAAAAAGACAAACTGGTAACAAGTGTCCTTAATGGAGGTGAGCAATCATTGTCTGTCGTCAAAGATCCCTTCATGTCCGGGACTGAATACGCTGCCCGCCCCACTGCCAGCACCACAGAAGTCACTCCCACGCCAGAGACCAGCCCCAGTATGGTTAACTAAATGTTCTGAAAAGTTGTTGCTACTAAAAAATAGAGGGGCCAGAAGGTGGCCTGGTGGTTAAGGCACTGGACATTCCCACATGACTGACTACGGTTCAAGTCCCGGACCTGGTGGCTTGCTTTCTTGCCTTCTCTCTCTCTCTCTTCTCTCTCTCTCTGTGTGTGTGTGTCTCTCTGGTTAAATTAAAATAAACGAATAAATATATTAAAATGAATAATACTTAAAAGAAAAGAATCCTTAAAAAACACTCAGAAATGTTCCATCAAAGAAAATAAACCATTTAGATGAGTTCAGGAGAAAATAACAAACTAGTACGTAGTGACCTTAGTGGAGGTGAGCAAGCATTGGCTGTCCTCAAATATCCCTTCATGTCCAGCACTGAATACCCTTCCTGCCCCACTGCCAGCACCACAGAGGTCACTCCCACGCTAGAGACCAGCCCCAGTATGATTATCTAAATGTTCTGAAACGTTCTTCCAAGTAAAAAATAGTCAGAGGGGCCAGAAGGTGGCATGGTGGTTAAGGCGCTGGACATTCCCACATTGCTGAGCACGGTTTGAGTCCCGGACCTGGTGGCTTGCTTTCTCGCCTTCTCTTTCTCTCTCTCTCTCTCTCTCTCTGTCTCTCTCTGGTCAAATTAAAATAAATGAATAAATAAAATTAAAATACATAATTATTTAAAAGAAGAATCTTTAAAAAAAATACTCAGAAATGTTGCATCAAAGAAAATAAATCATTTAGAGGAGTTCAGGAGAAAATAACAAACTAGGACCTAGTGACCTTAGTGCAGGTGAGCAAGCATTAGCTGTCGTCAAAGATCCCTTCATGTGCGGCACTGAATACGCTGCCCGCCCCACTGCCAGCACCACAGAGGTCACTCCTACGCTAGAGACCAGCCTCAGTATGGTTAACTAAATGTTCTGAAAAGTTCTTGCTACAAAAAAACACATAGAAATGTTGTATAAAAGAAAATTATCCATTTAGATGAGATCAGGAAAAAAAGACAAACTGGTAACAAGTGTCCTTTATGGAGGTGAGCAATCATTGTCTGTCGTCAAAGATCCCTTCATGTCCGGGACTGAATACGCTGCCCGCCCCACTGCCAGCACCACAGAAGTCACTCCCACGCCAGAGACCAGCCCCAGTATGGTTAACTAAATGTTCTGAAAAGTTGTTGCTACTAAAAAATAGAGGGGCCAGAAGGTGGCCTGGTGGTTAAGGCACTGGACATTCCCACATGACTGACTACGGTTCAAGTCCCAGTCCTGGTGGCTTGCTTTCTCACCTTCCCTTTCTCCTCTCTTTCTCTCTCTCTCTCTCTCTCTCTCTCTCTCTCTCTCTCTGTGTGTGTCTCTCTGGTTAAATTAAAATAAATGAATAAATAAAATTAAAATGAATAATTCTGAAAAAAAGAATCTTTTAAAAAAACTCAGAAATCTTCCATCAAAGAAAATAAACCATTTAGATGAGTTCAGGAGAAAATAACAAAGTAGTACCTAGTGACCTTAGTGGAGGTGAGCAAGCATTGGCTGTCCTCAAATATCCCTTCATATCCGGCACTGAATACCCTTCCTGCCCCACTGCCAGCACCACAGAGGTCACTCCCATGCTAGAGACCAGCCCCAGTATGGTTATCTAAATGTTCTGAAACGTTCTTCCAAGTAAAAAATAGTCAGAGGGGCCAGAAGGTGGCATGGTGGTTAAGGCGCTGGACATTCCCACATTGCTGACCACGGTTTGAGTCCCGGACCTGGTGGCTTGCTTTCTCGCCTTCTCTCTCTCTCTCTCTCTCTCTCTCTCTCTCTCTCTCTCTCTCTCTCTCTCTGGTCAAATTAAAATAAATGAATAAATAAAATTAAAATACATAATTATTTAAAAGAAGAGTCTTTAAAAAAATACTCAGAAATGTTGCATCAAAGAAAATAAATCATTTAGAGGAGTTCAGGAGAAAATAACAAACTAGGACCTAGTGACCTTAGTGCAGGTGAGCAAGCATTAGCTGTCGTCAAAGATCCCTTCATGTGCGGCACTGAATACACTGCCCGCCCCACTGCCAGCACCACAGAGGTCACTCCTACGCTAGAGACCAGCCTCAGTATGGTTAACTAAATGTTCTGAAAAGTTCTTGCTACAAAAAAACACATAGAAATGTTGTATAAAAGAAAATTATCCATTTAGATGAGATCAGGAAAAAAAGACAAACTGGTAACAAGTGTCCTTTATGGAGGTGAGCAATCATTGTCTGTCGTCAAAGATCCCTTCATGTCCGGGACTGAATACGCTGCCCGCCCCACTGCCAGCACCACAGAAGTCACTCCCACGCCAGAGACCAGCCCCAGTATGGTTAACTAAATGTTCTGAAAAGTTGTTGCTACTAAAAAATAGAGGGGCCAGAAGGTGGCCTGGTGGTTAAGGCACTGGACATTCCCACATGACTGACTACGGTTCAAGTCCCAGACCTGGTGGCTTGCTTTCTCACCTTCCCTTTCTCCTCTCTTTCTCTCTCTCTCTCTGTCTCTCTCTCTCTGTGTCTCTCTGGTTAAATTAAAATAAATGAATAAATAAAATTAAAATGAATAATTCTGAAAAAAAGAATCTTTTAAAAAAACTCAGAAATCTTCCATCAAAGAAAATAAACCATTTAGATGAGTTCAGGAGAAAATAACAAAGTAGTACCTAGTGACCTTAGTGGAGGTGAGCAAGCATTGGCTGTCCTCAAATATCCCTTCATATCCGGCACTGAATACCCTTCCTGCCCCACTGCCAGCACCACAGAGGTCACTCCCACGCTAGAGACCAGCCCCAGTATGGTTAACTAAATGTTCTGAAAAGTTCTTGGAACTCAAAAATAGTCCGAGGGCCCAGAAGGTGGTCTGGTGGTTAAGGTGTTGGACATTCCCATATTGCTGATCACGGTTTGAGTCCCGGACCATGTGGATTGCTTTGTCTTCTTCCCTTTCTCTCTCTCTATGTGTCTCCCTCTGGTTAAATTAAAATAAATGAATGAATAAAATTAAAAAAAATAATTCTTAAAAAATTGAAAAAAAACACTCAGAAATGTTGTATGAAAGAAAACAATCCATTTACATGAGTTTAGGAGAAAATAACAAAGTAGTACCTAGTGTCCTTAGTGGAAGTGAGCAAGTTTTGGCTATCCTCAAAGACCCCTTCATGTCTGGCACTGAATACCCTTCCTGCCCCACTGCCAGCACCACAGAGGTCACGCCCACGCTAGAGACCAGCCCCAGTATGGTTAACTAAATGTTCTAAAAAGTTCTTGAAACTAAAAAATAGTCAGAGGAGCCAGAAGGTGGCCTGGTGGTTAATGCGTTGGACATTCCCACATGGCTGACCACAGTTCGAGTCCCGGACCTGGTGGCTTGCTTTCTCGCCTTCCCTTTGTCTCTCTCTCTCTCTGGTCAAATTAAAATAAGTGAATAAATAAAATTAAAATAAATAATTATTTAAAAGAAGAATCTTTTTTAAAGAACACTCAGAAATGTTGCATCAAAAAAAATAAACCATTTACATGAGTTTAGGAGAAAATAACAAAGTAGTACCTAGTGTCCTTAGTGGAGGTGAGCAAGCATTGGCTGTCCTCAAATATCCCTTCATGTCCGGCACTGAATACCCTTCCTGCCCCACTGCCAGCACCACAGAGGTCACTCCCACGCTAGAGACCAGCCCCAGTATGGTTAACTAAATGTTCTGAAAAGTTCTTGCTACTAAAAAATACTCAGAAGGGCCAGAAGGTGGCATGGTGGTTAAGGTGCTGGATATTCCCACATGGCTGACCACGGTTCGAGTCCCGGACCTGGTGGCTTGCTTTCTCTTCTTCCCTCTCTCTCTCTCTCTCTCTCTCTCTGTGTCTCTCTCTGGTCAAATTAAAATAAATGAATAAATAAAATAAAATACATAATTATTTAAAAGAAGAATCTTTAAAAAAATTTAGAAATGTTGCATCAAAGTAAATAAACCATTTAGATGAGTTCAGGAGAAAATAACAAACTAGGACCTAGTGTTCTTAGTGGAGGTGAGCAAGTATTGTCTTTCCTAAAAGACCCCTTCATGTCCAGCACAGAATACCCTTCCTGCCCCACTGCCAGCACCACAGAGGTCACTCCCACGCTAGAGACCAGCCCCAGTATGGTTTACTAAATGTTCTGAAAAGTTCTTGCTGCAAAAAACACACACAGAAATGTTGTATAAAAGAAAATAATCCAATTAGATGAGTTCAGGAGAAAATAACAAACTAGTACCTAGTGTCCTTAGTGGAGGTGAGCAAGCATTGGCTGTCCTGGAAGACCCCTTCATGTCCGGAACTGAATACCCTTCCTGCCTCACTGCCAGCACCACAGAAGTCACTCTCACACTAGAGACCAGCGCCAGTATGGTTAACTAAATGTTCTGAAAAGTTATTGCTTCAAAAAAAAAAAAAAACACACACAGAAATGTTGTATAAAAGAAAATTATCCATTTAGATGAGTTCAGGAGAAAATGACAAACTGGTAACAAGTGTCCTTAATGGAGGTGAGCAATCATTGTCTGTCCTCAAAGATCCCTTCTTGTCTGGGACTGAATACGCTGCCCACCGCACTGCCAGAACCACAGAGGTCACTCCCACGCTAGAGACCAGGTGCAGTATGGTTAACTAAATGTTCTGAAAAGTTCTTGCTACTACAAAGCACTCAGAAATGTATAAAAGAAAATAATTTGTTTAGATGAGTTCAGGAGAAAATGACAAACTAGTACCAAGTGTCCTTAGTGGAGGTGAGCATGTATTGGTTGTTCTCAAAGACCCCTTCATGTCCGGAACTGAATACCCTTTTTGTCCCCCTGCCAGCACCACAGAGGTCACGCCCACGCTAGAGACCAGCACCAGTATGGTTAACTAAATGATCTGAAAAGTTCTTGCTACTAAAATATATTCAGAGGAGCCAGCAGGTGGCATGATGGTTAAGGTTCTGGACATATTCTCATGGCTGACCACGTTTCGAGTCCCGGACCTGGTGGCTTGCTTTCTCGTCTTCCTTTTCTCTCTCTTTTCTGGTCAAATTAAAATATATAAATAAAATTAAAATATATAATTCTTAAAAAAGGCATCTTCAAAATATACTCAGAAATGTTGTATAAAAGAAAATAAACCATTTAGATGAGTTAAGGAGAAAATAACAAACTAGTACCTAGTCTCCTTAATGGAGGTGAAAATGTATTTGCTGTCCTCAAAGACCCCTTCATGTCCGGCACTAAATACCCTTCCCGCCCCACTGCCAGCACCACAGAGGTCACTCCCACGCTAGAGACCAGCTACAGTATGGTTAACTAAATCTTCTGAAAAGTTCTTGCTACTAAAAAATACTCAGAAGGGCCAGCAGGTGGCATGGTGGTTAAGGTGCTAGACTTTCCCACATGGCTGACCACACTTCAGAGTCCCAGACCTGGTGGCTTGCTTTCTCGCCTTCCCTTTGTCTCGCTCTCTCTCTGTGTCTCTCTCTGGTCAAATTAAAATAAATTAATAAATAAAGTTAAGATAATTTATTATTAAAAAAGAATCTTTAAAAAATACTCAGAATTGTTGTGTAAAAGAAAATAAACCATTTACATTAGTTCAGGAGAAAATAAACTAGTACCAAGTGTCCTTAGTGGAGGTGAGCATGCATTGGCTGTTCAAAGATCCCTTCATGTCCGGCACTGAATACCCTTCCTGCCTCACTGCCAGCACCACAGAGTTCACTCCTACACTAGAGACCAGCCCCAGAACATGATGCTGCACCTGTCCTTCCAATAGATCTGGGTTTAGTGTAGCTTTGTGATGTTTAGAGGACCACATAAGGTCTTTCAGAAAACATCCTTAGAAATTTTCAGCCTAGGGGTTTGTGTCAAAAAACTGTGGGGGTAAGAGTGAGGGGTAGAACATCATTGTTCATATGGACCTCTTAATGGGACTTAATTTCTAGCTGAAAGAAATTCGGAGTCACTGTGTTCATGGCTCCTTAATCACTTTGCTTGTAAGCCCATTATTGTTAAATGGAAATATTTATATACTTTATGTGAGGGTCACAGTTTTTAATTTTTTTAAGCCACTGGATTTACTTTCCTTGAATGTCAGTTCAGGGAATGTGAGCTTTCCAGTTACTTCTCCAAACACCATAAGCACTTCTATGCCTTTGGATAGAGATCTGGGTATTGAATAAAATTATGAAACTATACCATTGATTCTCAACTGGGTGTGTATAAATGAGAAAGAAATTGGGGAAATTTACTTAGATTACACATCCTCCCTTTTCTTCCCCTTTTCTAGTTCCCTCCAAATGTAAACCACTAATCTATTCAACTCTTACCCCTCTCTTTTTATCCACACACTCAATTTTGAAGATCTCTTAATAGACACATTCATATGGAATTGAACTTGGGGGCACATTTCAAGAATAGTGGCTGCAGGTATTGGAGTCAACCTTTAGGATCAGCCAGCAACCACTACATGCTCCAGTCATATCTGCAAGTCATTCTAGAGTTGAGTCTTACTATTCCTTGGGGGAGCAGTAGCCTTCCAAAGGTGTGGCGAGGCTGACTGTATTGGTTGAATTTTCAGTTTTACTAATTTGGAATGTGTTGTTGGCAGGACAATTGCTAAATAGAGCTGTCCCTTAAACTTTAGTCTAGTGACCAGGGCTTGGTACTTGCTAGGGAGTCTCTTTGATGACTACAACTTGCTTTCTTGGGATATGAGCATTACCCACTCCTTAATTTCCCATTATTATACTTGGGTCACCTGTTGGGATACTCAGTACTTACCTAGGCTAGGACCCTTGTCATCCCACTTCTCTAAGCTAGAGCTGCCATTACATAGCACCTTTATCTTATAAACCAAATTGTCCCTCAGTACCTATGGAAGGTGCTGTCTTCCATGTACTTGTCTTGATCCATTAATCCAGTGTACTTTCAGGTCTTGTTCCCATCCATCCTATCTTGTGGTGTAGTGAACCAGGCCCTCCCTCACTCCAGCCTATGCTAAAATGGAAGCAGTCTCAAATATGGGAAGATTGAGGGAACTGAGACGATAGTTCTGCTCTTAGTTCTTTATGTTTATTTATGACTAGGTTATATTTATTTACTCACACAACTCTCTTTCACATTAGACAGTAAACTCTGTGAGGGGAGTTCCTATGTCCATAGGATCTGGGCATAGAGTAGGCCCTCCGAATGCTGGTTGAGACAGAAATGAAAAGTGTGTAACTGGGCACATGCCTTGCCAGTGACTTGAGAATCTCCAGATGACCTCCTCAATGGTTATCCCACTGGCCCTAAACCTCCTCCCTTGGGAGGAATGAAAGGTCCTCTGAAGACAGATAAGGGGTGGAGGGGGACTTGCATCTATGGGATGGTTCCTCCAAATTCTTCTTTCCTGTCAGGTATGAGCCCCTCTCCAAGATTTGCAAGAAACGATGTTGAGGAAAAGAAGTAATAACTGGGGAAAAGCTCTTTCATCCTCAAAACAAGGAAACCATCCTTTTTAGAAAAAAACCTGCTAGAGAATATGAAGTCCATTGCTGACAAACTGACCAAGTGTAAAATACGAGTTTTGTGGGCCCTTTTGAAATGAAGTGACCATCAGCAGAAGACAGATGATGCCAAACAACCTAATTTTCCTCTTTACTATCATTGTAGATTAGGAAATGTTGCAGACTGTGCCTAAGCCCTCGTGGATGACCAGGGTTGCTTGAAAACCTGACAGAGGGTAGGTGCATGTGTGCCCAGGATCATTATGGAATGGAGAATTGGAGGAAAAAGGATTGCAGTGTGATTAGGCCCCATTGTGGGGTGCATTCTCTCTCTCTATCTCCTTTTCTCCCTCTCTTCTCTCTCTCTCTCTCTCTCTCATGAATGCACCTGGCTCTCTGGCATTATAAAAAAAGATAAAAGAATGTAGATAATAATAGATAATAAACTGTTTTATTAGTAGATAATGAGGAAATGGTTAGGTCTATTTCTAATTGGGTAAATAGTCATGCCCCCAAATGGGCTGATTACATCACCAATATTATCACCGTTTTGCAGATGAAGAAATAAACACAGGGTAGTAAAGTAACGCCCACGATCACTGAACCATTTTCAAAGGGCTTTGTATAAATCCAAGGGATTCTCATTGATGTATTTTTTTCTTTGTGGGACCTGGCATGAAGTAATCTAACAATCAGGCTCCTCTCTTCAGTTTACCTCCTGATGATATCAGTGATCACCTAGGGCCTGTTTGCATATTAAAATCAGTTTGAAGGAAAAAGTGGAAGAAAAATAAGAAAAACTGAGCCTATTATATAAATGGATCATGGAAAGATTCCAAATGATAACACTGGGTTATAAAGAGCATGAAACTGAGTGTCTGGATAACTGCCTATCGACAGATGCTTTAAGATGACTTAGTTCTGCCTCAATTCACGTTAAAATAGAAACAGAACATGTGAAATCAGTGGAGCATCTCATTGGGTAAAATAAGCCCTGGGTGAGCAAGTTAACAATGTGACCTAAATTGCAAGACTTTCTTCCCAAGGACCACGATCTTCCTTTTTTTTTTTTTTATTTTGTGTGACATGCTGGTGTAAAAAGGAGGGTGAAGACCTCACTGGGGGGTGCATGTGTGTGCTTATGTGTGAGCATGTATACACTTCCATTTACAGATTTAGCATATGTGCTCCTAGGCCTATATTATACTCAATTAAGGATTATTACCAGTATATGATGGGACTTCGAAGAGTTTATGGAAAAATGGAATTTAAGTTTATTTTGGTGCCAAAAAAAATGGAAACTTACACATCATTTTTCTCATGAACTTTTTTGAAGAGTCCCTTATATATCCTTATGTCACATAATACAAAATCATGTAATAATTGGATCCCTCCCAGTTTTGCCTGCTGAGGAGAAGAATAAAGACTGCCATTTCTGTTCTGATTTTGGTGGCTTCTATTTAAGTCTCTCATCACTAATACCTTAGATAGGTTTGGCTATGGATGGTTTGCCAAATATTTTTATACATGCCATTTTATAACACTGCCATGATGTAAAACTTAGGGATCAAAAAATCTTTACTTTACAAATGTACACCAAAGCACGAGAGCTTGGCTCAAAGTCACACATGGAATCTGTGACGACCCAATCTCAGGACTCTAGGTTCTTATGCAACAGTCTTTTTGTTAAGTCACATTGTTATCCCTCTTTGGAGGCTTTTTCTGTGTTCCTTCCTTGTGCTATTTCTATTGTTTTTCATTTCCTTACCTGTGAGTTGTCTATTCTCTTTTTGACTTCTTCATGTCTTCTTTCACTCCTGATTTTGGAAAAAATACAAGGTAGAAAATAGATGTGTGAGCTTGTGCAGGGAAACTGTTTTAGTTTCCCAAGTTTAAGCCTGGATGTATAACAGGGATCTGTGATGTATGTGTGCATGCGTGTGTATGTGTGTGCACAAGTGCAGAGGGTAGGGAATGCAAGAGATGAGGTCCAGGCTAGGGTTGAGACCAGTGAGATGGTGGAGTGGGGAGGCCAAGAGCAGAACTTGTTTCGATCATGTTTCCCAGGTGAAGTTTCATCATAGAGCACCAGCTCTACCAAGCTCTTGACTGATTTTCAAAGCATGTAGATGTCAAACTCTCAATCAGTAACATAGACAATCATACTATTATTTAATAGTAAAACCTTAAGTTGTCTGATCAAAAGCTCAGATAAAAGATAGAATTCTTCTAACTCTTTCACTTTACGTTTTGGAAACCATACTGGATCTCAAAGGTGGTTTTACTAACCCTAAGCTCTTAGGTACAACTCACTTGTGCATGGTTAGGAGAGAACATCCCCTCCAAGTGTGAGTATATCTTTAACACTGTGCAGAGTAACCTGGATCCAGCACACCCCTAGTGGCCTTTGTAATGTAAATTCAAGTCTGAGAAAAAGACAGATGAAACATGGTTGGAATTTCCAGACTGGATGCAGTGGGCATTTTCACTTTCTAAAATGCCACTGCCTACTCAACGACAAAAAATAGAAAGTGAGGACCAAGGAAAGGAAGAAGAAATATGTTACCGAAGGGGTTGATATTGTTGCTGTGATTTAAATTAAGATTTGGTTTGCTGACAGCCATGACAAAAATGAAAAATGGTCTGAACCACCCTTCCTGCCCATGATATTGTGACTAGTACTGGAGTTACACAGGCAATTTTTATATTATTTGAGACATTAAAAAAGAAGAAAGAATTTTCTTTTGCTTTTTGCCATATCCACCTCCAATTCAATGACTAATCTCCTATCAATTTTTTTGTAAGAGAAATATTTTTGTCTCAGGAAAAATAGATAACTTGGATTGTGATGTTCTCAATACTTATTGAAAAATAAAAATGATGGGCCAGCTGGTAGTGTGGTGGTTGAGGCAGTCAGATTCCATATGGCTGACTGTGTGGTTCAAGTCTCAGACCCAACTGCTTGAAAAATACACTGGGTGAGTGTGTGTGTGTGCCCAAAATCCTAGAAGGAGAGATGGAGGAAAAAGGATTGTGTAGCATGATCATCTCCCATGGGGGGTAAGGTAAAAAAAAGATAAGGTGTATACAAGCTGTGTGTATATATATATATATATATATATATACACACACACACACACACACACACACACACACACACACATATATATGTATGTATATATATATTATATATATGATATATATATGATATATATGTGAGTATGTGTGTGTATGTGCATCTGTGTGTGTATATATGATATATATATATATATATATATATATTATATATACAGAGAGAGAGAGAGAGAGATGGCTAATTTAATGCACCCATACCTGCTATTCGTTGGCTTGAAATTTACTTTGAGGAGCAGTAAGATTAAGATAAGGTTATTTCTAAAGTATAAATGTGAAAAAACACTCATTACTCGCAGTGTATGATTATACTGCAAGAGACTAATAATTCTAATGCTTTCTAGTCTGGCAGTGCTTCTTTATGTTGGTTATTCTTTTTTATTTTTAAAGTTTATTTCTCCCGAGAGAGAATAATCAACAGAGTCATGAAGCCACAGTCCACACCTAGCTCCAGCCAGGAAGACTCCCGGAAGTCCCTGGACTTGAACTTGGAACCTTCCCATGTGGGAATTGCTTTGCAGAACATTGCATTTTACCACTGCACTGCCATCTGGCTACTTGGTGATTCTTTAGTAGCAATAGTATTTGCAATCTCTGTATACCCTTTCCATGGAGGACTAACACTCCAGAGACTATACATTTCACCCTGGTTTTCTTTGCAATTTGAATAAGCTACTGACAAGTGGAAGGTGAGTTTTGGTTATGGTATCATGTCCATGAACAGCTTGGCATGATAAATAGAATTAAAGAGAATTATCATGATTTACACTAATTTACATTCTTTCCATAGAGAGTGAACACTTTACTAAATCAACTACACATAAACAGCAACTAGTATTAGCATAAATATTAAATATAAATAGGATATAATTTAGAGCAAAATTTAGGGAACTAGAAACACCTGGGTACAATTAGGCATCTTCCTCATGTTTGTTACAAATTTTAATCTTTTTATTTGTTTTGCTTCGGGCTTTAATGAGAAAAATATTTAACTCTTTCTCTTACCTATCTGCAATATTTGAATTGTATTCAGCATTCTAGCTGTTGGAGTAAAAGTTATAGTGTTCTTTTGTTGAGGTTATGTGCAATTGAGTGGAAAATTAGGATAGTTTTCTTTGATAGTTTTCTAAGTATATGACAGCCTAATATTGAGTTAATTCCCCCAAGTTACCTTGTTTTATAACTTACAGAGATGTTCCTTGTAAGCTGCTTTGCAAAAACTAGAAGAAAATGTATTGTAGTCATGTATATTCAGGTCTTAGATTCTGAGACTTTCTCACCACACTTTAATCCTGTATGATTTCATCTAGTGACATGGGTTGAAATATCACTTTTGTATAAGGTGACAAAATTTAGAATTCTATTCTGACTACCTGATTTTCCATTAGAATATCTCTCAGGCTTCTCAAAAATCTCTTTTCAAAAACTGAGCTGCTGATTATTCTAGCATCATTTCAGTCCTCCCCAGTCTTTTATATCTCAGTAAGTGGTGCCACCATCAACTCAGTTATTTAAACTCCAAACTTAAGGATAAGCCTGGATTTCTAACACTTCTCATCATCCATGGCCAATGCACCAGCATGGCTTATCAGTTCTAGCTCTAAAACACATCTTGGTTTACCGATTCCCTCTATATCCAGTTTTGCTGTCTTGGCCCCTGCTGCCATACGATGTTGCTTGGGTGATGATGACACCTTCTCACCTGAGTTTCCCTGCCTCTTCCCTTGCTCCCTTAAATCTTGCTTTCCGTGGGCAAGCAAGTTAAAAAAAAAAAAAAAAAAAAAAAAAAAAAAGCTCTAAGCCAGTCCATTTCAGCCCCCAATTGAAATCCTCTAAAGCCTTCATGTAGCATTAGGAATAAAATAGAAATTTCTTTCCATGATCTATGTAAGGCTCTACCTGATCTGGCTCTTGCCTAATCTGTCAACCATTTCCTTCATGGAACTGAAGGTCTCCTTTGTTGCATGTTAGCAAAAAGTACATCCTGTCCCAGAGTGTCATTGCAGTTGTTCTCTGTCGGCAACTCTTCCCAGGTCCTTTGAGAACCTGGCTACTTGTCATGCTTCAGATTTTAGCTCAATTTGCTGTCCTCAGTGTAATCTTCCCTGATGGTTCTGAAGTAGCCTCATTCTCCACTTAACTCTAGGTCATGTCCCCCAGTTTTATTTTTTCCACATTACTCACCACAAAATAAAATGATCTTATTTACTTGCTTCTCGTATGTCTACCTTCTATCAGAATATAAGGTACTAAAGGGAGAGGACCACATTTTATTTACTGATATCTCTGATCTCCAGATTTTTAAGCTGCATCAGGAGCTACTACCTACTTAATAATTATTTATTAAATTTCAGTGGAAGAAATACAATATATCTATTACCAATTGTACAAGTACAAAATTCCTTTTCTTTTCCCTAAGCAACACGGGATCATTGTGGCCTTTTTTCTTTCTTTTTTTAGAGAGGTTTTTGCTATAGGGTGTGTGCACTCTCCAGACAGAGAGAGATAGAGAGACAGAAATCGAGAAGTCACCCCCCCCCCCCAGGGGAGATGGCCACGCCACAATCCCTTCTCCTCCATTCTCTTCTCGGGATCTTGGGCACACATGCACACGTGCCCGGCGTGAGTTTACGCCACTAGGTCCGGGACTTAAACCACGGTCGGCTACATGGGAGTCCAGCGACATAGCCATTATGCTAACTGCTGGTCTCCATTGTGGTCTTTCAAGAGAGTGAACCAGTCTCATCCCTTTAAGCATGTATTTGGGATTTATACCATTAAACTTTCCTGAATCAGGTCTTTCTGCCATTGTACATGTGGCTAAAGAACCAACTCTGTCAATGACAGCTTCCAAATAGCCCCCTGGTCTAAATAAGGCTATTGAGAAAATCTTTGCACACATTTTGCAGGAATTTTTTAAAAGTTTATTTAATTAATTAATTTACTTGGAGAGCTGGGTACCCCCAACAGGTCTTCATGCTGTGCTCCATCCCCAGAATCAGCCAGCTCACATCATGGGTATGCACCTGTACATACCATGTGTATGCCCACTTGTACAAGGAAGCCTCAGGATGTGAACCTGGAACCTTCCTAGGTGGCTTCAGCATTGTTGAGCACTGCATTGTTGCTGCACCACTGGCTGACTCCAGAGAAGTTTTAGGTACTTCAAAGAAACCATTTTATTCCTGAGTAGAAAGGGAGTAGGGAAGAGGTAGTTGTCAGTCAGCAACCTCCTTTCTCATTGTAATTTGTACCAGGAGAAGCCTAGCTGGCACTTGCTGAAGAGAGAAGGCAATTGATGGGATTAGCCTGCAATACAATTTTCGTGATGCTAGTGACCTAAATGCTGGGAGATCTAGCTACCTGAGATAAGGAGATAAGGCTGTAGTTGAAGGCACTGATGGGAGGATGGAAGCAGGAGTTTTATTTTATAACCCAATAACTTCTGACTTGTTCACCAAGAGATTGTACTTACAAAACTTGTTTCCTTAGTCAGTACTACAATGACTAAGTTTATATGACATTTACGACTAAACTCTTTCAAAATATAATTAGAGGGAACCAGCAGTTAATGTAATGGCTATGTCGCTGGACTCCCACGTAGTCGACCACGGTTCACGTCCAGGACCCAGTGGCTTAAAACTCACACCGGGTGCGTGTGCGTGTGTGCCCAAGATCCCGAGAGGAGAATGGAGGAGAAGTGATTGCGGCGTGACCATCCCCCCTGCGGGGTGATTTCTCACTTTCTGTCTCTCTGTCTCTCTCTGTCTGTCTGGCGAGCACATGCGCCCTATAGCAAAGATCTCTCCCCCCCAAAAAAAAATATATAATTAGATAAAATAAATGAGATCAAAATAAGAACTTGAAATATATTTTTAATGAAGTAAATTCAGAAGAACTATAAAAATAAAAGGTAATACAAGTAGAGACAGAGTACAAATTAACTTTAAATATCCATGGGGGGGACCAGCAGTTAGCATAATGGCTATGTCTCTGGACTCCCACGTAGTCAACCGTGGTTCGAGTCCCGGACCCGGTGGCTTAAAACTCACGCTGGGCGCGTGTGCGTGCATGCCCAAGATCCCGAGAGGAGAATGGAGAAGGGATTGCGGCATGGCCATCCCTCCTGGGGGGTGATTTCTCGCTTTCTGTCTCTCTGTCTCTCTCTGTCTGGCGAGTGCATGTGCCCTATAGCAAAAAAAAAAAAAAAAAAAAAAAAAAAAAAAAAAAAATCTCTCCAAAAAAAAAAAAAATCCATGGGAAAAATGTTTTATTTATTTATTTATTTTTGACCATGTTTTAAGGTAGCAAAATTTTAAAAGTCCTTTATTAGTCAAATTGGCTAGATTGTGCTACAATTGCAAATCAGCCTTGAAGTCTCAGTGACTGGGCAAAGCAAAAGCTTACTTCTTTTACACAGTCTGATACAGGTTGGTTTCCTCTCATTTATATTGATCCATCTGGACTATGTGGCCTCCTATATTGCCACAGCAGGAGAAAAGATAGCTCTAAACCATTTCAGCCCAAAAAGGACACATGTTGCTTCTCACAACAAAAATAACAAGAGCATTCTTCATCCATAAAACCAAAAGCTGTTTTTCTAAATATTGAACAAAATAAAATTGGTCAATTGTAATTTTAAAAGCCAGAAAAACACAAATTGTATTATATATGGTAAATGAGGCATAACAGCAGATCCAGAAAAAACTTTATCAAAATAATATTATATCTGGGACCAGCAGATAGCAAAATGGCTATGTCACTGGACTCCCACGTATTCTACTGCGGTTCAAGCCCCAGACCTGGCAGCATTAAAACTCATTCTGGGCATGTGTGTGTGCATGCCCAAAATTCTGAGAGGAGAATGGAGGAGAAGGGATTGTGGCAGGGCCATCCCCTCTAGGTGTGTGTGTATGTGTGTGATTTCTCCCTTTCTCTCTCTCTCTCTCTCTCTCTCTCTCTCCATGTCTCCAGTAAGAGCACCCACCCTATAGCCAAAATCTCTAAAAAAATAATATATTTACCTTCTAATAGTGATTTTTTTTGAGAGGTTTTTTGCTATAGGGCGCGTGCGCTCGCCAGACAGAGAGAGACATAGAGACAGAAAGCGAGAAATCACCCCCCAGGGGGGATGGTCACGCCGCAATCCCTTCTCCTCTATTCTCCTCCTGGGATCTTGGGCACGCACGCACACGCGCCCGGCGTGAGTTGTAAGCCACCGGGTCCGAGACGCGAACCACGGTCGACTACGTGGGAGTCCAGCGACATAGCCATGACGCTAACTGCTGGTTCCCCTAATAGTGATTTTGTAAAATTTTCAAGAAGAGAGAGAAAATCTGAGTAGGAATAATTCCTGAATTTCTGATACAGTTTGAGAATAATTCATACATAGGAATTACAAATAATTATAGAAGAAATTAAAAATACAGCCAGAAGTTTACTCCTATAATAATAATGAGTCAAAGCAATTTTATGGGTGAATTATACTAAATCTTCAAGGAACAGATCATCTGTTATATCTGTTACACAAATAGTTTTAGAGGATAGACATATACAGTCATCCAGCTCATCTTACAAAGGTGACAGAATACTGATACTAAAAACACACAAAAAAGAATCTGTGGGCTGATTCTGTCTGTGTACCATAATAGCATAACATTCTATTATGCAACATGCATTTCAAAGCCTTTTAGGCATTATGCTGTCTCCAAAAGTAATGGAGAATTGCCACTTCCAAAAATGGTGGACTAAGTTGCTCCATACCAAACCTCATGTTGGAAACAGTTAGCAAAGCTGGACAGAAGTATTTCAAAACCCTTCTTTGAAGTCATCAGGGGACTAACAAGGCAGGGAGGATTTTCAGGGCTAATATCTCAGAGAGGATGAAAGCCCAGGGGAAAGGGTCTGGCACTTGATGTTGCTTTACCCTTCGAAGAAATGACTGATTCTGGAAAGTAGTGGATGAAAGGAGCCAAGCCAATCTTTTGGCAGATTTATGGAAATAAATCAATTAAGAGCTTAGTAGACAGGTTTAAAACAGAGTAAACATAGTTGAAGATAAAATTAGTAAATAAGAAGATAATTCTAAAGAAAAAATGTCAAACAAAGGGATAAATGGATGGCAAATATAGAAATGAAGGTAAGAGGATAGAGCATAATGTGAGAGTCTAACATATTCATGAGGCTGGAATTTGAAAAGGAGAGAAGACAGAAGCGATATTCAAAAGGATAATGGTTGAGAATTTCTAAATTGATGAAACATACTGAACCAAAGAGGAAGCCTTATAAAAATCTCACATGGGAACTCTCCTATGCATATAATGTTCAAACTGCTGAAAATGAAAAACAAAGTAAAAATCTTAAAAGCGACCAGAAGAGAAAAAGCCACATCCTTTTCAAAGCAGAAACTATAAGACTGAAGAAAATATCTTTTCAAAGAAAATAATAGAAATAAGAAGCAAACCAAGTGATATCTTGAGAAAATAATGAAATAAAACAACTACCAACTTGGAATTGTTTTCATTAAGTTATCTTTCATAAATGAAGGCAAACCACGGACATTTTCAAAGAAAACATAATTGAGAGACTTCATCATCAGGAGGCCAGTACCAAAGAAAATACCAAAATAGTGTTCTTTGGGAAGCAGGAAAATATCCCAAGTAGATGCAATCAATCAATCAATCAATAAAGTGGAGTGGAAACGGTAATTATTACTACATGGGAAATCTGAATAAATACTGATTATGTTTAAACAAAAATAACAATGTGTGTGCACACAGTCTATCTATCTATCTATCTATCTATCTATCTACACATATACGACAACAAATACCACAAGTGGAAGTAGTAAATGGAATTTTTAAGGTCCTTGCATGGTCCTGTACTAGCTTATATAACACTGTGAAAATTCAACCACGATGTTACAATCTTTAGACTAATCACTAAAGGAGTAAGCAGATAAAAAAATTAGTAAACATATTGAACACAAGAACATGGTTAACACACTTAATTTGATTGTCATTTATAGAACACCTTCTTTAACAATGTCAGAATATACTCATTTTTTCAATTGCACGTTATTCAAAATAACCATTTAAAGGAAGTCTCAACAAATTTCAAAGGACTGAAATCATGAAGAGTAGATTGCCTGATCACGGTGAAATAAAAGCAGAAGTCAATAACAAAAAGATGACTAGAAAATTCCCACATGAGTGGAAATTAAATGACACATTTCTAAATAAACAAGGTATCAAAAAATGAATCAGAATGGAAACTTAAAAATACTTAGAACTGAAAAATGCAAAAATGAAATGTAAAAATATAATGGAAAGAAAGTCAAACTGTCATTATATTCATTTCTAATTATAAACCCCCAAAAAAACCAACCTGTAAACTATTGGAACTCTTAAGCTTTCAAAGAGATGACTGATTACTATATAAAAAATCAATAGCTTTTTCATACACCAGCAAAAGCTAATTAGAAAATATCGTGGTAAAAATAGTCTACATCACAACATCATGAAATGCTGTAGATACTTAGAAAGAAATCTAACAAGAAACATGCCAGACCAAATGGGATGTTATACTTTACTGATGGGCAGAAAGACATGAATAAATGGAGAAACATACCTGGAAACTGGATGGGATGTAGCATAGTGTTAAGAATACTGGATCTCAAGACCAGCAGGTGGCATAATGGTTATGACTCCCATGTAGTGGACCACATGCGTCAGAGCCCAAGATCTCAAGAGGAGAATGGAGGAGAAGGGATTGAGGTGTGGCCATTCCCCCTACCCTGGAGTGGGGTGGAGGGGGTAGGGGTAGGGGTGATTTCTTGCTTTCTGTCTCTCTGTCTCTCCTGCAAGTGCCTGCACCCTATAGCAAAAACAAAACAAAAACAAAAACAAAAAACAAACAAAACTCTCTTAAAAAAAGAAAACAAAAACGAATCCTGGGTCTTGGGGCCAGCTAGTGGTGCAGTGGTTAAGGTGCTAGACTCCCATCTCCCATGTGGCTAGCCACAGTTGGAGTCCCAGACTTGGTGACTTGAAACTCATGCTGGGTATGTGTGTATGTGTGTCCAAAATCCCAAGAGGAGATGGAAGAGAAGAGATTGTGATATGGTCATCCCTCTTGGGGGATGATTCCCCATTTTCTCTCTCTCCGTCTCTATCTCTCTGGGGAGCACAGACACACTGTCAAAATCTCTTTTAAAAAAAAAAGTAAAAGTAAAAAAGAAAGAAAGAAAAAAAAAATTGGTTCCCTGGGGTTGGCAGGTGCCATGATGGTTAAGGCGTTGTACTCCCATTTGGCTGACTGCAGTTCAAGTCCTAGACCTGGTGGCTTTCTTTCTTACTTTCCCTTTCTCTCTCTCTGTGTGTACTTTTTCTGGTCAAAATTTAGAAAAAAAATAATAATGATAAATAAAATTAAGTAAATAATTCTAAAAAAAGATAAGTAAATACTGGTTCCAGCTCTGGGAATCTGGGGTCCAACCTACTTGAGTTCAAATTCTGGCTCTCAATCCCTAGTGTCACGACTTCAGGGAGCTATTTAAACTCTTTACATCTTGGTTTCCTTTCTATATAAAGTGACAACCACTGTGATAAATGTCTCTGTCTCCTAAAATGAGGATTGAATGAGCTACTCTACCATAGCTGGCCTATTCAGGACTGTGACCTGTACCCTGGTCTCATGATCCCTGTACCCAGCTCTCCAATTAAAAAGAAAAACATGATAGAGTGTGTGCACATGAACAAGAAAGAGAAAGATGCACTCTCCATAGGGTTTGGTCATGCTGCTATCTCCTTTTGACTCAAAGCATGGTTGGCATGTGGCTCTCTGTACCATAGACCAACATGCTACTGACTAGGCTACAAAGGATAAACCTTCCCCTGTTTCTTGTCTGTAGCACACATTTCTTGCTTACTTCTTGCTTACCATTGCTAAAATATAAACTCTTTGAGGGCAATAATCTCTATAGTTTTCTCTATTTTTTTATTTTTGGTAAATGTTTATTTATTTATTGCAAATGTATCCTAAATGCTTAGAAAATTACTTGGCATGTGGCAAGGCACACTAGCGCCTGGCAAATAAGAAACACTATCATTATAGTAAAGCGAGCAACTCTAAAAATTATAAATGCAGTACGATTCCAATCAATATCCCAGTGAGATATTTCATAAACCTTGAGAAGCTGATTCTAAAATTCATTAGAAAGAGAAAGTGAAAAAGAGTAGCAAAAACAAAATCATATATATATATATATATATATATAAATTTTATATAAATAAAAATTATATATAAAATTTATATATATATATATATAAATTTTCAAAGAATATGGGAGAGAGGCTTGTCTTACCATTAATTAGTACAATAAATTAATAAAATACTGGCACAAATATATACATGAGATACTGTGTGTGTGTATTGTGTAAAGATGGGATTTCATATAAGTGGGCAGAGAATAAACTATTCCATCCATATTCCATCCATAGTTTGGGATAACTGACAATTTGTTATCTATCCATAAGATCTCTCCCACATGCTGAGCTTAAAGCCATTCCCAATGGATTAAATAGCTTTTGTTTTTGATAATCTACTAACATGATTTTTAAATCAGTATTTCTCATTACTCCTTGCAACAATTTGAAAGTAATCTGTTGCTATGTGACGTTGGATACTAAATCCAAAGGCTCCTCTGGCTTCAATTTTTGCATCTGCTACTGTTTGTGTGTCCTTGAGCAAATCACTTCCTCTCTAAGTGCTCAGTTCCATTGTCTACAGAGAGGTTTTTAGATTAATTTAGACACAGACTTAGGTTTAACTATAATGTTGTTTACAAATTGTAAATTATAATTGGTGACTTTAATTAATCCTAACAGCTCTATTCTCCCTACTTTATGTATTTATATATTAATAATTAGTGTTTATATATTAATAGTCATAGAAACTGAGGTTTTTGGAGAACAATGGTCTGTCTAGGATCCGATAGCCAGTAACTGCTGGTTCCAGTTTGAGTTAGGTTTAAATGTTAATGAAGAGGCCTTGTGGCTCAGTGTAGAGGTTTATTTTTTCACAGTAAGATTAACACAGTGTTAGGCAGTCCACGGCCAGTTTTAAGGCAGTAGGGGAGAAAATAACTGGACTTCACAGCTAGCATTTCTGTTATATCTGCAAAGTCTCACATCCAGGTCTACTGGCCCAAATGTGATACTCTTCAGTCTGCAGGCCTGACGCTCAGATTTGAAGAGATTACTCAGAGAGAAGATCATGGAAGAAATGGCTTTGGGGTTCTGAGTTGACGGTTAGATGGTGCATAGTTGGAGCTGGGATTTAGGGGGTGCATTACAGTGGTGGGAACAGGATGGCCAAAGAATGAGAGGTGATGAGGCAGCTGAGGGACAGAGTGTGGCTCAGATTGCTGGTTGGGCTCTGGATAGGGATGAGAGGCTGATTGGTGTCTAGGCTGCTAGGAAATAGGTTTGCAATTCCCTGTGAACACTTTCACAAGATGTTTTAGCACACATTTGGGGCCTTTCGGGTTGAAAGGATAAAGCATAGTTTCTTATGGTCTCTGTCTTAAAGGCAGTATATGCCTGAGGTGCCCTTGCACCCCGACCCCTTCCCTAGAAAACCCAAACAATTCAGGAACAGCAGGAATGGAGCAGGCAGGGGGATGGAGGAGATAGAACTTTATGTGGAGAGTTGGTTCAAAAAGTTAGCTCCTGTTTGCCTGTCCAGGGTTGCCAGTGTCTCTCCAAAGTTGGCTGTGCATTGAATCCCCTGGAATCATCTTTCACCAAACTGCCCACTGGCTCCTGTCCCTAGCCATTTCGATTAGATTGGTATCAGGTGCATCTGGGCATGGAGACTTGGAAATGCTCCTTGGATGATTAGAATGTTTAGTTCAACTTGAACCCACATGGTTATGACATTGAAGGCCAAATGTTCACAAAGAACAAGTTTATTTGATGCCATTGTATTGTGGTCACATGTAACAGTATATATGATGTCACATGCTATTATTATACAGTCCCATTAGCTTCTCTGTGCAGCCCTGTGCACTGGTCACGTGCCTGCACAGTCCTAACTTGGAGGCTTTCACACAGCTAAAAGGTTGCCTCCCTTCTCATGGAGGATGCTTTCTTTGGCAATGTCTGACTCCGAGATGATGCAGTCCCTGTTAGCACTTCCACAAGATGCCTTAGCACACATCTTAGGCCTTCTGGGTTGAAAAGGCAATGTGAGCAATTGCAAACATGGATTTCCTGGGTTTTAAAAAGTACTTATAATTATATCTCTTTGCCCCCATCCCCAGCCTCAGCTAGTCAGTTAATTGGCCTCGTTTTAGTCTTGTGTAGGATGCAAGCAGTGCAGCAAGTAGAAGTCCAGGGCTAGAGTTGGTAAGGTTGGCAGGGCTAGAGTTGGTAGAGTTGGTGGGTGGGGCTGAGACTGCTCTGGGGCTTGTGGGGAGGGGCTTGCGTGGGGCTCTGGAGCCAGGGCCAGGGCAGGTCACCTTCCCCCACCCTTTGAGATTCACAGCCCCTTTGCAGGCAATACACTTCTCGCCATTCCCAGCTGAGAGGCTGGGGAGCTGGTGGTGAAGGGAAGGCCATTTGTGTAAATTAGCTCGTTTCTGGTAAAATGTACAACACCCACTGTAAACTTCCCTGGGTTCAAAGTTGTCACAGATAAAGATAAGAGTTAGACTGAGAATCTGCCTACTGGTGGCTGAGCAGGAGAGAGTGTGGGTGAGGGGCTTGGAGAGGCCACAGTGGGGCTCAGTTTGCAATTGGGTGGGAAGGCTGGGAATTAGTGGCCTGCTGGCCTTGCCAGTATTTACCTGAAATTGCCACTAAAGTCAGTAGAGAATGATAATCTGAAGAGCTGAAAGTGCCTGATTGAATTTATTTTATAAGCCACATATTTTCAAACACGATTAGAAGTTGTTCATCAAAAAGGACACAGCACAACACATAAACTAGTTTGTTTGGTTTACTGAAAGTTGAAGTAAATGACATTTGTAATTTCAGAATCGCCTCATCAAATTCTCAAGAGTACAATAATTCCGGTGCTCACCCAGAATGGGACTGACTGGCCCAATTATTAAAATACTGAAAGAAGGGACCAGCAGATGGGGTAATGGCTATGTTGCTGGACTCCCATGTAGTCGACTGCAGTTTGAGTCCTGGACCCAGTGGCTTAAACTCACACTGGGCATGTGTGTGTGCGTGCGCAAAACCCCAAGAGGAGAGTGGAGGAGAACGGATTATGGTGTGGCCACATCTCCCCAGGGGGTGATTTCTCACTTTCTCACTGTCTCTCTGGTGAGTGCACACGCCCTATAGTAAAAAAATCTCTCTCTAAAAAAGAAATACTGAAAGAGAAGGTTAAGCAAGAGAGATTTTCTATTATAGCAGCCCCCTTTCACTTGAAACATTTCCTCTGCAACAGAAGGGAAAAAGACTGAAGGATAAGGTGCAGGAAAGGAGAAAGGATAATTGACGGTCTGTAGCTGGAGGCTTTTATTACTCCAGTGAGGGCCAGGTTTGCTGAAGAAAGAGGTCTTTCTCTAAAGGTTTTGGTCTGAAGGTTAGTAGGAGGGCTGCAACAAAAGCTTTATTAGGGACAATTTCATCAAAAGATGGTAAGTCAGAGAAAGTGAGAAAAAAGGGAGGCAGTTGGAAAAGGATATGAATGACTTTGAAGGAGGGATTGTGTTTGATTTTTTAAAGATTGTAGGTCAAATAAATACACAGTAAAATAATAGTGGTTACTATTGTCCTAGTTCTACCTATGTGCTGGTAACTTTTCTAAACTTTAATATTCATTAACTCATTCATGCTCACAATGAGCTTATGAGGTTTGTACAATAGGCTATGAGGTAGGGACTACCGTTATCATCTCCATTCGGTAGTTGAAGAAATTAAGGCAAAGAGCGGTTAATAATTTGCCTAAAGTTAAAGCAAATACATTGTGGGATCAAACATTTTTTTTTAAAGAGAGAGATTTTTGCTATAGGGTGCGTGTGCTTGCCAGAGAGACAGAGAAGGACAGAGAGACAGAAAGTCTCTCTGAGAAATCACCTCCCTTGGGGGGATGGCCATGCTGCAATCCCTTCTCCTCCATTCTCCTTTTGCGATTTTGGGCATGCACGCACACTTACCCAGTGTGTGTAAGTGTGGGACTAATCTGGGACTCAGACTATGGTCAGCAATGTGGGAATCCAGCAATATAACCATTATACCATCTGCTAGTCCAGTGGGACCAAACTTTGATTCTAAGAGGTCTGGTTCCAGATCCTATTCTTTTTACCAGTGGTTTTCCAAGTGTGATCCCTGGACCAGCAGCAGCATCCCTTGGAAATCTGTTCGTGATGCAAACTCTGAAGCTTCACCGCAGACCTACAGCATCAGAGACTCCTAGAGTGGAGATCAGCTATCTATCTGACCTAACTGACCTCATTTCTCTTTTTGATTGAGGTTTTTTTTTGTTTGTTTGTTTGTTTGTTTTTTTTTGTTTGTTTGTTTGTTTTTGCTGTGCAATATTGCTGGCTGTGGTTATGTATTAGTTTCCTGGTGTGGCTGTAACAAATTATCACAAGCTTAGTGACTTGAAACAACATAAATTCCTTATCCTTACGGTTCTACTGGCCAAAGTCTGCTATGGGTCTCATTAGGCTGCCTGTAGGTAGGTTGTGCTCCTTTCTGAAGGTGCTGGGGGAATCTGATCTCAAGTTCACACAGGTGTGGGCAGAACCCAGCACCTTACCATTGCCGAGGCCCTCCTTTCATTGTTTGTTGTCCTCCAGTGGCTGCCCTTAAGTCCCAGAGGCCTTTCTGTTGTCCTTTCACATGGCCTCCTACATCTTAGGAACAGAATAGAATGTCACAGCCTTCTGATACTGCTATCTCTGTGGTTCAGTTGGGGCAATTTCTCTACTTTTAAGGACTCAGGTATTTAGATTGGATCCACCAAGATGAAGCAACATTATCTTCCTATGTTAAAGTCCACATCTTTAATCACATTTGCAAAGTCTTTTTTTTTTTATCATATAAGGTCACACACTCAGATTCCAGGGATAAGAGTGTGGAATCTCGGGGGGGGGGCATTATTCTGTCTACTACATAGGCTCCTAGTTTGTTTGATATCCTATATTTTTTTCTATGGTTCTACAAAAAAGGTGTGTGTGTGTGTGTGTGTGTGTGTGTGTATGTGTGTGTATGTGTGTATGTGTAGCCCTACATATTTTCTTCTTTTCGTTTTTAACTTAACCAAAATCTTATCATAAATTTTGTTTTGCAACTGGTGTTTTGTTCACTTAGCATATCACAGGCATCTTTCCAAATCATTACACATAGTTCTGCTTTATTCTTTTGAATGGCTGCTTAGTGGTTGCACATTACATCATTTCTTTTTCTAAGTTTATTTATTTCCTGAGGGAGAGAGAGAGAGAGAGAGAGAGAGAGAGAAAGAGAGAGAGGAGAGAGGAGAGAGTGGAGAGAGAGAAAGAAGTGGAGAGGAGACAACAGGTTGTTTTTGATACTGTTAGCCTTCCCCCAGCCCTGCTGACGGCTGGGATCACAGGTGAGTCCATGGGGGTGTTGCGGTAAACCTAGTACATGAACCTGGAGCATGGGGCCTGTACCACATGGTCCCCAGTATCATGTAGCAGTGCCCCTGCTGCCTGTGCCACTGGGGCTGGGCCTACATTATTTCTTTTTTCTTTATATTTTCTTTCTTTATTTTTTTATATTACGTTTAATCACGTATATCTTTACAGTATATAACATTTCTTTTTAATTATTATTTATTATTTATACATTCAATAATTATACATCATTTAGTTTGTAAAGAGATTTTACCCCACGTGATATACGCCATACAGCAGGTGAATTGAAAACACTATACACGACATCACCAACAGGCAACAAACCATATTTGTGTCCCAAAAATGTCTTACTTCTCCATTTTCCCCCAAATTTCCTTTCCTGCACTCTTCTCCTCTCCCACTATCCTTCCATTTTGTTCCCAGTATCCATAACAATTTTCAATGTTTTTATGTCCTTCAGTATTTCAGTCTCTACCATAGAGTGTAGACAATCAGTGTATATTAAGTGGAGACATACAATGTCTCTGTTTCATAGCCTGACTTGCTTCACTCAGCAATAAATCTTCCATGTTCATCCACTTTCTATCAAATGCCAGGTCTTGTTTTTTTTACGGCTGAATAGTATTTCATGGAGTATATGTGCCACACATTTTCAGTCCATTCATTTGTTTGTGGACATTTGGGTTGGTTCCAAGTCTTGGCGATCGTGAATAATGCTGCAGTAAACATTGATGTGCAAGCACTTTTCTGACTGAGCATTGTCCTGTCCTTTCTGTGATACCCAGAAGTGGGATTGCTGGATCAAATGGTGGTTCTATTTGTAGATCTTTGAGGAACCTCCATATTGTTCTCTGCAGTGGCTAGATCAATTTACATTCCCACCAACAGTGTAGGAGAGTTCCCCTTTTACCACATCCCCACCAGCACTTATCATTTTTTTTAACCTGTTCTCATTTATGTATATTTGAGCTGTTTATAGTCTTTATTCTTTTAAACACAGAGGCAGTGATCACCATTGTACCTAAGTCTGTTCATTTCTGTGCCTTTGACCCCTAGAATCTGTATTCCACAGAGCAGCCAGTACATGACCCTTTTAAAACAAGAGCCTACTCAGTACTTCTTGATGTCTTTCCATCTCACTTGGGTGAAGTCTTCTTACTTCCTAGCCATGGTTTCCAGCAGTCTTCAGAATTTGAGTATCTGCCACCTCCATGACCATTGTTTTGCCTATTGGTCACTCCACTCTAGTCACGCTGCTCTTTCCATGATTCCTTAAACACTCCAAATGCTTTTCTGCCTCAGAACCTTCAGTCTTTGTCTCCTCTATATAGAAGGCTCTTGTCCCAGAGCTCTAGGTGGCTCCCCTTTGGCATGCTTCAGGTCTCTCTAGTATGTCACCATTTTGGAGAAGTGTTTGCTGGTTGTACATCTATTACTCCAGTCCCCTTGCCCTGCTTTCTCCAGCAATGCATTATCTGACACAACAATACATGCACAATAATGCAGGTCATGTGTATTTAAGTTATGAATGATTATGAAGGAAACAGTGAAATGAGTGCAACTGTACTTTATTTTCCTTCCAAACACTCATCTCAACTAGACATTGTCCTTATAGTCATGCCCCTTACTGGAGTGTAGAACCCCATGAAACCCTATCTCTTGAGTTGGTGACTACTGTCTCTTCAGTGTCCAGCTCAATGTCTGGAACACAGTATGTGTTTGGTATTTGTTAAATTAATGTATTTGTGAAGCATAATTTCTGGGGCAAAGGAATTTCAAATTACCCTTTGAAATGTCATCCTACTATACACTCCCACCAACAGTGTATTGTTTCCAATTTGATGTCTTTTTATATGAGATACTTTTTTGAAATATGTAGGTTGTTAGTTATAAATAAAAATGAATCGCTGGATTCTGGCAGTAAAGAATCACTTTTTTTTTTTTCTTACTGAGGATGGTATAGAAAACTTATTTGATAATGGAGGAGTTTATCTCCAGCTTGCTCCACAATTCAGGAGTGGGAGGACTTTTCTCACACAGTGTTGTTGTTGTTGTTGTTGTTGTTTTGCCAGAAGAGAAGGCTCAAGGCTAGGGGAGAGTGGTGAAATGCAATCTGAAAAAAATGTTCTCTTCCCATGAGGCTGTATCAGACTAGTCTATGTGATGCAGCAAGCCCAAGTCACTTCTGTTTCATCAGTTGTGTCAAAGCTTCATTTACACACAACAAAATTTGCAGAGTTTAAGGGTACAGGCTGATGTTTTCTCTATTTAAATTTCTGTTTGTCAATCCTTCTTTCTCTAAAGTTATGTATAATTACATCTTTTATTTTGGATTAATACTATGAAGAACTTTATTCCTGCAGGAGAAGAGCTATTTGCAAATCCACTTAGACCAAGTCTTAAAGAGGCACAACATGGAAATGATCTTCACTGTCTCTGTCTTTTCTGTGGCCTTTCCAGAAACTAGACTGCATGGCAAGTACATGTTGTCACATCTGTCCCTACCTCCTCTGTTTGTTCTTTGACAATTATGTAATTATTGTCTTATGCTTATTGTATAAATCCCTAGTGTTCTTTTCTGAGGGAGAGGCTAATTTATCCATTTGTTTATTGATTTCCTTGACAATGAAAATGATGCTATTCAGGTGTTGATATGAACGGATATTACTGAATATAAAAATTCAAGTGCTGCTACATAGTGTTTTAAAAGGTGAGTGACTCTGAGGTAATTCTCTGGACAATGAAGTAGCAGATTGTTTGCTAGCAGAGGGACACCCTGAATTTGGTCTTTAACAGGTACATGTAAATGGAATGTGCTTGATGGAGGCAAGGTGACTAGACCAGGAGGGAGAAGACCTGGCCTGGTTTGCTCTAGCTCCTGGATCCACAGCCCAGTTGAAGAGTTAACATAGGGCATATAACTGTAGTACAACACAGACATGCAAGCTTTCTAAAACATTGTGAAGAAAGTTCAGATGAGGGAGAGAGAAATTCTAGCTGCCAGGATCAGGGGAAGTTTCATGAAGAAGGTGGCATCTGAGATGGAACTTGGTGATTCTTGGAATCTGAACATTTGGAGATAGAGAAACAAGCAGAGAGAATAATGTGAAGAAACCAAGAAGGCTAGAAAATGGGACATGTACAGGGAATGTTGAGTAATTCTCTCCTATAATGTAGGGTAATTCTTTTCTGGTTGTGAAACATCAGGGGTAGTTGGAAAGAGAAATTTGGATAAGATCAAAGAATGGATAGTGTCCTCTTTTAAAGAAATTGGAGCCCTCCTACATTGTTGGTGGAATGTAAAATGGTATATCCACTCTGGAAAATATTTTGGCAGTTTTTAAAAAAACTAAACGTGTAAATATAATACAACTCAGCAATCACACTTCTGGGAATTTATCTCAGAGCAATGGAAACTTACGCTCACATAAAAGCCTGTACAGTAATGTTTACAGCCAAAAATTGGGGAAAAATCAAGATATTCTTCAGTGGATAGAGCACCAAGCAATCTGTAGCACATCCATACCACATCAGTGATTAAAAGGAATACATTCTTAATACATATGACAATTTTGGCAGGATTTGAAAGGCATTATACTGAATGGAAAAGTCAATTTTAAATTATTGCACAATGGATGATTTGATTTATGTATCATTTTTGAAAGGAGATTTTTTGAGAGATGAAGAACAGATTGGTGGTTGCCAGGGGTTAGGGATGTGGATAGAGATTGTGCTTGGGGAGTGGGTGGGGCTATAAAAGAGCAGCTTGAAATCTGAATAAAATTGGTAGATTGAATCAATGTCAATACCCTGGTTGCGATATTATGCTATAGCTCTGAAAAATGTTGCCATTGGGGGATATCGGTTAAGTGAACATGGAAACTGTCTATTATTTCATACAAGTGCAAGGTAATATATAATTATCTCAATAAAAATTCAATGGAAATATCCAAAGGTTTCTCTTTAATTTAAAAATTTTTTATTTCATTTTCTTTTATACATTCAATCACATTATTTAGCTTACAAAGTGCATATTCCAACTTGTGAACATTTCTCCCTTCTCTAGTTGATAAAACTATAAAATTGTCTTCAACAGATAATACCACATTTCTTTGTCCCATTAATGCTTACCTCTCTATTTTCCTTTCAAATGTCCTTCTTCAGACTCTACTCTTTCACACACACTATATCAGGTATTCACATCCATTTACTCTGTTTCTATATCCTTT
Organism: Tupaia tana; assembly: GCA_026018925.1. Taxonomy (NCBI): domain Eukaryota; kingdom Metazoa; phylum Chordata; class Mammalia; order Scandentia; family Tupaiidae; genus Tupaia; species Tupaia tana. The sequence goes on from JAKSZU010000009.1 coordinate 3,006,235, forward strand.
AGTCAATCAGTTTCAGTCATAGAGTGTGGACACTTGGTATATATTAAGTGGGGACATACAGTGTCTCTCCTTAATAGCCTGGCTTGCTTTACTCAGCAGTAAATCTTCTATATTCTTCCACTTTCTGTCAAAAGCCATGGTCTTGTTTTTTATGATTGAATAGTACTCCGTAGAGTATATGTGCCACAGTTTTTCAATCCATTCATCTGTTCATGGGCATTTGGGTTGGTTCCATGTCTTAGCAATTGTGAATAGTGCCTCAGTAAACATTGATGTGCAAGCACTTTTCTGATTGAGAATTATTCTGTCCTTTGGGTAGATACCGAGAAGCGGGATTGCTGGATCATATAGTAGTTCTGTTTGTAGATTTTTGAGGACTCTCCAAATTGTTCTCCACAGTGGCTGGACCAATTTACATTCCCACCAGCAGTATAAGAGAGTTTCCCTTTCACCACACTCCTGCCAGCACTTGTCATTTTTTTTTTTTAAATCTTAGTCATTCTGACTGGGGTTAGGTGGTATCTCAATGTTGTTTTGATATGCATTTCCCTTACAATGAGGGATTTTTTTTTGAGAGGTTTTTGCTATAGGGCGCGTGTGCTCGCCAGACAGACAGAGACAGAGAGACAGAAAGCGAGAAATCACCCCCCAGGGGGGATGGCCATGCCGCAATCCCTTCTCCTCCATTCTCCTCTCGGGATCTTGGGCATGCATGCACACGTGCCTGGCATGAGTTTAAGCCACCGGGTCCAGGACTCGAACCGCGGTCAACTACGTGGGAGTCCAGTGACATAGCCATTACGCTAACTGCTGGTCCCACAATGAGGGATGTTGAGCATTTTTTCATATGTCTTTTGGTTATTTGTGTGTCATCCTTAGTGGTTTTTTCAATTCATTCTCCCATCTTTTAATAGGGTTGATCATCTTTTTTTGGAATAGCTGCTTGAGTTCCTTGTGTATTCTAGTTATCAGCCCCTTATCTGATGCATAGTTTACAAAAATATTTTCTCATTCTGAGGGCTGTCGATTCACACTAATTACTGTGTCTTTCACCATGCAGAAACTTCTTAGTCTGATGTAATCCCACTTATCTATTTTGGGGATTATCGACTATGCTTTGGGACTCTTATTTAAGAAGTTTTTGCCTACTGCAATGTCTCCCAGAGTTTCCCCAGTGTTTTCCAGGAGCAGTTTTATAGTTTGAGGTCTTAGGTTTAGATCTTCGATCCACCTTGACTTGATTTTTGTCAGAGGTGAGAAGTAGGGGTTCAGATTCAACTTTCTGCAGGTGGAAATCCAGTTTTTCCAGCACCATTTGCTGAAGAGGTTTTCCTTTTCCCACTGGATTGACTGGTACCCCTTGTCAAAAATGAGTTGACTGTGTGTTTGGGGATTTATTTCTTGGGACTCTATTCTGTTCCATTGGTCCACCTGTCTGTTTCTGGGCCAGTATTATGCTGTTTAGATTACTACAGCTTTGCAGTATATTTTTGGGTCAGGGAGTGAGATGCCACCCATTCCACTCTTCTTGTGCAGGATTTCTTTGGCAATATGGGTTTTTTTATGATTCCAGACAAATTTTATGACTGTCTTTTCTAGATCTGTGAATAATGTGTCTGGCACTTTGATTGGGATTCCATTAAATATGTAGATTAATTTGGGTAGAATTGCCATTTTGATTATATTAATGCTTCCAATCCAGGAACATGGGATGTCCTTCCACTTTTTTGTGTCATTTTCAAGTTCTTTTTTTTTTTTTTTTTTGGAGAGTTTTTCGCTATAGTGCACGTGCGCTTGCCAGACAGACACAGAGAGACAGAAAGTGAGAAGCTCTTTACCTTCAATTGTTTTACCTTTTGCTGTTTATTTGGATTTTGGATTCATATTTTTAATCGTTCAAGTCCTGGACCCGGTGGCTTAAATTCACGCTGGGCACAGTGTGTGTGTGCCCAATATCCTGAGAAGAGAATGGAGGAGAAGGGATTACGGCATGGCCATCCCCCCTGGGGGGTGATTTCTCACTTTCTGTCTCTCTGTCTCTCTCTGTCTTTCTGGAGAGTACATGTACCCTATAGGAAAACTTCTCCAAAAAAAGAAAAGAAGAAGAAAGAAAGAAATGACTATCACATGATCACATGCAGGTGACATTTGATCCCCAGATGTGGTAGCATGAAGGCGCACTCTTCAGACCTCTGTTCAAGAAGAAACTTGTTTATCTGTAAGGACTGCAATGAGCCGACCCCCTCAAGGTGCAGCACCTTCAGAATCTGCCTCAGCATTTGAGGGGAGACTTTGGTCCTCTCAGATGCTGACTGAGCATGATGTGGTTGCCAGTGCCTGGCCTTTTCTATCTAAAGAGGGATGCTTCTAAAGGGCAACCTTTGTATCAGAGCTCCTTGTCAGGTTTCTCAGATCTGCACTTTGATCTGAAGCTCTCTCTAACAAATCTTGCTTCCTCCCTACTTTCTTTTTCAGGTGTCATATATGTAAGGCAGTCTGAAGACTCTCCCTGCCTCTTCAGCATTCACAGATGTCACTCCCCAGTACACCTCTTGCACTCCTAACTCTTTATGATCTTCTTTCTTTCTTTCTCTCTTTCTTTCTTTTCTTTTCTTATTTTTTTTCTTTTGGAGAGGTTTTTGCTATAGGGCGCATGCACTCACCAGAAAGACAGAGAAAGACAGAGAGACAGAAAGAGAGAAATCAACCCCCAGGGGAGATGGCCACTGGGTCTGGGACTCAAATCACGGTTGGCTATGTGGGAGTCCAGTGATGTAACTGCTATGCCACCTGCTGGTCCCAAATAAAGGCACCTTTAAAAGCCTTCTGGTTAGAGGTCTGCAGTATAGCAATTCTTTGTCTGAACAGTACCAGTGACATCCATCCAGCAAGAATTGCAAACATTCGATAACAGCAAGATTGTTCTCTCTTGTTGGTGGTTATAGTGTGATTAGATGTTGTTGTGTCATGGGTTAGGGTAAGTGGTTGGAGTGAAATGCAGATAAAGTAAGGAGGTTAGTGGGATTACAAAGCAGAGAGGAACTTTGCAGTTGGTGTGCTCATTGGGACACCAATATGGAAGTCAAAGTTTCAGTGTTTTCTTTTTCTTCCTTTCTTTCTTCTTTCTCTCTCTCTCTCTCTTTCTCTCTCTCGTTTTCTCTTTCTTTTCTTTCTTCTTTCTTATCCTTTTTTCTATCTTTTCCTTTCTTTCTTTTTCTTTTTTCATTTTCCTTCTTTCTTTCTTTTTAGTTTTTGCCATTGAGCACGTGTGCTCACCAAAGAGAGACAGAAGGAAACAGTGAGACGAAAAGTGAGAAATCACCCACCTCCCCCAGCTAGGATGGTCACATCATAATCCCTTCTTCGCCATTCTCCTGGGATTTTGGGCATGAACACATAAACACACACACATGGTGTGATTTTCAAGCCACCAAGACTCGAACTGCCACTGGCCATGTGGGAGTTCAGATTTAACCACTAGGCCACCTGCTGGCCCCTAGTGTTTTCTATTAAGAATTGTCTTGGGACCAGCAGTTAGCATAATGGCTATGTCGCTGGACTCCCATGTAGTCGACCGCAGTTCGAGTCCTGGACCCAGTGGCTTAAACTCACGCCGGGTGCATGTGGCATGTGTGTGTGTGTGTGCCCAAGATCCTGATAGGAGAATAGAGGAGAAGGGATTGCAGCGTGGCCATCCCCCCTGGGGGATGATTTCTCACTTTCTGTCTCTCTGTCTCTCTCTGTCTTTCTGGCAAGCGCACGCTCCCTAGAGCAAAAACCTCTCCAAAAAAGAAGAAAAAAAGCATTGTCTTGTACTATAAGAACAGCCCCAGCTGTTACATCTGACACCTACTTATCAGATTGGTTAAATGTTATATTTCTTGGAAATTAACTGGTGATCTTATTAAGGTCAAGGATCCCAATCAATGCTCTAGAGAAATGCTTTTTGATTTACTCATGGCTATCTGTAAAATCTGTGATATCTTAAATTTACTGTAAGAATACCGTAGACTCTTGGTTAAAGAAAAAAAATATCCTGGAAACCTAGGGGTTCCTGGGTAACACATACATATTGAAGCAAAAAGTCACATTTCATCTTTGGAAAAGGCACCTCTCTGTGCACACTTCCCTTGCTGTCTTGGGAAAGGCTCTATTTCTTTACTTTTGATTTGTCAGATTTTCTGACATGTCAGTCTGACCCTACTGATCACAACTGGGATTCATACTGACAGATTCTCTGGGCATGCTGGGTCAACAAGAGAAATAAGGCAATTGTACTTGGTTAAGATGTTTTCTTTGTTCTGTTCTGTAGGCAAATTAAGGCTATCTGAATTAGTTTATTTTGTGTAATTGAAGCTCTTTACCTTCAATTGTTTTACCTTTTGCTGTTTATTTGGATTTTGGATTCATATTTTTAATCACTCAAGGTTTCTTTTGAATAAACCAATGTAAAATTCAGTTTTATTTGTCAAATTAAATATTTCCAGAAATATCCAGAATTGAAAGACAGAGTAATATTTGTTATTAGCAATGTACCTGACTCTACAACTTTTATTTTACGTATGATGGGAAAAGAATTAAAACTTTTTAAAATAATTATTTAATTTAATTAATTTATTTTAATTTGACCAGAGAGGTACAGAATGAAAGAGAGCTAGAGAGATGGAAAGTGAGAAAGCAAGCCACCAGGTCCAGGAATCAAACCGTGGTCAGTCATGTGGGAGTTCAGCACCCTTAGCCCCCACACCACCTGCTGGCCCCAAGAATTAAACATTTTTAAGCCATGAAAGCCTTGACTCAACACTTAATTCTCAGGCTTATATCATTTGTTGATGATTTGTTCAACAATTTTTTGAGTCCCCACTGCATGGCAGGCATTATTCTAGGTGCTGGAGTTGCCATGGTGGGTAGGACAGCATCCTTACTCTAATAAAAGCTTATACATTAGTAGAAGAGGCAGACAAACTAATCAGTTTCTTTCTTTCTTTTTTCTTTTTATTTTAAAGAGAGATTTTTGCTATTGCATGGATGCACTCACTGGAGAGACAGAGAGAGATAGAGAGAGAAAGTGAGAAACCACCCCCCTGGGGAGATGGCCATGCTGCAATCCCTTTTCCTCCATTCTCCTCTCTGAATTTTGGGTGCACACACATACACATCCAGCATGAATTTTAAGTCAGTGGGTCTGGGACTCGAACCATGGTTGACTATGTGGGAGTCCAGCAACGTGACCATTATACCACCTGCTGGTCCCCAAACTACTCAGTTTGTAATGTTGAGTGTGGGTAAGTGTGATGAAGAAAAATAGTGGAGGGTAAAGGGCTATAGAGCGCTAAAACTGTCTGTTTTTGAAATTGTAGTCAGAGAACTGAATGAAATGAGAGTAAGCCATGAAGGTATCTAGGGAAGAGTGACTGACACAGGCAAAGGAAACAACAAAAGCCAAGGCCTTACTTGGTATGTTTGATAAACAACGAGACAAACATGTATGGAGTGTAGCAAGGTCAGAAAAGTCAACAGGAGCAGAGTGAGTGGGGTTCCAGGCTATGGTTTAAGGATAAGCACTGTTTCTTAAATGGTGCTGCCATCATCTTTATTGCCTTTATTGGTCAGTCATCACATTTATCAGCACTGTCAATTAGTATCTGACCCTTTCATCCTAAATTGTCTTTGGATTATTTAACACAAATTTGCTAGATGTCTATTTTGAGTTAGGCACTATGCTTATTATGCTTCGCTGAGAAAAATAGATAAAGAATATCTAGTCTCTGTCTTCTGGTTATTAATAGTCTGATGAGGGAATGCACACATATGCAGTATCACAATTGCCTTTGGTTAGCATGAAGGATCTTGGGAGAAGTGTGAGGTATTACGTGAATGCTTTCTGTTGCTTTGATCATTGTAATGATGGGATTGCAGCATTAATACCCATAAAACCAACTTTTCTATTTTTATGGTAGTAATTCACTTTGTCTTCACAACCATCTGGAGGTTGTTCAGGTTGCTAGATGTGCTCTGTGATGGAGCAATGAGTTGATTAAATTGCTCAGGTTACTTCACACAGTGGAGGGATTGGTGTTGGGGTTGTCAGATGGTGTGTAGCAATGAGTACCTAAAACAACTACATAGTTGGAATTCATGAGTACTGAAAGGGATTTGGGGAAAACTGAAGAATTTCAGAGTTCAGTGAAGCTACAGTGAACTACAACTTCATGGCACCTTTCTTATGTAATAAAACTCCAGGGTATTGGGGCTGGGGTGGGGGTAGGGGGCCGGGGGTTAAGCAGCATTGCTGCCTGGCTAAGTACATTCCAAATTACATCTCCAGCCTCCAGAGACAGCAGAAAGGGTTACACACCAAGAGTTGTTCATTAAATCTGATGGATGCTTCCTATTTGGCAACAATTTGCCAATTTTCCTGGTTAACTGGAATTGTAGACATGTAGACATTACTCTTTTGGTTTGCATGTCAGCCTACCACTGAGAAACTTGGTACAGATGAGCTTGAGTTAAATAATTCAGCACATGTGGTCACTTGATATTTCAATGGAAATATGTACCAGTCCCCAGGGGCAAGAGCTAGAGAGCATTGCCAGAAGACGTTCTTTAAGGCTGCAGATCTCTCTTTAAACAGGAATTGTAGCTCTGCTACAATGCAACTCTAGGATTGCCCAGTGCATACAATGCCTAGAAAATCTCAGGGAGTCCAGGGATTTTGGGAGAGTGGCTGAGGACAGCTTCTAGCAATTATTTTCTATACACTCCACTTCTCTTTAGGCATATACAAGACCATTTGATTCAGAGTTCTATGAAAGAGAGGGTTTCTAATGTTTCTCCTCTTCCCCTCATGGAAGGTCCTTCCTCTTCTTTTTTCTCCTTTTGTGTTTATTAAATGCTTGCTATGAAGTAGACATTGCTTCTCAATCCTGAATCTGCAAATACATAGGTTGATTTGTCACTGTAAAGCTCAACTCAGCTTTATGTCACTTGCCTGCTGAAAAATCTTAGTGTCTCTCTACACAGCATCTAACAGGAAGCTTGATATCTCTCAGCTCTGGGGTCTAGTCTTGATCTTAGAGGTTATCCCACACCTAGAGATTATGTGGGACTTCTTTATTTCTGGAACTTCTGTGATCCTGAGCTATGATCCTGGTTTAGGTTCTGACCTTGTTTTGTTCACTGCTGTCTTGCTAAATCAATAGGACAGTGAATAATCCATAGTAGGTAGGCACTCAGTAAATACTGGTTGAATGAGTGGAGACAGAAGACAAAAATAAATTACTTGTCTAATTTATGAAGTCACAGCTCCTTGAAAGGATCCAGTTTTATCTCTGTCCTTGGCCATTAATCATAAGAAAAGATGCTGAACCTCATTTTAAAAAGAAAAATGTAAATTAAAGTTGCAGTGAGATATCATTTTCAACTATCGAATTGGGAAGGATGAAAATGTTTGACAGCATGCTGTGTTGGCAAAGGCTTGGAGAAGCAGGTGTTATGATATGTGTGGATGTGTGGATGTGAACTCATGTACCACAGAGGGCAGTTTGACAGTCTCTCTCAAAATTAAAATGGGATGACCCTTTGATCCAGCAATTCTATGTCTAAGGTGTTCATTTTGTTGTTGTTTTATTTTGCTAGTGTTGATGTTCCTAGTAGACTTGGAAACCCATCTGGTCTGGTCATGGTAAATTCCAGCTTCCTTGCGTTCTCTTTCTTTCTCTAATTCTTTTCCTTCTTTCCTTCCTTTCTTTTTCCTTCTTCCTTCCTTTCTCCCTTCATTCCTTCCTTTCTTTCTCTTTACTGTAGGGTCCGTGCACTCTCCAGAAAGAGAGAGAGAGAAGGAAAGTGAGAAATTGGCTCCCAGGGTAGATGACCAAATCACAATCTTGTCTTCTCCATTCTCCCCTCAGGATTTTGGGCACAAATGCACATGTGGCTGGTGTAATTTTCAAGCCACTGGGTCTGGGATTCAAACTGCACAGTCAGCTATGTGGGATCCATTGCCTTAACAACCATGCCACCTCCTAGCCCAGGTCTAGGACTTTTCTTTTTTCTTTTCTTTTCTTTTCTTTTCTTTTCTTTTCTTTTCTTTTCTTTTCTTCTTTTCTTTTCTTTCTTTTCTTTTTTTCTTTTCTTTTCTTTTCTTTTTTTCTTTTCTTTTCTTTTCTTCTTTCCTTTTCTTTTCTTTTCTTTCTTTCTTTTCTTCTTTTCTTTTCTTTTTTTTCTTTTCTCTCTCTCTCTCTCTCTCTCTCTCTCTCTCTCTCTTCTCCTCCTCCTCCTTCTTCTTTGTAGCAATATGCTCTTATGTTACCCTATCTTATGTTACCCTAGTCTTTCACTTTCAAATTCTCCTGACCAAGAATTTGATTCTTTGCTTTTCAAATGTCCAACACCTCCTTCTCTACCTCAGTCTCAGTTGATGATGGTCCTGATTTCCACTGCACTGAGAAAACAGAGGTGATCAAAAGAGAACCTCCACACATTATTGACATCTTTCCCACATGCCTACATTTGTAGCCAAGAATTTGGTTCTCATCAGCATATACACAAGCTGTGATTTATACAGTCTTAAAGACAGACTGATCCCTCATTATCCCCACCCCCCATTTTCTCTATTTCCCTTCCCCTCAACAACACTCCCTATCATGGCTGTATCTTTCCTTCTTCCCCATTTCCTTTTCAACTGCCTCTTGTTGGGCTCTCTCTCATCACTCCTCTCAATTGTTCTTGTCAAGGTTAACAGTCATGTCCAGGCAACCAGATTATAAGAACATTTGTAATCCTTTGGACTTAACATTATCTGCTTTATGTGACACAGTCGATTCACCCTCCTTGGAAACTTTCCTTCATTTGGCTTCTGGGATAGTCTACTCCCCTGATTCTCCTCCAACCTCTTTGGCTACTCCTTCTTGTAGCCTCTTCTGATTCCTCATCATCTGCTTGACATGTAAATATTGGAGTGTTCTAGGGGATTATTCTTTTGTATTTTTTATATTTGTACATACTCCCTAAGTAGTCTTTCCCAGTTGTATTTTTTTACCTTTAAAAAAATTGCCAGAGAATGTGTGCATATGTGCACTTGTTATAGAGAGATGGAGAAATACATATTTAGAGAGAGAGAGAGAGAGAGAACCTCACAATGGGGAGTGGTTGTACAGAAATTCCTTCTCCTTTATCTCTCCATCCTTTTGGGACTTTTGACATGTACACACATATGCCCCACATGTTTTAAAGCTTCCAGGACCAGGATTCAAACTGCATTCAGCCATGTGAGATCCAATTCCCTTAACCACTGGGCCATAGGACCTGCCCTTGCAGGAGTTTCAAATAGCATATATATGTTGATGACTTCTAAATCATAGTTTAGCTGCTATTTCTACCATGAACTCTAGACTTGTAAATCCAACATGTTCATTTTAATGTCTAGCATACAGTCAGTCATACTAAAATTCTTGCTTTGGAAACACTGATTTGTTCCAATGCAATTGATACATTAGGGAGCAATTTCATGGTAATGCCAAGTTCACTTATACACAATTTTGTTCAAACAAATGGCAGGAGAATACAGAAAACTCTGGCTGAGTCATGTAGAAGTGCACGAAACATACATATGGGACCATTCATAGTGGTTCAGGCAGTAGGGGCAGTGACACGCAATGTTGGAGACCATGTAGGAAGGCTCTGGGTTCATGATCTGGATCTACCTCAACATGCCTGTGACTGAGCCCCTGATCCTGATCCTGGCTGGCTACAGGACTGAGGGGAAGAACTATGGTGTGAAGACCCTGGCAAGGATGCTCCTTTCTCTTTTTCAGGAAATAAAAAAGTAAACTTAAAAGAACTTAAAATACACACACACACACACACACACACACACACTCACACAACCCAACCCAAACATGTAGCAGCCACCTCATGTGGCATTATAACATTCCGTTTCATTTCAGATAATCCCTTTCCTCCTCTTAATAGGAACTCATGAACTGCAAATCTTCTGATGCCCACTTTATTTTTTTAAATTCACTGAGATTTTTATTTTACTTAAAGTTTTATGTATGTTTTACTTTTATGAGAACAAAGGGAAAGGGTCACAAAAAATCAGATGATGCTAGGCAGCTACATTTTCTAAAAGATTAAAAGTCATTGAACTCATAGAGTAGCATAATTATATTTAGAAATAAACTTAAAATGTGACAGTTCATAACATGATATATATATTTTTTTCTGTGACTCAAACCATGGTCAACTACATGGGAGTCCAGTGACATAATCATTACACCATCTGCTTGATGCCCACTTTCATGAGGAAACTTCCTGTCTTAAAGGTATAGCACCATGTAAGTTATGCAGTATTTATGTATTTCTTAACCATTTGACATGTGTAAACTTTTTTAAAAAATATGTTTTGGGACCAAAAGATGGGCACAGTAGTTACATTGCTGGACTTCCACATGGCTGACCATGGTTTGAGTCCTGGACCCAGTGGCTTCACGCCAGGCACATGTGTGTGTACATGCCCAAGGTCCCAGGAGGAGAATGGAAGAGAATGGATTGCAGTGTGGCCATCCCCTTGGGGTGGGTGATTTCTCACTTTCCTTCTCACTGTGTCTTTCTCTTTCTCTGGTGAGAAAAGAGCATTTACCCTAAGGCAAATACCTCTCAACAACAAAACAAAACAAAAAAATGGATTTCTATTTTATGTGTCACTGATGAAAATTTTAAATTATGTGTCCCTCACGCCAGTTTTAGTCTAAGGCCTATTATTTTTTAAAGTTTATTTTTTCTATTCATGAAAGAGAGCATGTGTATGTGCATGTGGGGAGAGAGAGAGAGAGAGAGAGAGAGAGAGAGTGAGAGCGAGCCTCTTGATGGAGTCTGGTCATACTACAGTCCCCTTCTTCCAGCTCTCCATCTCATCAGGTTCTTGAGTATGCACACATGCTCCCAGTGCATTTCAGGTCAACTGGGCCAGAGATCTGAACCTGTGGTAGACCGTGCGGCTTCTACTACTGCAGTCCAGTACACTCAGATACACCCAGACTGGGCCTGCCCTGGGTTTTTATTGTGTGATTTTGTTTAACAGTGATTTTTAGGAACCCGTATGTCACATTTTAGCAGAACTGATGGTATTGTAAACTGAACTTATGCCCTTATTCTCCAAACACACTTATTACTCAATCCACCCTTACCAAAAATCTACAAATAGGACTACCGTATGATCCAGCAATCCCACTCCTTGGTATATACCCAAAGGACAGAAGAATACTTATTGGAAAAGTGCTTGCGCATTGATGTTTATTGTGGTACTGTTCACAATTGCTAAGTCATAGAAACAACCCAAATGCCCATGAACAGATGAATGGATAGAAAAACTGTGGCACATATGCTCAATGGAATACTATTCAATCATAAAAAAAAAACAACAAAACCCTGGCTTTGACAGGAAGTGGATGAATATGTAAAATTTACTGCTGAGTGAAGCAAGCCAGGCTATGAAGGAGAGGCATTGCATGTCCCCACTTAATATATACCGAGTGTCCATACTCTGTGACTGAAACTAATTGACTAAAGGATATAGAAACACAGTATATAGATGTAAATACCAGATATAGTGTGTGTGAAAGAAGAGGGTCTGAGGAAGGACATTTAGAAGAAAAATAGGGAGATGGGGACCAGCAGGTGGCGTGGTGGTTAAGGCGCTGGACACTCCCACATGGCCGACCAGGGTTCAAGTCCTGAATCTGGTGGCTTGCTTTCTCACTTCCTCTCTCTCTCAGTCTCACCCTCTGTCTCTCTCTGGTCAAACTAAAAAAATATATAATAATAAATGAATGAATAAATAAAATAAAATAAATAAAAAAAGAAGAAAAATAGGGAGGCAAAACATTAATGGCACAAAGAAATGTGGTATTGGGACCAGCACGTGGCATGGTGGTTAAGGCGCTGGACAGTCCCACATGGCCGACCAGGGTTCAAGTCCTGGACCTGGTGGCTTGCTTTCTCACTTTCCTCTCTTTCTCTGTTTCTCTCTGGTTAAATTAAAATGAATGAATGAATAAATAAATAAATAAATAAATAAATCTTAAAAAAAAAGAAATGTGGTATTATCTGTTGAAGATATTTTGTAATTTTATCAACTGTACTAGGAAGAAATGTTCGCCTGTTGAAATATCCATTTTGATCCACACTCTATAGTAGAGAGCAAAAAATTGGAGGACATAAAAGCAGTAAAGGTACTTAACAAGAATAGGACAGTGTGGAATGGGGGGGGTGAGGAGAAGAGGATAGAGAAAGATAGCAAGAGAACAATAGAGAGGTAAGACGTTAGTGAGAAACAGATATGGCTTATTACCTGTTGGTGATGACATGTATAGTATTCTCAGCTGGATTGGTCTGAGAAGTATTTCATGATGGGTAAAGTCTTTTTACAAGCAAAATGAGAAATAGTGATTGACTGTTTTAAAAAATAATTAGAATAATAATAATAATGATTGGAAAAAGCAGAAAAGATATTGAATGATGAAGTGGGGACATTAATGTCTCTGTATTGACTGACATGCATGGCATTCCCTTTTGAAAAAGCAATGTAATACACTGTAAAATTATATGTAATTCAATGTAATATAAAGAAGATTATGATGATAATAAAAAAAACTTGAAGAAAAAAAAAGAAATATCCATTTTGTAAGCCAAATAATAATGTGATTGAATGTATAAAAGAAAATGAAATGAAAAAAAGGAATTTGGCAATGAAAATATTCTAGCTCCTTAGCTCTAAAATATTTTAGTTATATTTATTTTTCTCTTATAGCACATCCACTCAAGCATAAAATCCTTTAATATGTATCTAGTCTCTAATTCTTCCCTTATTCACTGTTACCATTGTGGTTCAAATCACCATCATCTCTCACTTGAATTATTCAGTTGTCTCCTAAGTGGTACCCTTACTTCTGCCCTTACTCTGCTATAGTATTAATATATTGTCCCCACTGCAACCAGAGTGATCTTCTTTGAAAAATCTAAGTTGCATCATGTTATATCTCTCCTCAAAACCCTCTAATGTCTCCTAATTTCACTCAAAGTAAAATCCACATTTCTTATAATAGTCTATAAGGCACTCTATGATATCATGGATCAGCCGCACATGCCTTCTTTGTCATCAAAAATGCCAAGAATCCTTCTCTCCATAGCCTTTGCACTTGATGTTCCCTCTGTCTGGACTCATCTTCCTTCCAGGTATTTGCATGAATTTGCTCCTTTTATTCCTCATGACCCTGCTTAAGTGTTAACTTTTCACTGACATGCATGCTTACACAGACGCACACACATACACAAAAATAAAAGCAGGGTCAGGAGAATAGGGAGTATCAGGTAGGGGGACTCATATATGAACTGTAGACTTATAAACACATATACATAAATAAGTATGTATATATATGAGGAATTTTCAAATAGTTTATGGAAATGCATATTATGAAGAAACTATATATATATATATATATATATATATATATATATATTTCAGTTTTTTTGCAATCAAATAAACTTGTACTTTGATTCCATTTTTTCCATGAACATTTTGAAGTTCCCTTGTATATGTCTATTTGTGTGCATGTATATGTATATATACATATATGTGTGCGTATGCAGTTGCACACGTACACATATATACATACACACACTCTCTGACTTTCTATGTATTCCCTGATTAGCATGTGGACTCCATGATGGCACGATTTTTTCCTTGCTGCATCTCAGTGCCTAGCACAGAGTTAAGTGCTTAGTGAAAGATCGGTGCATATTTATGGAGTGAATGAAAAAAAAAAGGCACAATCAGTGTATTCTCAACTTCTCCCAGCTCAGGAATGCAGACCTCTATGCCTAGAGCTTGATTGCCAGCTTGTAGCCTACTCCAGGAACTTACAATTGACTCCTGGGATAAGGGTCACAGAAGAGAGTTTTCTGGAAGACCTTAGGAACATTCATCTCATGTTCTCTTCTTCCTGCAAATGCACCTCTGGGAGGAGAGCTGACTATGTGCCTTAAGATCAACCTCTTTTAGAGTTAGTCTGCTGTTTTGCATTTCTGTTAACAAACACTAATGAGCTTCATTATGAGTGACAAGCTGCCAGACTTCTTGGTGCTTTCCACGATTCCAGTAAGTTTACCAAATTTGGCAAGATATGACTCCTTATGGGGCTCTATTAGACTGCTATGACAGCCTCCCCAACCTGTTCCTCTGAAGCTCACTAGAGTTACCTCTGAATAGCAAATATTCCTTTTCATTCATTTTTGTGCCTGGAATCCCACCCCTACTGAAAGTGCCCTCACTTTCTTATGATCTGGGCTTTCTCTCATTTTTCAGCAGCTAGCAAGATAAAACACATGTCCAAACAGAGTGCTCTATCAGAACTAGACACTTTTCCTACCCTGGAAACTGGTGTGTTCCTCTCCTGTTTTCAGTTGCTAAATGATACTCTCTTCTTGGTTTCTTTCTCAAGTATGTGTACACATGCACACGCATGCCCAGAATGGCAGAGCCATGGACAAGTTTGCATGTAAATTGAGGAGGCTCAAGAACCAACTCAACCCATTCTTTGAAATGCAACCTATCATTCAGTGGTTAATGGACCAAAGATAAAAATCAAAGTTTTAGTTTAAGCTCTTCAGCACATAGTTGAAGAAACTGGGCCATTAAGGGGGGTAATACCATGTGTGATTGCAATAATAAGAAACCACTTCAAAATTGAAAGGTTTACCATCTTGCACCCATTAGAATGACTACTATTTTTAAAAAATTAATAAAAACTGTAAGCAAGAATGTGGAGAAATTGGAAACTTAAGCACTGCTGTGAGAATGTAAAATTATGCAGCTGCTGTGGAAAACAGTATGGCAGTTCCTAAAAAATTAAAAATAGAATTACCATATGATCCAGCAATTCTGTTTCCAGGTATAGATCTAAAAGAACTGAAATCAGGGTCTTCAAGAGATGTTTGTGTACCTATGCTTATAGTATCATTATTATTTTTGTTAGAGAGCACAGGTGCACACCAGAGAGGCAGAGAGACAGAGAGAGAAGAAAGCACCACCTCCATGAGGAATGCTCACACTTCAATCCCTTCTCTTCCATCTCTCCCTCCTTTCATGATTTTGGGCGCGCACACACACACACACACACACAGACACACACACAGTGTGTTTCTCAAGCTGCCTGGTCCAGGACTAGAACCGTGCAGTCAGTTAGTCAGTCCCACAGCAGCATTATTAAAGATGGCCAAGAGGTGAAAACGACCCAAGTGTTCATAAACAGATGAATGAATGAACAAAATGTTGTCTGTCCATACAATGGAATATTATTCAGCCCTAATTAGGAAGAAAATTCTGACACATGCTAAAACGTGAATGACATTATGCTAAATGATATAAGCCAGTCACAAAAAGACAAACAGGGGACCAGCAGTTAGCATAATGGCTATGTCACTGGACTCTCATGTAGATGACCACAGTTCGAGTCCTGAGCCCGGTGTCTTAAACTCACTCCGGGCGCATGTGCGTGCATGCCCAAGATCTCGAGAGGAGAATGGAGGAGAAGGGATTGTGGTGTGGCCATCTCCCCTGGGGGCTGATATCTCGCTTTCTGTCTCTCTGTCTCTCTCTGTCTTTCTGGCGAGTGCATGCGCCCTATAGCAAAAACCTCTAAAAAAAGAAAAATAAAAGACAAACAGTATATGATTCCCCTTATTTGATGTACTTAGCAAAGTCAAATTTACATAGACAGAAGGTAGAATGGTGGTTGCCAAGAGTTGGGCTAGAGAGAAATGGGAGGGTATGTTATTTAAGGGTACAGAGTTTACATTTTGCAAGATGAAAAGCGTTCTGGAGATTGGTTGCAGGACAATGTGAATGTGCTTAGCACTACTGAACTCTACACTTTTTGTAGGTCTATCAGGCATTTGCAGATGGACAGCGCTACAGTCTAAAGACCCACCTGGGGTAGATGTACAGGGTGGCTCACTAACTTGATTTGTAGTTAATTCTGGCTGTTGATTGAAAGCTAAGCTGGAGCAGTAGGTGAAAGGACATACATATCATCTCCACCCTGCTTGGGTTTCCTTCCCCTTGTATAATGTCTAGTTTCAAAAGGCAGCTCCTTGAGAGGGAGAATCACAAGAATGAGATTTTCTAAGATAAGCTTTTCTGGGGGTGAAGCAGAAAGACTTCTGACCTAGCCTAGAAGTCACGCAATGTCATCCTACTTCAATTGGTGACAAATGGATCACATACCCACTCCAAACTCAAGGGATGGAGACTACACATGATTGCCAATACCAGGGGCCCCAGTTTTGGAGACTAGCTACCACCATATTGTTGAAGCATCAGTTTCAACTTTGGCAGTAGTAGAAGACAAAACTGCAGAGGTAGATAGGGGTAAGTTCATGGGATTAATTTAGCAACAATGAAGGCTATAGTGCATTAAAGTGATGTTGCCAGATATTCTGTTCCCTCCATGTGGAAGGACTTTTTTCATCCATGTGACTTTACAATGCCATTTAGTGGATGCAGTATACTTTCCTACCCCATTTACTTTAGGTTTAGTCATGTGATGAGCCTGAGCCAAAGTAATATGAGCAGGTAGGAATTATGCCATATCCAACTACAGCTTTTAAATGTAATGGCAAAGTTTGCCTTGGCCTCCTGTGCTCCTATCACTCTCCATGGGAAGAGTATCTCATGTTCTACTGCCTCCTTGGTTCTTCTTTCTGGGTCATAAAACAAGAATACATAGAGCAGATTTGAACCTGAGCTCAGATAAACACACTCAAACAACAGCTGGCCTGAAGACCTTTGAACATCAAGTGTTTATTAAGCCAATGATATTTGGTGGCTGTTTATTGCTGCAGCAAAAGCACATAATGAGTAATATTTATGAGTACTTTTAGTATGATGGACACTTTAAGCATCATACATTGATCATCACATATAACCAATCATGTGTGTCATAATAAAAAATGTAGACTTTATCTTGTAAGTGTTTGGAACTATTGAAGGAATTTAAGCAAGGTGATGTTACATTCAAATTCTTATTTTAGAAAGGTATTTCTGGCAGCATCATAGATGTTAGATTTGGGAGCAGGTACTAGTTAAGAGTTTGCTACAGAAGATTAGGTAAGAAATTATGAGTTTCTGATCTAGGATAGAAATAGTAGGAGTAAAGAGAGAACCATGGATCTTAGGGTTATTTAGAAGACAAAATTCATTCATTTTGAAAATGTTTTGTTTTGTTCATGCTAGTCATTTTACTAAGTGCTTAGGGTACAAAAGTGAACAGGACATAGCTCTTGCTCTTAAGAAATTTAGAGTCTGTTCAGGAAGATATATGTAGAAAAGTGGCTGCAGTTCTGGGTAACACATGCTTTGATATAAGAGGTATGCATAGTACAATCTTGGGGAGTGAGGGAACCTTTCTGAGGCAATCATTTCCATAGCTGCTATCCAAAGGATAAATATGAATTACCCAGATGAAGGAGTATAGGGAAAACTTTTCAGGTGGACAGGACTACGTGCAGAGAGAGATGATAGAAATCATGGTGAGTCTGGGAAACTGCAAATAGTTTAGTATGGAGTCTGGTGTGAGAGTGTTAGAGGAGGAACCTAGAGTGGCAAGCAGTGTCTTGATCATGCAATGTGCTGTCACGTGAGGAGCTTAACCTTTAGACCAAGGGCATTGGGCAACCATTTAATTGTTTTGTTCAGATTTGCACCTTAGAGGAGATTGAAAGGGGAAAAATAGAGGCAGAGAGAACAATTAAGAGGCTTTCACAGTAAGTCTACAAGTATTTTCTGAACTCCACACATGTTCCAATATTGTCGTACTGTGTGAGGCATTGGAAATATGATGCTGAATAAAGAGACAAAAATTCCTGCCTTCTTGGAGCTTAGTCACTTGGGGGTGGGGGAAATATCAACACGATAAAAGCTATCTATAAAAACCCCATAGTGAACATCATCCTGAATGGAGAAAAGCTGAAAGCTTTTCCACTAAAAACTAGTACATGACAAGATGCCCATTTTCTCCACTCCTTTCCAGTATAGTACTGGAAGTCATCATCAATGCGATCAGAAAAGAGGAAAAAATAAAAGGCATTCAAACAGGAAAAGAAAAGGTGAAACTCTCTCTATTTGCAGATGACATGATAGTATACATAGAAGACCCAATGGTATCCATGAAAAAACTCCTGGAAGTAATACATGAATACAGTGAAGTTGCAGGATACAAAATCAACATACAGAAATCTATAGCATTTCTATATATGAATAGCAGGCAGACTGAGATAGAACTGAGAAAAGTAATTCCATTTACAATAGCCACAAAAAGTATAAGATAACCTAGGAATAAATCTAACCAAAGAAGTTAAAGACCTCCACAAGGAAAACTACAAGAAGCTAAAAAAAGAACTTGAAAATGACACAAAAAAGTGGAAGGACATCCCATGTTCCTGGATTGGAAGCATTAATATAATCAAAATGGCAATTCTACCCAAATTAATCTACATATTTAATGGAATCCCAATCAAAGTGCCAGACACATTATTCACAGATCTAGAAAAGACAGTCATAAAATTTGTCTGGAATCATAAAAGACCCCATATTGCCAAAGCAATCCTGCACAAGAAGAGTGGAATAGGTGGCATCTCACTCCCTGACCAAAAAATATACTACAAATCTGTGTTAATCTAAACAGCATGGTGTAGGCATAGAAACAGACAAGCGGACCAGTGGAACAGAATAGAGTTCCCAGAAATAAACTCCCAAACATACAGTTAACTGATCTTTGACAAAAGGTACCAGTCAATCCAGTGGGAAAAGGAAAACCTCTTCAGCAATTGGTGCTGGGAAAACTAAATTTCCATCTGCAGAAAGATGAATCTGAACCCCTACCTCTCACCATTGACAAAAATAAAGTCAAGGTGGATCAAAGATCTAAACCTAAGACCTCGAACTATAAAACTGCTCCTGGAAAACACTGGGGAAACTCTGGGAGACATTGCGGTAGGCAAAGTCTTCTTAAATAAGACCCCCAAAGCACAGTCGATAATCCCCAAAATAGACAAGTGGGATTACATCAGACTAAGAAGTTTTTGCATGACAAAAGGCATAGTAATTAGTGTGAATCACAGCCCTCAGAATGGGAAAATATTTTTGTAAACTATGCATCAGATAAGGGGCTGATAACCAGAATACACAAGGAACTCAAGCAGCTGTTTGGAAAAAAGATGATCAGCCCTATTAAAAAAATGGGAGAATGAGTTGAAAAAACCACTCTCTAAAGATGACATATGAATAGCCAAAAGGCATATGAGAAAATGTTCAACATTCCTCATCATAAGGGAAATGCAGATCAAAACAACAATGAGATACCACCTAACTCCAGTCAGAATGACTAAGATTAAAAAAAAAAAATGACAAGTGCTGGCAGGGGTGTGGTGAAAGGGAAATTTCTTACACTGCTGGTGGGAATGTAAATTTGTCCAGCCACTGTGGAGAACAATTTGGAGAGTCTTCAAAAATGTACAAATAGAACTACCATATGATCCAGCAATCCTACTCCTTGGTATCTACCGAAAGGACAGAAGGATTCTTAATTGGAAAAGTGCTTGCATGTCTATGTTTATTGTGGGATTATTCACAATTACTAAGACATGGAACCAACCCAAATGCCCATTAACAGATGAATGTATTGAAAAACTGTGGCACACATACTCCATGGAATACTACTCAGCTGTAAAATCAACAAGATCCTGGCTTTTGACAGAAAGTGGATGAATATGGAAGATATACTGCTGAGAGAAGCAAGCCAGACTATGAAGGAGAAACATTGTATGTCCCCACTTAATATAGACTGAGTGTCTGTACTCTATGATTGAAACTGAATGACTAAAGGATATAGAAACACAGTAAATGATTGTGAATACCAGATATAGTGTGGGAAGAGGGTAGGTGAAGGAGTAGAGTCTAAGGAATGACATTTAGAAGAAAAAGAGAGGCAAAGCATTAATGGGACAAAGAAATGGGGTATTACCTGTTGAAGATGACTTTGTATTATTATCAACTGGATATGGGGTGAAATGTACACATGATAGAATATTCACTTTGCAAGCTAAATAACATGATTGAATGTGTAAAAGAACTTGAAATAAAATAAACAAATACATAAATACATAAAATAAAATGTAGAAGTAAAGGGTTATACATATGTTAAGAGTTGTGAAAAAAAAGCATGAGATTCTGGGAAAGCTAAAAGGGGACCTGGCATTGTTATAGGTGGGGGAGATAGGTCCTTACCTAAGGGAAGTGAAGCTTAATTGTGGAAAGAAGAAAAATGGGGATTAATCACATGAAAGGAGTTGGGCTTGTGGGCAAATTATGCTCTGGCAGAGGGAACAGACTATGCCAAGGCCCAAGTTATAAAGGATGTATTATATTGCAGGTACTAGAAATGTCCATCGGGACTGGAATGGGAAGAGTGATTAGGTAGAATGACATATGACAGAAGCAGTGTTCAGATCAGGAGACCACATTAAAGAACTTGATCTTTATCCTAAGAAGGAGAGCAAAGGAGAGGTTTTAAGCAGATAAATGATTTTGATTTACACCATAAAACAATTTCTGTGCAGTGTGGAGAATTACTTTAAAAAGCAAGACTGAAAGCAAAGAGACCAGCTAGTATGCACTTAAAATAATCCTGGAAAAAAATGATGGTGACTTGGGTTTATGTGATAATAGTGGAACAAGAAAGAAAAAGGTAGCATGAAAAGACATTCAGGAGGTATAATTAATAGGACTTGGCCTATAGGAAGGTTTCAGGTGAATGAAGCATGTTTAGAAGGTGAGAAATGTTGAGTTCTATGTTGGGTATGTTACATTGAGGTGCACTTTGGACATCCAAGTGAAGATGAGAAACAGACAAATTGATGCACAAGTCTGGCTCTCAGCACTCTGAGAGCTAGGATACATAATTTTTCATCATTGGCATACAGCCATTAAAGTCATGAAATGGATGAGGCTCTCTGAGGGGAAAGAGAAACAACCAGGAGGCAGCCCTGAGGACATGCTCCTCAGGAGCATCACTCAGAAGAGGTTCTTAAAGCTCAGCTACACTTTTTCTATCCATTCCTCTGTTCTGAGATATTTGCATTGGTTCCATGTCTTAGCAATTGTGAACAATGCTGCAATAAACATGGATGTGCAAGTTGGTTTTCCATCTAAGCATTTTCCTATCCTTTGGGTAGATATCTAGGAGTGGAATTGCTGGATCATATGGTAGTCCTATTTGTAGGTCTTTGAGGAACCTCTATATTGTTCTCCACAGTGACTGTCCTAATTTTCATCCCCACCAATAGTGTAGGAGAGTTCCCTTTTCATCACAACCTCATTAATGCTTATCATTCTTTATATTTTTAATCTTCGCCATTCTGACTAGGGTTAGGTGGTATCTCATTGTGGTTTTAATTTGTATCTCTATTATGATAAGAGATGATGAGCATTTTTTCATATGCTTTTTGGCCATTCATAAGTGTTCCTTAGAGAGTTGTCTGTTCAGCTCATTTTCCTGTCTTTTAATTGGGTCGATTTTTTTTTTTTTTTTGAGTAAGCTGTTTGAGTTCCCTGTATATACTGGTTATCAGTCCTTTATTTGAGGCATAGTTTGCAAATATATTCTCCCATTCCGAGGGGTGTTGATTCACTCTAATTATTGTTTCTTTTGCTGTGGAGAAACTTTATTAATCTGATGTAAGCTCACTTTTTTTTTGAAACCCTGGCATTTGATAGAAAGTGGACAAATATGGAAGATTTACTGTTAAGTGAAGCAAACCAGACTATGAAAGAAAGGCAAAGTCTGTCCCCACTCAATATTCTGAATATCGATACACTTTGGCAGGAACTGAATGATTGGAAAGTATAAAAGCATGGAGAGCAATGATGATACTGGAGACAGTAGGGAAGGAGGGTGTGAAATGGGGGAGGATGAGAGGGAAGGAATCATGGGGAAGAAGAAAGATGCAAAACATTTAAGGTACCCAAAATGGATAGAAATATGTTGATTATAATATAAATGGTAATGTCTTTGTCTGTGTATTCATGATGGGAAAATTCATTTGGTATGCTGAAATGATACACAGTGATTGAATATAAAATAATAATAATAATTATAACAATAAAATAAGCTCAGCTGGGACCAGTAGGTGGTGTAGTTGTTCGGTACTGGACTCCCATGTAGTTGCCCACTGTCTGAGTCTGGACCCAGTAGCTTCAAACTCATGGGTAGTGGGGGACATGCCCAAAATCCTGAGGGAGGAATGGAGGAGGAGTGATTTCTCACTTTCTGTCTGTCTATAGCAAAAATCTCTCTCAGAATTTTCTAAAAAAAAAAAAAAAAAAAAAAAAAAAAAAGGAAAGAAAGAAAGAGTAAGAAAAATACTCAGCTACAAAGGATGCTTCCCACTTCCCACTGGCTTCAGAATGCCAAGCTCACTTCCCAGAATAGAAGGGGCCTGACGGATTCCTGGGACTACTCTGTTCTTTGGCCAAAGACACAAATTGCAGGCCAAAGGAACAGATCTTATGCCCAGGATGGATAATAGACTGGGAAGGGGGTGTTCACAGTGATGGGATGGGGGAGGTGGAGGGTCGGTGGGCACCCAGCAGGTCCATGGCAGGCACAAGGGGTTTGGCCTCTGTCTGCATTGCTGTCCTAGGGGGTTTTTCTTCACCACCCACTCGAGCCAGGCTGAGTTTACCAGCCTCTCTGCCTTTGCCAGCCTCAGTTTTCAGGCCATGCAGGACGTCCAGCTGCCTCACATCAAGTAAGAATGTAGGAAGTCTCCTGTTTTATTTTTAGGAACTCCCCCTTAACCTGACCAAGTTGATGCATAAAATAACCACGCCAACTGAGGCCTCCTCTTCCTCATCCATTACTTTTCTTCTATTAAGCTGTTCAATTTCGTTTCTGTTGGAAAACATTTATTTAATGTACACTATGTAAAAATTAAGCATTAGCTAGGCCAGCAAGTGGCATGCTGGTTAAGGACGCTGGACTCCCACATTGCTGACCGTGGTTCAAGTCTTGGACTTGGTGGCTTGTTTTCTAACTCTCTCTGTGTCTTTATCTCTATCTCTCTCTTTGTCCCTCTCTGTCCAAATTTAAAAAGTAAATAAATAAATAAATAAAGTTAAATAAAATAATTCCTAAAAAATTTAAGCATTAGCAATACAGTGATCAGTAAGTTAGAGCTTTACCCTCCAGGAGTCAGACATGTAAGTAGCTCACCTTATCGCTTTAAGAGAAGCAGGCACTACGTGGAAGTTAGATGCCAGAGAAAGGAAAGATAGTTTGTATCTGGTGTCATGGAAAAGCTTTTAAAGAAATGGTATTTAAGTTTGGCCCTGAAATGTGAAGATCTAGGCAGAATGAGCATAGGCGAGACATTTTTGACATAGAAGACTAGCAGTTCAGGACACAGATGGAAAGTGTTACACGTGTGGGAAACAATCAGGTGTCTAGAACAGGACAAGCAGGAAATAGGCCTAAAAAGTTAGGTTGTGGGTGGATTATGGAATATTTTATTCACTTCTCTTTTCAACTTAATTCAGTTTTGCTTTAAGTATATGAAATCTTTGTCATTGGATGTGTACACAGAGGGAACTATTATGTCTCCTTAATAAAACCATTCTCTACTATTACAAAATGTTCCTCTTAGTCCTGGGTAAATTCCTTGCTGTGATGCCTACTTTGTCTAGAAATCTAGCCTGGACAACTTTCTTTCAATTGGCGCACATGGTACCTCTTTGCCCATGCTTTTACTTTTCACCTATTTGGGCCTTTATATCCAAAGTGGATTTCTAGTAGATAACATGTAGTTGAATCTCAATTTTGTTAATCTCATCTGGCAATGTCTGTGGATTTTTTTGGTTTGTTTGCTTTGTTGGTTTGTTTTGAGTTTGCTATAGAGTGCATATGCTTGCCACAGAGGGAGGGGAAGAGAGAGGGAAAGAGAGAGAGAGAGAAGGAAAGAGAGAAAGTGAGAAACACCACCCGGGGGATGGCCACACTGCAGTCCCTTCTCCTCTGTTCTCCTCTTGGGATTTTGGGCATACATGCACATGTGCCCAGCCCGTTTTTCAAGCCACCAGGTCTGGGACTCAAACTGTGTAATTGGATATGTGGGATCCAGCTGCCTTAATCACTGTACCACCAGCTGGCTCCAATGTCTGTCTGGTAATTGGTTTACTTAGACTGTTTATATTTAATGTACTTATTGGTAAAGTGACACTTCAGCCTGCCGATAAATTTATTTTGTTTGTTTTATGTTTGTTCCCTCTGTTTTGTTTTGTTGCCTTTTCATGGGTTGCTTGAACCTTTTTAGGACTATATCTTCGTGTATTTTTAGTGGTTTCAGGTATGCCTTTGAACACTTTTCTTAGTAGTGGCTCTGGGTATTTCCATATGCATGTTTGGTTCACAGTATCAGCATGTATGGTGTTAATAGTCCTGATTTTCTGTGTTTATTGAACAGTCAGAAGATCTAACGACATGGAATTTGGATTCCAACATAGTTGTAATCTCCTAGAGCTGGGTCATGGCAATTCCTTTCAGATGGGGGACGTGGCTTCCAGTTCACTATATTTTCTACTACTTTATCAATCCTGTAACTAAAACAGGTGTTACTTCCTGTCTATTATGTAACATACACTCTGCTTCTAATATAAGCTGTCTGCCTCACTCCTGTGGGCATAATCGGTTTGTGACTTATGTCTTCTACCATAACTTTTTCCAAAAAGTTTTAGGACATTGATTTAGGAGGGTCTCCAATATCACTCTCTTGCTGTCAACTTGTATATCTTCTTGCTTTAGTGCCAGATTTCTTGGCATTGTTGTCTACATTCACTTTCTCTAATTCTTTATCTCTGTTTTAACTCAGGTGTTTTTCTTCATAGCATTCCACTGAAGGAGAGCATGCCTCCTTAATCAAGTGAACTACGTATGACTAAATCCAAAAAGGTTTTCTAACTTATATTCTTACCAGGAGCAAGTGGGAGTGCTCACTTTCCCATATATTATATTCTTTCCTATATATTATTTTGTTAGATATAACTAATCTTTTAAATTTTCTCCAATTGAATGTTTTAATTTCTCATGTCCTTATTGGCAGTAAAGTTTGCTTTCATAAGCTTATTGTGCATTTTGATTCCTTTAATAAATTGTCTATTATGGATTGACTTTTTCGTACGGGGGTGGTTTGGGAGACTAACTCTGGCACATACATTTTAAATATTTCCCCTAGTCTTTTTTTTTCCTTTTTTTTTTTTTGAGAGGTTTTTGCTATAGGGCGCGTGCGCTTGCCAGACAGACAGAGACAGACAGAGAGACAGAAAGTGAGAAATAACCCCCCAGGGGGGATGGCCACACTGCAATCCCTTCTCCTCCATTCTCCTCTTGGGATCTTGGACATGCACGCACACGCGCCCGGCGTGAGTTTAAGCCACCAGGTTCGGGACTTGAACTGCGGTCGACTACATGGGAGTCCAGTGACATAGCCATTATGCTAACTGCTGGTCCCCCCCCATTCTTTTTTATAATTAGTTATTTTTTTGCTATGTAGATGATTTTAGCCTCTTGTATAAATTTATTAATGTATTCCTTTTGGAATACATTATGGAATTTATTTGAGGTTGGTGATAAAGTAGGAAACTGACTTTACCTTGTTCAAAATGGAAAGTTGATTTTACCTCTGCTATTAATTAAATAGTTCATCTTTCCCACGCTTATTTGGAGTGCCTCCTTCATCACCCATTACATTTCCATGTGGATGTATTCTAACTGATTTTTCTGCTTGCCCTCATTTACTGAGTGACATCTAAACATGGTAAAGAGCTTAGGCTCTGGAGCGAAATGACTTGGCTCATGCCACAGTTCCACCCTTTATTAGTTGTATGGAATTGATTAAATTACTTAATTGGTCAGTGCCTCAGTTTCCAAATATATAACATGCGGGTGATAAGAGGTTGTTCTTATGATAAATTTAATATATTAGGTTGTCAGAAAATTTATGATGCATTTTTGCATAGAAAAACATAGAAAAATACATCATGATTTTTCTGATGACCCAACACATGATTTTAAGATGGTGCCTTGAGGGACCAGCAGATGGCATAATGGTTATGTCACTAGACTCCCTAATAGTTGACCTTGGTTCAAGTCCCAGACCTGGTGGCTTAAAACTCACACCAGGTATGTGTGTGTGTGTGCCCAAATTCCCTAGAAGAGAATGGAGGAGAGGGGATTATGACATGGCCATATCTTTGGGGGGTGATTTCTCACTTTCTGTCTCTCTCTGTCTCTCTGGTGAGTGCACATGCCCTATAGAAAAATATCTCTATAAAAATGATGATGCCTTGAACATACTGATATATAAATTCTACTTATTTATTATTATTGTTTTTGTTGTTGATAATAGTTTATTTCTATCTCAGTATTAACCACACTGTTTCAGTACAGATACTTGACAACTATTTCTTTTTTATTTTATTTTAAATAAACTGTATGATCAATTCTATAAGTAATATAGTTGGGCTAATTATTGGGCTTGGATATAATGTATAGATTAGTTTGGGGAGAACTGACATCTTTAAAATATTGTCTGTCTGGAATAAAATATGCTTCTCCATGCAGATTTATCGTTTTGGTTTTGTTGAAATTCTAATCATTTTACTAATATAGGTCTTGAGGATTTCCTGTTGGGAATATTTTTGGATACCA
Organism: Tupaia tana; assembly: GCA_026018925.1. Taxonomy (NCBI): domain Eukaryota; kingdom Metazoa; phylum Chordata; class Mammalia; order Scandentia; family Tupaiidae; genus Tupaia; species Tupaia tana. The sequence goes on from JAKSZU010000009.1 coordinate 3,033,054, forward strand.
TATAGTTTTTACTCTTGTTGCAAATGAGTTTTTATTTATTTATTTATTTTTTAGATAACTTATTGTTGCCATGTATAAAATCATTGAGACTTGTAATTTATTTTTGTGGTAAATTACTTTTAGTCAAACTTTTTAGTTAAGTTTAATAATTTCTCTGTTTATCCTATTGCTCTTTCTAAGTAGACAGTCATGACATTTGTAAATAAGGGTGGCTTTATTACTCTTCCAATATTTTATCTCAGAACTATATCACGTAATTGCAGAAAAAGCAGGTGTGTATATCCAGACTTAGACTCTTTTGTTTAGAATTCTGTTGCCACTGGTAATTTAGATTGGTTAGCAATTGTTTGGAATATGTGTGCTCTTAAGTATGTGTGTGATTTTATTTTTTACTTTTGTTTTTAAATCATCCTCTGTTGTTTTGGTTTAGGCATGTCTCTAAGAAAGGACTCATACTGCGCACACACACACACACACACACACACCATGAATATATAAAAATATAATATGCTGGTCCCAGCAAATGATGTAATGGTTATGTTGCTGGACTCCCACATGGTCGACTGTGGTTTGAGTCCTGGACCCAGCAGCTTAAAACTCACAACAGTGGGTGCGTGTGCATATGTGCCCAAAATCCTGAGAGAAGAAGGGAGGAGAAGGGATTGCAGCATGACCATCCCCCCAGGGAGTGATTTCTCTCTTTCTGTCTCTTTGTCTCTCTCTCTCTCTCTGGTGAGCACACACATCCTATAGCAACAACAATCTCTCTTAATATTATATATATATATATATATATATATATATATATATATATATATATATAAAATATGCTAATAAAACCTGAGATCATTTTTATTCAGGAATTTATTTAATTCTGATAAATACTGTTATTCTTGCTATATTTATATTTTATTGAGACAAATTTATTTCTAACTTTATTGAGATAAAATTTACATGATATGAACTTAACCATTTTAAAGTATAATATTCAGTGACATTTAGTACATTAAAAATATTGTGCTGTCATCACTTCTATTTCCAAATGTCATCACAAAAGGAAACATTGTGCCCATTAATCATGACTTATTCATTCCTCCACCAGCCCTTGGCAACCACTCTTCTGCTTACTGTGTCAATGGATATACCCTTTCTGCTTATTTTATGTAAATGTAATCATACAATATGTGCCTTTTTACGTTTGGTTTCTTTCAGTTAGCATAATGTTTTGGAGGTTCATCCAAATTATAGCATGTATCATGACTTCATTCCTTTTTATGGCTGAATAATATTTCATTGCACATATATGGGCATACACACACACACACACACGTACATATACACTGCATTTTGTCTATCCAGTCATCTGTTGACAGACATTTGTTGTTCTCACCTTTTGCTTATTATAAATACTGCTTCCATGGACATTCGTGTCTGATTATTTGAGTACTTGTTTTCAATTCTTTTGGATATGTATCTAGTAGTGGAATTGCTGGGGTCACATGGTTCCTGTTTAACTCCTTCAGGAACTGACAAACTATTTTCTACATTAAGTGAACCATTTTTAAATCCCACAATGTACAGAGGTTCCAATTTCTTGACAGACTTGTCAATATATGTCATGGATATTCTGAGGATGTTAGGTGGTGTCTCATGTACTTTTTATTTGTATTTCTGTAATGATGAATGACATTTGAGCATAATTTCATCTACCTGCTGGTCATTTGGATTTCCTCTGTGGAGAAACATCTATTCAAATGCCTAACCCAATTTTAGTTGTGTTGTCAACTTTTAAATTTTGTTTATATATTTTGGGTATTTGAACCTTGCCAGATATATGATTTTCAAATATTTGCTTTTATTTTTTTGGGTTGTCTTTTCACTTTCTTGAAGGTACTTTTGAAACACAAAGTTTTGCATTTTGATCAAGTCAATTTTTCTATTCATTTTTATTGCTCATGCTTTTGGTGTCTTTTCTTTGTTCTTTTTCCAATGTTATTCTATCAGAATCCTATGAAATGAAATTCCATGTGAATTTTAGCATCAGCTGTTTTTCTCCAAAAAAAAGTCCATTGGGATTTTTATAGGAATTAAATTGGATTTGTAGTTCTCTTTGGTTAGTATTGCCATCTTAGCAATTAATATGTCTTTATATTTATTTAAATATTTCTTTAACTTATTTCAGCAAGGTTTTAGTTTTCAATATATGCCTTACATCTCCTTGGTTAAATAATCAAAGCTATTTATTTATTTATTTATTTATTTAGGTTTTTGCCGTAGAGCATATGCACATCTCCTTGATTAAATAATCAAAGCAATTTATTTACTTATTTAAGGTTTTTGCCATGGAATACGTGAGCTCACCAGAGAGAACAGAGGGAGACAGGGAGAGGGAAAGTGAGAAATCTCCCCCTAGGGAGGATGGCCATGCTCCAATCCCTTCTCCTCCATTTTCCTTCTGGGATATTTTTGAAAGAGGGTGCATTTGCTTGCGAGAGAGAGAGAGAGAGAGAGAGAGAGAGAGAGTGAGAGAGAGAGAGAGAGAGAGAGAAGGAAAGTGAGAAATCACCCTCCAGGGGGAATGACTATACTTCCATCCCTTCTCCTCCATTCTCCTCTTGGGATCTTGGGCATGCACACACACACACATTTCTGGCATGAGTTTCAAGCCACGGGGTCTGAGACTCACACCGTAGTTGGCCATGTAGGAGTCTACGTAACCACTATGCCATCAGCTGGTCCCCCTCCTGGGATTTTGGGCATGCATGCATATGTGTCTGGTGTGATTTTCAAGCCACTGTGTCTAGGTCTTGAATGGCAGTCAGTCATGTGGGATTTCAGTGCCGTAACTGATACACCACCTGTTGGCCCCATTTTATTTTTTTATGCTGTTGTAAACAGAATAATTTTTCTAAATTCTTTTTTGAGTTGTTCATTGCTAGTGTACAGAATATAAGAAAATCAATGTATTTTTTGTCTGTTAATCTTGTATTCTGCAACTACATTCTATTTGTTTACTACTTCTAATAGTTTTTTTTTTAAGTTTTTAAATTTATTTTGTTCATGACAGAGAGCATGCACATATGCATGAGAGAGGGAGAAAGAGAGAAGAACCCTCAACAGGGTCTTGCCACATCATGAACTCCCTTTCCTGGCCCTGTACATTGTCAGGATTGTGAGCACACACCTGGTATATTTTCAAGCTGAATTGGGGATCTGAACCAGCAGTCAATCATGTGGTTTCTAGCATCGTGGTTCAGTTTGCTACTAACTGTGCCACCAAGCTGGGTCTCTAATAGTTATTTTTGTGTATGTGGCTCAGGAATCATAAAATGAGATAGAGCAAGAGCAAAGAATGTGTTTATGTTTCTGTGTGTCTCTCTCACTTCCATTCCTTATAAACTCACCAGGATTCAATCATGGTGGCTCCACCTTGATGACCTTAATCCTAACCACCTCTCAAAGGCCCCACCTTTAAACATAATATTTGGATTAAATTTTCACCCTCTTGTAAGTTAATTTTGTATCCTGTTACTTTACTATATGCATTTATTACTTCAAGAAGTTTTTTCGTGGATACTATTGGGTCTTCTATGTATACAGCCATGTCATCTGCAAATAGAGATAATTTCAACTCTTCTTTCCCTATTGGAATGTCTTTTATTTAATTCTCTTGTCTGATCGCATTGGTTAGGACTTCCAGTACTATATTGAATAGGAGTGAAGAAAGTGGGCAGCCTTGTCTTGTACCAGTTTTTAGTGGAAAAGCTTTTAGCTCTTCTCCATACATGTAATGTTAGATATAGGTTTTTCTTTCTTTCTTCTTTCTTTCTTTCTTTCTTTCTTTCTTTTTTTCTTTCTTCTTTCTTTTTTTTTTTTTGGAGATGTTTTTGCTATAGTTGACTACATGGGAGTTTAGCGACATAGCCGTTAGGCTAACTGCTGGACCCAACTATAGGTTTTTCATAGATGGATTTTATTATGCAATTTTGGAAAATATGAAGAAGTAAGACATTTGTGTTACACAGATATGGTTTGTTGTCTGTTGGTGACGTCATGTATAGTAGTCTCAACTCATCTGCTGTGTGGCATATATCATGTTGGGTAAAATCTCTTTACAAAGTAAATGATGTATAATGACTAAATGTATAAAATAATAGATAATACTTACAATAAATTTTCACCCTTTTAATCTTGTCACAACCAAAACCAAATTTCTTTTCTTTTCTTTTCTTTTTTTTTTTCTGGAGAGATTTTCGCTATAGGGCCCGTGCACTCACCAGACAGACAGAGAGAGACAGAGAGACAGAAAGCGAGAAATCACCCCCCAGGGGGGATGGTCACACCACAATCCCTTCTCCTCCATTCTCCTCTCGGGATCTTGGGCACGCATGCACCCGCGCCCGGTGTGAGTTTTCAGCCACCGGGTCTGGGACACGAACTGCGGTCTACTACGTGGGAGTCCAGCAACATAACCATTACGCTAACTGCTGGTTCCCTACCAAAACCGAATTTCAACACATGAATATTTGGGGCATACATTCCAGTCATGTATTTGTCATATATGATGTGATATTTTGATATATATATACATATACATATATATATATATAATAGAAAGGTTACGTTTAATTAATTAACTTATATATTGCCTCACATAGTTATCAGTTTTGTGGTAAGAACAGCTAATATTCACCCTTTTAACATTTTTCAAGAATACAATATATTGGTCATTAACTTATAGTCATCATACTGTACGACAGAAGAGTTGCTTGCATATCTATATTTATTGCAGCATTATTCACAATTGCTAAGACATGGAACCAACCCAAATGTTCATGAACAGATGAATGAATTGAAAAAGTGTGGCACTTATACTCTATGGAATACTACTCAGCCATAAAAAAAAGACTCTGGCTTTTGATAGGAAGTAGGCAAATATGGAAGATTTATTGCTGAGTGAAGCAAGCCAGGCTATGAAGAAGAAACATTGTGTGTTCCCCCTTAATATATACTGACTGTCTGCACCGTGGTGGAAACTGAAGGATCAGAGGATATAGAAACATGGAAAATGGTTATGGAGACTGGATACAGTGTGGGAAGAGGGTGGGAGAAGGAAGAGAGTGTGAGGAAAGACATTAAGGAGAAAAATAGAGAGGCAAGACACACAAATGGATCATTATCTGTCGATGATAATGTGTATAGTGTCCTCAGCTGAACTGGTGTGAAGTGTATTTATGTTGGAAAATTCACTTTACAAGCTAAGTGATGTATAGTTATTGAATGTATAAAAGAAATTAAAGTAAAATATATTAAAAAAAAGATGGTCTTTCCGCCTTCTTTCTATTTTTTAAAAGATTTATTTTATTTAACTTTATTTATTTATTTATTTAAATTTGGCCAGTGACTCAAACCACAGTCAGCCATGTGGGAGTCCAGCACCCTTAAGCACCACACTATCTACTGGCCCCCATCCCCCTTCTTTCTATTAATGTGTTGTATTACATTGTCTGATTTCTGTAGATTGGGCCACCATTGCACTTCTGGGATAAATCTAACTTGGTCATAATGTAGAATATTTTATTTTAAATATAATTTTTATTTCAATTTCTTTTATACATTCAATCACATATTTTACTTAGCTTGCAAAGTGCATATTACTGTGCCTGGATTTGATCTTATAGTATTTTAGTGAGGGTTTTTGCACTTACATTTATAAAGGATATTAGTCTGTATTTTTTTATGATGTCTTTAGCTGCCTTTGGTATCAGGGGAATGCTAGTTTCATAGAATGAGTTAAAAAATGTTACTCCCTCTCTTATTTTTTAAAAGAGTTTGAGAAGGGTTGATGTTCATTTTACCTTAAATATTTGGTGGAAGTCACCACTGAGGCCTTCTGGTTCTGAGTTTTTTGTTTATTGGGATGTTTTTGGTTACTCATTCAGTGTCTTCACCTAACAGGTCTGTTTCAGTTGGTTCTGATAGTAGTGTGTTTCTTGGAATTTACATATTTCACCTAGATTATTTAATTTGTTGGCGTACAATTGTTCATAGTATAATCTTTTTTTAAATTTATGTATGGTCTTTAGTAATGCCCCATTTTCATTTATGATTTACTAATTTGAATCTTCTCTTTCTTTTTCTTAGTCTACCTAAGTGTCAGTTTTCAAAAAAACACCTTTTGGCTTCTTCGTTTCTCCCTATTGTTTTTGTAGTCTCCATTTAGTTTACCTACACTATACATTTTCCTTTGATCACTACTTTCACTGCATCCATAAGATTTTGGTGGATCGCATTTTCATTTTCTTTTCTCTCAAAGTATTTTCTACACTCACTTTTAATATCTTTTTTAACCCTTTTGTTCTTCATGTGTTTATTTCCATATATTTGTAATTTTTTTTCATTTTTTTCTTCTGCTACTGATTTTCATTTCACTGTGGTCAGAGACAATACTTTTTATACTTTCAAAGATTTTTCAAAAATGTTTTGGTACTTGTTTTGTAGCCTAACACATCCTGTTTTCTTGAAAATGTTCCATGTGGCACTTGAGAAAAATGTGTATTCTGCTGTTGTGTGGAGTGTTCTGTTTGTCTGTTAGTTCAAGTTAGTTTATAGTGTTCAAGTTCTTTATTTCATTAATGATATTCTGTCTAATTCTATCCATTATTGAAAGTGTAATGCTGAAATCTTCAACTATATCTATAGGACTAGTTCTCCCTTCAATTTTGTTAGCTGTTGCTTCATGTAGTTTGGGGCTTTGTTATATGACTATGTATATCTTCCTGATGGATTGACCACTTTATCAATATTTAATATCCTTTTGTGTCTCTTGAAAATTTTATTTCTTAAAGTTTATTTTGTTTGATATTAATGCAGCTATACCAGTCCTCTTTTCTTGGCTCTTTTGTACAAATATATTTTTCATTTTTTCCCTTCCAACTTGTTATGTCTTTGCATTTAAAGTGATTCTCTTGTAGACATATGGTTGGATCATGCTTTTTAAAATTTATTATGACAATTTCCAACTTTGAATTGAGTATTTTAATCTATTTACATTTAAAGCAATAATTGATAGAAAGAGCTCACTTCTGCCATTTCACTTCTGCCATTTCACCATTTGTTTTCCATGCATATGACCTCTTTTCAATTCCTCCATTTCAACTGTCTTTTGTGATTAGTTCATTCATTCTCGTGTACTATTTTGATTCCCTCCTATTTTTCTTTTCTGTATTTTTAAAGTTTCAATTTTAGTGATTATAGTAAAACAAGCTATAACCCTTGGGGGTTATAATTAACATCTTAACTTTATAACTATCAAGCATGAATCAATACTACAATAGCTTAGTTTCAATAGTATACAAAAACTCTGTTCCTTTACATCTCCCTCCTATATTGTTTCTGTCACAAGCCATATTTTATACACTCTGTACCCATTTGTAGAGATGTATAATTATTGTTTTAAGCATTTCTCTAGCCACAAAACGTATAACATACCTAGGAATAAAACTAACCAAGGAAGTTAAGGACCTTTATAGGGGAAACTACGAAAATATTTAAAAAGAAATAGGAAAAGAAACAAAAAAGTGAAAGGATATCCCATGTTCCTGGATTGGAAGAATTAATATATTCAAAATGGCAATCCTACCCAAATTAATCTACATATACAATGTAATCCCTATAAAATTACAGGAGACATTCTTCACAGATCTAGAAAAGACAATCATAGAATTTGTCTGGAATCATAAAAGACCACATATTGCCGAAGCCATCTTGCACAAGAAGAATGGAGTGGGTGGCATCTCTCTTTCTGACCACAAAATATATTACAAAACTATGATAATTAAAACAGCATGGTATTGGCACAAAAACAGACATGAGGACCAATGGAACAGAGTAGAGACCCCAGAAATAAATGCCAAAACATATGACCAACTGATCTTTGACAAAGGGTACCAGACCAACTGATCTTTGACAAAGGGTACCAGTCAATCCAGTGGGAAAAGGAAAACCTCTTTAGCAAATGGTGCTGGAAAAACTGGATATCCACCTGCAAAAAGATGAATCTGAACCCCTATCTGTCACCATTAACAAAAATCAACTCAAAGTGGATCAAAGATCTAAACTTAAGACCCCAAGCTATAAAACTACTGGTGGAAAACACTGGGGAAACTCTGGGAGACACTGAGGTAGGCAAAGACTTCTTAAGCAAGACCCCCAAAGCACAGACAATAATCCCCAAAATAAACAGGTAGGATTATATCAGATTAAGAAGTTTCTACACAGCAGGGACCAGCAGTTGGCATAATGGCTATGTCGCTGGACTCCCATATAGTTGACCGCAGTTCGAGTCCCAGAACCGGTGGCTTAAACTCACACCAGGCTCCTGTATGTACATGCCCAAGATCCTGAGAGGAGAATGGAGGAGAAGGGATTGTGGTGTGGCCATCCCTCCTTGGGGGAGGGGTGATTTCTTGCTTTCTGTTTCTCTGTCTCTCTCTCTCTCTCTTTCTGGCGAGCGCACGCGCCCTATAGCAAAAACCTCTCCAGAAAAAAAAAATTGCACAGCAAAAGACACAGTAATTAGTGTGAATCAATAACCCTTGGAATGGGAGAGAATTTTTGTTAACTATGTCTCAGATAATGGACTGAAATAACCAAAATACACAGAGAACTCAAGCGACTTACCTGGAAGAAAATGATTAGCCCAATTAAAAGATGGGAAAGTGAGCTGAACAAACAACTCTCTAAGGAAGACATACAACAAAATATATGGAAAAATGCTCAAGATCCCTCACCATAAGGGAGATGCAGATCAAAACCACAATGAGATACCATCTAATCTCACTCAGAATGGTGAAGATTAAAAAAACAAAAATGATTAGTGCTGGCAGGGCACTGTGGAGAACAATATGGAGGTTCCTCAAAGACCTTCAAATAGAACTACCATATGATCCAGGAATTCTACTCTTGGAAATCTACCTAAAGGACAAGAGAATGCTCTGTTGGAAGAGCACTTGCACAACTATATTTATTGTGGCATTATTCATGATTTCTAAGACATGCAACCAACCCAAATGTCCACAAACAGATGAATCGATTGAAAAAGTGTGACACATACACTCCATGGAATACTATTCAGCCATAGAAAACAATAATACCCTGGCATTTGATAGAAAGTGGACTAACATGAAGATTTATTGCTGAGTGAAGTAAGTCAGGCTATGAAACAGAGACATTGTATGTCTCCAGTTAACATACACTGACTGTCTGCTCTCTATGGTAGAGACTGAAAGACTGGAGGACATAAAAGCATTGAAAATTGTTATGGACACTGGGGATAAAGTGGAAAGATAGTGAGAGAGGAGAAGAGTGCCAGAAGGGAAATTTGGGGAAAAATGTAGAAGTAAGACATTTGTGGGACACAGATATGGTTTGTTGCCTGTTGGTAATGTCATGTATAGTATTCTCAACTCACCTGCTGTGTGGCATATATCATGTTGGGTGAATTCTTTTTACAAACTAAATGATGTATAATGATTGAATGTATAAATAATAGTAATAATAATAAATGATGAAATAAATAATATAGGGAGGGCTAGCCTGCAGCACAGTGGTTAAAGCTGGATCCTACATGGCTGACAACGTGATGTGAGTGCTGAACCTGACAGTTAGATGAAACATGTTAGACTCATGTGTGTTCATGCCCAAAATCTCTACAGGGAAGAGAAATACAGGATAAGGTATTGTGATGTGGCCATTTCCTGTGGGGGATTGAGGTGCTTTCTCACTTTTTTTTTCTCTCTCTGTCTCTTTCTAGGAGGCACAGGGTCTTCTGGCAAAATTTTTAAAAATAATAATATAGAGAAAAAAGAAGAGTTAGAAACCAAATTAGCAATAATACTGGTTCTTATATTTACCTGTGTAGGTAGCTTTATGGTGCTCTTTATTTCTCATATGGTTTTGAGTATCTATCTATAGAGTCCTTATTTTTCATTTGAAAGACTTCCTTTTACATTTCTTTTGGGGCAAATCTACAAGTTGAAAATTCCCCCAGCTTTTGTTTATCTGAAGAAATATTAATTTCTCCTTCATTTTAGAAGGATAGTTTTTCCAGCTATGGAATTCTTGGTTGATAGGTTTTCCTTTACAGTACTTTTAATAGGTTGCTCCATTGCTCCTGTCCTCCAAGGTTTCTGAAGAGAAATAGGTTGCTAATCTTATTGAGGCTTCATTATACACAGGGAGTTGCTTCTGTCTTGCTACTTTTGATATTCTCTGTCTTTACCTTTTCAATACTTTTACTGTAATGCATTTGGTGTAGGTCTTTTTGAGTTCATCTTACCTGCAGTTTGTTCAGCTTCTTCAGTATGTAGATTTATGCCTTTCACAAAATTTAGGAAGTTTTTGGTCATATCTTTTTAAAAATATTCTTTATGTTCCTTTCTTCCTCTTCTCTTCTGGAACTTTCATTACGCATATGTTGATGTGCTCAGACCTATTCCACAGGTCTTTTAGTCTCTATTTACTTCCTTCAGTGTTTTGTCTGTCTCTCTGTCTTTCTCTCATGCAACCTCTGACATAAAATTAAATAAAATAGTGAACCTAATATAATTGGCTAATAAGTCCAGTCTTTGGACTTCCTCAGGATTGGCTTTCTTTCTTTCTTTGAAGGGGCCACATTTTCTTGTTTCTTTGCATGTCTTATAATTTTTTGTTTAAAACAGAACATTTTGAATAGTAAAATGTGGAAATTCTGGAAATCAGATTCTCTCTCTCCTTAGATTGTTGTTGTGCTTGCTTCGTCTTATGGGGTGATTAAAATCTGTATTTCACTGGCTTAGTGGTTAGATAACATTTGACAGATTTTTCTTAAATGCTTGGAGTCAAAAAGGAGAAAAAGAGAAAAAAAATTAAAAAGAAAAACTACTCTTTATTTATAAAAGCCTGACTCTATGTTGTTGTACTCTTAATCCTTAGCCAAGCCATTTACATGTCTGCCTTAATTTTCACTTTCTGTTTTTGTGAAGCCTGAAGGTCACTTAGAGGCAAATGCTAAAAGTCTTCTCAGGCCATTACTGAGCATATGTATAGACCTGGGCATGTATGTGGGCTTTTTGACTCCCAGCTATGTGCTTTAAAAGTCCTGGGACCAGCAAATGGCATGGTGGTTAAGGCACTGAACTCTTACATGGCTGACCATGATTTGAATTCCAGATCTGGTGGCTTGAAAATCACGCTGGGTGATTTGGTGCTTGTGTGCCCAAAATCCCAGGAGCAGAATGGAGGAGAAGGGATTGTAGCATGGTCATCCCCCGCCCCCGGGGGGGGGGTGTGATTTCTTACTTTCTCTCACTCCGTCTTTCTCTAAGTGTCTCTAGTGAGCACATGTACCTTCTCCCTCTCTCTCTCTCTCACACACACACACAAACTTAAAAAAATAAAGAAGTCCTTGTCCCTCTTTCCCCCACATCACCTTTCTCAACCTTTTTCACATGAATTTCAGTCTGTCTATTGCTTATACCTTTACCTTCCTCCAATTTCTTAAGGCCAATGTTTTGCATTTATTTATTTAAATTTCCAAGGAGTACATGTACTTGCCAGAGACAGAGAAGGGGAGAAAGAGAAAGCATCTTCCAGTGGGGCATGATGCTACCACAATCCCATCTCCTCCATTCCTCCATCTTATTTGGATTTTGGGCATCCATGCACACAAGTTCTTTAAGCTGAGGGGTCAACTCAAACCAGGAATCAGTCATGATCCACTAGGCTATTGAGCTAGCCCAGGTCTTTAAATTCTTTCTGCAAACCTAAGAAACCACCCTAGCTCTGGAAATGTTATTAAAATGCATGACAAAAGCAAGCCCTTGTGCTGATTCTTTAGGATCAGTCATACTAGCTGAAACACAACCACAATTCTTTGAGAACAAAGTTCCTGTTGCTCCCATTGGTACTAGCTATCCTCACCAAGAATGTGGTCTGTATAGTTACTGCTCTCTGGGGAGTGGAAGATGGCAGGTGTGAAATTTAAGAGGCTGCAAGATTCTCTTACTGCAGCACAATAGTTTCTTACTTAAACTTTCTCCTATTTGTTGTAAAATTTGACTAGTTTCCAGAGTCCTGCAAAGTTGATTCTGATGATTTTTCTACTTTATTTATTGCTTTTGTGACATGTCCCCTACTCTGCCATTCAACTTGTTGGGTTTTGATATCTTCGTTAAAGTTTCTTTATTTCTTTAAAATTTTCTAGTGGCTGATAATTTTTGCTTTCTGTTTTTATTCTACTTGTGATTATTTAAACTTTTTGTTTTCACCATTTTTTTTGAGAGGTTTTTGCTATAGGGCATGTGTGCTCGCCAGACAGACAGGGAGAGACAGAGAGACAGAAAGCGAGAAATCACCCCCCAGGGGGGATGGTCACGCCGCAATCCCTTCTCCTCCATTCTCCTCTTGGGATCTTGGGCACGCACGCACACGTGCCCGGCGTGAGTTTTAAGCCACCGGGTCCGGGACGTGAACCGCGGTCGACTACGTGGGAGTCCAGCGACATAGCCATTACGCTAACTGCTGGTTCCCTTTTCACCAGTTTTATAAAAAGCAAACACCTGTGTTTATTAAGAAAACACCTGTGTAATCATGATTCAGCTAAAGAACTAGAACATTGCTAGCACCTCAAGGCTCATTGATATTCTTTGGAGATTATTGCCCACTAATTTCATTATAGAAGAAACTGATATCTTGAACTTTGTGATTATAATGTCTTTGTTTTCATTATAGTTTTACTACCCATGCACAATGTTGTATGATTTTGCCTATTTTGAACATTATATAAAAATGCAATCACAGTGTATATATTTTATTTTATTGAATTTGCCTTCTTTTCTCCAATATGATATTTATGAAATTCATTTGACTTTGGCAAAGTGTGAATTCCCCCTTTTTTTTAGCTCATCTAAAATAAAACTTAGGGGACCAGCAGTTGGCGTAATGGCTATATCACTGGACTCCCATGTAGTCAACCGCGGTTTGAGTCCTGGACCCGGCGGCTAAAACTCATGCCAGGCACGTGTGTGTGTGTGTGTGTGTGTGTGTGTGTCCAAGATCCTGAGAGGAGAATGGAGGAGAAGGGATTGCGGCATGGCCATCCCCCCTGGGGGGTGATTTCTCACTTTCTGTCTCTCTCTGTCTTTCTGGTGAGCGCACACGCCCTATAACAAAAACCTCTTCAAAACAAAACAAAATAAAACAGAAAACTTAGGCTAGTTTGTAAAAAGAATTCACCCAACATGATATATGCCACACAGCAGGTGAGTTGAGAATACTATACATGACATTACCAACAGGCAACAAACCATATCTGTGTCCCACAAATGTCTTACTTCTACATTTTTCCCCAAATTTGCCTTCTGGCACTCTTCTCCTCTCACACCATCTTTCCACTTTATCCCCAGTGTCCTTAACAATTTTCAATGCTTTTATGTCCTCCAGTCTTTCAGTCTCTACCATAGAGTATAGACAGTCAGTGTATGTTAACTGGAGACATACAATGTCTCTGTTTCATAGCCTGACTTATCATTATTGAGATGTAAGTGCTTGATATAGTCCCTATACAAGTCTTTTGTCTTTCTTTCTATTTTTTTTTATTAGAGATTTTTGCTATAGAATGGGTATGCTCACCAGAGAGACAGAAAGCAAAAGCAAGAAATCACCCCCAGGAGGAATGGCCACACCACAATCTTTTCTCCTCTGTTCTCCTAGGAATTTTGGGCATGTATGCACAAGCTCCTGGCACGAATTTTAAGCCACTGGGTCCAGGACTTGAACTGTGGTCGACTATGTAGGAATTCACTGACATAACCAACACGCCATCTGCTGGTCCCACCTTTTTTTTTCTTAACAGCATCTTTTGAATAGTAAAAGTCTTTAATTTTAATGAAATCCACTTTATCACTTCTTCTTTTATATATTGTGGTTATCGTGTCCTATTTAAAAAATATTTTCCAAATTTATTCGAATTTTCTCTTAAACTTTCTTATAGGACATTTATGATTTTACCTCTTACATTTGAGTCTATGATCAATTTATTTATTTGAATATTTACTTATTTAAAAACTTTATTGTATAATTTTTATTTAAATTTAATTGTTGACATTTTGTCAGGTACAATATGGCTTTTTGAAGCATGCATATAATGTGTGATAATAAAATCAAGGCTATTACCATAGTCATCATCAAGTTAATATTTTTATATGGTGAGAGGTAATTGTCAAGGTTATTTTTTCCATATGGATATCTAATTGTTCTAGTGCCATTAACTGAAATATTGAAACGGTTATCCTTTCCTCACTTACTTACCTTTTCATTTGGTATGTGCATCAATTTACCAGTTTATGTGCTTCTATTTCTACATACTTTTGTCTATTTCATTGATCTGTCTATATTTATACCAATATTATATTGTCTTGATTACTGTAGTTTTATATTAAGTCTTTAAGTTGGTTGTATAGGTCTTACAATTATTATATTTTTAAAAATTATTTTTGCTATTTTAGATTCCTTGCATTCCCATATGAATTTTAGAACCAGCTTGTCAGCTTCTACAAAATAGTCACCCAAGTTTTTAGTGGCATTATATTGAAACTACAGACAAATTTCAAAAATAAAATTCCCGATCTATGAATATGATATATCTTTCTATTTATTTAGGTCTTCTTTGATTTCTCATGGCAATATTGTTTTCATATCTTGCACATCTATTGTCAATTTCTTCTCTGAAAGTTAATATTTCATTTGAACATTTTTTAGATGCTAACTTAAATGATGACTTTCAAATTTTTAAATTTCAATTTTTTGAGTGTTTATAGCCACAATAAAAGGTCCCTTTAATTTTGTATATTGACCTTATACATTCTCTAAGTTTTTAAAAACACACATATTATTTCTAGTAGCTTATTTGTGAATTCTCTAAGATTCTCTACATGAAGAGTCATATCTTCTGCTGACATATAGTTTTATCACTTCCTTTCCAAGCTCTGTGCTTTTTTCCCCCTGTATCGTCCCTTATTCCACTGGATAGCACTTTCAGTACAATGTTGAATAGAATTCTGCTTTCATATAATATTGAGTTGTTGGAAAAGTCAAGACGCATTTTTGCACAGAAAAAACATGGAAAAACGTGTCATGACTTTTCCAACAGCCTAATATTCTACCATTAGTCCTGTAGTATAAGAAACTTTCAATAATATACTTCCATTCCCCTCCCCAAGCCTTTATGCTATTTTTGTTGTACATCTTTTCCTAGATGTTTTAAGCCCTGCATTATGTTGTCATTATTTTTGATTTATACAATTATCTTTCCCTCCTTTTACTTTTAACTTTGTTTGGTAGAATATCACTGTATAAGCTGTTCAGTAACTAGGACAAAGCTTATACAGCATGTTAAATTTATACACGTTCTCAGTAACAAATTAGGAACAAACTAAAAAACTACTGATCCACAAGTGTTTAATGTATTAAAAGAGAAAGGAAGATCTATATAGTTAAGGCTAATCTGAAAAGCTGAGTATTTTAAGGGACATCACCTGTCATATTTTTAAGTTTTAATACTTACGAAAGGCTGGTTTTAAGGTAATAAAGCAGCTGGTTGTGTCTACATGCTGTTTTCTATGAGACCACACCAAAGCTTTCAGAAAGCTTATCCCTATTTTCTTAGTTACATCTAACAGACATCCAACTATCAATCATCTTAACTTGTGAATGGTGTTGGTAACTGATAGCCTAAAGCACTCTGATAAATTAATATCAAAACAGAATTAAGTGTCAAAGAAAAAAAGTCACTCCTCAATATCAATACTTGCATAAAAAGATACACAGACCAGTTGAATAGAATGGAAAGTTCAGAAATAAATCCACATATTACAGCCAACTGATTTTCAACA
Organism: Tupaia tana; assembly: GCA_026018925.1. Lineage (NCBI taxonomy): Eukaryota > Metazoa > Chordata > Mammalia > Scandentia > Tupaiidae > Tupaia > Tupaia tana. Next base: position 3,048,986 of record JAKSZU010000009.1, read on the forward strand.
AAGGCACCAAGAATATACATTGGGGAAAGGAGAGTATCTTTAATAAGTGATGTTGAGGTGTAATGGTTACATCACTGGACTCCCACGGGGTCGACTCGACTGTGATTCAAGTCCTGGACCCAGCAGCTTAAAACTCATGCCAGGTATGTGTGCATGCATGCCCAAAATCCTGAGAGGAGACTAGAGAAAGAATTGTGGCATGGCATTCCTTCCCCATGAGGGATGATTTCTCACTTTCTATCTCTCTGTCTCTCTGGCGAGTGCATGTGCCCTATGCAAAAATCTCTCTCTCTCAAAAAAAAAAAAAAATGGTGTTCGGTAAACCAGATACCTACATGCATAAGAATGAACCTAGACCCCTATTTCTCACCATATATGAAAATCAAATCAAAATGGAATAAGGACTTACATGTAAGATCTGAAACTATGAAACTACTGCAAGAACACATAGGGAAAACACTTCAGGACATTGGTCCGTGCAAAGATTCTTTTTAAAGGAAGACCTCAAAAGCACAGACAACAAAAGCAAACATAGGCAAATGAGATTATATCTATTCAGAATTCATAAACTCAACTTTCCATTTTGCAGACTTTCTTCTTTTAATATATTAATATGAATGTTTTAAAGTAAAATGTTGACATGTTAATGACAAATTCATGCTCTTCATCCTATCTTTACCAATTTGTCTCTGTGCCTCTTTGAAGAATTAAAAGCCTGGTAAACTCAAAATTTTATTATGAAAATAATAAAGTACTAAAACAAATTGCGATGCTATTATCAAAAAGCCAAAACAGCAGAGACACATCATTAAGCATTGAAAGTAAAAATCAACTGTCAACTAGAATTCTATCCTCAGCGAAAATCTTTAAAAATTAAAAGGGAAGTAAAATAAATATATCAGACATATAACAGCCGAGGGAATTCATCATGGGCATATAAGCATTACAATAAATGTTAAAGGAAAGAAGTTCTTCAGGCAGAAGTAAATGGTAACAGGTGGATATTTAGATCTACACAAAAGAATGAAGAGTTTATAAAGTTTGTAAAGTTTAATTCTTTTTATATATTTCTTTATTCATTTTGTTAATTTTTATTTAGGATTTCTGCATCTACCTCTGAGTGAGAATTACCTATAAGTTTCTTTACTATTTTTTTTTAGAGAGAGATTATTTTGCTACAGGGTCTGAGCACTCACCAGAGAGATAGAAAGAGAGACAGAAAGTGAAAATTTCCCCCCAGGGGAGATGTCCACATCACAATCCCTTCTCCTCCATTCTCCTCTCAGGATCTTGGGCATGCATGCACACATGCCCAGCATGAATTTCAAGCAGCTGGGTCCAGGACTTGAACCACAGTTGACTGTGTGGGAGTCCAATAACCATCATGCCATCTGCTGGTCCCTGAGTTTCTTTACTATTTTTATCAGATTTTGGTATCAAAATTATGTTGGCCTTATAGTGTGAGTTGAAGTATTCTCTCATTTTCTCTTTGTAGAAGGAGGTTGTGTATTGTTGACCTCACTTTTTCATAATATGTTTGGTTGATTTCACCAAAGATATCTAGTCCTGAAGCTTTTATTGTGACAAGGTATTTAATTATAGATATTTTTAAGTCATTATAGGACTAATCAAATAATCTACTTCATCTTTTTTTGTTGTGTTATTTTCCTTTCTTAGAAAGTCTGGGAGACTATCCTAGTTAGGTCCTCAAATCACTGATTTACAGATAGCCATATTTATTTTCAACTTTGTTATTATTTGAGTTTTTAAAAATTCTTTTTAAAAAATTTTTATTATTATTATAATCTTTATATTACATTGAATCACATATAAATTTACAGTGTATTACATTTCTTTTTCCAGAAGGAATACCATGCATATAAGTCAATACAAAGACATTAAAATCCCCATCATCATCGTCATCCAATAGCTTTTCATTTTTTTCTGATTATTATTATTATTATTCCAATTATTTTTTTAAATATTCAATCACTATCATTTTGCTTGTAAAGACTTTACCCAGCATGAACTACTTCTCAGACCTGTCCAGTTGAGATTACTATACACGTCATCATCAACAGGTAATAAACCATATCTTAATCCCACTGATATCATGCCTATTTGTTCTCTTTCTATCCTTTTCCATACTATTCTCTTCTCCCACCCTGTTCCACACTGTCTTATCATTGCTAACTATTTTCACTGATTTTATGACCTCTAATATTTCAATCTCTACCATAAAGTGCAGAGAGTTGATATATATTAAGTGGATACATACACTATCTTTCTTTCATATCCTGGTTTACTTCACTCAGCAATAGATCCTCCATATCCGACCACTTCCTATCAGATTCCAGGGTCTTGTTGTTTTTCATTGCTTAGTAGTATTCCATAGAGTATATATACCACACTTTTCCAATTCATTCATCTGTTTGTGGTCATTTGGGTTGGTTCCATGTCTTAGCAATAGTAAATAAAGCTGCAATAAGCATTGATGTGCAAGAGCTTTTCCGACTGAGTGTTTTCCTGTCCTTTGAGTAGATACACAGAAGTGGGATTGTTGGATCAAATGGTAGTTTTATTTGTAGATCTTTGAGGAACCTCCATATTGTTCTCCACAGTGGTTGAACTAGTTTACATTCCCACCAACAGTGTAGGAGGGTTCCCTTTTCACCACATTCCCGCCAACACTTATCACTTTTTATGTTTTTAATCTTTGCCATTCTGACAGGGGTTAGGTGGTATCTCATTGTGGTTTGCATCTGCATGTCCCTTATGATGAGGAATATTGAGCATTTCTTCATATGCTTTTTGGCTGTTCATATGTCTTCCTTAGAGAGATTTTTGTTCAGCTCATTTTCCCATCTTTTAATTGGGTTAGTCATTTTTTTTCGTGTAAGGCGCTTGAGTTTCATGTGTATTCTGGTTATCAATCCCTTGTCTGAGGCATATTTTACAAAAAATATTCTCCCATTGTGAGGGTTGTTGATTAACACTTGTTACTGTGTCCTTTGCTGTGCAGAAACTTCTTAGTCTAATATAGTCTCACTTGTCTATTTTAGGGATTATTGCCTGTGCTTTGGGAGTCTTATTTAAGAAGTCTTTGCCTACTCCAATGTCTCCCAGAGTTTTTCCAGCATTTTCCACCAGTAGTTTTATAGTTTGAGGTCTTAGGTTTAGATCTTTGATCTATTTTAAGTTGACTTTTGTTAATGGTGAAAGATGGGGGTTCAGTTTCATTTTTCTGCAGGTGAATTCTCGGTTTTTCCAGCACCATTTACTAAAGAGATTTTCCTTTTCCCACTGGATTGACTGGTATCCTTTGTCAAATATCAGTTAGCTGTAAGCTTCGGGGGTTATTTCTGGGGTCTCTATTCTATTCCATTGGTCCACATGTCTGTTTTTGTGCCAATACCATGCTGTTTTGATGATCACAGCTTTATAGTATATCTGGGGATCAGGGAGTTATATGCCTCCCACTCCACTCTTCTTGCGAAGGATTGCTTAGGCAATACTAGGTCTTTTATAATTCCAGACATATTCTATAATTGTCTTTTCTAGATCTGTGAATAACATCTCTGGTATTTTTATTGGAATTGCATTAAATATGTAGATTATTTTGGGTAGAATTGCCATTTTGATTATGTTAATTCTTCCAATCCAGGAACATGGGATGAACTTCCAATTTTTTATGTTGCTTTCAATTATTTTTTTAAGATTTTCATAGTTTTAAGCCTGTGAGTCATGCATCTAGTGGTGTTTGTTAGAAATAAACTAGAGATTTTTAAACTCTTAAAAAAAAAAGATTTTCATAGTTTTCTTTATAAAGGTCTTTGACTTCCTTAGTTAAGTGTATACCTAGGTATCTTATAAATTTTGTGGCTATGGTGACAGGGATTCCTTTCTTCAGCTCTACTTTGTTCAACTTGTTGTTCATATATAGAAATGCCATAGACTTTGAGCTGGCAAGTGGCATGGTGGTTAAAGGCGCTGGACTCCCACATGGCCAACCACGGTTCAAGTCTTGGACCTGGTGGCTTGCTTTCTCACTTCCTCTCTCTCTCTCTCTCTCTGATCAAACTGGAAAATAATAATGATAATAATAATAAATAAAGTTAAATAAAATAATTGTTTAAATAAAAAGAAATGCTATAGCATTTTGGATGTTGATTTTATATCCTGCCACTTTATTTTATTCATTTATTACTTCCAGAAGTTTTCTTCATGGAGACCTTTGGATCTTCTAAGTATGCCATCATGTCATCTGTGAATAAAATATTTTCAACTCATCTTTGCCTATTTGAATGCCTTTTATATTGTTCTCTTCTGTGATTGCATTAGCTAAGACTTCCAGCAATATATTAAAAAGCAGTGGAGAAAGTGGGCAGCCTTGCCTAGTACCAGTTTTTAGTGCAAACGCTTTCAGCTTTTCCCCATTCAGTATAAAGTTAGTTGTAGGTTTTTCATAGATGGCTTTTATTGTGTTGAAAAATGACCCTTCTATACCAATCTTACTGAGGGTCTTAATCATGAAAGGACGTTGAATTTCTCAAATGCTTTCTCTGCATCCATTGAAATGATCATATGGTTTTTATCTTTTTTTCTGTTACTATGGTGTATTATATTTATGGTCTTGCATATGTTAAACCACCCTTGCATCCCTGGGATAAAGCCTACCTGCTCGTGATGAATGATCTTTGTTATATGTTATTGGATACGATTTGTGAGTATCTTGTTGAGAATTTTTCCATCTATGTTCATCAAGGATATTGGTCTGTAGCTTTCCTTTTTTGTCATGTCCTTTTCTGTTTTGGGAATGAGGATGATGGAGGCTTCATAAAATGAATTTGCAAGGTTCCCTTCCTTTTGAATCTTTAGAAATAATTTGAATAGGATAGGGATTAACTCTTCCGTAAAGGTTTTGTAGAATTCAGAAGTGAAGCCATCTGGACCTCAGCTTTTCTTTGTCGGGAGGTATTTATTACTGATTCACTCTCCTGGCATGTTATGGGCCTATTCACGTTTTCTATGTCCTCCTGATTCAATCTTGGTAGATTATATGCATCCAGGAATTTGTCCATCTCCTCCAAGTTATCTAGTTTGTTGGCATATAGTCGCTCATAGTATCCTCTAATGATATTTTGTATTTCTGTTATGTCCATTTTAATGTTGCCTGTTTCATTGCGTATTTGATTTATTTGGTTTTTGTCTTTCTTCTTCATTATCAGTCTAGCCAGTGGTGTGTCAATCTTGTTAATCTTTTCAAAGAACCAGCTTTTACTTTCACTTATTTTATGTATGGTTCATTTATTTTCTATTTCATTTATTTCTGCTCAAACCTTTATTATTTCTTTTTGGCTGGCATTTTCAGAGGTTTTTTTGTTGTTGTTGTTTTTCCAATTCCCTAAGGCATGATGTTAGGTTATCTATTTGCCACCTTTCTGTCTTTTTCTTATGCGTACTGATTGCTATGAACTTACCTCTTACGACTGCTTTTGCCGTGCCCCATAGGTTATGGGAACTTGTATACTCATTATCATTTGTTTCCATAAACTTTTTTGATTTCAGACTTAATTTCTTCAGTAGTGAAGAAGTCATTCAGAAGTAGGTTGTTCAGTTTCCATGTGTTTGTGTATTTTTGAGGGTGTTTCTTGAAATTAATCTTGAGTTTAATTCCACCACGGTCAGAGAAGATGCTGGATAAAGTTTCTATGCCTTTGAATCTGTAAAGGCTTGATTTGTGTGCTAACATATGGTCAATCTTTGAAAAGGTTCCATGCTGGGGTGAGAAAAATGTATATTTTGTGGACTTAGGGTGGAAAGTTCTATAGATATCTATCAAGCCCATTCGATTTATAGTATCATTTAGGTCCTGTATCTCTCTATTTATTTCTTTGCCTAGAAAATCTGTCTAAAGGAGATAATGGGGTGTTGAGATCTCCAACGATTATAGTGTTTCTCCCTATCTCTCCTTTTAGCTCCCACAATTTTTCCTTCACATATTTAGGTGCTCCTGAATTGAGTGCATAGATATTTATAAGCAGTATGTTTTCTTGATGGGTTACCCCATTTGCTATTATATAGGGCCTTTCTTTGTTTCTTTACAGTCTTTGACTTGAAGCCTATTTTATCTGAAATCATTATTGCAGCTCCAGCCCTTTTTTGATTTCCATTTGCACGGAGTATCTTTTTCCAGTCCTTCACTCTTAGTCTATGTATGTGTGTTTTTTGTTTGTTTGTTTGTTTGTTTGTTTGTTTGTTTTTTTGAGAGAGAGGTTTTTGCTATATGGCGCAGTCGCTCACCAGAAAGACAGAGAGAGACAGAGAGACAGAAAGCGAGAAATCACCCCCTCGGGTGGGTGGCCACACTGCAATCCTTTCTCCTCCATTCTCCTCTCAAGATCTTGGGCACGCATGCACACGTGCCCGACATGAGTTTAAGCCACCGGGTCCGGGACTCGAACCGTGGTCGACTACATGGAAGCCAGCGATATAGCCATTACGCTAACTGCTGGTCCCCCATGTATGTCTTTATCCATAACGTGCATTTCTTGTGGGCAACAGATAGAGGGTTTATGTTTTTTAATCCATTCAGCCAGTCTGTATCTCTTAATTGCAGAATTTAATTTAATCCATTGACATTCAATGTTATTCTCGATATTTCCAGACCTGTTTCTATCTTTAAGTGAGCCATTTCCTTGGTTGCTTTTTGTTCTCTTATAACTCACTGTCTGACTTTTTAGTTTTCCTGGTATAGCACTCCCTTCAGAACCTCTTGAAGAGCAGGTCTGGAGTTGGTAAATTCCTTCAGATTTTGTTTATCCAAGAATTTTTTTTTATCTTTTTTTCCCATACGAAAGATAATCTTGCCGAGTATAGTATTCTTGGTTGAAGTTGTTTTTTCATTCAACACTTTGAGTATATTTTCCCATTCTTTCCTTGCCTGCATTGTGTCCACTAAGAGATTTGATGTTAGCCTGATGGGGTGACCTTTGTAAGTAACTTGACATTTCCCTCTTGCCAACTTTAGTATCTTGCTTTGTCTGTTGTTTTGCCAATCTGGCTATGATGTGCCTTGGAGAGGATCTTCCTGGGTTGATTCTACTCAGGGTCTTATGTATTTCTTGGGTCTGGATATTTGAATGCCTTTCTAGGTTTGGGAAGTTTTCTTCCAGGATTTCATGGAATAAATTATCAATGCCATTATTATTTTCTTCCTCTCATGGGATACCAATTATCTGGATGTTGGGGCGCTTGATGGTATCCAGTATTCCTTGTATATTATCCTTATTTTTTTTTTGGTTGTTTTCTCAATCTTCTTAATACCTTTTTCTAGGTCAGATGTCTTGTCTTCTACATTCGAGATTTGATCTTCTACCTGATCTAATCTACTTTTAATACTTTGAAGGGAGGTTTTGATTTCCTGTATCACATTCTTCAACCCTAGATGTTCCATCTCGTTCTATTTTAAAGTGTCTATTTCTTCTTTCAAATCATAAAAGGACTTCCTCATCTCCTGGAGCTCATTGTCTTTTTTTCTTACATCTCAGTTAGTTTGGTCACTACAAATATTCTGAATTCCTTACCTGACATGTCCACGACGTCTTTTGTATTGACTGTGGGTGATGTGGGCTTGACGATTTCCCTTGGAGGAGAGGATTTTTGTTGGTTGCTCATATTTCTTGAGCCTCTACGATTTTTCCTAGTCATCTGGTAATCTGTACGTTATTTCCTAACTTATTCAAGATATCTCTGAGTGTTAAAAAGGTGCACAGGATTAGAAAATTGGTGATCTCTCTTCTGTTCTGCCTATCTGTTGCTCACTAGTACTATGCACTGTTGTCACTGGTCCTGAGTGACTCAAAGACCTCCCCGTTTTTAAGCAGTGATGAACCTCCAACTGACCTAATAAGCTTCACCTCAAGAGAAAAGAAAAAAAATTGTGCATGTTGTGCGCTTTGCACTATTCAAAACACTGAGATTCTGAGAGTCCAAAAGCAAGTAGGGAGAGTGGAGGATGAGCGACGGGTCCTATCCATTAGGGCCTGCAGCCACAGGCAGCCTGGTGTCTAGCACTGCCACTGGCTTGAACCGGCTAGTTTTTAAAAATTCTAGCAATAAAGTTTATAACTTTATTTATTTTTTTTTGGTAGAGGTTTTTGCTATAGGGCACGTGCGCTCGCCAGACAGAGAGAGACGTAGAGACAGAAAGCGAGAAATCACCACCCAGGGGGGATGGTCACGCCGCAATCCCTTCTCCTCCATTCTCTTCTCGGGATCTTGGGCACGCACGCACACACGCCCGGCGTGAGTTTTAAACCACCAAGTCCGGGACGTGAACTGCGGTCGACTACGTGGGAGTCCAGCGACATAGCCATTATGCTAGCTGCTAGTTCCCCTCAGAGATTAGATAGAAACACTGTTATAGTAATGTATTTTTATTTTGTTATTTCAATGTCATCTTCTCTTTCTCTGAGAATGAACTTAGTTCAGTCCTTTTTTTAAAAAAAATACTTTGTCCACTTGGAGAAAATTATTCAGCCTTGCTTTTTCTCCTTACCATCTCTTTCTTTCTTCTTCTTTTTTTTAGAGAGTTTTTTTTTTTTTTTTTTTTTTTTTTTGCTATAGGGTGCATGTGCTCACTGGAAGGACAGAGAGAGACAGAGAGAGAAAGCAAGTAATTACCTCCTAGTGGGGATGGCCATGCCATAATCCCTTCTCCTCTGTTCTCTTCTCAAGATCTTAGGCATGCACCCTCATGTGCCCGGCGTGAGTTTAAGCTGCCGGGTCTGGTACTCAAACCATGGTTGATTATGTGGGAGTCCAGTGACGTAACCATTATGCCATCTGCTGGTCCCAACCTTCTTTTTCATTACTACATCCCCCCCCCACACACACACACCAAATATCAAAGGACTCTTTCAATTCAAAATGGATTAAAGACTTAAATGATAAAACTACAAGAAGAAAACACAGAGGTGGGATCAGCAGTTGGCATATTGGCTATGTCATTGGACTCCCATGTAGTCAACTGTGGTTTGAGTCCTGTACCTGGTGGCTTAAACTCACACTGGGCACATGTGCTTGTATGCCCAAGATCCCGAGAGGAGAATGTAGGAGAAGGGATTGCAGCATGGCCATCCCCCCAGGGGAGTGATTCTTGCTTTTTGTCTCTCTGTCTCTCTCTGTCTTTCTGACGAGCACATGCACCCTATAGTAAAAACCTCTAAAAAGAAAGAAAGAAAGAAAGAAAGAAAGAAAGAAAGAAAGAAAGAAAGAAAGAAAGAAAACACAGGGGTAAACATCTGTGACATTGGATTGGTCTGGGCAATGATTTCTTGGATGCGATTCTAAAAGTATTGGCAACAAAAGCAGAAATAGACAAATGGGATCACATTAAACTAAAATGTTTCTGCACAGCTAAATAGAATGAAGAGACAACCCACAGATTGGGAGAAAATATTTGCAAATCATACATCAGATAAGGGACTGATGTCCAAAATACACAAGAAACTCAAATTACTCAATAACAAGAAAATACCTCTATTAAAAATGGAAAATGAAGGCCTGACCCTTCCAAATCTCTGCTCATCCCCACCGTTCCTCCTCCTTGGACCCCAGGTTGGTTGTCTGGGACTTTAAGGCGAACTCCCAACCCACCCCACCCCACCCCACCTGCAGTCCGGATCGAGCTGGCCAGCAGTTCTGGACACCAGGCGGACTGAGGCTGGAGGCCCGGCCCTTCCAAATCTCTGCTCATCCCCACCGTTCCTCCTTCTTGGACCCCAGGTTGGTTGTCTGGGACTTTAAGGCGAACTCCCACCCCACCCCACCCGCAATCCGGATCGAGCCGGCCAGCAGTTCCGGACACCAGGTGGACTGAGGCTGCAGGCCCGACCAACCTGGTCCTGTCACTCATCTTTTGACCCTTTCCCACTAGCCTTTGGACTCTTTGAATTTTGGTGAATTGAATAGCGCATGGCACGCGTGCGTGCCACGTGATTTCCTTTTTTCATTTTGTTTTTCTTTGCTCTTGGGGTGTTGCTTATTTGGTCAGTTGAAGGCTCACCACTCCTTAGAAACAGCGAGGACTTTGGGCCATCCAGGGCTAGTGGCAACAGTTAATGGTAATTGTGAGCAACAGGTAGGCCAACCATAAGATAAATCATCAATTTTCTAAGCCTGTACAACTTTTAACAATCAAAGATACCTTAAATAAGTTAGGAAGAAACATATAGATTACCTGATGACTAGGAACAATCGCAGAGGCTCAAAAAATATGAGCAACCAACAAAAGGCCTCTCCCTCAAGGGAAATCAAGCCTACATCAGCCACAGTCAATACAATGGACGTCGTGGACATGTCTGATAAGGAATTCAGAATATTTGTAGTGACCAAACTAACTGAGATGGAAGAGAAAAGAGACAAGGAGCTCCAGGAGATGAGGAAGTCCTTCAATGACTTGAAAGAAGAAATGGATACCTTAAACAAGAACCAGATGGAACTTTTAGGATTGAAGAATGTGATACAGGAAATCAAAACCTCCCTTGAAAGTATTAAAAGTAGGTTAGACCAGGCAGAAGATTGAATCTCTAACATAGAAGACAAAACATCTGACCTAGAAAAAAGTATCAAGAAGATTGAGAAAACAACCATGAAAAATGAAGATAATATACGGGGAATACTGGATACCATCAAGTGCCCCAACATCCAGATAATTGGTATTCCAAAAGAGGAAGAAAATAATAAGGGCCTAGATAATTTATTCCATGAGATCCTGGAAGAAAACTTTCCAAACCTAGAAAGGCATTCAAATATTCAGACCCAAGAAATACATAGGACCCCGAGTAGAATCAACCCAGGAAGATCCTCTCCAAGGCACATCATAGCCATACTGGCAAAAAACAACAGACAAAGCAAGATACTAAAGTTGGCAAGAGGGAAATGCCAAGTTACTTACAAAGGTCACCCCATCAGGCTAACATCGTATCTCTCGGCGGAAACAATGCAGACAAGGAAAGAATGGGGAAGTATAGTCAAAGTGTTGAGTGAAAAACAATTTCAACCAAGAATACTATACCCGGCAAAATTATCTTTCATATGGGAAAAAAAGATAAAAACATTCTCGAATAAACAAAATTTGAAGGAATTTACCAACTCCAGACCAGCTCTTCAAGAGGTGCTGAAGGGAGTACTATACCAGGAAAACTAAAAAATCAGAGACAGTTATACGAGAACAAAAAGCAACCAAGAAAATGGCTCACTTAATGATAGGATCAGGTACGGAAATATCGATAATTACATTGAATGTCAATGGATTAAACTCTCCAGTTAAGAGACATAGACTGGCTGAATGGATGAGAAAACAGAAACTCTCTATCTGTTGCCTACAAGATACTCACCTTATAGATAAGGACATACATAGACTAAAAGTAAAGGGCTGGAAAAAGATATTCCATGCAAATGGAAATCAAAAAAGGGCTGGAGTAGCGATATTGATCTCAGACAAAATAGATTTCAAGACAAAGACTGTAAGAAGAGACAAAGAAGGGCATTATATAATAGTAAATGGGGTAATCCAGCAAGAAGATATAACCCTTATAAATATCTACGCACCCAACTCAGGTGCGCCTAAATATGTGAAGGAAAGACTGCTGGAGCTAAAAGGAGAGATAGGGAGAAATACTATAATTGTTGGAGATTTCAACACCCCACTATCTCCTATAGACAAATCTTCTAGACAGAAAATAAATAGAGAGATACAGGATGTAAATGATACTATAAATGGAATGGGCTTGACCGATATCTATAGAACTTTCTACCCTACATCCACAACATATACATTTTTCTCACCCCGACATGGAACCTTTTCAAAGATAGATCATATATTAGGACACAAATCAAGCCTTTACAGATTCAAAGACATAGAAACTGTACCCAGCATCTTCTCTGACCATGATGGAAATAAACTCAAGATTAATTTCAAGAAACAACCCCGAAAATACACGAACACATGGAAACTGAACAACCTACTTCTGAATGACTTCTTCACTACTGAAGAAATTAAGGCTGAAATAAAAAAATTTATGGAGGGACCAGCAGTTAGCGTAATGGCTATGTCGCTGGTCTCCCATGTAGTCAACCGCGGTTCGAGTCCCAGACCCGGTGACTTAAACTCACGCCAGGCACGTGTGCATGCGTGCCCAAGATCCCAAGAGGAGAATGGAGGAGAAGGGATTGCGGCGTGACCATCCCCCCGGGGGGTGATTTCTCGCTTTCTGTCTCTCTGTTTCTCTCTGTCTGTCTGGCGAGCGCATGCGCCCTATAGCAAAAAAACCTCTCCAAAAAAAAAGAAAAAAAATTATGGAAACAAATGATAATGAGTACACAAGTGTCCAGAATCTATGGGACACAGTAAAAGCAGTCATAAGAGAGAAATTCATGGCAATTAGTGCGCATAAGAAAAAGATGGAAAGATGGCAAGTAGATAACTTATCATCATGCCTCAGAGAATTGGAAAAACAAGAACAAACAAACCCCCAAAATGCCAGGCGAAAAGAAATAATAAAGGTTCGAGCAGAAATAAATGAAATAGAAAATAAATGAACCATACAGAAAATAAATGAAAGCAAAAGCTGGTTCTTTGAAAAGATTAACAAGATCGACACAACATTGGCTAGACTGATCAAGAAGAAAGAAAGAAACCAGATTAATCAAATATGTGATGAAACAGGCAATATTACCACAGACATAGCAGAAATACAAAATATCATTAGAGGATACTATGAGCGACTTTATGCCAACAAACAAGATAACCTGGAGGGGATGGACAAATTCCTGGATGCATATAATCTACCAAGATTGGATCAGGAAGACATAGAAAACCTGAATAGACCTATAACAAGCCAGGAGATTGAATCAGTAATAAATAACCTCCCAACAAAGAAAAGCCCAGGTCCAGATGGCTTCACTTGCGAATTCTACAAAACGTTTAAGGAAGAGTTAACCCCTATCCTACTAAAATTATTTCTAAAGATTCAAAAGGAAGGAAACCTTCCAAATTCATTTTATGAAGCCTCCATTATCCTCATCCCCAAAACAGATAAAGGTATGACAAAAAAGGAAAACTACAGACCAATATCATTGATGAATATAGATGCAAAAGTTCTCAACAAGATACTCGCAAATCGTATCCAACAACATATAACAAAGATCATTCATCACGAGCAGGTAGGCTTTATACCAGGGATGCAAGGGTGGTTCAATATACGCAACACCATAAATGTAATACACCACATTAACAGAAAGAAAGATAAAAACCATATGATCATCTCAATTGATGTGGAGAAAGCATTTGATAAAATACAACTCCCTTTTATGATTAAGACTCTTGGTAAGATTGGTATAGAAGGGTCATTTCTGAACACAATAAAAGCCATCTATGAAAAACCTACAGCTAACATTATACTGAATGAGGAAAAGCTTTTCAGCTTCTGAAAACAGGTACTAGGCAAGGCTGCCCACTTTCTCCACTGCTCTTTAATATAGTACTGGAAGTCTTAGCTATTGCAATCAGAGAAGAGAACAATATTAAAGGCATTCGAATAGGCAAAGAGTTGAAAATATCTTTATTTGCATATGACATGATGGTATACTTAGAAGATCCAAAGGTATCCATGAAAAAACTTCTTGAAGTAATAAGTGAATACAGTAAGGTGGCAGGATACAAAATCAACATCCAAAAATCTATAGCATTTCTATTTATGAACAACAAGTTGAACGAAGCCGAGCTGAAGAAAGGAATTCCTTTCACCGTCGCCACAAGGTGTATAAGATACATAGGGATAAACCTAACTAAGAAAGTCAAAGACCTTTATAAAGAAAACTACGAAAATCTTAAAAAAGACATTGAAAGTGACATAAAAAAGTGGAAGGACATCCCATGCTCCTGGATTGGAAGAACTAACATAATCAAAATGGCAATTCTACCCAAATTAATCTACATGTTTAATGCAATTCCAATCAAAATACCAGAGATATTCTTCAGAGATCTAGAAAAGGCAATCATAGAATTTGTCTGGAACCATAAAAGACCTCGTATTGCAAAAGCAATCCTGTGCAAGAAGAATTGAGTAGGAGGCATATCACTCCCTGATCCCAAGATATACTATAAAGCTGTGGTCATCAAAACAGCATGGTATTGGCATAAAAACAGACATGTGGACCAATGGAAGAGAATAGAGACCCCAGAAATAACCCCCAAAGCTTACAGCCAACTGATCTTTGACAAAGGATATCAGTCAATCCATTGGGAAAAGGAAAACCTCTTTAGTAAATGGTGCTGGAAAAACTGGGTATCCACCTGCAGAAAGATGAAACTGAACCCCCATCTTTCACCATTAACAACAGTCAACTCAAAATGGATAAAAGATCTGAACCTAAGACCTCAAACAATAAAACTACTGGTGGAAAATGCTGGGGAAACTCTGGGAGACACTGGAGTAGGCAAAGACTTCTTAAATAAGACTCCCAAAGCACAGGCAATAATCCCTAAAATAGACAAGTGGGAGTATATTAGACTAAGAAGTTTCTGCACAAAGGACACAGTAACAAGTGTGAACCGACAACCCTCAGAATGGGAAAATATTTTTGTTAAATATGCCTCAGACAAGGGACTGATAACCAGAATACATAGGGAACTCAAGTGCCTTATGCGAAAAAAAATGATTAACCCAATTAAAAGATGGGGAAATGAGCTGAACAAAAATCTCTCTAAGGAAGACATATGAACAGCCAAAAAGCATATGAGGAAATGCTCAACATCCCTCATCATAAGGGAGATGCAGATAAAAACCACAATGAGATACCACCTAACCCCTGTCAGAATGGCAAAGATTAAGAATATAATAAGTGATAAGTGTTGGCGGGGATGTGGGGAAAAGGGAACCCTCCTACACTGTTGGTGGGAATGTAAACTAGTTCAAACACTGAGGAGAACAATATGGAGGTTCCTCAAAGATCTACAAATAGAACTACCATTTGATCCAGCAATCCCACTTCTGGGTATTTACCCGAAAGACAGGAGAACGCTCAGTCAGAAAAGTGCTTGCACATCAATGTTCATTGCAGCATTATTCACCATTGCCAAGACATGGAACCAACCTAAATGTCCACAAACTGATGAATGGATTGGAAAAGTGTGGTATATATACTCTATGGAATACTACTCAGCCATAAAAAATAACAAGACCCTGGCATTTGATAGAAAGTGGTCAGATGTGGAGGATCTATTGCTGAGTGAAGTAAGCCAGGCTATGAAAGAAAGATATTGTATGTATCCACTCAATATATACCGACTATCCGCACTCTATGGTAGAGAGCAAAAAATTGGAGGACATAAAAGCAGTGAAGGTACTTAATGAGAATAGGACAGTGTGGAATGGGGGAGGTGAAGAGAAGAGGATAGAGAAAGATAGCAAGAGAACAATAGAGAGGCAGGACGTTAGTGAGAAACAGATATGGCTTATTAACTGTAGTTAATGACATGCATAGTATTCTCAACTGGATTGGTCTGAGAAGTATTTCATGATGGGCAAAGTCTTTTTACAAGCAAAATGAGAAATAGTGATTGACTGTTTTAAAAAAATAATTAGAATAGTAGTAATAATGATTGGGGAAAACATAGAAAAGATATTGAATGTTGAAGCGGGGAGATTAATGTCTCTGTACTGACTGACATACATGGCATTCCCTTTTGAAAAAGCATTGTAATACACTGTAAAGTTATATGTAATCCAATGTAATATAAAGAAGATTATGATGATAATAAAAAATAGCATTTGGAAAAAAATGGAAAATGACTTAAACAGGCATTTTTTTTTAAAAAAGACATACTAATGGCTAACAGATATATGAAAAAAAAACACTCAACTACTCTAATAATCAGAGAACTTCAAATTAAAACCACAATGAGATTTCACATCTCAGCTGTTAAATGTACTATTATCAAAAAGAATAAAATATAACAAATGTTGGTGAGGATGTGAAGAAAAGGGAACCTTTGTGCACTGATGGTAAGAATAAAAATTAGCACAGCCATTTTGGAATAGTATGGAGGTCCCTCAAAAAACTAAAAGTAGAATTACCATATGACCCAGCAGTCCTATTTCTGAGTATACACTCAAAGGAATTGAAATCAATATGCCAAAGTAATATCTGCACTTTCATATTCATTGTAGTATTATTCCCAATAGCTGAGATATGGAAACAACCTAATTTTCCATCAACAGATGAATGGACTAAAAACTGTAGTATATATACAAATAGAATACTATTTAAAAAAACAAACAAGAAATTCTGTCATTTTCAACACCAAAGGTGAACCTAAAAAATATGTTAAGTGAAATAAGCCAGGCACACAGGGACAAATGCTATATGATTTCACTAAAATGTAGAATCTTAAAAAGTTATATTCATAGAAGCAAAGAGTAGAATGGTGGTTATCAAAGATTAGGGTAGAGGTGGGGAGAGTGGAGATATTGGTCAAAGGATATAAAGTTATAGATTGGAGGATCTGGTGTTTTTTTTATTTTCTGGTGTTCTACTGCACAACAAGGTGACTATACTTAATAATAATGTATATTTTGAAATAAGTAAAAGAAGATTTGAAATGTTCTCACCACAAAGAAATGAAAATATTTGAGGTGACGGATATGGTAATTAGACTGATTCACTCATTCCACAATGACACTTGTATCAAAACATCACATTGTACTGTGTAAATATGTATAATTATTTGTCAATTTAAAATAAAATAAAACTTCAAAAATATCTATTTGACTTTTGATTTCCTACTCATATTCACCGAAGAATGCCTTGGTTCATCATTAGTATCTAATCTGGACTTCCTTTCAAGTTGTGGAAGTACATTGTCTCAATAAACCTCTTTACTAAATGGAGTATTAAATAATTTGCCCTGTGCATAAGGGGGTAAATGTACTAAGAGGCTTCCCTAGGGAGTGCCTTGGTATGGAACTGCCTGGCAAGCCAGAGATTATCATCATTGGTGAAGGAAGGAAGTAATCATCCTGGAGGTGATAATTTAATGTATTTAACTTCTATCAGTGCTATACTTTCTCCCATCCCCCCCCATTTTTCATATATTTAAGTATTTATTTCAGTTAATTATTTTGACTGACAAAATCAATTTGTATATATTATGGTGTACAACATGATTTTTAGAAATATGTATACATCGTGGACTAGCTAATTCAAGCCAACTTATATACTTTAACATATTTTTTTTGTGGTGAGAACATTTAAAATCTTTCTTAGCAATTTTCAAGTATACAATCCATTGTGATTCACTGTTGTCACTGTGTTGTACAATAAATCTCCTGAACTAATTCCTACTGCTTATTGAAATTTTGTAAACTCTGACCAACATACCTTCTTTTTTTTGTTGTTGAGATATGAAGATATCATTGTAGTTCCAACATAGCTCTCATCATGGAATATACTCCATGTTTTAAAAGTAACTGATAATTGGATGAAAATAATGCATCCAGGTATTCTATATTCAGCTGATGAGAGGAGAAAAGTATTCATAAAAGAAGAAAAAAAGTATACAAATACGTGTGTACATTTGCAAGTAACAGTACAGTTTGTTGGGTAAATAAATAAATGTAGCCTTTGACACAACCAATAAATCTCAATTACAAAATGTAGCCAATAAGGTGCTAAAAGGTAGATGGGGTCATTTATTTAGAAGATGTAAAGACCCTATCTACCTTTTAGCACCTTATTGGCTACATTTATTTATTTATTTTTTTTTTCTCTTTTGAGATTTAGTCTTCTTTTATCATAAAAGATATCATCAGCTGATTAATTTTTATTCATTATTCAGCAACATCTTTTCCATTAAACCTTGGTCTTTCCCAGTCTTCAGCAATGGTTTCCATATTTATTTTCCTATGTGATGATATTTTTATGTGTATTTTATGGTGTTTGTCAAAACCTATGAGCCATAACATAGAGATTTTCTTTTCTTTTCTTTTTGAAATGATGATCCTTTTGGAGTGACAGTAAGCGTCTTTCACCAGCAATTTTGTGCCAAGTTGTGTGAAGAAGTCATATTAACTCATTATAACATGATGGAAAGAGGGACACAATGTCACTTTTAGAACTGGAGCCAATATTTCTCTCTCATAAAGGACAAGAATCTGAATGATAAAAGTCACAAGAGCAGGCTAGCTGTTGGAGAAAACAGAAATGGACCTGGAAAGTTCCATTTGAAGAATTCCCTGGCGAAGCATGACACTCTGTCTAAATGTGAGCAGACATTGGCTGAGTAATCTTTAGAGTAGACCTGAGTAGGCCATTGAAGAAAGGACACAAAGTTACTTGAACCTGATCATGGTGACTGGATCAGAAAGAACTGTGATTGGTTCATAGTAACATGACTGTACCTAATCTATGATAACATGGGAGTTAAGTGGGCCGGTAATAAGGGAAAATGCCATAAATAAATCTCATTTTCAGAGGCTATAAGTTATGTTAGGTACTGCTCCCTGGCATCCGGAGTTACTGAATCATACTCAGGCAATTTTGAGAGACCAGAGAGCGTTGAGGGAATTTGAGAGACTAGGGCAATTCAGTCTTTATTTGTCAGTGTTATTATTATTTTAAATTCAGATACCTTTCTACTGTGCTTGGTTATCTAGTGGTGAATTTTTAGTATTTGAAGCAGGGCTTCAGCCAAAGGTGATGAATTTCCTAGTAAGTCATGTCTTTCCTCCTGAGTGAGTTGTTCTTGTACTTGTATTATTTCCCTTGCTAGAATCTGAGCACAGATGGAGCTGATACATCAGGGAACAGGTTGCATTTGTCTTAATGTTTCTTTCCTGGTCTTTTTTTTCTTCCCCTTTTAAGCCCCTGGCTTGATGCAGACACTGGTTCAGGGAGGTGTTTTTGAGTGCATGTTGGGAGTTTTATTTTGTGGCCCATAGTGTTGGATACATGGTCATATTGGAACAAGGTTGCTTTTTAAACATTTTTCTAAACACTAACTTACTAAACACTTTCCTCTTTCTGTCAAATCCCAAGTCAGGGCATTTAGTTCAGTCCCATAAAACATGGATAAAGGTCCAATTTTTACAGCAATGTCAGAAGAAGCACCTCTGTTTATCAGAGATCTTTTCTCAAATCTGCAGATGGGCCAACTATTGCAAAATTTGTATTTTAATTAGTGATGCTTGCTGTAAAACATTAAACAAAAAGATTCAGTTTAATTTTTATCAGATGGTTTTATCCATGCTTGCCAATGAGGAAAGAAATTTTAAGTCTTTAGCCAAGATCAGTTTTCATTCACTCTCTCATTCTCTTAAACAGCTATGCACACTGTCACTCTATTTAAATGTCCAATATCATATCCTCCATTTTAACTTTTCATAGGGAAAATAGAAGCAATCAGAAGGCAACTTCCTCATGCTCTTACCATGTCATCTATCTACCTCTCATTATCTGTACTTTGAACTCATGCTGGTTCCTCCACTTGTGCTTTGGATTCAACTCAAGGGCAACACTCCAGCAAGTGTCACCTCTCTCCTGCTTCAACAACCTTTCATTTTATACTGAATCATTTCCGTCTGTCAACAAACATGTTGTAATACCTCCTCTCTTAAAAATACTCAAAATGACTCCTTTCACCTCCCATTCCCCTTCTGTTTCCTTAAGTATATCTCTGCTTCTCTTTATAGCAAAATTTCTCAGAAGAGTTCTATGTTTGCCATTTTCTGTTTTTCTTCCCATTCTCACATGAATCTATCGCAATTAGGTTTTCATTTCATCCCTCCACCGAAACGTCTCTTGTTAAATTTGCCAAGGACCTCCACTTCAACAAATCCATTGGTCAAATCTCATTCTTCACTGTCCTCGATCCTTCAGCAGCATCTGAAAATCCATCTGTTTTCTTTTGCTTCTTGAAACTCTCCCTTTCCTTGGCTTCTGTCACCCCAGTCTCTCTAAATTATCCTCCTGTTTCACTAACTACTTTCATTCACTAATCTTTCATTTACTTCCTTTCTTGCCTTCCAAATCTTGGGGTTATCCTTGAGTTCAGTCCTAAGGACTCTTTTCTTGATCTACTTTCTCTCTAGCTGATCTCCTTAATGACTTTCAATATGATCTATATGGTCACAGCTCTCATATTTCCAGTCTTAAATTATTTTCTAACTGATATATTTCGCACTACATATTTGGTATCTCCACTCAGATGCTTTGCCTAGACCAAACTTTTGGGTGCCTATTTTCTGTTGAAACAGAAAAAAAATCTCAACAGTAATAAACCTCCTCCTCAAGCTGGAAATGGCACCCTTCATTCCCTCTCCCCACCCCTCCGGTGGATCAGACCAATAGGCCTGCAGTAAAAAGTTATTATTTTTATGCACATCCCAAATTTCAGAAAATCTTGTCAGTTTCTTTTGGAATTATGTACCTCCTCCACCTCCACCCAAGAGCACACCACCATCACCTCTCATAGGGAATAATTGTAGCCTCCTCCTAATTTTTACCTGCTCTAATGTCATCTTTTCAGAGATATCTCTGGCCATTTTCCATTTCATACCATCAAGTGTATGCTTGCTTCTTATGAGTCTCTACCCCACCAACTCCTTAAATAATGTAAGCTCCTCAAGTTTAAATGACTTTGTCTATTTTGTTCATTGTTGTAAGAAATTTATTTAATAAAAATTTGTTTAATGAATATTATCTGCTCTCCATTTCCTCATTGTATCCAAATGCCCAAGTGTCATCTCTTACAGATATCCACCACTTTCTATACCCTCCATTTATCTTACCTCAATTTCCTGAGCTTACCTTTATCTGCCATCCAATTTGAAGCACGTGATGTAATGTTAAGAGATGTCAGACAGAAAGCAGAGCTGCTTTGCTCTTGTTTCATGCCCACATTTTCCAGTAAGTAGGAGGGTCATCAAACTGGAAATGACAGATTGGGTCACAACCAGGAGAGGCTCTATCTCCTAAGGGAGTGTTTTGTATTGGCTGTGTGAATTCTTTGATTGCACAATAACTTGGTGTTGGGGGGGCGGGGAGCATGCTACTGGCATTTAATGGGCAGGAGCCAGATTTGCTAGAAGTCTTATAAGAGTATTGCTCCACCCCAGATCCTAGTATTGACCTCATTGCAAAATACTGGAATAAACTTTATTAGAAAAAGAATTACATTCCATGGAAGAGTAGAGAACAAACAAATAGATGAGTTCACTACATAGTACTTTGAAAGCAGCCCAGAACACTGAACCCTTGTCAATATCCTTGGAAGAATTATTTGGAAACAGCAGATGGGAGAAGAGCCAGTTTAGTAGCCAAACAAGAAAATTAAGTCTTAATGTATTGTAATCAAATCTCATTTGTTATCAAAGTCATCATCCTAAGATTGATAACCCACTGTAATTTACTTTAGTTCACATCTATAAATATTTATTAAGCATCCATTGCTTCTTAACCAATGGCTAATCTCTTATATTATTTGACCTGTCTGCAGTGTAATCTTTGATAATGCATTCAATCCTGGAATGTAAAGATTATGAAATTTAGAATCTAAGTGATAAAAAATGACAAACAGGTATTACCTTAAGATTCCTCCAAGAATAGCTCCTTTTTGTGCAGTCATTACTTGGGGTGTGTCTGTTTGATTTGGACAGAGCTAGGCCTTGTTGTTGTGAAAGTAGTTATTTGAATTATGATGTTTTTATATGCTTTGAGCAGCTAAGTTAGCAGCATGGGATGGTGAGGAATATGTGTTCTGTAGAGAATGACAGGCACTGTCTCTCCTGGCCAATCCTCCTCTTCCCCTCATCTCTTGGTACGAGGAAGCTGCCTGTGTCTTTGGGAAGAAGTGTAGGTGTATGCTATCTTCCACATGTCCTCTTCCTTGGTGGGGAGGAGAAGGCAATTATAATTGCATTTTGCTTGTGATGTATTTTTCCTCCTTTTCACACCTACCCATTGTACAGATGCTTGCTTATGTGCTATGAAACATTCCCAAGAAGCTATAGTAAGTAGGTTAGTGATACCCAGAGCAGCAAGGTCTCCTGCTGTTTTTAGTAAGCCAATCTGTTTTAGCTATAGGGAAACTGATAGGCCTTAAAATATTGCCAAAGAATCAGTCACTGTGAGATAAATTGGTGCTAGAGCCTCTCTCAAGTGTTATATATTGTGATAATTTTTGTTCTGAAAATTTCCAGATTTTCCATTTATTTGGAACTTTGCTTTTTAACTAACTAAGTTGACTGCTTTTCAAGGATTTATTAGGTCAATATGTTACCTCTCAATTTGGATGTTACTAAATTATCTGGATTTTTCAATGTGTAAACAGAATGGCTCTAATGGTGGATATGGCAGCCACTGTAACATACCTGTGAGGACAGAGGACAGAGCTCTCCCTGGGATGTAGAATTAGAATTAGAGCCCATACCCCTAAATTTTCAGGAATATTGAGATGTTGTATATACTGAAGGTAAGCAGCTCCTCTACAGGCTGGTGGTGGAGTAGTAGGAAACCAGCTCTTTGGACATAACAGTTGTTACTAAAGGAGCTCTGAGGCTAATGTACACTATTACAACCAAAGCAAAAAACAATAATAACTGCTATTGGGACCAGCAGTTAGCGTAATGGCTATGTTGCTGGACTCCCATGTAGTCGACTGCGGTTCGAGTCCCGGACCCGGTGGCTTAAACTCACTCCGGGCGCGTGTGCGTGCCCAAGATCCCAAGAGGAGGATGGAGGAGAAGGGATTACGGCGTGGCCATCCCCCCTGGGGGGGTGATTTCCTGCTTTCTGTCTCTCTGTCTCTGTCTGTCTGGCTAGCGCACGCGCCCTAAAGCAAAAACCTCTCAAAAAAAAAAACATAATAATAACTGCTATTTACATAGAATTTACTACATACTGTATATATCTTTAAGTGCCTGTGATGGTTAATTTTGGCTGTCAACCTCACTGAATTGAAAGATGCCCAGAAGGCTGGTGAAACATTGTTTCTAAGCATGTCTGTGAAAGTGTTGCCAGACATGACTGACTTGTGAGTCAATGGGCTGGAAGGAAGACCTGCCTTTAGTGTGGGTGAGGACCATGCAATCAGCTGAGAGCAAGGGAGGGAGGGACAAAAGAAGAAGTGGGATTCTCTTTCCTATCCCCCTCTGTCTCTCTAGACCCTTCCTTTCAGAGCTTACTATGTGATCTACCTGCTCATCTGCCAGCTCTACCTGCACTTCTCTGCTGGGTCCTTCGCTGCATTTGTTCTTGCCTACTAACTCCTGCACTCCCCTACCCACATAGACTCCAAGTTCTTTAACTTTTACTCTGGAATCATACCAGTGGCTGTTCAAGGGTGCTTAGGCCTGTAGTTATCCTAAGGCCCCCTTGACCTCAGATGGAAACTTCAATTTCCCTGCTTCAGTCAGGCAGCCTATTATGAGAAGTCTCCACTTTATGATCATGTGAGATAATCCCTATAATAAATCCCTTCTTTCACATATATATTTATCTGGTTGGTTCTGTTTCTCTGGAGATGGCTGATCAGTACAGTGCCTTACCTATATCAGGTATTTTGATCTCATTATCATTTTACAGCCTTGTGTAGAAAGTTTCATAACCTGGCAGGGACCAGCAGGTGGCATGGTGGTTAAGGTGCTGGACACTCCCACATGGCTGACCATGGTTCAAGTCCTGGACCTGGTAGCTTGCTTTCTCACTTTCCCTCTCTCTCTCTGTCTCTCTCTCTTTCTGGTCAAATTAAAAAATAAATGAATGAATAAATAAAAAAATAAATTAAATTAAATAAATATTAAAAAAAGAGTTTCATAACCTGACTCTAGGACCAGATAATCGTACATCCTTGTGACAAATTTTTAACAATGCCAAGATTATATGGGTTTGACCAAATATATCACTAATGCATATGCATTTTAATTTCTTAGCTAGGGGCACAGCATATTGTTTTGGTATAAGATATAGCTTGTCTAAAGTCATTGAACTACATTTTAATATAAAAGAAAAGTATATTAAAATATTATTGAGTATTTAAAGTTTAATGGTGGACAAAATACTAGCTATATCATTGTAAGACTCTTGTGCAAGTAAAAATGTAATATCCAGGTTTCGAGGCCTGTGATTATTATATTGATGGCAGAGGGTATGCAGAGCTTGGTGGAGGGGAGTCAATGAAACTCATTTTGATCCTTTTCTTATTATAACCCAGTCCTCTTGAGTTATTTACTCCCTCAGAGTATGCCCATTCTTAACAGTACTGACTTTATTTTACTTTATATTATATTTAGGCAAATACAGTTTTAACCTCTCATTGTATTGTGAACTCCTTGAGGAAAAGGGCTACCAGTTTCAACTTGAATAATTTCCTAGGAAATGCTCATTTGAAAAAAAAAATAAAGACAAAAAAAATCAGCTGTCTTATCTGTAGAAAAGTAATTATAGACCTAGAGATCACCTTCATCGACAGCAATTTGAGATGAGACTGGGTTCTAAACAGAACTGAGCATCTGTTCTCAGGAGGGGATATGGTCAGGCCTCACATTACTCTTTCCAAGGAGATCAGCACAAGTAGAATTTCTGTTCATTTTCCTTAGAATAAGTGACTCTCCAGGTGGCTTTCTTTCTTCCTTACTGAGACAGACACTATGCGTATCTTTCTTGGCAGTAGAAAGATTAAATGCAGTCTGAGCTGCTTAGCAAAAGATTCAGAAAAGTCTGTCAATGAAGGTGCGTCAGATTTGGCTAGGCAACACTGTGGAAGCAGATTTCCCCCTGCTTACATTTTAATGCCTAAATGCAACTAATATTTATTTCTTCTTTTTGGTCCCTTTCCAAGGCTAATTAGCATAGTGAGCTCTGCTCCAGTCCCTAAAGGGGCAGAGGCTGAAGTCACGTTATAACTGCATCATTTGGCACACTAGCCTCCATGATTCTCATTGTGAAAGAGAGAACTGGGGAATCATTCAGTAGATTTTCACTTGTCTCAGCCTTGAAATGGCACATACTCCTTCCAGACACAAAAAATATAACTAGTACCATGATGTTACTCAACATTAAGGGGACTGGAAAATATAGGAGAGCTAAAGGAATATTTGGTGAGCTTTACTCTCTCTGTCAGAGATAAGCCAAAAGTATCTGAGAGATTGAGTGACTGGGAGTGAATTCTTGCATTAGAGGAGGAGCCTGGGATGACTGAGGGTTGATGAGTAGTGGTAAATATAAACAATTGGCAGGGAGATGATTTTATTCTAGCTCATTTTGAAGTTGAAGTCAGTATAAGCAGTAGAGCTTCTTTTTGCCCTCCTAATGAATTAAATTGATCCAGTAGAACAATCAGAAACATAGAAGTTTAGACTTAGAAACTCTTATTGATTACCTAATTCAGTCTTCTGTTTGATGCACTAATTTCCTGGGAAATAAGCTTGCTAAGTATCTGTAAAATGGATATAATAATAGTAACTACCAATTAATGTTATTTGTGAGAATTCAATAAGCTATGGTATGTAAAATGTTTAGAATGATAGCCTGATGCATAGTAAGTTCTATTTAAGTGCTACCTATTGTATTACTTGAATGCTTCTTCTACCTTATAGTAGGCTGAAAGTTGTTCATCAGAAGATATCCATGTCCTAATCTATGAATCTGTGAATATTTATTTTTAATATTTATTTTTAATTTTCTCTCTCTCTCTGTCTGAGAGAGAGAGAAAGAGGGAGAGAGAAAGCACCCCATAGCGGGGGATAGTTGTGCCACAATGTTCTTCTCCATCTTGTTGGCATTTTGGACATGCCCAAATGCATGCCTGGCATGTTTTTCTTTTTCTTTTTCTTTTTTTCTTTTTTTCTTTAGAGGTCTTTTGCTATAGGACGCGTGCGCTCGCCAGACAGACAGAGAGAGACAGAGAGATAGAAAGCGAGAAGTCATCCCCCAGGGGGGATGGCCACGCCGCAATCCCTTCTCCTCCATTCTCCTCTCGGGATCTTGGGCACGCATGCACACGTGCCCGGTGTGAATTTTAAGCCACTGGGTCCGGGATGCAAATCGCGGTCGACTACGTGGGAGTCTAGTGACATAGCCCTTATGCTAACTGCTGGTCCCTACCTGGCATGTTTTTCAATCTGCTGGGTCCGGGATTTGAACCACAGTCAGCTATGTGGGATTTAGCTCTCTTAATTACAAGGCTATGGTCAGACCCAAATCTTTGCATATTATACCTTACATGCTACAAAGGACTTTGCAGATGTGATTAAGTTAAAGACCTTGAAATGAAGAGACCATTCTTGATTATCTGGGTGGCCCAATGTTATCACAAGGTGTCCTCATAAAAGTGAGACAGGAAGGCCAGCATCGGAAAAGGAGATATTACATTTATAGCCAAGGAAAGAAAATGAGAAATAGGTGAGGGCATTGAAAACAATATGCTATTGCTTTGAAGATGGAGGAAAATCAATGAGTCAGAAATGAAGATGGCCTCTACAAACTGAAAAGGCAAAGAACAGGTTCCCTGCTAGAGCCTCAAGAAGAAAGGTAGACCTGCTAGTCATTTCAGACTTCTGATCTCCAAAACCATAAGAGAATAAATTTGTGTTGCTGTAAGCCCCTCAATTTATAGTTATTTGTTCTAACAGCAATAGGAAATGAATATGTTCTTGTATTGTACATTTCATCAAAATTTCTTTTTAAAATTAAGTTAACAGGGTTATCAGTTGGTGTGATGGTTAGGGTGCTAGACTTCCACATGGCTGATTATGGTTTGAGTCCTGGACCTGGTGAGTTGCTTTCTCACTTTATCTCTCTCTTCCTTTCTCTCTCTCTTTCATGAGTGCACATGCTCTATAGTAAATTAGAAAATAATGGTAATGATAAATAAAATTAAATAATTCTTTAAAATAACTAAGTAAACAAACCACTTCTTGTTTTTACTCTTTTTTTATTGTTTATTCAGCAGCTTTATTTTAGGGGTGTTATTATAGGTATAATGCTTCATTTGTTCATGCATTCTTCAAATTACTATTTATTGGAAACTGTTTGTGTACTAAGAGGTGATTTATTTGTCAGGGACAAATAGTATAAAAAATAAGGCAAATTTCCCTTGTGAAAATTACATTCTGGTGGTGATGGTGGGGGGTAATAAGGAAAACAAGAAGTAGAGTTGGTCAGATGATAAGTGCTGTGGAGAAGAATATAATTATATAGGGGAAAGTGTGTGCAGATATGGTAAGTTGTGCATTTTTCATATAGTAAGATAGTGAAGTCCTCTCTGTGAAGGTTATATTTGAGTAGATACCTGAAAGAAGGGAGGGATTCATACACTGGCAGAGAGTATTCCAGGCAGAAGTGGGAGCGTACATAATGTATTTGGGAATAGCAAGGAGTAAAGTTAAGTGATGTAGAAAAGAGCAGTAGGAGTTAAAGTTTAAAGAGTTATTTAGGGTTTTGTATGCCATTATGAAGACTTTGACTTTTACTCTGAAAGATGTGGGAAGCTACTTGAGAACCTTTAACGAATGAGTGACATAATATTTCATGTATTTTAAAAGGCTAACTGGTTGCATAGTGAAGAAGAGCTGTAGGGATTCAAGGATGAAGAGGAATCTCTGAGGCTATTATATTATAGTACAATCAGCCAGGCTAAAGATGATGCCTACCAACTAGAATGATAGTAGTGGAAATGGATGTGACAAGATGTGATCAGACTGTGACTACTTTAAAAGTAGATACAACAGGGTTTGCTGATGGATTGGATATAGGGTGTGGGAAAAAATAGTGAAGTTAAAACAACTCTCAAATTCTTTGTGGTATTCATGATGGCAAGGTTTCAATCGCCACTTAATGAGATTACAAAGTCAGTCAGAAGAAAAGATTTAGAAGTAGAAATCTGAATTTTGTTTTGAGACATGTAAAGTTTGAGGTGTTCATTAGGAAGATATCTGGTGTAGAAATATAAATTGTGAATTCATCAGCATATAAACATAAAGTGAAGAGCTTAGAAGATATCCCTGAAGGGGTGAGTGCACAGTAAAAAGGACACTCTGAGAAAGAATCAGATGGACCTATTAGAGATTAAGTCTGTAATACAGGAAATCAAAAACTCTCTTGAAAGTATTAAAAGTCGATTAGACCATGCAGAAGATTGAATCTCCGATGTTGAAGATAAAACCTCTGACCTAGAATAAACCACTAAGAAGATAGAGAAAATAACAACAACAAAAAAAAAAAACATGATGATAATATCCGAGAAATACTAGATTCCATAAGAAGCCCAAACATCAGAATAATTGGTATCCCAGAAGGTGAAGAAACTAATAAGGGCATGGAAAATCTATTCCATAAAATCCTGGAAGAAAATTTCCCAAGTCTAGAGAGGCACTCAAGCATCCATACCCAAGAAATACAAAGGACCCCAAATAGACTCAACCCCAGAAGATCTTCCCCAAGGCACATCATTGCCAGACTGTCCAAGACCACAAATAAAGACATGATACTAAAGCAGGCAAGAGAGAAGTGAGAAGTGACTCACAAAGGTCATCCCATCAGGGTACTACCAGACCTCTCAATGGAAACAATGCAAGCAAGGTAAGAATGGGAAGATGTAATGAACGTGTTAAGAGAGAAACAATTTCAACAAAGATTATTATATCCTGCAAGATTATCCTTTATATGGGAAAAAAAGATTAAAATCTTCTCAAACAAACAAAACCTGAAAGAATTTGCCAACACCAGACCAGCTCTTCAAGAAAGCCTGAAGAAAGTACTGTTCCAGGAAAACTAAAGAATTAACAGACAGAAACAAAGGAATAAAAGGCAAACAAAGGAATAGAAGCTAAGACAATGACCAGCTTAAAGGTCGGGACAGATCTGGTAACACCAATAATAACATTGAACGAGAATGGATTAAATTCTCCAATCAAGAGACACAGACAGGCTGAATGGATAAAAAAAAAACAGAAACCCTCTATCTGTTGCCTACAGGAATCCCACCTCATGGATAAAGACATACATAGACTCAAAGTGAAGGGTTGGAAAAGGTTTTCCATACAAATGGGAATCAAAAAAGAGCTGGAGTTGCGATACTAATTTCTGACAAAATAGGCTTTAAAACAAAAACTGTTAGAAAAGACAAAGAAGGGCACTATATTGTAGTAAAAGGATCAATGGATCAAGAAGATATAATGCTTATAAATATCTATGCACTTAACACAGAAGCACCCAAATATGTGAAGGAAAGACTGTTAGATCTAAAAGGGGAGATAGACTGCAATACACTAATTGTTGGAGATCTCAATACTGCACTAGCCCCTCTGGACAGAACATCTAGACAAAAAATAGATAAAGAGATAAAGAATCTGAATGATACCATAAATGAAATGGACTTAACAGACATTTATAGAACTTTCCATCCAAAAACCATGAGATACACTTTTTTCTCACCCCCACATGGAACCTTTTTGAAAATTGACTACATCATAGGGCACAAAGCAAGCCTCTACAGATTCAAAGGCATAGAAACTATATCCAGCATCTTCTCTGACCATGATGGAATTAAACTTGAGTTTAATTTCAAGAGAAATTCTCAAAAATACTCAAATACATGGAAACTAAATAACCTACTCCTGAATGACTCCACAACTACTGATGAAATGAAGACTGAAATCAAAAGATTCATGGAAGCCAATGACAATGAGGACATGAATTTCCATAATCTTTGGGACACTGCTAAAGCAGTCATAAGAGGGAAGTTCTTAGCAATTAGTGCACATAAGAGGAAGATGGAAAGAAGGCAAATGGATCACCTAACATCATGCCTTAGAGAATTGGAAAAGCAACAGGAAAATAATCCAAAAAAACTCCAGGAGAAAGGAAATAATAAAGATATGAGCAGAAATAAATGAAATAGAAAATAGACAAACTAAACAGAAAATAAATGAAAGTAAAAGCTGGTTCTTGGAAAAGATAAACAAAATAGATACACCTCTAGCGAGACTTATGAAGAAGAGAGAAAGGAACCAGGTGAATCAAAATAACAACAGACAAAGTGGAAATGTAAAACATCATTAGAGGATACTATGAACAACTATATACAAAGAAATAAGACAATCTGGATGAGATGGACAATTTCCTGGACACACACAATCTACCAAGATTGAGCCAGGAGGATATAGAAAGTCTGAATAGGTCCATAACAAGCCAGGAGATCGAATCAGTAATAAATAACCTTCTAACAAAGAAAAGCCCTGGCCCTGATGGATTCACCTCTGAATTCTACAAAACTTTCAAATAAGAGTTAACCCCCATTCTTCTCAAGTTATTTCTAAAGATCCAAAAGGGTGAATCTCTCCCTAATTCATTCTATGAAGCCTCTATCACCCTTATGCTTAAAACAGATAAGGACAGGACAAGGAAGAAAAACTATAGACCAATATCTCTGATAAATATAGATGGAAGGATTCTCAGCAAGATACTAGCAAATCATATCCAACAACTTCTAAAAAAGATTATACATCATGATCAGGTAGGCTTTATTCCAGGAATGCAAGGTTGGTTCAACATATGCAAAACCATAAAGGTAATACACCATATTAACAGGAAGAAAGATAAAAACCATGTGGTCATATTGATTGATGCAGAAAAAGCATTTGATAAGATACAACATCCCTTCATGATCAAGACTCTCAGCAAAATCGGCATAGAAGTGTCATTTCTCAACACAATAAAAGCTATTTATGAAAAATCCATAGCGAACATCATCCTCAATGGAGAAAAGCTGAAAGCTTTCCCACTAAAAACGGGTACAAGACAAGGATGCCCACTTTCTCCACTCCTTTACAATATAGTACTGGAAGTCATCATCAACACAATCAGAAAAGAGGAAAAAATAAATGGCATCCAAATAGGAAAAGAAGAGGTAAAACTCTCCCTATTTGCAGATGACATGTGTGTATACATAGAAGACCCAATGGTTTCCATGAAAAAATTTCTGGAAGTAATGCACGAATACAGTAAAGTTGCAGGATATAAAATCAATATACAGAAATCTATAGCATTTCTATATACGAACAACAGGCAGACTGAGATAGAACTGAAAAAAGTTATTCCATTTACCATAGCCAAAAAAATATAGATACTTAGGAATAAATCTAACCAAGGAAATTAAAGACCTCCACAAGGAAAACTATGAGAAGCTAAAAAAAGAAATTGAAAATGACACAAAAAAGTGGAAGGTCATCCCATGTTCCTGGATTGGAAGAATTAATAGAATCAAAATGGCAATTCTACCCAAATTAATCTACATATTTAATGCAATGCCAATCAAAGTACCAGACACATTCTTCACAGATCTAGAAAAGACAATCATAAAATTAGTCTGGAATAATAAAAGACCCCGTATTGCCAAAGCAGTTCTATACAAGAAGAGTGGAGTGGGCAGCATCTCACTCCCTGGCCCCAAAATATACTACAAAGCTGTGGTAATCAAAACAGCATGGTACTGGCACAGAAACAGACATGTTTACCAATGGAACAGAATGGAGTCCACAGAAATAAATTTCCAAGCGTTCAGTCAACTGATTTTTGACAAGGGGTACCAGTCAATTCAGTGGGGAAAGGAAAACCTCTTCAGCAAATGGTGCTGGGAAAACTGGATTTTCACCTGCAGAAAGATGAATCTGAACCCCTACCTCTCACCTTTGACAAAAATCAAGCCAAGGTGGATCAAGGATCTAAATCTAAGACCTCAAACTATAAAACTGCTCCTAGAAAACACTGGGGAAACTCTAGGAGACATTGGGGTAGGGAAAGACTTCTTAAATAAGACCCCCAAAGCACAGTCAATAATCCCCAAAATAGACAAGTGAGATTACATCAGAATAAGGAGTTTCTGCATGGCAAAAGACAAAGTAATTAGCGTAAATCGACAGCCCTCAGAATGGGAAAATATTTTGGTAAATTATGCATCAGATAAGGGGCTGATAACCAGAACACACAAGGAACTCAAGCAGCTGTTTGGAAAAAAAAGATGATCAGCCCTATTAAAAAATGGGAGAATGAATTGAAAAAACCACTCTCTAAAGATGACACACAAATAGCCAAAAGACATATGAAGAAATACTCAACATCCCTCATCGTAAGGGAAATGCAGATCAAAACAACAATGAGGTACCACCTAACCCCAGTCAGAATGTCTAAGATTAAAAAAAAAAAAAGGATAAGTGTTTGCGGGGGTGTGGTAAAGGGGAACTCTCCTACACTGCTGGTGGGAATGTACATTAGCCCAACCACTGTGGGGAACTATTTGGAGATTACTCAAAAATCTACAAATAGAACTACCATATGATCCAGCAATCCCACTGCTTGGTATCTACCCGACAGAACAATTCTTCATCGGAAAAGTGCTTTCACATCGATGTTTATTGTGGCCCTATTCACAATTGCTAAGACATGGAACCAACCCAAATGCCCCCATACAGATGAGTGGATTAAAAACTGTGGCACATATACTCAGTGGAATACTATTCAGCCATAAAAAAACCCTGGCTTTTGACAGAAAGTGGAAAAATATAGAAGATTTACTGCTGAGTGAAGCAAGCCAGGCTATGAAGGAGATACATTGTATGTCCCCACTTAATATATACCCAGTTTCTGCACTCTATGACTGAACCTGACTGACCAAAGGATGTACAAACACAAGAGATGGGTGTGATTGCCAAACGTGGTGTGTATGGAGGAGTGGGGCCTGGGGAAGGACATTTGGAGGACGGATACAGAGACTGAGCATTGACGTGACGGGGAGGCAGTGGGGTTATCTGTTGAAGATATTTTGATCAACTAGATTGGGGAGACATGTTCACATATTGAAATGTTCACTTTATAAGTTAAATAATGTGATTGAATGTATAAAAGAATAAATTAAAAACTTTTTTTAAAAAAGAAATAGTTTAAGCATTAAGTTCTGGGGCTTTCCAACATTAGAAGCAGAGAGATGAGTGCCATCAACAGAATAATGATGAGCAGCCAAGGGACAGGAGAAAAATAAAGAAGGAAGAGTGTAGAATCCTGGGAGCCAAATAAGGAAACTCTTTCAAGGAGTGAATGGTCACTTATTTCAAATGTTGCTGAAAACCTCATATGAATTGTCCATGGGATCTGGATTTAATTACAAATTTTCCAAGGATGGAGTTTAATAGCATTCTATTTAAAATATTAGTAAAGCTGATTAAAGAGAGAATAGGAGGAGGGAGCGAGATGGTAGTGCAATGGTAAAACCCATCGTCCTGTGAGGCTGACCCACATGGGAAAGTTCCAGGTTCAAATCTGGACTTCTGAGTATGCTGAGCATGTGCATGCTTGTGATCCAGGACTGGCTGAGACTGGGGGGTGGATTGTGGCATTGGGCCCTGTTGGGATGCTGTTTTTTTTTTTTTTTTCTCTCTCTCTGATTTGTGGAAGAAACACACAAATAAACTAAAAATCCCTGCATAAGTTTTTCATAATATGCATTTTCCATGAACTGCTTGAAGACTTTTTATATACCCAAAGGAAATTAATCAGCTTAAAGAAATAGCTACACTTCCATGTTCATTGACTATTATTCACAATAGCAAAGATAGAGAATCAACCTAAGTGTTCATCAGCAGATGAATGGGTAAAGAAAATTCATTATCCAACTCAGCCATAAGAAGGAGATCCTGTCATTTGTGACAATATAGATGAACGGAGAGGACAGTATGCTAAGTAAATTAAGACAGACACAGAAAGACTTACATGTAATCTTAAAAAGGTGAAGCTGAACTCATAGAAGCAGAGTAGAACAGTGGTTGCCACCAACTTTCCCCTTTATATACAGCTTATAGTTCTTGGCCCATCACTTTATTTATTTATTTATTTATTTATTTATTTATTTATTTATTTATTTATGAGAGAGGGTTTTTTTGTTGTTGTTGTTGTTGTTTTTGGTTTATTTATTTATTTATTTATTTTCTTTATTGCTATAGGGAACGTGTGTTTGCTGGAGAGACACAGAGACAAAAAATGAGAAATTACCCCCTCCCAGGGCAATGACCATGCCACAATGCCTTCTCCTCCATTCTTCTCTTGGGATCTTGGGCATGCACACACATGTTCCCGGCATGAGTTTTAAGTTGCCAAGTTTGTACTGGAACTGTGGTCAACTACATGGGAGTTCAGTGATGTAACCATTATGTCATCTGCTGATCTCCGGCCTATCATTCTTAATTACTTGGTCTAATCACTTCTAAACTGTGGGTTTGGGGTGGATGGGGAACCATTAGTCAAATGTTTTAGATTATAAGATGAATAGATTGTGGAAATCTAATATAAAGTATGGTGACTATAGTTAATAATATCCATAGTATATCCTATATTATACTTGAAATTTGCTAAGACAGTAGATCTTAGGTGTTCATACCTCCCCCGCCAAAAAAGAAAAAAATCCAGGAACTATGTGAGATAATATATGTGCTAATTATTTCGATTGTGGTAATTATTTCACCATGTATACATGTATCAAATCATCACACTGTATACTTTAACTTTATATAATTTTTAGTTTTCAATTATACTTCCATAAAACTGATAAAAAGAAATAGAAAAGAGAAATTGGGGATAGTAAGTTTAGATAACTTTTTTTTTAGTTTAGATAACTTTTTTAACAATTTTTTTCTATAAAGAGAGCAAAGAAATGTGGTTGTAGCTGAGAGGAAATGCAGGGTTAAGAGAATAATTTTAAGAATGAGATATAGCACACAATGCTGATGAAGATTATCTAGTAAAGAGAGAGAAATGTTGATGGACAAAAGAGGGTAGAATTTCTGTAGTGCTATCCTTAAGGGATAAAGA
The DNA here is from genome assembly GCA_026018925.1 of Tupaia tana. NCBI lineage: Eukaryota > Metazoa > Chordata > Mammalia > Scandentia > Tupaiidae > Tupaia > Tupaia tana. The sequence continues at coordinate 3,083,909 of JAKSZU010000009.1, forward strand.
AAATGATATTTAATGTACAAGTGAGGAGGTTAGAGCAGGGACAGTTTATCTGTAGGCACTGAAAAGGGGGCATATAGACACATGATGCTGGTGGGCAAGGACATGTGGAAAGCTTGTAGACATTCTCTTCTGATTGCCTATATTTTCTCAGTGAAATAGAGAGGTCATCAGCTGATAGTGAGGGTGAGATAGAGGTACCGGGTGGTTTCAGTAAAGGAGAGGTAGAAAATAGTCTTCTAGGAGAATGCGAGAATGGGTGGAAAGGAAATGTAGTAAGATTTCTGAGTAGCACCAAGGACCTACTTGAGTTTAAACAGGCAAGCTTGACTATGTATTTTTTGTCCAACTATATTCACTTGCTTGTCAGGCACAGACTAACAGTAGACATTGAGTAAGATTTAACCAGAATTTTGTTTTGCTAATTGAGTATAGTGAAGGGAAATAGAGACAAGGAAGTTATTGTATTGTGTACATAAGGAAGTGATTAGAATGATGGACCAAGAACTATAAGCTGTAAATGGAGGGGGAAATTGGTGGAATAAATGAGCCTTGGGTTTCTCTTTATACTCAAATGGCTAAGTGCTTGTGTCATTCTTGGATATTGAAAAAATGGCCCTGAGCCCTAGTCAGCAGAAGATAAAATATGAATTGAATATGAGTAGTGTGATAGATTCATATCTAGTTCATGGGTAGTGTGGAATTGGACAAAGTACATTGTAATGGGGAAGGAGAGAGAATAATCGAGGTTTTTACCCCTGGCTCTTTAAGTACCTTCTTGCCTGACTTTGCACAAGTCATTTATCCTTTGGGAGTTTTAGTTTACTCATGATTTAAAAATGCAGAACATGATCTTTTGTCCATTTATAATAGTTGTAGGGAGGAATCAAGTGAGATAATGAATATAAAGGGAGACACCGTATGTATGCTTTAGAAAAACATACTGTACCCCCACAACAATGTATAATGATTATGTGTAAATAAGAAGTAACAGTTTAGAAATGTAAAGGTGGGGCCAGTAGGTGGCATAGTGGGTAAGGCTTTGGACTTCCATGTGGCAGACTGTGGTTTGAATCCTGGATACAGTGGCTTTACAATCACCCCTGGTGCATGTGTGCATGTGCCCAAAATCTTTTTTTTTTTTTTTTTTTTTTTTTTTTTGAGAGGTTTTTCGCTATAGGGCGCGTGCGCTCGCCAGACAGACAGAGAGAGACATAGAGACAGAAAGTGAGAAATCACCCCCCAGGGGGGATGGTCACGCCACAATCCCTTCTCCTCCATTCTCCTCTCGGGATCTTGGGCACTCACGCACACGCGCCCGGCGTGAGTTGTAAGCCACCGGGTCCGAGACGCGAACCGCGGTCGACTACGTGGGAGTCCAGCGACATAGCCATTACGCTAACTGCTGGTTCCCCCAAAATCTTGAGAGAAGAATGGAGAAGGGATTGTGGTATGGCTATTGTCCCTTGGGGGGTGATTTCTCACTTTCTCTCTCTCTCCATCTCTCTGTCTCTCTGTTGAGTTCACATGCCCTATGGCAAAAATCTCTCTCTCAAAAAAAAAAGTAAAGGCATTTGGTAAAATGAGAAGTATTATAAATGTGACCATTTTCCTAGTTACAGTGCTAATGATAATAACAATAATAGTGAAATAATTGAGGGTTTTTATAAATCATAATTTTAATTGATATATAACATACATATTTATGGAGTACAGTATGGTTTTTCAATACATGTACATGTGTAATGATCAAATCAGGGCAGTAAGCATATCAATCATTTCAAATGTTTATTATTACTTTGTGTTGTGAACATTCCACTTATCTACTTGCTCTCTTATATCTGTTAAACAAGTACCCCCCCCATGCCCCCTTAACCCTTCCCCTTCCCAGCTTCTCATATCCACTGTTTTACTCTCTACTTCTAAGTAAATCAAATCTTTTGGCTTCCACTGATGAGTGACAATGTACAGTATTTTTCTTTTAATGCCTGGCTTATTTCATTAGGCATTATTTGTTATAGGTTCATCCATGTTGCCTCAAACAACAGGATTTCTTCCTTTTTTTATGGTTGAATAGTATTAGATTGTGTATTTATACCACACTTTATTTTATCCATTCATCAGTTGTTGGACAATTAGGTTGATTCCACATCTTAACTATTACAAATAATAATAATCCTGCAATGAACATGGAAGTGCAGATGTCTGAAGATATTGATTTCTTGTCCTTTTGATATAAACCCAGAAATGGGATTACTAGATCATAATGTAGTTCAATTTTTTTTTTTTAGTAACTCTTACTGCTTTCCGTATTGGCTGCACTAATTTACATTCCCATTGACAGTGCAGGAGAGTTCGTTCCCTTTTCTCCACAACCTCACCAACACTTGTTATTCTTTGTTTTGTTTTAGCAATATCCATTCTAATGAATGTGGTGATACCTCATTGTGGATTTCATCTGCATTTCCCTGATGATTAGCGATGTCAAGCATTTTTTCATGTACTTATTGACCATTTGTATATCTTCTTTTTAGTATTGTCTGTTCATACCTATTGACTATTTTTTAAGAGAGTGAGATTTTTGCTATTGGGTATTTGTGGAGAGACAGAGAAAGACAGAGAGAGAATAAGTGAGAAATCATCCTCCAGGGGGTATGACCACACATCAAACCCTTCTCTTCCATTCTCCTCCTAGGATTTTGGGCACACACACACACATGCACCTGGCAGGAGTTTCAAGCCTCTGGATCTGGGACTTAAACTGCGGTTGGCCATGTGGAAGTCTCGCGCCTTAACCACTACATCACCCACTGGCAGCTATTGGCTATTTTTATTATTGGATTCTTTGATTTTGCTGGTGAGTTGTTTAAGTTCCTTATATATTCTGGTTATTAATTCCTTGTCAGGTGTGTAATTTGCAAATATTTTCTCTCATTCTATAGGTTATCGTTTCACTCTGACTATGCAGAAGCTTTTCAATTTGATGTAATCTCATTTGTTTGTTTTTACTATCATTTCCCATGCTTTAGAGGTGTTATTTAGAAAACAAGATCTACAAAAAGTGATTGGAAGATATTAGGGTTAATTTACCACTCTCCCTAGGGCTTTCATTTGTCAGTAACTGTTGTGCTATGGGGCTGGCCCCATATTCAGGTTCTTTGCATTTACATTTAAAGTGTGTCTCTTCTAACTAGCATGTATTTGGGTTTTTAAAAAGTAATTCTGACAATTTTATTACTTTACTTGAAAATATTTGGCATAGTTCTATTTAATTACAGACATAATTTTGGTTTAGACTGTATTTACTACTTAATTATTTGAATGATTTTTTTAAAAAATTCCAATCTTGCCTTCTTTTTAAGAAAGAATTATCCATTTTACTTATTTAGTATATTATTATTATTACATAGTTTGCTATGAGGCATGCACGCTTGATAGAGAGAGAGAGAGAGAGAGCTGTCAGGTCTGGGACTTGAACTGTGTTTTGCCATATTGGAGTCCAGTGCCTTAACCACCACACTACCTGCTGGCCCCAATCTTGCCTTCTTTTAGTCAATATTATTTTGCATATTTTCTTTCTATTAATTTGGCAGTTATACCTTCTACTATTTTAGTAGTTATCTTGGAAATTATAGCAGGAATCATTGACATAGTAATCTAATACAAATAATTTGTACTACTTTTCTGATATTGCTAGACTTTTTAAAATGCACACATCCCTTTGTCAACTTTATGCATTATTTTTCTCAAGCATTTTAGTTTTATATATAGTTTAATCTCTACAAAATATTATAATTATTGTTTTAGACCACCAGTAGTCATTTATATATTTATTTTCTCTGGTGTTTTTCTTTTGTTATAAATTCTGCTTTAGATATAAATCACTGTACATCTTTGTGGAACATAATGTGATATTTTAAAGCATATATATGGTGTATAATAATCAAATCAAGGATATAAACCTATTCACCATGTTTAGCATTTAACATTGTTATATTGTGCACATTCAGTATTTGTTCTGCTGGTTTTGTCAGAAGTTTATATTGAATTGTCAGTGATGTTTTTTACTCTACTGTGGTTAGCTGTTGCATAATGACCCTTTTTTTTGTTTATGTACACTCTTGTATCTGTAAACTAATTTCTTCTGAATTCCTCTCTCCTACTCCCCCTATTCAGCTTCTAGTTTCTACCATTACTCTCTCTACTTATGCCATCTAGTTCTGTAGCTTCCACTAATGAATGAGGACACTTCATGTCCTTTTGCATTTTCATGTTTCCATCTTACTGGGATAGTTTTCCTCTCAACTGAAGAATTTTCTTTGCTTTTGTTTTGTTTTGTTTTAGTGTTGGTCTGCTGGTAAGGAGGTCCTCAGTATTTGTTCATCTGAAAGCCTCTTTATTTCACCCACATTGTTGAAGAATATTTTCCTTGGGAGTAGAATTCTATGTTGGTAGCTCTGTTTGCTCATTTTTACTTTAGCACTTTAAAAATGTCATAACATTGCCTTCTGGCTTATATTGTTTTTTTTGAGAAGACTGCCTTCAGTTTTATAGTTGTTCCTCTGAATATTGTGTCTTTTATTCCTCCAGCTACTTTAAAGATATTCTTTGTACCTTTGTTTTTTTAGCAGTTTGACTATGATGTGCCTAAGTGTGGTTTTCTTTTTGTTCATCCCATTTATGGTACACTGAACTTGATTCTGTGAGTTTATGTCTTTCATTAGTTTTGTAAACTTTTGGGATATTATCTTTCTGAGTATTGTTTTTGTTTCATTCTTTATCTTCTCCCATTACATGTTTGTTAGACTTTTGACCTCCTTTTACCTATCTCTTATGCTCTGTTACTACATTGTGGTCTTAGTTGTTCCACAATAAAATAACCAATTGATCTGTAGTTTCATAATTCATATACTAAATTGCAGTTCTTTTTTGAAAGTTTTTTTTTTCTTTTTTTTTTGCTATAGGGCGCGTGCACTCACCAGACAGACAGAGAGAGACAGAGAGATAGGAAGCGAGAAATCACCCCCCAGGGGCGATGGTCACGCCACAATCCCTTCTCCTCCATTCTCCTCTCGGGATCTTGGGCACGCACGCACACGTGCCTGGCGTGAGTTTTAAGCCACCGGGTCCGGGACGCGAACTGCGGTCGACTACGTGGGAGTCCAGCAACATAGCCATTATGCTAACTGCTGGTCCCGCAGTTCTTGATTCTTTCATCTCTTTTGCTTAATTTTTTTCTTGATTTCTTTTTAATATATTAATCATAGTTACTTTTTTTTTTTTTTTGGAGAGGTTTTTGCTATAGGGCGCGTGCGCTCGCCAGACAGACAGAGAGAGACAGAGAGACAGAAAGCGAGAAATCACCCCCCAGGGGGGATGGCCACGCCGCAATCCCTTCTCCTCCATTCTCCTCTCGGGATCTTGGGCACGCACGCACATGCGCCCGGTGTGAGTTTAAGCCGCCGGGTCCGGGACTCGAACCGCGGTCGACCACGTGGGAATCCAGCGACATAGCCATTACGCTAACTGCTGGTCCCCTTTTTTTTTTTTTTTTTTTTTTTTTTTTTTAATCATAGTTACTTTTCAAGGAATTTTCTGATCATTTCAATATCCAGATCATCTGTGATTCTGCATTTCTTTTTTATTTTGATTCATATGTCATACCTTCTTACCTCTGTGTATCTTTGGCTAATAGTAATTTTTCTTTGTATGTCAGCTACCATGTATAAAGAATTGTAGAGGCTCCAAATGAGACATTCTAGAAATAGTTCCACCTTTCCCCTTTTAGGCACATAAGGTAAGGGGATGTTTACTTTAATCCAGTCAGAAACTGATCTGGATGAGGGCCGCAGTTCTTGTAAACCTGGTCTACTCTGGTTTGTGTGGGAGGAGTTATCTTTTAATCCCTGAAAGGCTGCAACAGATCCAGACCTGCCATTGGCAGTTGGCAGCCTTCTGTGGCTTCACATTCAGGCACATATGTGTTTCCTCAGAACAGGGTGGTTGCTAGAGGTTTCACTCTACTTTTTGGAAATATTTGACCTCGCTCCCCGCATTCTTATGCAGTGCCAGAAGTTGACAAATGTCCAGTGGGGAAAATCTGCTGAGCATTTGAGTCTCACCAGCTTTCCAGTTACTTACAACAGCCTGTCACACTGCTCAAACTTTGCTGTTTTTTCATCTTCCCAGCAGAGGCTCTTTGCCTGAAGACGCCTGATCCTCAACCCATTCTCACAGTTGGCACATTTTTCCCAGGGAAGAACAGCCGGAGATTGTCGACTTACCTTGGAAAAGTTTTCTCCTCCTTGGAATGTTAATTTATCAAATCTTTGTCTTTATGCTATCTTGGACCTTTTAGAGTATGATTTTTGTAAATTACCCATTTTTTTCTACTTCTTGAAGATAGTTACCTCTCCTAGTCTTTTATTCAGAAGCACATTTGAATAGAAATTTTTTAAAGAGGTTTTTTTTTTTGCTATAGGGTGCGTGCACTCTCCAGACAGAGAGAGACAGAGAGACAGAAAGCAAGAAATCACCCCCTGGGGGGATGGCCACGCCGCAATCCCTTCTCCTCCATTCTCTTCTCCTCTCGGGATCTTGGGCACACACGCACACGCACCCGGCGTGAGTTTTAAGCCACCGGGTCCGGGATGTGAACCGTGGTCGACTACGTGGGAGTCCAGCAACATAGCCATTACGCTAACTGCTGGTCCCAATAGAAATTTTTGATACTGTTATAAGATGCTTTCAAAAAGGTCATGGAAAATGCATATTATGAAAAGACTGTGTATGAATTTCAGTTTTATTGCACTCAAATAAACTCATACTATGATTCCACTTTTCCCATGAACTTTTTGAAGTATCCTTGTATAACTGGGATCTTCTAATGATTTAAAAGTTTCTTTTGGGGCCAGCAGGTGGCATGGTAGTTGGGATGCTGGACTCCCACATGGCTGACCATGGTTCAAGTCCCAGACCTGGTGGCTTGCTTTCTCACTTTTCCTCTTTGTCTCTCGTTGGTGAGTGCACATCCCTACAGAAAATTTAAAATATTAATAAATAAAATAAATAATTCCTTTAAAAATTATGTTTCTTGGGACCAGCAGTTAGCATAATGGCTATGTCGCTGGACTCCCATGTAGTCGACCACGGTTCTAGTCCCGGACCCGGTGGCTTAAAACTCACGCCGGGCGCGTGTGTGTGCGTGCCCAAGATCCCGAGAGGAGAATGGAGGAGAAGGGATTGTGGCGTGACCATCGCCCCGGGGGGTGATTTCTCGCTTTCTATCTCTCTGTCTCTCTCTTCTGTCTGTCTGGCGAGCACACGTGCCCTATAGCAAAAACCTCTCAAAGAAAATAAATTATGTTTCTTGCTCCCTTATAGAATGATTTATTTTCACATATTGTTTTGGTATCCAGTAATTATACTAAAGTCCCTTTGTAAATGGAATAGTTTGTGCATAAATTTCTTTTGAATTTTCTATGTACCCAGTCATATATGCTATGAATAATGACAGTTTTACACTTTTTTCCTATACTTATTTTTTTGTCTTAATATGTTGAACTGTCCACACCCTCCACTATAAGTCTGAGCAGTGGTGAAGGTAGCAGCCATTGTGTCATATTCCCTATCTCAAAAGGAAATATTTAATATACTACAGATATGATGGTACTTCAAAACATGAAAAAATGTAATTAAGAGATAAAAATTAAAAATATGAATTTTATTCTTAACATAAACTTCATCAAGTTCAAGACACTTTTGTAAGCAATGATACCAGCCATTCAGTCCACCCCTAAAGAACAGAGGGACATATTAACTGAAGAGAAATGGGTGCCCTTTAAAGATTTTTTTAAGACTAGGAAACAAAAAAATGTGAGAGGGAGCCAAACCAGGACTGTAAAGTAGATGCCTAGTAGTTTTTCATTAAGACTCACAAAATTGTCCTCGTTTGACAAGAGAAATGAGCAGGAACATTCATCTTCTTGGTGGAAAAGGAGTCTAGTGAAGCTTTCTTGGACATTTTAATGCTAAAAGTTTGGCTAGTTTTTTTCAAAACAGTCTCATATGAAGCAGATGTTATTGATCTTTGACCCAGCAGGAGGTCATGCAAAATGCCAGGAGCACCCCCCAAAATTGTTATGACCTTTGCTCTCGACTGCTCAGTTTTTGCTCTGACTGAACCACTTCTAGCCACCCAGTCTGGGACACAAACCGTGGTCGACTACATGGGAGTCCACTTGGGAGCCATTGCTTTGATTGTGCTTTGTCTTCAGGATTGTACTGGTAAAGCCATTTGCCATGTGTTGTTCCAATTTTTCAAAAAAATGTTTCAGAATTTCGATCCTGCTTATTTAAAATTTCCGTTGAAAGCACTGCTCTTGTCTGTAGCTGATCTGAGAACAACAGCTTTGGCACCCCATTGAGCAGAAAGTTTGCTCAAATTTAATTTTTCATTCAGAATTGTAGAAGCTAAATCAATTTAGATGTCCGTAATGTTGGATTTTTTCCTGCCATTAATCATTGATTCTCTTCAATTAAGGTATGAATAAGATTAATTTTTTTCATCAAAAATTGATATAAATGGTCTGCTTCTGTGGGTATCATCTTCAACATCATTTCATCTCTCCTTAAAATGAGTTATGCATTTGTAAACTACTGATTTCTTTGGGCCATTGCCCCCATAAAGTTTTTATAAAACATCAATGATTTTTTCATTCTTCTACCCAAGAGTCACCATAAATTTAATGCTTGTTCCTGCTTCAATTTTAAAAGAATTAATTTTGTTCCAATAAAGGCTTTTTGTCAAACTAATACCTTATCCTTTTTTGTGCCTCAAACGAAATCCTGTTCAGACATGTTATAACAATTTATATCATTATATTATGAGTTTATTTTAATGCAAAACAATTTTAAAATCCATGTATAATTTAAAATATGGATTTTCCATGAACTTTTTGAAAACTCCTCATAAGTCTAATATTTTCAGTAAGCATTTATATTCTTTTAAGGAAGCTCCCTTGTGTTTCCTGTTTACTATTCTTTTTGAATAATACATATTAAACTTTTTCAATGCTTTTCTTTATATAATCAAAATATTCTCCAAAATACTAATGTGGTGAATCACATTTTAAAATTTTTTTTGGAGAGGTTTTTGCTATAGGGCACGTGCGCTCACCAGACAGACAGAGAGAGACAGAGAGATAGAAAACGAGCAATCATCCCCCAGGGTGAGTGGTGGCCACGCCACAATCCCTTCTCCTCCATTCTCCTCTCAGGATCTTGGGCACACATGCACATGCGCCCGGCATGAGTTTTAAGCCACTGGGTCTGGGACGCGAACCGCGGTCGCCTACATGGGAGTCCAGCGACATAGCCATTACACTAACTGCTGGTCCCACATTTTTAAAATTTTAACCAGAATTGCCTTCCTGGGATAAACCCAACTAGGGCATGATGTATTAAGCAGTTTATGTATTGTTGTATATGATTTATGAACATTTTTTAGGGTTTGTTTATTTATGTGCAAATATCCTTCCAATGGAATCTTTTCCTATCCTTTGTTTAAATACCAAGGAGTAAGATTACTAGATCGTATGTTCATTCTATTTGTAGGTTTTGAGAAACCTCTATATTGTTTCCACAGTGGCTGTGCCAATTTACATTCCCACCAGCAGTGTAAGAGGGTTACCTTTTTACCACAGCCTCACCAGCACTTGTTCTTTATTTTCTTGATCAAAGCCATTCTTACTGGTGTTAAGAGATATCTCATGGTTTTGATCTGCATTTCTCTTATGAGAACAGATGTGGAATATTTTTTCATATGCATTTTGGTCATTGGTATATTTGTATGTCTTCCTTAGAGAGGTATCTGTTCACCTCATTTGTTCATTTTTAAATTGAATTATTTAATTTTTCTTCTTCCTTTTTTTTTGTTAGCAAGCTGCTCAAGTTTCCTATATATTCTAGTTATCAATCTCTTATCTGAAGTATAGCTTGCAAATATTTTCTCCCATTCTGAGGGTTGTCTCTTTATTCTTATTTTTTCCTGTGCTGTGCAGAAGCTTTATAGCTTGATATAATCCCACCTGTCTATTTTTGAAATTGTTGCCTGTGCTTTAGGGATGTTATTTAAGGAATCTTTGCCTACTCCAATGTGTTCAAGTGTTTCCACTTTGTTTTTCACAAGCAGTTATATCATTTGAGGCTTTATATGTAGCTCTTTGATCCACTTTGAGTTGATTTTGTTAATGGTGAGAGATACGGGTCCAATTTCATTTTTCTACAGCTTAATATCCAGGTCTTTTAATACCATTTGCTGAAGAGACTTTTTTTTCCCCTCATTGGATTATCTTGTAGTTTATGTCAAAAATTAGTTGGGTGTATGTTTTGGGGTTTATTTCTGGACTCCCTATTCTATTCCATTGGTTTATGTATCTGTTTCTGTACCAGTATCATACTGTTTTGATTATTACAGATTGTAATATAGTTTGAGGTCAGATAGAGATATGCCTCTTACTTTATTCTTTTGGTTTAGTATTACCTTGGCTATATGGGACCTTTTATAATTCCAGAAAAATTTTATGGTTGCTTTTTCTATTTCTGCAAAGGATGGTACTGGTAATTTGATCTGAATTGCATTGAATTTATAATTATTAGGGTATAATTGACATTTTTATTATATCAATTCTTCCAATCCAGGAATATGGAATTTCTTTCTTCCTTCCTTCCTTCCTTCCTTCCTTCCTTTCTTTCTTTCTTTCTTTCTTTCTTTCTTTCTTTCTTTCTTTTTTTTTTTGGTTATGTCCTTGTCTGCTTTTGGAATGAAGATGATAGAAGTTTTTAAAAATGAGTTTGGAAAAAAAATGAGTTTGGGAAGATTCCTTCCATCTGGATATCTTTAAATACTTTGAGGAGAACTGGAATCAATTCTTTTCTAACAAGTTTTGTAGATTTCATAAGTGAAGCCACCAAGACTGAGCTTTTCCTTGTTGGGAGCTTATTTATTACTGTTTTAATCTCAGTAGTTGTTATTGATCTGTTCAGGTTCACTCAGTGGGAAAGGACACTTGCATATCCATGTTTATTGCAGTATGGGCACCTTTATAGAGAGAGGGTCTATGGCACTGGACAGGGTCTGGAATCTGGGTATGTAGGGACTGACATGGTGCCAGGGATCACTGGGGCAGGTGTGGAGCTGAAATTTGGCCTTGCATGTTTTTTTTCCCCACCTTTAGAATTTATAGCCTTTAATGGGGATATTCGATAGATTTACATTTAATTTAATTATTGATATGGTTGGGTTCGTGTCTGTAATTTACTATTTACTTTCTATTTGGACAATCGATTTCTTCTTCCCTTTTCTGCTTTCTTGTATTAACCTGGGTTAATTAGATACTGTTTTAGAATTGATTGTTTTTTCCAGAGGGCATGTGTGCTTGAGGGAGGGGGAGGAGGAGGGTATGAAGAGAGAGAGAGAGAAAGCACCCCTCAGTGGGGCATGGTCATTCTATAATACTTTTTCCTCCATCTCTCTATCCAATAAGGATAGGATTCTGAATACACAAATATACACACCTGGCATTTTTTGAGGTGCCCATGATCAGCCATGTGGGATCTGACTCCCTATACATAGTGCTGACTGGTTATGCTACAGGCCAGCCCTAGAATTGCATTTTAATTTATCTAATTTAATTTAATTGCTTACAGCCATTTCACTTTGAATTATTTTTTTTTAGTGACTTTTCTGGTAATTGTGTTATGTACCCTTAGGTTCCCCCTCCTTTGTTTTAATTGAGGGGAGGTGGATAAGAACACTTAGCATGAGGTCGCCCACTTAAAATTTTTAAGTGTATAATACAACCTTGTTAAATAAAAGTACTATGTTGAACAGCAGATCTGCAGAACTTCTTCACCTTCCATACTGAAATTTTATATTCATTAAACAGTAAGTCCCTATTTCTCCTTCCCTCTTTCCCCTGGCAGACACCATTCGACTTTCTCATTCTGAGTTAGACTATTTTAGATAGCCCATAAAGGTGGAACTGTGCAATATTTGTCTCTCTATGACTGACTTACTTCACTTAACATAATGTCCTCCAGGTTTATCCATGTTGTTGTATATATGTGGGAGGATTTCTTTCTTTTTAAAGGCTAAATAGTATTCTATTGTATATGTATACTACATTTTATTTGTTGATTTATTTATTTGTCATTGGACCCTTAGGTTGGTTCCATATCTTGGCTATTATGAATAATGCTGCAATAAAAATATGTGTGCAGATACCCTGAGATTCTGATATCATTTCTTTTAGATATAAGCCCAGAGATGGGATTGCTGGATCATATGGTAGCTCTAGTTTTAAAATTTTTTAGTAACCCCAATACTGTATTCAATAATGGCTATATCACCTTATGTTCTCACCAGCAATCCACAAAGGTTCCCTTTTCTCCACATCCTTGCTAATACTTGTCTCTTGTCATTTTGATAACAGATATACTAACAGGTGTGATGTGATACCTCATTTTGGTTTTGTTTGCATCTTCCTTATGATTAGTGATGTTGAACAGTTTTTATATACTTGGCCATTTGTAGATCTTCTTTTAAGAAATGTCTATTCAGGTTCTTTGCCTATTTAAAAATGTTTTCAATTAAAACAATTTTATTCTTATTTTAATTTTGCTAGAGGGTGTGTGTGCTCGTCAGAGACAGAAGAAAGAGAGAGAGAGAGAGAGAGAGAGAGAGAGAGAGAGAGAGAGAGAGAGAAAGCTGCCAGGTCCAGGACTTGACCATTTGACCATGGTTGGCCATATAGGAGTCTAGTGCCTTAGCCACCATGCCATCTGCTGGTCAAGTTATTTGTTTACTTGCTATCCAAGAATCATTGCCAAGACCAATGTCCAAAGATTTTATCCTATTTTTCTTATTCTAGAAGTTTTACAGTTTTAGTTGTTTCAATTAAGACTTAATCCATTTTGAGTTAATTTTTATTTATGGTATAAGATAGAGGTCCACTTTAATCCTGTTGCATATGGATATCCAGTTTTCCCAGCACCATTTCCCAGCACCTTTCCCCATTATGTATTCTTGGCACCTTGTGGAAGACCAGTTGACCATACACACATGGATTTGTATCAGATGCTCTCTCTTTTTTTTGTTTATATTTGCAGTACATTTATTTCATATCCAAAATAATGTTTTACTCACAACACACATGCACACTGTTATTTCAATATATATCAGGAGACATCAAAAGCTTGTGGAGAAATGGAATTAAAATATATGTTTATTTTGATGTAAAACATTTTTGAGAGCCATGCATAGTTTTTTCATAACACACATTTTCCACAAACTTTTTGAAACCTTCTTGTATAGCTAGTTAAACCACTGTTAAACATTATCTTTTTACATTATTATTATTTATACATTTAATTGCTATACATCATTTTTTGGAGAGGTTTTTGCTATAGGGCGTATGCACTCGCCAGAAAGACAGAGACAGAGAGACAGAAAGCAAGAAATCACCCCCCAGGGGGGATGGCCATGCCACAATCCCTTCTCCTCCATTCTCTTCTCGGGATCTTGGGCACGAACGCACATGCACCTGGCATGAGTTTTAAGCCACCAGGTTCGGAACGCGAACCATGGTCAACTACATGGGAGTCCAGTGACATAGCCATTATGCTAACTGCTGGTCCCAGCTATACATCATTTAGATTGCAAAGAGACTTTACCCAGCATGATATAAACCTCAGACCAGCCCAGTTGAGAATAATATACACATCATCCTCAACAGGTAGTAAACCATATCTGTGTCCCACAAATATCTTACCTCTCTAATGTTTTCCCCAAATTTCCTTTCCTACACTCTTCCCCTCTCCCACTCTCCTTCCACTTTGTCCCTAGTGTCAGATGCTCTCTTTTGTTCCATTTCTCTATGCCAGTATAATATTGTTTATTTATTTATTTATATATTTATTTATTTTATACATTCAATCACATTATTATTTGGCTTACAAAGTGGATATTTCAATGGGTGAACATTTCTCCCTAGTACAGCTGATAAAACTACAAAATATCTTCAACAGATAATACCACATTTCTTTGTGCCTTTAATGCTTATTGTTTTAATTACTATGGTTTTATACATCTTGAAATGAGGATGCTTTCAGCTTTTCTATTCTCACTCAATATTGCTTTCACTATTCAGAGTCTTTCGTGTCTTCATATCAATTTCAAGAATGTTTTTCTATTTTTGGAAAAAAATGCCTTTGGGGTTATGAAGGAGATAGTATTAAATCTGTAGATTGCTTGGGATAATACAGAAATTGTATCAATATTAATTTTTCCAAATCATGAATATTAGATGTTTTTACATTTAGTTATGTCTTCTTTAATTCTTTCATTAATGTTTTACAATTTTTAGACTACAAATTCTCCTCTCTGGTTAAGTTTACTCCTAAGTATTGAATTTTTTAATGTTATTATAAATAAGACTTTTTTTCTTAATTTTATTTTAGGATAATTTGTTGTTACAAATCTAGCTGGTTGGGCCAGTGTGTAGCATGGTGGTTAAGGCAGCTGGATCCCACATGGCCAACCTGACAGAAGTTTTAGACCCGGTGGATTGAAAAACATCCAGGCACATGTGCATGCATGCCCAAATTCCTAATAGGAGGGAGAAATGGAGGAGAAGGGAATGCAGTGAGATCATTCCTCGTATAGTTTGTTTTACACTTTCCCTCTCTTGTTCTCTCTGTCTCTCTGGTGAGTGCATGCACCCTCAGGAAAAATTTTTAAAATCCAACTTTTCTTTCTTTCTTTTCTTTTCTTTTTCTTTTTTTTCTTTTTTTTTTTTTTTTTTTAGAGAGGTTTTTGCTATAGGGCGCGTGCACTTGCCAGAAAGACAGAGAGAGACAGAGAGAGAGAAAGTGAGAAATCATCCCCAGGGGGAATGGCCATGCCACAATCCCTTCTCCTCCATTCTCCTCTCAGGATCTTGAGCACGCACGCACACACGCCCAGTGTGAGTTTAAGCCACCGGGTCTGGGACTCGAACTGCAGTCGACTACATGGGAGTCCAGCAACATAGCCACTATGCTAACTGCTGGTCCCAATCCAACTTTTCTTAATGTACATTAAATCGCTGTATAGCATTACAGTATGCACAATGGATTTTCCCAGCCTGAATACACTGCATATTAGTCCAATTAAAGATATTATAATATGCATTATCATTAATAGAAAATAAAAAATGATAAGTGATGGTGAAGCTGTGGTGAAAAGGGAACTCTCCTACACTGTTGGTAGGAACATAGTACAGCCATTGTGGAGAACAATGTGGAGATTCCTCAAGGAACTACAAATAGAACTACCATATGATCTAGCAATTCCACTTCTGGATATCTACCCGAAGGATAGAAATACACTCAGTTGGAAAAGTACTTGCACGTTCAACAGATTTTTGTATGTTGATTTTGTATCTTGCCACATTACTGAATCTGTTTATTATTTCTAATAGTTTTTTGGTGAAATAGTTTTAGATATATGTATATATTTACAAGATATATAAAACATAACAATATTATAAATATGTAAATATGATATACATAAATATTTATATAAGTTGAATTTATATAAACATTTATTTAATATATGCTATAAATATATTTATATATAATATATTCACATTTAATTTATAGTATATATTCATATATTGCATATTATATACAAATATATATTATATTATATATAATATATTAATATACTTTATATAATAAATATATATTTATATAAAAATGGTTTTATATGAATATACATTAGATCATGTCATCTGCATCTACCCACAGACAATTTTACTTCAATCTTTGTGTTTTGTATGTCTTTTATTTCTTTTTCTTGTACAATTGCTCTGGTTAAGAGCTTTAGTCCTATGATGAATAGAAGTGGCAAGAATGGGAAATTGTCCATTGTTTCTCATTTTAGAGAAAATGTTTTCAGTGTTTCACCATTGAGTATGATGTTAGGTATGGGTTTGTCATATATGGTCTTAATCATTTTGAGGTGAGGGGCCAGCAGGTGGCATGGTGGTGGGGTGCTGGACTACCACATGGCTGACTGTGGTTCAAGTCCTGGACCTTGCAGCTTGTTTTCTCACTTTCTCTCTCTCTCTGATAAGCACACATGCCCTATAATGAAATAAAAGAAACGAATAATAATAATAATAATAATAATGAATAAAATTAAAGAAATAATTATTTTAAAATATTTTTAATTAATTAATTAATTTACATTCATTCACTATACATCATTACAGCAAACAAAATGAGATTTCCCACCCAGAATACACTGTAAATTGGCTCAATCAAGCACATTAATATACATATTATCGTCAACAAATAATTTTCCATTTGTTTCCTGTATATTTTGTTATTTTGGCTATCCTCGATTCCCTATCTCTCACCCTCTGCTGTGTCTCACCCTCCTCCCACACTGTCTCTGGTATCCATGGTTGCTTTCTATGCCTTTCCTCCCCCATTTTATTTATTCGCTAATGAACTTAATTAATCTAAATATTTCCAATAGCAAGTGCAGCTGATATATACATATCCATGAACACAAGTCTGACTTTAGGCATAAACTTAAGTGAATAGAATGAACATACCATAAAGTAGCACCTAGCTGGGACTATATAGCTTACTGCAGTCATCAAATATGCATTTTTTTAATTTCAATAAAAATAGTTTTTGTGTGTTTTTTTTCCTCCTGAAACTTTTTAAAATTAATTAATTT
Organism: Tupaia tana; assembly: GCA_026018925.1. Classification (NCBI taxonomy): domain Eukaryota; kingdom Metazoa; phylum Chordata; class Mammalia; order Scandentia; family Tupaiidae; genus Tupaia; species Tupaia tana. The sequence continues at coordinate 3,100,698 of JAKSZU010000009.1, forward strand.
ACATTCATCCCCTAATCATCGTCACAGCATACAAAAAGTGGTTTCCCATCCAGAATACACTGCATAGTGGCTTAATCATGTATGTTATCATCAATAATTTTCCATTTCTTGGGACCAGCAGTTAGCGTAATGGCTATGTTGCTGGATTCCCATGTAGTTGACCACGGCTCACGTCCCGGACGCAGTGGCTTAAAATTCACGCCAGGCGCATGTGCATGCATGCCCAAGATCCCGAGAGGAGAATGGAGTTGAAGGGAATGCGGCATGGCCATCCCCCCTGGGGGGTGATTTCTCACTTTCTGTCTCTCTGTCTCTCTCTGTCTGTCTGGCGAGCACATATGCCCTTTAGCAAAAACCTCTCTCAAAAAGGAAAAAAAAAGAAAAAAAAAGAAAAAAATTCCATTTCTAGTTTCATTCATATATATATATATATATATATATATATATATATATGTGTATATATATATATATATATATATATATATATATATATATATATATTTACTCCTATGTCTGACCCTCTGCCCTTTCCCACACTCTTCTCACACTATCTCTGGTGTCTGCAGTTGTCTTCCATTCCTTTTCCCCCCACATTTTATTGATCTCACAATTTCTTACATAATCTACTTTCGATAGCAAGTTCAGCTGGTAATTTCAAGAAAAGCAGTTTTGAATTGGTAAGGAAATTTGCTTAAAATTTAAAGCCTGGAAATAGGTTAGTATTCTGTTCAAATAGTATGTACATGAACCTGTTTACAACTCAAGACAGGACAAAAACTCTTAAAACCGGACAACAAAGCCTAGAAGAGAAGCAGCAATATTTTAGTCAAAAGTCACAGAACGCTATTTCACCAGTTCAGTCTCATGTACTTAATCTATCTTCTGTTGTGGTTCCATCTTCCTGATTGAATTCTGGGATATAATATTCAACTCCAGACTTCTCCCTGTGATTAAGTTGGCCATTTTCTTAGTTTTTGAACTCCTATTTCTGTGTGACTACATTTAATTTTCCTGACATAGCACTCCCTTGAGAACTTATTGGAGATCCGGTGTGGTGCTGGTAAATTCTTTCAGGTTTTGTTTATCTGAGAACGTTCTTGTCTTTTCTTCCCTTATGAAGGATAATCTTGCTGGGTACAGTATTTTCGGTTGAAATTGCTTTTCCCTTAACACTTTGAATATATTTTCCCATTCTTTTCTCGCTTGCATTGTTTCTAATGAGAGATCTGCTGTTAGTCTGATGGAATATCCTTTGTAGGTAACTTGCTGTTTCTCTCTTGTCAATTTTAGTATCTTGTCTTTGTCTGTGGTTTTGGTCAACCTGGCTATAATGTGTCTTGGAGAATATCTTCTTGGGTTGATTCTATTTGGGGGCCTTTGTATTTCTTGGGATTGGATCTTTGAGTGCCTCTCTAGGTTAGGAAAGTTTTCTTGCAGGATTTCATGGAATAGATTATCCATGCCCTTATGAGTCTCTTTGTGTGCTCCTTCTATACCTAATTTGTTGTAAGTTTTTATCATAAAAGAATTTGGAATTTTGCCAAATGTTTATTCTGCATCTATCAAGGTGATCATGTGCTTTTTACCTTCTGTTAATGTGTTTTATCACATTCTTTGATTTGCATATGTTGAACCATTCCACTTGGTCATGGTGTATGATTCTTTTAACGTGTTGTTGGAATCAGTTCCTCATATTTTGTTGAGGATTTGTGCATGTATACTCATCAGAGGTATTGGCCTATAATTTTCTTTTCTTGCAGTGTCATTCTGTGGTTTTGGTATTAGGGCAATAAATGGCCTCGTAAAATCAGTTTGGAAGTGTTTCCTCTATTTTGATTTTTTTTGGAACAGTTTGAGAAAGATTGGTGCTAATTATTCTTTAAATGTTTGGTAGAATTAATCAGTGAACTCATCAGGTCCTGAGGTCTTCTTTGTTGGGAGGTTTTTATTCTTTAAATTACTCTTTTAATTTCCTTATTTGTTATTGGTCCATTCATGTACTCTATTTCTTCATGATTTAGTCTTGGCAGATTTTATATTTCTAGAAATTTAACCATTTCTTCTAGGCTATTATATTTTTTGCCATATAGTTGTTCATAGTAGTCTCTGATGACTTCTTGTATTTTTCTGGTGTCATTTGTAGTATCTCCTTCATATCTCATTTTGCCTTCTTTTTTTCTTAGCCATTTCTGTTAATAATGTACTAATTTTATTTATCTTTTTAAAAACTCCTAATTTAATTTTGTTTATTCTTTATTCTGTATATTTTTACTCTAATCTTCATAATTCTCAGGTTAGTTTGTGTATTTGTGATCTTTCTTTTTAAATGTAGGCATTTATTGCTATATACTTTGCTTTTAATACTGCTTTTGCTATATCTAATCAGTTTTGGTATGTTGTGTTTTTATTTTCATTTGTCTCAATATAATTTTTTATTTTTCATTTGTTTTCCTTTTTGACCTATTGGTTGTCTAGGAGTGTGTTGTTTAATTTCCATATATTTGTGAACTTTACAATTTTCCTTCTGTTACTGATTTCAGTTTCATTGCATTGTGATCAGAAATTATATTCAGTGTGATTTCAGTCTTCTTAAATTTGTTAAAGCTTGTTTTATGATGTAATATGTGATCTATTTTGGAGCATTGTTGGTATGTGCTTGAGAAAAATGTGAGTTCTGCTGCTATTGAGTAGAATAGTCTGCATCTTTCTGTTAGACCAATTTGTTGTATAGTGTTGCTGAAGTCCTAAATTTCCTTATTTTTTTGTATCGATTTTGTATCCATTATTGAAAGTGGGGTATTGAACTCTCTTACTGTTATTATATTACTGTCCAATTCTTCTTTTAGATCTGTGAATGTTTGACATATATTTAAGTGAGTGTATACATTTATAATTGTTGTGTCTTCTAGATGAATTAGACTAGTACTCTATAATGTTCTTCTTTGTCTCTTGTGATAGTTTTTGTCTTAAAGTTTATTTTTGATATAATAATTATATAGTGGGGACCAGTGGTGGCGTGGTGGTTAAGGTGCTAGACACTCCCACATGGCTGATCACGGTTTGAGTCCCGGACCTGGTGGCTTGCTTCCTCACTTTCTCTCTCTCTGTGTGTCTCTCTCTGGTCAAAATAAAAATAAATGAGTGAATAAATAAAGTTAAATAAATAATTCTTAAAAAATAATTATATGGTGAAAGTTTATTTTTTCTGATATAAATATAGCTGCTCTGCCCTTTTTTGGTTACCATTTGTCTGGAATATCTTTTTTCATCCCTTCACTTTCAGCTGTTGTGCCTTTAAAAGGAACCTGAATTTCTGGGCTATCAGGTGACATGGGGGTTAAGGCACTGGATCTCACATGGCTAACTATGCAATTTGAATCCTAGACCCAGCAGCTTGAAAATCACTCTGCATGTGTGCTTGTGTGCTTGTATGCTTGTGTGCCCCAGATCCCTAGAAGAGACTGGAGGAAAAAGGATTGTGGTATGGCTATCTCTCCTGTGGGGTGATTTCTCACTTTCTCTTTCTCTCTAGTGAGCCCAAACTAAACTGAATTTTTTTTTTTTTTGGAGAGGTTTTTCGCTATAGGGCGCGTGCGCTCGCCAGACAGACAGAGAGAGACATAGAGACAGAAAGCGAGAAATCACCCCCCAGGGGGGATGGTCACGCCGCAATCCCTTCTCCTCCATTCTCCTCTCGGGATCTTGGGCACGCACGCACACGCGCCCGGCGTGAGTTGTAAGCCACCGGGTCCGAGACGCAAACCGCGGTCGACTACGTGGGAGTCCAGCGACATAGCCATTACGCTAACTGCTGGTTCCCTAAACTGAATTTTTTATAGAAAAAAAGAGTTGAGTCTTGGCTTTCTGATTCTCTCTTTTTAAAAAATCCATTTTTATTTAGCTTTTGATTGGGAGTTTAATTTATGTTTAAAGAAATTATTGACAGGGAAGCACTTACTATTGCCATTTTGTCATTTCCCTCCCTATCTTGTAGTCTTTTGTTTTTCTTATCATTTCTTCCTGTCTTCATTTTTTTAATAGTGATATCCTTTAATTCCTTTATCTTTCTTTTTGTTGGATTTTCAATAGAAGATTTCTTTAAGGTTACCATAAGGCTTATTTGTACCTTTATTCATGAGGATATTTTTAATGGATCTAAAATTCTGTATTGATAGATTTGAAATACTTTTTAAAATAATTATTTATTTCATTTATTATCGTTATTATTATTATCTTAATTTGCTATGGAACATATGCACTCACCAGAGAGAGAGAGGAGAGAAAGAGAGAGAGAGAGAGAGAGAGAGAGAGAGAGAGAGGAAGCGAGAAAGCTGCCAGGTCTGAGACTCGAACCTCAGTCGACCATGTGGGAGTCCAGCACCTCAACCACCACACAACGTGCTGGCTTCTTGAAATACTTTTTAACACCTTATGGATGCCTTTTTGTGTGTGAATGGTCAATGGCCAATTTTATTTTTAAAGTTATTTATTGGGAGGACGGTGGGAAACAGGGGTGGCTGAGAGAAAGGGAATCAAGGGGCAAAAGAAAGAGGCAAAACATTTAAGGGACACAAAAAAGGAAAATTATCTGTTGATGATAAATGTGTATGATAATACTTTCAACTGGACTAAGATACAGTGTATTCATGCTGGGAAAATTAATTTTACAAGCTGTAATGAGGTACAGTGGTTGAATGTATAGAAATGAATAAGTAAATAAACTTTGAAGAAAAAGTTATTGTATTTATTTCTTGAGAGAAAGAGAGAAAGAAACCTCATGATCTTCCCTGTAGCCTTCCAGCTAGGCAGGATCATAGGTATACCTAGTATGTTCAGGTCAACCTGGGATCTAATCCTGGGGCCTTCCCAGATAACTGCATTGTTGTGAAATGCCACTCTACCATCTGCACCATCATGACTGGACTATCAATTTTATTGTTCTTTATTGTGTTTTATTGTTTTTCCCCTAGATACTTTTTTTTTAGAGGTTTTTGCTATAGGGCGCATGCACTTACCAGACAGACAGAGAGACAGAGAGACAGAAAGCGAGAAATCACCCCCCAGGGGGGATGGCCACGCTGCAATCCCTTCTCCTCCATTCTCCTCTCGGGATCTTGGGCACGCACGCACACGAGCCCAGCATGAGTTTTAAGCTACCGGGTCCGGGACACGAACCGCGGTCGACTACATGGGAGTCCAGCGACATAGCCATTTCGCTAACTGCTGGTCCCACCCCCAGATACTTCATCAGGGTTAGTCTGTGGAAATTTCTTCACCATTACCAAAAGTGGTCTTAGTTAAATTTTTATTGCTTTGCAGTGATTTGGGAAAAATTATGAAAATACTATTAATTTTTCACACAGATAAAAATTTATAACTTAATCAAGGAGAAAAAAAGCAAAACATTTAATGGACACAAAAATGGAAATTATCTGTTGATGATGTGTGTGATTATATCTTTGATTGGACTAATATACAATGTATTCATGCTAGTAAAAAAAATTTTGTTCTGAGAATATCTTTATTCAACTTATTTTGTTAAAATATATTTTCATAAAAAATGATGATACTGCAGATAATTTGTTTGTTTAATATCTTTATTTGATACAAAGAAAAGTTAGCAACTCCAGTGGATTGAATAGTGTCACCTTCCTCTGTCCAATTTCTGGATACCCAGAACCTCAGAACGTGACCTTATTTAGTTAGTATGATCTTTGCAGAAGTCATTAGTTATCAATCTCAATATAAAATCATCCTGGATTTAAGGTAGGCTCTACATCCTAAATCCAGTGCTTGGTGTCATTATAAGAGAAAGGAGAGGGAAGGTTGGGCACAAAGAGACATAGAGGAGAAGACATTTAAAGATGAAAGCAGAGATTGGAGTGATGCTTCTATTAACCAAGAAATACTAGGAGCCACCAGAACTGGAAGAGGCAAGGAAGAGTTCTTCCCTAGAGCCTTTGGAGAGAGTATGGTCCTGCTAGCAATTGGATTTCAGACTTCTGGCCTCTACAACCGTGAGATAATAAATTTATGTTGTTTTAAGCCACCAAATTTATGATAGTTTGTTATGGCAACCCTAGGAAACTAATACAGCAACCATATGCCAATTTATAACATTGTTTTTGCTAGTTTACTAGCCCATTAAACCCAATGGACATTATGCAAACAAATCTATGCCTAAGTATGTGTACCTATGTAGGAAGGAGTATGCATAGCTATGTGCCCCTCCCCCATCTGTTCTATGCATAACTTAAATGTTCCTTTGGTAGACCAAAATACTGTACCAGGGGTCAACAGTCTGGGTGCAGTTCCTGACTCTGCCACTAACTCCCTTATGTGAGTTATATTTATTCTTTAGTCAGGTTTATCTCTCTGTGCAATGATGATGGTTATTTTTATGGGTCCTTTCAGCTCTGTGGCTTTAAGGTTTTGAGTCCCCATCTGTCCACATACTCAATGTATGTAGGAAGATATTCATGCTTTTGAAGAAGTGTGTGGCTGGAGGGTAACACGTGTACTTCACTGGGTAGGAATAGAGAGCATGAGGAAATCGTGGTAAAAAATCCAACAAGATGATAGTTTAAATAGAAATGGCACACAGTGAACAAAATTTTGAATGCCTACAATGTCCCAGTTACTCTATGTGTATTGAGGCCAATATACTTATTTGTTGATGATAACATGTACGACTAAGCCACTATAGTGTATTCTAGATGGGAAACTGCATTTTGTATGCTGTGATGATGTTCAGTGAATGAATGTAAAATAAATAAATAAATAAATACAGAATAACTCACTTTTGTTCAGATGTCCTTTGGTTCTCTGACTAGATGACTGCAAATCACAATATGAAGAATTAAAAAAAAACATTTATGCTAATCATTATATATGGTAGAAGTTGAATTCCTTTATAGGAGCAGCCCTTTACACACATATGCTTATAGCTATATTGCTCCTGAAATACTAAAAATGGAATGTTGAGTCAATGTGATTTGAAGTCCCATTTGGTGACTCACATTTGGAGATCCTTTGAAATTTGATACTATATTTTTAAAAGTTTGTTTATTTCTTCCATAAGCAAGAGAAAGAGAGAGAGAGAGAGAGAGAGAGAGAGAGAGAGAGAGAGAGAGAGAGACAGACCTCTAACAGAGTTTTCATGCCATGGTCCAACCCCAGCCTTGGCCAGTTTAGATCATGGACACATGGACATGTATGTTTGCACCTGGTGTTACAAGGAGATCTCCAGTCATGAACCCTGGACCTTCTCATATGGCCTCAGCATTGTGGAATGATTCATTACTCTACATGACTATGGCTGGCCTGGCAGTCTATTTTTTATTCTCTAAGAATCAACTCCTTCACCTATAATTTTCCTGTCTTTAGATCCTGGGTTGTTAAATCAGGAAGGGTCTTTTAAGATCATCTACATTCATCATCACTCATTTTGCCATTGAGGATACTGAGGGCTAGAGTGAATAAGTGACTCTTTGAAGTAATTTTCAGAGGCAGAACTTAAACCCAAGTCCTTTACTTTGTTTCTTAAGTCTCCTTCTACCCTGGTTGCACCATCACTGTACTTCACCCAGTTTGCTTTTTTTTTTCTTTTGTCCCAATGTGGATATAATTCTTTAGTACTTTGAATTATTGAATCTCCTCCCCTCCTCTTCCCCCTGTGCAAACTCACGTGTAGGCTCACAGACTGACTTACATACAGTACTATCCTCTTCAGAATTTTTGATAAAGAAAGCATTGGGGTCCTGCTGCATGTTTGTCTTGTTTAGAGGGAAGCTGGAGCTGACAGTTTTGAACTGGGTTCACATTGGTTGGGGGTTGGGGGCTGGGGGTGGAAGTTAGGTCATTAGGGGATTCAGGTGGCTGAACTCTTTCTTCTTAAGAGTGTGAATGACAACCCCTTTGATGATGTATCTTTTCTTCCCCGAGCTTATTATTGTCCTCAGAGATGGAATCTGAACAGACGGGATTGTCAAACCTTTATTTGGAGCCTGGGTTAGAAGGCACACCCATAGGGATGTAAGGGAGAGAGAAAGGGAGGGAGCTCACTCTTCTGTCTTGAGTAGCAAGTAAGCGACACACATCAGCAATGGTAATCCATACTTCCTTTATCCTCCGATTCGCTCTTACCCTTTTGCTCTCTTTCTCTTCCCCTGGTTTCCTCTGCTCCTCCCCTTCTCTCTGAGCTTCCCTCTATTTGTCTGCTGGATACCTTAAAGAATAAAATAGTACTTTAGGCTTTCGTAAAACCACCACAGATCTAAAGCCTTGCAGCGTTGTATTCTGAGCGCCAGCACAGCCGCGTGCTCAGCACCAGGCAGTGGTGAACCCAAAGCCAGAAAAGGGGGAGGGGAGAAGGGGAGGAGGGGAGGAGGGGAGGACGGGAGGGAGAGAATGACAGAGAGAGAGAGAGAGAGAGAGAGAGAGAGAGAGAGAGAGAGAGAGGGATAGGGAGAGGGAGAAGGAGAGGGAGGGAGGGAGAGAGGGAGAGAGAGGGAGAGAGAGGGAGAGAGAGGGAGAGAGAGGGAGAGAGCGTGAGCGCGCGCAAGCTAGCGAGCAAACCAGAGACAGACGGAGAGACCAGGAGAGAGACCCAGAGAAAAAGAAGCAGCTTGAGCTCTGTCAGGGCTCAACCTCCAACTTGTTTCAGTTCATTCATCCTTCTCTCTGCTTCGGGAAGTGACTGGCACTCGGTAAGAAACAGAGATGTTCCTCGTTCCCCCTCCCCCAAGCCAGCCCAGGTCTCCTTTAGCGATAGCATCTCTCCCCCGTACTGAGAGTCTCCTTGGGCTGGCAGGGAAGGCGAGACATGCTCTGCAGCTGTGATGCTATCCTGGGTTCCCCAGTGGGGCTGGTGGAAGCCCTGAGGCGGCATCTGGCAGGGAGGCACTGGGGCAAAACCCGATTTGGGGAAGGGGGGTTGTGATGTGGTGTATGCGCGATTTGCTTCATTGTCAGTGAATTGTTTTGTTCTTCTTTGGAAGCAGGTCAGCATTGACCTTGCAAATTGCTCGGGGGGCCAGGCAGCTGCTGCAGAAAGCCACAGAGTGGCCCCTAGCCAGAGCAGACAGCACTGTCATGACCCCCCAGACAGCTCTAGGCACCAGGGATAGGGTAATGGCTGGAGCTGCCTCCCTCCTTTAACTCTTTCTCTGCAGCTGCTTCTTGCTGCTGGAAATGAGACAGAGGAGAATACCAGGCAGCCCCTTCTCAGTCTCCATTACCTCCCCCAGATGCAAGTGAGTGGAAAGTTGTAAATTACTGCTTCCTTTGAAGCAGGTTAAGACCTCTCCCCGTCATTAAGAGACTCACTGTGGGTTTGGGCCTGAGTTCCCCCACAAACTTGGGAGGCTTGTCTTGCTTCCCTGAGGGAAGCCCCATTGTGCCTGCCCACCCCCAATGCCAGTAGTTGAGCTGACAGGCTAGACAGGGCTTGAGGCATCCTCCTGTCCTGGTAGGCATCATCATGTTAGTTCCAGCTGTGTCCTTGGGAGGGAGAGAACACCTGATGGTGTGTCTGAAACTGGCTTCCCAGTTTGCTGCTCCTGTGACTGTGGCTGCCCTTAGCACAGGCAAGAAGACTGGGGGAGGGGCGGCTGTTAGATTTTGAGAGAGCAGGCTGTGGAGCCAGGATTCCCAGTGTGAATGGTATGGCTTGTTGAGGGTCAGCAGGTTCTGGCTGCCTGGAGCTCTGCAAGAACTGGCTGGAGCTCTCATAGTGTAGTCCCTCTGAACTGGTAAGGTAAAGGATCTGGTTAATTGATGTTATTTTTTTTTGTTAGAGATGCTGCTGTGTTAGTGATAGTAATTATGGCACCAATGACTAACATTTTTGAGTGTTGAATATGGTTTGGATCCTGGGACAAGGGTTTAATGTGTATGAATGACCTCATTGAATTCTTACATCAACGCTGTGAAGCAGACACAATTTTTACCTTTGGTTTGCTGATGAGGAAACTGAGGCATAGAGAAGTTAAGTAACATGTCCAAGAATTCAGAGCAATTAAATGTCCCAATTGGGAATTAAGACACAGGCAACCTGGTTCCAGAACCCATGGTCTTTAATGATTAAGCACTATTGCCTTCTTGGGCAGGATTTTTCACCTTTGTCTATTAGGCAAGTGTAGGTGCAGGAATGGCAAGATCTTTTGGAAAGTTGTGGCCTGCCCTTGGTGTAAAGTACCAGGAATTAGAGTCAGACAGGGACCTGGCCTTGGTGGAGCCTATCCTCATCTGGATTTCCTGGAGGGCCTGCCCAAAAGAAAGGTTTTTCATGGCCAGACTTTTTTCCCTTGAAAATGATGCCTGGAAAGACTTCACTTTTCCACTGTCATAGCTTCATCCTCCTGCATCCAGCTTCGAACTATGCCTTTTAGGAATAGATCTTGCTCTTATTTCCTGAGAACTTGGACTCATTCTGTACTGAAAATTTTAGGCTACTAAAATTAGCCTTGGAACTGGAGTAATCCCTAAAGGTCATTAAGCCTTTACTTCTTCACTCAATTCTTGAATTTGTCCCAAGCATCCAATATGTTGACTGATTGCCATTTGAACTCCCTGTGGTGACAAGACAGCTCATGAGTGGCTCTTTGTATTATTGAACAACTTTGGTCATCAGAAAAGTAATCCCCATCATAAGCCAGTTTCCCTGTAACTTCTATTATTTGATTCTTTGGGACTATCCAGAAAAAACATGGTTTTTCTTAATAATACTTTTTCAGTTAGTTGAAGACAGCAATTATTTCCCCACTGCCCCAACAAGTCTCAGATATAACAAGACCACAGAGTGAAGGCTCGTCATTTACTTCATTCTGAAGACTAGATTTTTCTTAAGATGGCTCTAATGTCCTACTTGCTTGTCAGCCACAAACTGTTGGTACTGAACTTTCTAAGCAAGTCTGATAGTGTATGTTCTCTTCTTTGGAAGAGCATGCTTTGTAGTGTTAACTGCAGGTGGGAACAAAGGTCTCTTTTGTACTCATGAAGACCAGGAATTTGTTGGTACCAGTCCTTCTGAAGCCCCAGAATGTCTATATAGCAGCCAGACGATAAGCATGTGGGAACATTTGAGGGGTGAGGGCAGTTATCGCAAAGGAGATATTTGAAATAATGGTGATTCAAGGGTCATAGAGTATATGGAAGATAGGAGAATGGAATCTTTTGTCATAAAGTGTCTCAGAAATATGCCAGCACTGAGGGGATGGGATAGTACAGAGTAAGATTGGGTAGAAAAGCAGAGAGCATGCAGTGTGCAAGAGTGGAATGGACACTGATCTGGGTGTTAGCAAACTTGGGCTCTATTTCCTGCTCTGATAATTTGCCAGTTATCTTGGACTCATGACCTCCCTTCCTAGACCTCAGTTTTCCCATCTATAACATTATGAAGCGAACTCTATCTACAAAAGTCTTTCAACTCTGAAATTCTCTATCTGGAGTAAATCATAAAATCTCAGGGTTATACAAGGATTCAGAAATCATCTAGGCCAGTGCTTTTCAAACCTTAAGGTGCAAAAAAAAAAAAAATATATCCCCTAGGGATTTTGTTAAAATGTTAATTTTGATTTAGGAGGCCTAGGGTGGGGCTTGAGATTTCGCATTTTAACAGGCTGCCAGGTGATGCTGGAACCCATGCTCCACTGACCACACTTCAGATAGGAAAGCTCTAGTGCAGTGCTTGGCAAACTCTCCTGGGGAAGAAGCAGCTTTTTCCCCCCCAGGCCATCACAGACATTAACTCTGAATAACTATAAAATGAAAGAAGAGACACACAAAATATAAGCCCACATCTTTACTATTAAAGTTGAGAAAATTTTTTTTTTCAAATTGCTCTAGTCTTTTCTGTTTCCTTTCAGTTTCTGCAGTGTTAATGCCTGGTGATAGAGGTTTGCAGACTGACAGTGATCTGTGGACCACATTTTGAGCGGCATTAGTTTAGGCTACCTGCCCATCTAATCTGAGAGGCCCAAATTAGTTTAGCTCAGCTATAATTTTGAAATTATCTCTGTCAGATGACCTTTCATCCTCAGGTTAAATGCATCCTTTGAGGAGAACTTATTGTCACAAAGTAGCTTTATTCAGGTGCTGTGACTGTTACAAAGTTGTTTCCCCCCTTAAACTCTTAGTTTCCTTATAACTTTTATAATTTTCACTCTTAAATTTATATATTCCAGTTAGACAGGGGCTGTATCAATGTAGTTTATTTTACCATCAGCCACTAACTTAGTGTATGGCACAGAATAGATACTTAATAAATGTTTGTTAAATGAATGACTAAACCATTTGGTGTTAATTATGAGGCCATATACTAATTAAAGAAAAATAATTTTGGCTTTCTTCCAGCATTGGAGAGGCAATATTCATCTCATTTTATACATTTTTTATGGTGAACTGGCCAGCTTGACTGTTCTGGAGGGCCACTTGGCATCCCAACTTTATTTTGAAGGAATTTTAGGAAACCAGGCAAAGATTTTGCATACTCTAAATTCCATGTCTTTACCCTTAACTAAGACATTCATAATTCAATTGTTCAAAATCTTGCTTATTATTATTAATTTGTTCAATGATTTGGTTAGGCATTGTGCAGAGGATACAAAGGTGAGAAAAACAGATATGGTCACTACTTGTTTGGAGTTTATACTTTGATGGGGGAGAGGCCATTAACCATATCATAACCATAACCATGTTATTTCATCAGTGATAAATGCTACGAAGGAAAAGTTTTGAGGGTGGAGTGAGACTATGAAGGTACAACAGAGGAAGCTGACCTAGCTTGGTGTTTAAGCAAAGCTCTCTTGAGGAAATGACGTGGAGGCTGAGTAGAGAGGTGTATGGAAGTGGGCTGGAGGAGGGTTATGGAGGTGGTGAAGCAGTTTTGTAGATGGAAAGAAAAGCATGTACGAGGGCCCCAAGATAAGAGAAGCATAGCACATTTGAGAAACTGAACAAAAACTGGTGTGATTGAAGTGGTCCATTGTAAGGATTTTGGTATTTACTCCAGAAACACAACTGATTACAGGGTTTTAAGCGGGGTGACTAATGGTCTAAACAAATACAGACAGACATTATTCTATAAACCATTAAACCATATATTCATAAATTGTGATTTATGTGTAGATAAAAAGTGTACTGCTTTGTAAGGATTGCATGGCTGAGGCCAGCAGGTGACATAGTGGTTAAGGTACTGGACTCCCATGTAGTTGATTTTGGTTTGAGTCCCAGTCCTGGAGGCTTGAAGCTCATGCCAGGCACATGTGTGTGTATGCCCCAAATTCTGAGAGGACGATAGAGGAGAAGGGATTACAATGTGGTCATTCCCCCTGGGGGGTGGTTTCTCGCTTTCTGTCTCTTTGTGTCTGTCTCTCCAATAATTGCACATGCTCGATAGCAAAAATCTCTAAAAAAAAAAAAAGTAAAAAGAAAAGGATTGTGTGGTTGCCATTATAGGATTTTGTAGCAGAGTTGAGTACTGATAAATGACACCCAGTTTCTAACAGTCCTGCCCACTCTGATGCTGTCTTGGTGCTTATTAGCAGTTCACTTGGGTGATGCATATCCATTTTATAGATGGCAGATGACAGTGCTGCTAGTAAGGAAGCGTAAATGTTCCTCTAGGCTCATGCCACGCAAGCATAGTTTACTCAAAAACCAGGTAGCTTAAATGAGACCCTCAATGAGCTAGCACCCTTCCCACACCCGCCAACTATCTCCATTCAGAAGTTTATACAAAGAGGCATCTGACAAGCAAATTTAGGAAGAAAAGGATATCAAACATCCCTCTTAAAGTAGAATTTCTAATCGCCTCATCTAAGTTCTAGATGTGGGTATTAACTTGGTTTCTTGTGACTAGTCACTTGTATTCTTTGAGTCTCAGTTTCTGTAACTGTAAAATGAAGAAGATTCTACCATAATAGAGATGTAAACTGTAATGTTCCATAGTTCATGCTCTGCTCTATACTGCATTCTCATGGTCCTGTGAAGGTAGTTCAGGTTAAGTCACTTTTTAAAGTCACACTAAGGATTTTATACAGAATCCTGAAGGTTACTAACTTTGGTGGAAGTATTCACAGGGTTTTGAAGAGATCACAGGAAAGCCTCTTTGTTCTACTCTTGAGATGGTGAGATTGTGACTGTCCTGCAAGCTAAGGAAAGAACTGGTCATATTCTAAAATCTGCAGTAAAGCTGTGTGTTAGGTGATTTTTTAAAAAGGTTTTTGTGTTAGGGTATGTGCACTCACCAGAGAGAGACAAAGAGACAGTGAGAGGTAAATTGAGGGTGGGGGTGGGAATGACCACGCTGCAATCCCTTCTCTTCCATTTTCTTCCTGGGATTTGGGGCACACATACACATGCGCCTGGAATAATTTTCAAGCTGCTGGGTCCAGGACTCAAACCATGGTCAGCCATGTGGGAGTCTAGTGCCTTAACCACTATACCACCTGCTGGCCCGATTAAGTGGTGTTTTTACTACTGATAATTTGAAATAAGCTAAAGCCACTGAGAATAAAATGGTATAGGATACTGTGAAATAGAAGTGAGGTGATTATCTCATATTCTGAAACGTAATGGTCCAGGAGGTCTTTTCCTAGGGGGAAGATATATGGTGAGGGAATACTGATTAGAAATAGAAAAGCAATTTTATGCTTAAGGTATGGTTTTAAGAGTATTAATATCTGTACATAGTATGTCTTCTCCCTAACTCAGAAGGAAGAATAACAATCTCCAGGATGTGTATATCAAAGGATGTTTTTTTCCTCTAAAAACTATTTCTTAAAAGGAGCAAGTATTGCATAGATTTTTTTTAAGGGAAGGGGAGGTGGATGGAGATGGTATTATGTAAGTGATCATAGCATAAAATAACTTTTGGAAATAGTACAAGAAGAGCTCAGGAACAGCAGGGTCTGCGGTGATCACTAATGGCAGACTTATTGCCCAATACATATGGTCATGTATTCTCAGTGTGAATTGTTTCAGGAAAGGTTGTTTAACACCTCCTGATAATAGACAGCTGGGATTATTAGCCAGTTATGCTTCATACTGACCTGCAATCTGTCTTCTGAATCCAACCTATTGGTCTTGCTCCTTGGAGCAACAGCAATGCTGAGTGATTTCTATTTCCCTTCCCTGTGATAGCCATTCCAAGGTTTAGAGATGGTTTCTTCTTTTCATTTTGTTTCTTCAGCCTGTATATACCTAGCTCTCCAGCTCATAAGACATATATTTTGCAGCAGACACTTCAGTTTTCAGTATCTCTCGATGTATATTGTTCAGACCTGGCCCAGTACTCTAGGCATGTCTGGCCAGCACCTCCATTAAAAAAATTCTGTACATTTTCCAATCTACCTGACAACTGTAATATCTACTTTTAAGGTTTTTTTTTCCCCAAGTTATAAATATAAAACAGCCTCATTAGAGACATTTGGAAAATGAAGAGATATTAACACAAATCATCTCTAAATTTGTAGTCCAGAGATAACTAGTTATATTTCCTTCCAGATGTGTTTCCATGTTGACAAAATTGGAATCATGCTTGAGATGTACTATTTTATATCTGGCTTTTCCACTGGCATTATATTATGAGATTTCCCCAACGGTGTTCAGCAGTCTTCACACATTTACACCATAATTATTTGACAAATTCCATATTGGTCATTTAAATGATTTTCAATTTTAAGTTATGAATTGGCCTATTATGTATACCTTTATACATAAAGCTTTGTTTCTTTGAAACTCACTTTTTTTTCAGGCTTTATTCAAATACCACTTCAGGAAGCTCTATCAATATACTGACCTTATGTCAAAATGCAAATCCATCTCCCCCATCACACACTCTTCTCTTTTCTTGTTTGTTTTTGTCTTTTTCCCCTTGGTGTGTACCATCACCTTATAGGCTAGATATTTTACTTATTTATTGTCTTGATCCTTGCATGAAGCATAAAGATTTTTCCCTATTTTGGCAATTATTGTATACCTTCAGACCTAGAATAATGTCTGACATGCTATAGATCCTTACTTAGCCAGAATGTCGAATGTGTTGGATCAATTATTAAGATGGGTTTTTATGAAGGCACTACTGGGTGTAAAGATATTAACTTCTTAAATGATCTTGATACACATGTGAAGTTGTCCTCCCATACATGATTCTCAATTTTTCTTGCCAGAGCTGGCCATTCTTTTAAAATCTTTGCCAAACTTACAGGGGCAAAATGGTGTCTTACTATGTCAGTATATGTTTCTTTTATTATAGTGAATGTGAATATTTGATCACTTCTGTTTCCTTACTATGAACCTGGTTTCATGACCTTTGTACATTTTTCTATTGAAAGTTTGTTTCTTGGGACCAGCAGATGGCATAATGGTTATGTCACTGGACTCCCATGTAGTTGATCACAGTTTGAGGCCCAGACCTGGTGGCTTACAACTCAGGCTGGTTGCATGCGCGTGTGTGCATGCCTAAAATCCTGAGAGGAGAATGGAGGAGAAGGGATTGTGGTGGGGGGCATCCCTCTTGGGGGATGATTTCTCACTTTCTATCTCTGTCTCTGTCTCTTTGGTGAGTGCGCGTGCCCCATAGCAAAAATCTCTCTAAAAAATTTTGTTTCTTATTCATTTGTGTGAAAATATACATTTAGTAGACATCAGGCCTTTTTTCTGTCAAATGTATGGAAAACATTTTCCTAGTTTGCATTTTAAATTAACTTTTATGAACAGAATCTTAATTTTATATAATTATATCTATCTTCTCATTTGTAATTTCTTCTGTTGAATTCATGTTTAAAATGTTCTCCATTCAAAATTGGATAAATGCTTAAATGGATTTTGTGTTCCTTTTTATTGTTTATTCTTAATCTCTCTGGAATTTATTTTGCTGTGTGGTGTGAGGTATTTTTCTAAATTGTTTTCCCTGACAATTGTTTCACAACACTGAATGTTAAATAATTCATTCTTTTTCGCTGTTCCTTAATATATATAAATCGTTATATATAGTAGGTTCTCTTTGGGATTTATTATTTTCCATTTCTTTTAGTCTTTTTCTTCTTGTCCTAGTTACAAAGTTTAAATATTATTGTAGTTTAAAATCATTTTTATTACCTCAGCTCTTCTACTTACTAGCTATGTGGTCTCTGTACGCCTCAATTTGTTTATCTGTGTAGAGTGTATAATAGCAGTAGCATATTTACTTTATGCTTTTAATTTTGTGAAGGAGATCTCTCTGCCATTATTTTTGCCAATTGACTATGACTGGTATACAGGGAAATTACTATTTAAATTTTAACTTCTATTTCTTTACTTGGCTCAAACTTACTATTATAAATTAATAGTTTATAAGTTTATTTTATTGTTTTTTTCACATTTCTTATTTTGGAGCTTTAAAAATATATAGAAAGAAACTTAGAGAAGCACTCACAACAGTGGATAAATAACCATATATGTACACCATTCAGAAGGAACAAGTGTTAGCATTCTGTCATTTTTGCTTTAGAAATGTTTTTAAAAAATAAAACATTATGTATAGACTTGGACTTTCTTCATTCTTTTCTACATTCCTCCAAACATAGTACCCAGTGCCTCCCATATTTGCTTAATTTTCTATTCAATTGCTTTTTCTTATTGTTTTGCAAGAATTCTCTGTATTTTCTGAGTACTAATTATTTGTCAGTCATAGATTGCATATATCTGCTTCTCATAGTTACAGAACTGGCTTTCTGTAACTTTTTATGGGGACCTTTATCATACAGAAGTTTTAAGTTTTGATGTCACACTTATAAATCTTTTCCTTTATGAATTGTGTTTTTTGTGTCATGTTTAAGAAATTCTTTACATTCCCATGATCATAAAAAGTATTCTCCAAATTTTCTTCAAAAAGTTTTAAAATTAATTTTTGCACCTAATTTCTTAATCAATCTAGATTTTATTTTTGTGATGTGAAATACGAATCTTTTTCTTAGAGAGTTTTTTGCTATATAGTATGTGTGCTTGCCAGAAAGACAGAGACAGAAAGTGAAAAATCATCCCCCAGGGGGATGACCACGCTGTAATCCCTGCTCCTCCATTCTCCTCTCGGGATTTTGGACATGCACACACATGGGCCCAGCATGAGTTTCAAACCACTGGGTCCAGGACTCAAATTGTGGTCAACCATATGGGAGTCCAGTGACGTAACCATTATGCCATTTGCTGGTCCTGAATCTTTTTTTTCTGTCTAAAATACCATTTGTTTTAATGTCATTTATATACAAATAGTTCGAATGAAAACTCAGCCATATTGCCTCATTTCTATATGGTTTTGGGTCTATTTCTAGGCTCTTTCTTTAATCCGTTTGTCTATACTTGTTGTTTTACTTATGAATGCTTTGTAATGACTCTTGATAACCATAGCTCAAGTTTTTGTTCATTCTCTGCTCATGCCCACACCCACACCACTTTTCTTGTTCTTTCTTAATTATTTTTATTATTTTTGTCCCTTTGCTCTCTTAAATTTAAAATCAGATTGTCAAATTCTGGGTTGGCCCCGTAGCCTAGTGTTTAAGGGGGCAGATTGTTTATAGTCAGCCATGGTTCAAATCCTGGCCCCAACAGCTTGAAAAGCATGCTGTGTGTGTGTGTGTGTGTGCATGTGTGTGTGTGTACACCCAACAGGATTGAGAAGTGGAGAGGGGATTGACCATATCCTGTTGGGAAGGATGCTTTTTCTTTTACCCTCTCTCTCTGTCTCTCTTTAGTGAGCACATGTGCCCTCTGGCAATTAAAAAAAAAAGATCCCAAGAAAATAATGTTGGTTTTTCTTATAATTATGTTGAGTTTGTTGAATGATTTAGAGAAGAATTGAAATATTTTTGATAGACTTCCTATTCATGAACAATGTTATATCTTGGCATTTAATCAAATTTTTTTACAGCCCTTAATAAAGGTTTGTAGTTTTATTAATAATACACTTACATATTAGACTTATTCCTAGGCATCTTTCATTTTAACATTTTTTGCATAAACAAAAATTTACTTTTTTTGGTAAGTGTACAGTTCAAGTTGTGACAAATGCTTATGATCATGTAATCACCACTGCCATTATTGCCATGGCAATAATGATGTAGAAAATTTCGATTCTCTTAATACTTTTTTTTTTTTTTTTTGGAGAGGTTTTTGCTACAAGGCTCTTGCCAAAAAGACAGAGAGAGACAGAGAGACAGAAAGTGAGAAATCACCCCCGGGGGGATGGCCACGCCGCAATCCCTTCTCCTCCATTCTCCTCTTGGGATCTTGGGCACACACGCACACGCGCCCAGTGTGAGTTTAAGCCACTGGGTCCAAGACTAGAACCGCAGCCGACTACATGGGAGTCCAGCGACATAGCCATTACGTTAACTGCTGGTCCCAAGATTCCCTTAATACCCTTTTGAAGTCGTCTTTTTTCTCCACCTAAAGCCCCAGACTACTACTGATCTGTTTTCTGTCCTCAAAGTTTTGCAGCTTTTATGATAACACATAAATGGAATCATATAATACGTAGACTTTTGTGTCTCACTTCTTTTACTTAGCACATGCTTTTAAGATTCATCCATGGGGCCTGTAGGTGACATGGAGGTTAGGGTGACTGGCTCCCACATGGCCAACTATGTGGTTCAAATCTTGGAACCGGTAGCTTGAGAATCATACCCAACATGTATGCATGCATTCCCCAAAATTTTTGAGAGGAGAATGGAGGAAATGGGATTGCAACATGGCCATCCTCCATGGGGAGTTATTTCTCACTTTCTCTCTCTTGCTTTCTCTCTGTCTGTCTCTTTCCAGTGGGCGCACACACTCTATAGCAAAAACTAAAAAAGTAAAGATTCATCTATGTGGCATATATCAGTAGTTCTTTATTATTGCTGAGTAATTTATTCATACACCAGTTGACAGGCATTTGGGTTGTTTACACTTTTTGGTTTTTATAAATAATGATGTCATATTTGCTGTTATAAATGTTTTTGCACAAGTTTTTGTTTGCACATATATTTTAATTTACTTTAGGTAAATATCTGGGATGAAAATTTTGGGGTTATATGTGAAGTCTAATGTCTAATTTCACAATAAACTGCCAAACTATTCTCCACAGTGATGGTACAATTTTGCATTCTTGCCAGCATTGTATAAGGGTATCAGTTGTTCAATATCCCCACCAGCACTTAGTATTTTCAGTCTTTAAAAAATTAATAAACTTTATTTTAGAATAGTTTAGATTTTACAAAAAATCTGGACAGAAAGTACAGAGAGTTACCCACTGTTACTCTCCCCTCCCCATTTCCACTGTTACTAACTTCTTGTAGAATGTGGTCAATTTGTTATAGTTGATGAATTGGTATTGATATATTATTATGAACCAAAGTCTAGAATATGAATTTGAGCTACTCTGTCTTCTGCTTTTCTATGGGCTTTGACAAATATATAATATCATGTACTTACCATTATGCCATATTATAGAATAGTATCACTGCCTTAAAAATCTCCCATGTTCTACCTATTTAACCCTCTCTCCTTTCTGAAACCTGGCAACCAGATCTCTGAACTATCTTTATAGTTTTGCCTTTTCCAGACTGTCATATATTTGGAATCTTTTTTTTTTTTTTTGAGAGGTTTTGCTTAAGACAGACAGAAAGCAAGAAATCACCCCCCAGGGGGACAGCCACACTGCAATCCCCTCTCCTTCATTCTCCTCTCGGGATCTTGGGTGTGCATGCACACGTGCCCAGTGTGAGTTTAAGCCACCGGGTCTGGGACTCGAACTGCAGTCAACTACATGGGAGTCCAGCGACATAGCCATTACACCAACTGCTGGTCCCAATATAGTTGGAATCTTATAGTGCATAGTTTGCTCAGAATGGCTTCTCTCACTGAACAATTTGCATTTAAGGTTTCTCTATGTCTTTGCTTGATAGATCATTTCTTCTTTTCAAATTTATTTATTTATTTGGAATAAATTATTTATAAATGTATTGAGAGAGAGGGGGAGAGAGCACCCTCAGTTGGATCCTGATGCCACAATCCCCCTAGCTCTAGGTAGCCCATATCATGGGCACATGTGCACCTGACATACTCAGGGATGTCCTCAATAGTGAACTCAGAACCTGCCCATGTGGGTCATCCTTACAGAGCATTGTGTTTTACTGCTGTGCCACTGTAAAACTACGGTAAATAAGAGTGTGGTACTTGTTTCTTCTAAAAATATTGAATCTTTTTAATCTAGTACCCTAGATAATTTCCTTTTATTACTGAATAATAATCCATTGTATGACTGTATCATAGGTTTTTTTTTTTTTTAATCTGTTTGACTATAGTAGGGTATTTTGATTGCTCCCAAGTTTTAGCAGTTATGACTATAGATGCTGTAAACATTTGCATGCAGGTTTTTGTGGATATAAGTTTTCAGCTCATTTGGGTAAATACCAAGAGGTAAAATTGCTGGATCATATAGTAAATTATGTTTAGTTTTGCAGGAAGCTGCCTGTCTTTCAAAGTTGTTCGTTCACTTTGCATTCCCATCACCAATGAATGGGCATTCCTGTTGCTCTACATTTTTGTCAACTTTTGGTGTTGTCAGCATTTTGGATTTTAGTCATTCTAATAGATATCTAGTGCCATTTCATTCTTTAAAGTTTCAGTTCCCTAGTGACATATGAGTTGACCATCTTGTCATATGCCTATTCACCATCTATCTTCATGCTACAGTGTTTGATTCTTTTGCCCATTTTATAACTGGACAAATAAAGGAAAACATGTTCATTCTTATCATTGAGTTGTAAAAGTTCTTTGTATATTTTAGGTATACTTCCTGTATCTAATATGCATTTTTAAAATATTTTCTCCCAGTCTATGGTATATAGTTTCATTCTCTTAGCAGTGTCTTTCACAGAACAAATATTTTTAAATTTAATTAAGTCCAATTTATCAATTTTTATTCCATAGATTACACTTTTTTCCCTGTTTTTCTTCTAAGAGTTTTATAGTTTTGCATTTGCTATCTATAATTCATTTTGAGTCAACTTTTCTGAAAGATATAAGGCATTATCTCTAGATTATTATTATTATTTTGCATATGGATGTCCAGCTCTTCCAGCACCATTTGCTGAAAAGACTATCCTTTCTTCATTGCATTTCCTTTGCTCCTTTGACAAAGAACAATTGACTATAATATGTGGAGGTCTATTTCTGGGATTTCTATACTGTTCCATTGATCTTTTTGTCAGTTCTTTGAGCAGTACCACATTGTTTTATTTACTGGAGCTTTATAGTGATTCCTGAAGTTCTATAGTGTCAGTCCTCCAACTTTCTTCTCTTTCCCCCTGCTCCCTTCTTGCTTCTCCTCTTCTTCCTCTTCCTTCTTCTTCAGCATTGTATTGACTGTTCTGGATATTTGCCTTTCCATACATGCTTCAGAATCCACAAAATAACTTGGTAGGATTTTGGTTCAAGTTGCATTAAACTGTTAGAAGACAACATTGGAACAAATTTAGTTTTTTCCTATATTAATTGTCTTTAATTACAATACTAGAATTGGGTAGCAGTCCAGACTGAAAATTATTCTGAATACTCCATTCCACAGAATGTGTGCTATATTTATAGCCAGAGAAAAGGAAGCGACACACAGAAACAATCTGGTTGGCTTCAGTTAGCATCTGCCTGACATGGTCATGTTTTAGCAGCTTTCAGCCTCTGATTTTCTGAGGTTCAGTTGCTTGCTTACCAGGGTATACTTTTAGGTTAGGTTTCAACTTTCTTGCACATCAAGCTATGTTGCAGTTTAGTATATACAGAGCTGCTTTTATTACATCAGTACAGAGGCCACTTTAGGTCAGTTTAATTAAATTTCAGAGAAACTATAAATCAGTTGAGAAAAACTGATTCTAACAGTATTGAATCTTCTTATCCAACAATAACAGGTCTCCTATCCATGAATATGGAATATATCTCCATTTATTTAGATCTTTCTTTGATTTCTTTCATCAGAGAGAGTTTTATTTTTAAAAAAGAATTTTTATTTAATTTAATTTTACTCATCATCATTATTATCTTTTTAAAATTTTCTACAGGTCATGTGTGCTCACCCAAGAGAAAGAGAGAGAGAGAGAGAGAGAGAGAGAGAGAGAGAGAGAGAGAGAGAGAGAGAGAGAAAGTGAGTAAGCAAATTGCCAGGTCTGGGACTCGAACCATGGTTAGCCATGTGGGAATCTGGTGTCTTAACCACTATGCTGCCTGCTGGCTTCCTGTTAATGAGTATTTAAATTATGACTTGAACCTTTGTAGTCTAAGAAGTCTTTGCCTTAATAAGTTCAAAATGTTCCTCTCTTTTGTTGTATAATTTTATTAAGTTCAGATCTTTTATTTATGCCTTTGATGCATGTTTAGATAACTTGGGTCTTTGGGTCAAGGTAAGGTTCCAGATATTTTTTTTTTTTCTCATACGGATGCCCAATTTTTTCCAGCACCATTTATTGACAAGCCTGACCTTTGTCTATTGAATTTCCTAGGAAGCTTTGTCCAAAATCAATTGACCAAATATTTGTGGTTCTACTTCTGGACTTTATTCTGCATCCTTGATTTTTCTGTGTAAGCTCAACACATTACCACACTGTGTAAATTATAGTTTAGTTACCAGCAGATAGTATAATGGTTACATGGTTGGACTACCACATGACCGACCTCAGTTTAAAACTCATGCCAGGTGTGTGTGTGTGTGTGTGTGTGTGTGCTCAAAATCCCAAGAGGAGAAGGAGAAGAGTGAATTGTGGTGTGGCCATTCCCTCTGAGGGGTGATTTCTCATTTTCTGTCTCTCTGGTGAGCACACACACCCTATAGCAAAAACCTTGCAAATTATATATATTTCAGTTATTCTCAATTGGGGCAATTTTCCTCCCAAGAGAGTTTTGACAATGTTTGGAGACATTTTGATTGTTGTCACTAGAGAGGCCTGCTGGTAGGTAGAGGCCAGGCAACTCCCCACACAAAGTATTGTCCTGCATCAAAGTGTTGATAGTGTTGAGTTTGAGTAGTTTGACTATAACGTTATAGTAAATCAAAGTGTTGTGGATCCTTAAAATTTGTTCTTCATTTAAAAAATTATTTGGAGGCCTGTATGATGGTAAAATACAGTGCTCTTAGACCACATGGAAAGGTTTTCAGTTTAGACCCAGAAATCTCCCTTAGTATGCAGGCATATGTGTGCCCATGACTTGGAGCCTGCTGAGGCTGGCTGTGCCTCAATGACATCAAGAGCCTGTTAGGGGTACTCACTGTCTCTCTTGCTTATGGAGGAAATAAATAAAATTTAAAAGTATTTTAAAATTCTATGTAAATGGATAAATCAGCTCATTAATTTTCTGCCCAAGATCTTTCTGAATTTGTTTTTTAAGTAGAGAAAATTTTGATATAGGGCAGGTGCGCTCACTGGAGACACAGAAAGAGACAGAGAGAGAGAAAGTGAGAAATCATGCCCCAGGAGGGTTGGCCACACCATAATCCCTTCTCTTCCATTCTTCTCTTGGGATTTTGGGCATGCACACACACGTACCTGGCCTGAGTTTCAAGCTGTCTGGGACATGAACCAAGGTTGACCAGTGGGAATCCAGCACCTTAACCAGTATGCCACCTGATGGCCCCTCTTCCTGGATTTTTCATGGGATTGAATAAATCAGTTTGGGAAGGAACGACATCTCAACTATCCCGAGTCTCCTGATACATTAGTATGATGCATCTTTTCATTGTTTATTTCTTCTTTAACTTATCTCAACAATGTTTTGTGTTTTCATTGTATAAATCTAGCACATATTTTGTTAATCTTAAGTATTACCTGTTTTTTGGTGCTGTCATAAATGGCATTTTTAGGGACCTGGCAGATGGCGTGGTGGTTAAGGGTGCTGGACTCCCACATGGCCAACTGCAATTTGAGTCCTGAACCTGGTGGCTTGCTTTATCATTTTTTTTTTCTCTCTCTCTGTCCCTCTTTAGTCAAATTAAAATAAATAAAGTTAAATAAAGTAATTCTTTAAAAAAATGGCATTTAAAAAATTCAGTGTCGGGGGACCAGCAGTTAGCGTAATGGCTATGTCACTGAACTCCCATGTAGCTGACCTCGGTTCGCGTCCTGGACCCAGTGGCTTAAACACACGCTGGGCGTGTGTGCATGCATGCCCCAGATCCTGAGAGGAAAATGGAGGAGAAGGGATTGCGGCGTGGCCATCACCCCGGGGGGTGATTTCTCGCTTTCTATCTCACTGTCTCTCTCTGTCTTTCTGGCGAGTGCACGTACCCTATAGCAAAAACCTCTCCCCCCCAAAAAAAAAAAATCAATGTCTGAATGCTTATTATTAGTGTGTAGAAATGTAATTCATTGTCATGTAATTTTGTATGCTGTATCTTTATGAAACTCAATTGTTAGGTTATTTTTTTTAAGATTCTTGGTAATTTCTACCTAGATGATTATGTTGTCTGGTTAAAAAAAGAAAATTTTATTTCCTCTTTACCAATTTATATCCTTTTTTTAATTGCCAGAGAGCACATGTACTCTCCAGAGAAAGTGAGAGAGAAAGAAAAACAAATGCTTCCCAATGGGATGTCGTCACAGTTCAATTATATTTTTTCTCCATTTCCCCATTCTTTCAGGATTTTAAGTTTGCATACATATGCATCCAGTATATTTTTCAAACTTCAGGGCCAGGATGTGAATCATGGTAGGCCATGGGTAATCCAACTCCCTATGCACAGGGCTTAACTGATGCACTTACAGGGCTGACCCTGAACAATTTCTTCTTGTCTTTTTTTCTGTATTTGAACTGGATAGGATCTCTAATAGAATGTTGAATAAAAGTGGTTAGAGTGGATCTCTCTGCCTTGCTCCTTACCTTATTGTGAGAAATCTTTAGTCTTTCACTATTAAATATGATGCCAGCTTCTAGATTTTTCCTACATACCATATATCTATTGTTTGCTAAGGGATTTTATCATAAATTCATGTTGAATTTTTCTAATTGCATTTCTTATATTTATTGAAATGATCTTTTAAGTTTATTGTTATGGCAAATTACAGTGATTGTGAGTATTGAAGCACCCTTGTGTTCCCAGGATAAAACTACTTGGTCGTGATATTATCCTTATTAGATATTTCTGGATTCCATTCACTAGTATTTTGTTGAGTTTTTTTTTTTTTCCCCCTTGCGTGTGTGTCTACTGGTTATTAACTTTTCTTACAGCACATTTGTTTGGTTTTGGTAGAATCATTCTGGCTTCTTAAAATAAGTTGGGCAGTGTTCCTCTTTTATCTTCTGGAGGAGTTTATGTAGAATCACTGTCGTTTCTTCCTTAAGTGTTTGGTATAATTTATCAGTTAAGCTGAGGTTTTCAACTGTGACTTTAGCTATGAACTTAATATCTTTAATATTTGAAGAGCTATACAGGTTATATTTCTTCTTGAGTAAGAGTTGGTAATTTATGGCTTGTAGGAAACTTGTCTATTTTATCTGTATTATTGAATTAATTTTCAAAAATTTGTTCGTGGTATTATCCTTATTATCCTTTTAATGTTTGTAAGATCTATAGTTACACACTTGTCTAAATTTCAGATAGTGATAATTTTTGTCTTTTTTGTTTTTCTTTATCAGTCTATGAAAAAGTTTACTAATTTCATAGATCTTTTCAAAGTAAAAGCTTTAATTGTCATTGATTATTTTTTCTATTTTATTGAATTCTACTCTTACCTTTTTTATTTCCTTCCATTTGCTTGTTTTGGACTCAATTTGCTCTTTATTTTAATTGATCTTAAAGTGGAATCTTAGATCATTGTTTAAGGTTTTTCTTGTTCGATCTGATTATTTAATGCTACAATCATCCCTACATGCACTTCTTCAGCAGCATTCAGTAATTTTTGATTATTACATTTTATTTTGTGTCCATTTTATTAGGATTATTTTTCTATTACCCTTTATTTTATTTATTTATTTTTTAAGTTTTTGTTATTGGGTACATGTACTCACTGAAGAGAGACAGTGAGTCAGTGAGAGGGAAAGTGAGAAATTCCTTTCACCCTGCCCCACCCAAGAGGGTGGCTAAGTAGCAGTCCCATCTCTTCCATTTTCCTCTTGAGATTTTTGCACTCCTACACATACAACCAGCATGATTTTTAAGCCACCAGGTCCAGGACTTGAACTGAGGTTGTCCATGTTGGAGTCCAGCACCTTAACCACCATGCCACCTGCTGGCCCCTCAATTAATGTTTCTAGTTAATATCTGTAAATTGATCTTGTATGTAGTAATATCGAAAATTCTTATTTATTCTTACAATTTTTTGTTCATTCTTTTGAATTTAAAAATAACAATTTTGCCATTCTTTTAAAATTCTTCTGTTAATGTATCACTTTTTTTTTCTCATCATCTTGGCTAGGAAATCCATATTAATTAGTGATAGGAATGGGGCAGTTCTTGTCTTGTTCCTGACTTAAATGCGATTGCTTCTAAAGTATCCCCATTATGTATAACATTTGCTGTAGTTTTGTGATAGATATTTTTTATCAAATGATGGAAGCTTCATTGTATTTCTGATTTGCTAAGACTTTTTTTTATCACAAATGGGAAGAGAATTTCATTCCATGATTTTTTTTGTCTGTTGTGATACTGATATAAGTCTTTTGTTATGTTAGTATGTTTTTCAATTACTGAAGGTAATTCAACTGCTTCCTTTCTTCTTTTTCTTTTTTCAGAATTATAAATTGCACTGATAGATTATTTGATATTGAATTGTCCTTATGTTTCTGGGATTAATCTGCTGGATTTATTTGTGTCTTCTCTTTAAAGACTATCTGTGTTCATAAGTTGATTTTACTGTTTCTGTTCAATTTTTATATCATATTACATTAAGCTAAAAATGGTTTATGTAACTTTTTATATTTTTTCAGTTTCTGGAACAGTTTTCAGAAGATAAGAATTAAATGTATTTTGATAATTTAATAAAACTAACTTTTGATCCTGATGTGATTCTACTTTTGCTTGAATGTAAAGTGTGAGGAGGGAGATTTTATGTTTAACCTTCTGGTTAAATTTCTCTTCTATTCCATTTTGCTATTTTTTTTTCACAGAAAACTGTCCATTTCTTTAGTTTTTGAATGTAATGGCTAAATCTGTTCATAATATTCTTTTCTGATTAAACAAATAGTTTTAATTTTTGTTAAAATTATTTAAAGACTGAAAGTCAAATATTTCTCCAAGTAGCTCTCTGCCTTGTTTCCCTGAAACAACCATTTTCAACCCTTTCTGATTATTCTTTTTATATCTGGATCCTATCCTTAAAGAATGCTTATACTGAAACATTTCAAACATTTAAAATGTTTAGGCACTATTTATTAAACTCCCACTACAGAACATAAATATTTAGATTCTTTTCAACCCCACTTCTTGTACAATATATGTAAGTTTCTTGCCTCATTCTCATACTCATGGTTTAATTGCAGCGTAACGCTGGTTTAATTTTTTGATAGTGCTATTATGACTATGTTAATGTCATTCATGGCTGAGCCAGATAATTCATTGTATTAGTTTCCTATTGTTGTAGTAACAAAGTACCACAAACTTAGTGACTTAAAACAACATAAGTTCATCTTTCTTTTTTTTTTTTTTCTTTTTTGGAGAGGTTTTTGCTATAAGGCACATGCGCTCACCAGAAAGACAGAGAGAGACAGAGAGACAGAAAGTGAGAAATCACCCCCAGGGAGGATGGCCACGCCACAATCCCTTCTCCTCCATTCTCCTCTCGGGATCTTGGGCACGCACGCACATGTGCCCCGTGTGAGTTTAAACCACCGGGTCCAGGACTCGAACCACGGTTGACTATATGAGAGTCCAGTGACGTAGACATTATGCTAGC
Organism: Tupaia tana; assembly: GCA_026018925.1. NCBI lineage: Eukaryota > Metazoa > Chordata > Mammalia > Scandentia > Tupaiidae > Tupaia > Tupaia tana. Next base: position 3,129,596 of record JAKSZU010000009.1, read on the forward strand.
TGCTGGTCCCAAGTTCATCTTTTTTATAGTTCTGGAGATTTTCCAAGGCTAAAATCAAGGCATTGGCAGGACCATGTTCCTTTCTGGAGGCCCGGGGGAAAATGTGCTTCTTTGCCTTTTCCAGTTTCTAGAGGTCTCCTGCATATCTTGGCTCCCTTTTTCTATTATCAAAGCCAGCAATGGCTGGTCAACTCAGTGTCAGGTCATATGACTCTGACAGTGACTGTCCTGCTTCCTACTTCCATTTTTAAGGACCTTTGTGATTACATTGGGCCCACCCAGGTAATTCTGAATAATCCCCCCTATTTTATATTCAATTGATTAACAACCTTAATTCTGTCTGCTAACTTAATGCTTGCCCCCATCCCCATTTGCTATGTAGCATGTCATATGTACAGATTTTGGAATTTAGGACACTGACACCTCTGGAAGGCCATTATTCTACCTATAACATATATTAGCATTACTTTTTCTTTTCTGTACAATTTTTGTTTTGTTTTCCTTGAATAATTATCTTTTAAAAATGTGCTTATCATTTTTACACTTATCACTAATACAAGCTCAAAATCTCTTTCAGAGTCTACATCTCTTCCTGGTATATTCAGACATAAAATATTTTATTAGTTTTATCTTCTTGAAATTGCACCTTTACTCTTCTGCCCTATTATAATCTGAGCAGGTTTCTCTCTCTGTTTTGTTCATAGCTATCTATCCTGGCATCTTTGTCACTATCCTTAGATTTCTTTCCTCTTTCTCTTGAGTTGGACTATTCATTTCTTCGTTTTTTTTTCTGTCATTTTCATGGGGCATATTCTCAATTGCTTTTTTTGAGAGAAGATGTAATGGGAAAGGCAAATATTTTTGAGAGACTGTTGTCTAAAAATTTATTTATTCTAACTTCACATTACATTGTTGGTTTAGGCATAGATTTTGAAATTGGAAAGGATTTTTCCTGATAAGTTTGAAAGCATCACTCTATTCCCTTGTAGCTTCTAGAGTTGCTTTTAGGAAATCTGAAGCCATTCTGATTCTCGAACATTTGCTCTGGCTGGACAAATTTTGAACATCAGCAATGGCTGATCAACTTGATAAAGTTGTTCAACTCTTGAACAGCTTTATCTCTTTTTCTCTTGAAACAAGGAAGATAATCTTTTCATCACTAGTGACCTAACAATGTTGTGTCTTCTTGCAGATCTGTTTTAATACATTGTTCTGGTATTCAGTTCCATTCTGGGATATTTTTTAAAAATTATTTTCTTACTCTCACTCCCTCAATCTATCTCTGTCTCTCTCCCTTTTCCTACTACCATTTGATTACTGGCTGCACCAGACTTTTTTTTTTCTTACTTTCTTGTTTGTTTCCATTTCTTTGTCTAATTGCTTTACATTTTGGAAGATATCTTCAACTTTATTTTCAACCTTTTTATAGATTTTTGCATATTATGATTTTACTTTCTAATGTTTTAAAAATACTCTTTGAATTATCTTTTTCTATGGCAACTTGTTCATTTTTATTGGGTTAAGGTTACGGTTTAGGGTTAGAGTTAGGGTTGTCTAATCTCTGATGCTGTTGATGACATACATTTTTATGCCTTTTTTTTTTTTTTTTTTTTACTTGCAGTCATTTTTCTCCAAATTTCTTTTTAAAATATTTTGTTGTTTTTCTTTCAAACTAAGGCTTTCCTCATGGGTCTTGTGTTCCTTGATTATCTGTTCCTATAAGTGAGTGGAACATTAAAACTAATTGGAAATAGTGAGATGGTATATTTATCTGTCAAAGTTGGTTGAGAAAGTATATAATGTCAGTGTCTTTAGGTCCTTTTTCTTGGACTGAGAAGGCTCAATGGAAATGGATATTCCAAGTGTCTTCTTGGAGGATATAGAGCTAATTTCTTGCATTCTGAGTGACAAGTAGAATATTTTGTGAAATGATTTTTTTGGTCCCATCTTCTTCTTTATCCTTGTTAGTTTGTAAATTAAAGCAAAAAACCATTCTTTTTACTTTTATTTTAATGGAGTTTCAAGATGACACAGAAACAAATGCTTATGCTCAATTGACTATGAGAGTGTATTCAAAAAGTGAGTTTATGAAAAAAATTATGCATGGATTTAATTTTTTGCACCAAACTAAACTCATACTTTAATTTTTCCCATAACCTTTAATTTTGAAACCCATGGATAGTTTTTTCATAATACACATTTTATATGGGGTTTTTGAAGGCTCCTGAGATCCTTAATTAGGAAGGACTTAAGATTTTAAAAAATTTGTTGTTTATAATATCTTGCATGTTTCCTTGTAGTTATTTCTCATAGTTATTTTTTCTTTTCAGAGTATGTAGATAGCGAATTCTTTTAATGCAAGTGTCTTTCTTTTATCAGCACTCTTATATCATGGTTTAAGTTAGTATAAGAGATATATCTATATCTATATCTATCTATATCTATATATGTATATAAATATATATTTATATTTTTTTCCCTTGGCCATGATTGCTCTTTTATATCTACCATTTTCTACCTCTGAAACACTATTTAGTGCTTTTGTTGGAACTTAAGTTTGTCTTCTAGGCCTCTTAACTTCTTTTTCATTTTATTAATTTCTTCATTAATATTACAAGTTCTTTATTCTGTTTCTCAGAAATGTTTTAAAATTCACCAGTTCTTTTCTTGGCCTTAAGAAGTATGGGGTTTATACTGTCTTTTCAACTTTATTTCAGAATCTATAGTCTTAATTTATAAGATTTCTATTTTTTAATATCCACCATTTTGATTCACAAGTCTTTTTTAAGTTTTATAACCTCTTGTTCTTGGTTTTCATAGTTTTTTTAAAAAAGAATTATTTTATTTAACGTTATTTATTATTTACTTATTTTAAAATTTTGACCAGAGAGGCAGAGAGAGAGAGAGAGAGAGAGAGAAAGTGAGAAAGTGAGCCACCAGGTCTGGGATTTTAACTGTGGTTGGCCATGTCCAGTGCCGTTAACAGTCATGGCACCTGCTGGCCTCGGTTTTCATAGGTCTTACTCCTTTAGTTTTTTGAGGATGTTAACAAATTTATTTTAAAGTCTTTTTCAAATTGCTGTATTTCCCTGGGACTATAACTTCACATTTGCTGGATTTGTTTACTGTTCTTTCAAGATTTTTTTTGGTAGGCTTTGAAATGCTAGCTTGTTGGAAGCTTACCTCAAATGGGAAAATTTATGGTTTTTCCCTTTGTTATACTCATGCCTCCTAGGTCTGGCTGGATTATGTTTTATTTGATCAGTCCTCAGTTCAGAACCAGTTCTTATGTTGGCAGCTTGAGACTTTTGTTCCTTGAGGATACCAATGGTCCACTTAAGCCAGTGGGTGGCATCATGCAGTCTCCTCTACCTACCTGGACAGCATCTCAGTTACCAGTCTCAGCTTCTTGTGCTGGTCATAGCATTTTAAAAGTTATTCTTCATAGGAGTTCCTGCCTTGCCTCATGTTCCTGCAATGATCTAGCTTTGCTACCCTGTCAATATTAGTGGTTATGTTACCCATATAGTGTAACTTCTGGTTGCCTCTGCTTGTTTCCCAGTGGGTCAGTGACTTTAGGTCCCCATCCCCATCCTCATTGCTAATTTTCTTTTTCATTACAGCTCCTAGGACCTATTTCTTTTTCTTTCTTTTCTTTAACAGTTGTGGTCACAGTTTAATTTTTTAATGTATAGGTTATGATTTAGCTATCATTAATCTATTCTTTTCTGTTTAGAGAGATTTTTTTTTGCTATAGGGCACACGTGCTCACCAGAGAGATAGAAAGTGAGAAATCACCCGCTACGGGGATGGCCATGCTGCAACCCCTTCTTCATTTTCCTCTCAGGATTTTTGGACATGCATACACATGCAGCATGAGTTTTAAGCTGCTGATTCTGGGACCTGAACCATGTTAACCATGTGGGAGTCCAGCACCCCAAGCGCTACGCCACCTGCTGGCCCCTATCATTAATATAGTCTATGTTTGAAGCTGTGGGAGAGGATTTTTCCTATGTGAACTCAAAGTGCTAACTTGACATGATAGGCCTTTGAGATTTCTAGATGGATGATAGATTCTTTAAATAATGAATACTTACCACTTGGAACCTTGGTTATGAACAGTTCTTCTTGATTAGTTTTCTGTGCTTAATCTCTAAACATAGATTGTTACATTCATATATTTGAGTATCATTCTAGGTTGTGAAGCAACAGAAACATGGATCCACTGGCTCATTCAGGATGTGTCAGGCAGGAAGGTATTTTCGACTGAGGCTGCCGAAACAACAGACTTGCCTAAAAGTAGGGCCCCAGACTAACACCAAAGGCATTTAATAGATAAGATGGGCTGTAATGGTTACTTCGAAAGGGGATAGGAGTGTGGAAAAAGTCACAGCTGTCAGATTGATGTTGGAACTTTAAAAATAAAGAAAATGGTTGAAGAAGTAACTAATATTTTGGTTGAAGACAATGGTTTTGATTGGTTCGGAAGGGATGAATGGGGATAATGGAGCTTTTGTCATTCTTTTATTATTTTTTTAGAGGGTTTTGCCTTAGGGCACATGTGCTTGTGAGTGGTGGAGGGGAGAGAGAGAGAAAGTGAGAAATCACCCCCCTCACTCCAGGGAGGATGACCACATCGCAATCCCTTTTCCTTTATTCTCCTCTTGGGATCTTAGGCACTCATGCATGTGCTTGTGCCTGGCGAGTTTCAAGCCACCTGGTCTGGGACTCGAACTGTGGTCAACCATGTGGGATTCCAGCCATATAATCGCTATGCCATTTGATTTTGTTAATTCTTAAAGGACTTTTTGGGCCAAATTCAAACCTTTAGTCAGTTGCCTAAGAGCAGTAGGGAGCCTTTGAATAGTTTTAAGCAAGGGAGTAAAATAATCTCATTTGCATTTTAATAGCCCCTTCTGGTTGCTGTGAAGAATGGATCTATGCAGCAGAAGGGCAACTGGAGGGAATGCGAGGAGGTCAGGGATGCTGCCTTGCTCAGATGGTATCTAGAGGTTGAGGGAGAAGATGAGTTTGAGAGATGAATTGGAGGTAGATTCATTGGACTAGTGAATGGAATATTTATTTATTTAGTAAAAGTAGGCCTGATGTGGCTGAACCTGTACTTTTGCTTGTGTTTCTTTTGCTCAATTTATATCATATCAATTTTTGTGACCTGTCTCACTCACCCATGTAGACCAAGTTATTGTTTTTTTCTTCTCTTTAAACTCCATTCTTTCATCTTTAATCTTCCTCAAATTGCTGCTTTCTTCCACTGACACAAGGACTTGCCTGTGTTTTTGCTCTGGGATCCCTGGATCAACTTCTCAGTTTTCTTTCTTTGCCTTCCACATTGGTGACCTATTAAGAGAATTCCTCATTTTGAGTGGTCTATTGTTTTTCCCCAATTTCTTGCTTACTTTCAATCCATCTTTCTCAGTTTTCAGTTGGGACTAGCTTGAGAAAGAAAATCTCTTACTCTTGGGGAATGGCTGTGTGCTTGCCAAATATTTGCAAGAAGTAGCTCATTGTACAAGTTCCATTCCAGCTGCATTAACACCCAGACAGGAAGACGTAAATACTCAATTTTAGAATTCACTCTCATCTTTACTCGTTGAGTGATTTCCTCCTGTTTTTAGAGTGCCTGTTTAGAAATCTATAAATGATGCAGACTCCAGAATCATTTGGGGATCCTGGACAGTATCCATGCTACAACAGTGCTCCTGGTTATATCTTCAGTGGGGACTGGAGATTGAAATTGGTGATATGAATGCAACCTTTCTCTGTTTTTGCAAGTAGTTTGTGGATTTCTCATTTTTATATAAAGCCAGGTTACCTGAACTATACATATTGCACATTCCTGTTTATAGCTCCTGTACCCTGGGGACAAACTACAAATCTGCAGTTACTCTTTAGGATACAGCTTCATCTGTCTGCTTGCAGCCCCAGGGACTACTATTGAGAGTAGCTTTTTGGATGAGAGGCGGACACCGCAGCATAGCAGCCAGGGCTCTGAATCATTGTCTGCAGGGTGCGTGTTTTGGAATCTGGGTGCTGAGTTGCAAGGGACGATGAGTCAGTGTACTGTTAGGATGAGGCCAGTTGTAAATCAGACCAGCGGTCTGAGGTGATTGCGCAAATGAGACAGTGTGTCTCTCTTTCTTTGGTGATTTAGTTCTTGAATTACTGTTCCTAATTGGTGGGTCTGTGAGTCTCTGTAAATGGTTTTCTCCTTTTGCCAAGTACCTCCCAGAGGCAAGTAAAATAATAATTTTTAGCTCTTACCTTTATTCTCATGTAAAAATGTTTAGGATTGTATAAGCAATACATCAGAATGGATGACAGCTCTCCACAAGTTTTTGATGTGGTGCAGCCCCAGCCAAGACTTGACTGTGGATGTTGTTGCCAGAATTGACAAATTCTCAGTGTCCACTTATCAGAGCTCTTGTGTTATTGATCTCTACAGAACTTCTCAGATATATTTGAGTTCCCTATCATGAACCCCTTTCTTGAGCATTTGGGTTTTCTTGATGAGAACAAAAAGATTTTAATTTTTATTTTACCATCTATTATGTGAGTGTGTGAAATAGATCAGTTCGCTGGGTATGGTGTTGATGATGTAATGGTTAATGAGATAGACCTGGCCCCTTCTTCTTTTTAAATCTAAGAGGAAAGGCATAATTTGAATAAGTAATTTTCAGGCGGGCAAAATGCTGCAGAAGAATAGAAAAGAATGTTATAAAACAATTAAAATGCAGACCTAGTTAAGTGGGGAACATAACAAAGTCTCTTTAATGAAGCAATATTGCTGTTGGACATCCCAGTAGTGGTGGTGATGGAGATGGAGAAGATAAATCCCAGGGAGAGAAAACGGACTGTATGAAGGCTTCAGTTATGGAAAATTCATGTTCTATTCTAGGGAGTAAGAGAAGGCCAGTATAGCCAGAATGAAGGGAGTAAGAGATGAGAATATAGGGACACAGTATTATACAGATCATATCATGGGACATTTGGTCCTTACTCCAGTGTCATGGAGGAGTTATTACTGAAGGGTTTAAACAGGAAATGACATGGTTAGATTTGTAATTTTCAAGGCTAATTCTGGCGGCAGGGAATGGATGGATTGTCAAAGAAGTCAAAAGTAGGAAGAGGAAGAATTAAGTGATTAGAGTAAATGATGATGACTCCATCTATGGTGGTTTCAGAGGGGATGTATAAGAGTGAGTAGAGTAGAGATATTTAGAAGATATTGATTGGAGAGAATTGATCAAGAGGCAGTATAACATACCTGCCTCTTAGGATTGTTGTGAAGGTTAAATAAGTTAATTGATGTAAAGTGTTTAGAACAGTGCCTAATAGAGATCATGAGTCATTAATTTTAAGAAGCACATTTCTTCCTATATTTTAACATTTCCAAAATCAGGATGAGTCTTAACTATCAATGGCATACCATTATTTAGTTGTCAGCATGTTCACTTTCTTTGAGGTATAGAAAATATTGCTGTGCCTTAAAACTGATGGCAAGTTAGATTAGATGAAGAATAATAATAACTTCTATAGAGGTGTTTGCTGTTATTTATTATTTTATTATTATTTTGGCAAAATCTAGTGGGAGATAAAATCTGGTCCATAGAAATAACTAACACAAAACTATTTATGATGAGATATGACAGAGAAAGGACAATGGAAGTATACCTCCCTATTTGGAGAAACTGATTTTTATTAGGGGAGCTCTTAAGTATATTCAAGTGAGAGAGAAGTTTGCTATTTCTACCACAGAGCCCAGTCCAGAACAGACATGAGTGTGAAGAGTTGACTGTGAAGGACTTCAGTTCCCTTGGGAGTTAATCAATACACCTGTTCTTGTGAATACACAGCAAGCTAAGAAGTGTGATTTCTAAGAGTGCTTCTTGTAAAGACTGAATATCTCTTAATCCTGAAAGATGATTAACCTTGCCTATCATTTATGCAGCTTCCTTTATACACTAAACATAATTCTAGTTTGTTTTGCAAGAATTTAATCCTAACAACCCAATGAGATAAGTGATGGTATCCCCTGTTTGCAGATAAGGAAATAGTACCTCTGAAAGTTCAAGTTTTGTACAGGTATACCAATCTGTGATTTGAACTTGGGTCTTCATGACTCCAGAATTGTTCGTTTACACTATGTTTTGTCTTAAAATGCCAATTTTTGAGTCAAGGGAGAAAATCTGACCTGCTGTTGGATGGCTTTAAATAACACTAGTTCCCCATTTACTCAACCAATATTTATTTATTGTTTTTTTTTTAGAATTATTTTATTTAACATTTATTTATTTACTTATTTTATTTTGACCAGAGAGGGACAGAGTGAGAGCAAGAGTGAGAGCGAGAGCTAGAGTGAGAGAGAGAAAGTGAGAAAGCAAACCGCAGGTCCAGGACTTGAGCCACGGTCGGCCGTGTAGGAGTCCAGCATGCTCAACCACCACGCCACTTGCTGGCCCCTCAACCAATATTTATTGATTGCTTATGTACTGAGTACTATATAAGGAGAAGGAGATACAGGAAGAAAAAAGAATCTTGCTCTTAGGAAATTTATAGATACATGCTATAATTTTTAAGTGGATAAATAAATAATTAGAACTTAATGAGAAGTAACAGGAAAGAAACGTGCAAGGCTCTGTGGTAGGGGAAAACAAAGGAGACTTATTTGGATAGATTAACCAAAGATGGCCTTTATGAGAAGACACTTCACACTGAACTTTGTTCAAGAACATCAAGGCAGGAGGACAGAGTAGGAAAGGAGAAGCAGAGAGTAGGTAGATTTCCTCTAACTGGGAGAATAAAAGCAGAAGTCAGAAAAACATTTTCGAGGATACCGTACTATACTGGAGAACCTGGCAGTCATCACTTTTATTAGTTGATCAACTACAACATCACAGTATAAAAAACAAAAACAAAAGCAAAAATTTTGGCTCCGCTGCAGTGGCACAGGCAGTAGGGAACTGCTGTGTGATGGTGGAGCCATATGGGAAGCCCCAAGCTTGGATTCCAGGTCAACCAGAATAGGCTGGACATGCCCAAGGGTGTGTACATAACCCTGGCTGGCTGGAAGGCTAGGGGGAAAGGGCTGCAGCTTGGCAAAACCCTGTTAAGGCTCTCTCTATTTCTTTCTCTCTCTTGTTGAAGGATAATAACTAACTTTGTAAAAATAATAATTAATGTGGTTTATTTCTAAGCAGAATATGAGTGACCTAGGCTGGAGAGGAGGCAAATCATGCCTTTCTCTTGGGGTGATTAGGTATGGTGGTTCCTTTTACTTGATTTTTAGAGAGACAGAGTTTGGAATTGAGTGAAAAGTTTTTCCATTGGTCTGGCCCAAAGAGGTGGGTCATGTGGAAGGGCGGGGCTTGTAGGTTCTAGGTGGTTTTTTCAGTTTTTAGGTTGGTGATTGACAAGGAAAGTTGCTCAGAATGGAATGTACTTTAACAGTGATAAAGAGGCTTAATATACATCACAAAGATACTCCAATACTCTGCCAGGGGCAGAATGTAGGAAGAATCTTGTTACCAATGGGTCAAAATGGTCTGTTAGTATTTGTGGGAGTGACTCCCTCTAGGCCCTCTGGAAAGGATTTTGGAAAAATAGGAAAAGCTGCCAGACTTCTGTCCACACATTCAATAAATAAATACATGAACTTTAAAAAGTCATGTATTTTCCTATGTAATAGCGCTAAGAAGGATACAAAAGTACTTCTGCAGTGGTCTGGTCAACAAGTCTTAACACCAGGTTAATCATGAGAAAATTTCAGAGAAACTCAGACTGAGTGACATTTCTGTCAAATAACTGATCTTTTCGCTTCAAAAATGTCAGTGTCCTGAAAGGCAAAGAAAGACTGGGGAAATGTGCCAAATTAAAAGAGACTAAAGAGACATGACAACTAAATGCAATGTGCGATCTTAGACTGAATCTTGGACTGGGAAAAATTGCTTTAAAGGGCATTATTTAGACAGTTGGTGAAATTTGAATATGGACCCTAATAGTATGATACATTTCTTGATTTTGATTGTCGTATATAAGTGGATTATGTAAAAGTAGAATTTTGTTCTTAGAAAATATACAATGAATTGTTTACAGGTATAGAAGTACAATGTAACAAATACTAATTGGTGAATATTGACAGAATATGTAGTATTCTTGGGATTTGTTTGTTTGAAAGTTTGAAATTATTTCTAAATAAAAAGTCAAAACAAATAAAACAATTAAAGAATAATAAAGGAGGGAAGTTAGTATTGTACAAGTGTGAGCACATTGAAAGTATATCTTAGCAGTCGAGATGAATGATAAACAGTTTGTACCAGGGCTGTTGTGGTGGGGTGAGGGAAAGTAGAGAAAATTGGCCCAATTCAGGATATCGTTTATAAATAGAATCAGGAGGACTTGCTGATGGGTAAACACAGTAGATGATACAGATGGAATCAAGGCATTGGGATTGAAACAGACAACAATGTAGGGTACAAACTCCTGCTGTCATTTGTATGATTTTTGACCATGGACAAAAAAGCATTTGGACCCTTCTCTAAGAGTCTAATTGCTAATATATAAAATGGGGATAATACCAGTTATCTCAGAGGGAGTGAACGTGACAAGATTAAATTTATACTGGCAAAGCATACAGATGATTTACTGGTATGTATAGAGTCTAAGGATGCTTGGGCCAGTCAGTAGCCTGGTGGTTGAGGTGGCTGAACTGAGTGGTTCAAGTCCCAGATCCAGCAGCTTTAAGGACATGGTGGGCACCTGTGTGTGCATGCCCAAAATCCCTAGAGGAGAATGGAGAAGGGATTTCAGTGTGACTACCCCCCATGGGGGATTTCTTGCTTTCTTTCTCTGTCTCTCCCTCTGTCTCTCTCTGGGGAGCACACATGCCCTGTAGCCAACAAAAATAACAAACTGAATCTAGGGATGCTGTGAGGGAAAGCTGTGGATGTTTCGCTGATGCATTTTATCAGATAAAATGTTTATTTTTAATTTGCTAATAGTTTTTATTAGGAGTAGATATTGCATAAAAGCTTTTGACAAAAAAATTCATAAATTGAGATGATAATATGAATTTTCTCCTTAATCTTTTAGTATTGTGAATTACATTGATATTTTAAATATTAAAGAAAACTTGCATTCCTAGAATTAAGTACATTTGTTTATGATAAATTATTCATTTACTGTATTGCTGAATTTGGTTAGCTAATGTTTTGTTTAGAATTTTTACACCCATATTTATTAGAGAGATTTATTTGTAAAAATTTCTTTCTTCTTGGGAACCAGCAGTTAGCGTAATGACTATGTCGCTGGACTCCCACGTAGTCGACTGTGGTTCGCGTCCCGGACCAGGTGGCTTAAAACTCACGCCGGGCGCTTGTGCGTGTGTGCCCAAGATCCCAAGAGGAGAATGGAGGAGAAGGGACTGCGGCGTGGCCATCCCCCCGGGGGGTGATTTCTCGCTTTCTGTCTCTATGTCTCTCTCTGTCTGTCTGGCGAGCGCATGTGCCCTATAGCGAAAACCTCTCCAAAAAAAAAAAAAAAAAGAAAAAAATTTCTTTCTTCTCATGTCCTGGTCAAAATTTGGTATGAAAGATCTGCTGGCCTCAGAAAACAACAATATTCTGTTGAATTGGTGGTGTAAAGTTGGTGTTATATATTCCTCAGATATTATTAGAAATTAAGAGTGAAATTATCTAGGCTTTGCATTTTTACCAATGGTTTTAAGTTATAAGTTCAATTTATTTAATGTTATAGTATTGTTCTAATTTCCTATTTTGAGTTCAGTCAGTGTTAGTAAGTTGCATTTGTGAAGTGATTTGTTCATTTTAATTATATTTTCAAGTTAGTGGCATTTACGTTTTTCATAGTATCTTATGATCTTTGTAATATCTGCTCGACTGTAGTTATATCCTTCTTTTTATTCCTTGCTTTAATTATTATGCTTTCTCTCTTATTTCCGTTTGGCTTTCTACAAGTTTATTAATTTTATTATTCTTTTCAAAGAAACAATTTCTGGTTTATTGATCCTCTTGATTGTATATTTATTTTCTCTTTGATTCATTTCTGGGTTTGTCTTTCTTAATTAGTTCTGTTTCCTTTGGTTTCGATTTTACTCTTCTTTTTCTAAATTCATGAGATGATGCTTAATTCACTGACTTTCAGCTTGTATTATTTGCTATTAATATATACTTTCAAAGACACACATGTCCCTCCAAGCATGGCATTAGCTGTATCCCACAAATTTTCATAAGTTTTGTTTTTAATATGATGCAATTTAAAATATTATCTAATTTCCAGAGTGGTGATTCTCCCTAATTCAGAGTTGTTTAGAAGTGTACATGTCTTTCTTAATTTCCTAATGATGGGGATTCTCTAATTGGATTGTCATTTGATTATTTCTTTCTTGCTTATTGCACTGTGGCCAGAAAACATACTGTTTAGAATTTCAGTCCTTTGAACTTGGTTGGGAATTTCTTCATGGCCTAGAACAGGGGTCAGCAAATTATGGTCCACAGCTCAAATCTGGCTTATGGACTAGTTTGGTATGGCCCTCAAGCTAAAAATGTTTCTTACATGTTTAATAAAGGTGGTTTAAAAAAGAAAAATTTATATATGTGTATGTGTGTGTGTGTGTGTGTGTGTGTGTGTGTGTGAGATCGAGGTTATGTGAGGACCACAAAGTATAAAAATTTATGAACTGCCCTTAACAGAAAAAGTTTGCTGACACCTGGCCTAAATATGGTCAGTGTAGGTAAATATTCTTCGTGTTCATGAAAAGAATATGTATTCTGAAGTTGCTGAGTATAGCATTCCATATATATATATATATATATATATATATATATATATATATATATTAAGTACAAGTTTTTAATGTTATTCAGATGTTGTATGCCCTTACTGATTTTTTTTCTCCTTGTTACATCAGTTACTGAGTGAGATGTATTAAAATCTTCCACTTACGATTTTGTATTTGTCTATTTATCATTGTGGTTTGGGTACTTTTTCTTGGTCTCATATCTTACCTCATATCTTTTGAGGCAATGTTATGTATGTACAAATTTAGAATTTTTATATCTTCCTGGTGAGTAGAACATTTTATCATTCTGAAGTGTCACTCTTTATTGCTAGTAATGATTTTTGCCTTAATGTTTACTTTGTTGGATATTGATTTAGCCGCACCGGCTTTCTCTTGATTAATTTTTGATTGGTATACTTTTCCCCATCCTGACTTTGCAACATTTCTTTATATTTTAGATGTGTGTCTTGTATCCAGCATAGAGTCTTTGTCAATTTAGTCTGAATATTTGTCTTTATTCAGAACATTTAATCAGTGTGTATATAATGTTGCAATTATTGGTATATTTAATACAAATATTCATTAGTATATAATGCTTTATATTTCTGACTGCTTTAATTTTAAACAGCTTACTCAGTGAAGGGTTGTTGAAATTATGAGGATATAATGTCTACACAAAGTGGATAACATGGTGCACTGTGGGATCTAAAAGGAAGACCATAAGGCTTGATATTATTGAGCAGAGATGAGCGTGATGTAAATATAGGGCTAAGAAAAGTAGTTTGGGACCAAAACCTGTGGTTATTTTTGTCCTATATAAATAATTTTTTGAGAGATTTTTGCTGTAGGGTGTGTGTTCTTGCTGGAGAGACAGAGAGAAAGAAACAGAAAGTGAGAAATCGCCTCACTGGGGCAATGGCCATGTGTTGTAATCTCTTCTCTCTTCATTTCCTGGGATCTTGGGCATGCCTACACATGTACCCAGCATGAGTTTCAAGCCACTGAGTCTGAGACACAAACCATGGTCAGCTGTGTGGGAGTCCGGCAACATAACCGCTATGCCATCTGCTAGCCCTGATTTTATTTTTTTAAAGATTACTCTTGAGGGACCAACAGATGGCATAGCAGTTATGTTGCTGGACTCCCACATGGCCAACCGTGGTTTGAGTCCTGGACCTGGTTGCTTCAGAATCACAGTGGGCCCATGTGCGTATATGTCCAAGAGCCTGGGAGCAGAATGGAGGAGAAGGGATTGTGGCATGGCCATCCCCCCCAGGGGGTGATTTCTCACTTTCTCTCTCACTGTGTCTGTCTCTCTCTCTTTCCTATGATCACATGCATCCTAAGGCAAAAACCTCTTAAACAAGATTACTCTTGAGACCACTGAGGTATTTCAAGTGGTAGGGGAGCTGTTGAGAGTCATATTTGGAAATGCTAAACTTGGCTGCAGTGTGTAGGATGGATTAGGAGATAAGAGTAGATTTCAGGAAATCAGCATAGGATCAGATTCAAAGTACAAGATACTTAGTGAATTTTTTTAATGTGTGAATGAGGCTTTAGCAGTGGTCAAGAGCAAGTTTATGATAGTTTGCACTAAGGTTGCAGTGGAATATGTGAAGAGAAACATTTTTGAGATTTTAGGGAAAATAAATTCAATTGCATTATCTAAAAAATAAAACCAGGGAAATAAGGATATATAACACAAAGCATTACTCCTATCACACTCCTCATGAATCCTGTTCTCTTCTCCCAGCCCTGCAATAGCTAACTTTCTAATTAAAGTTAATTATCTTTTGACAGTTTTTACATGTAAATATCTTATTTTACTATGTATTTCTTCTGCTTGCTATTGAGATTGAGTGTATTTTTCTATGTTCGTTATTCATTTGTGTTAATCCCTTGTGAATATTTTGTCCACATCCTTTGCTCCATTTTGTATTTTGTTTTATGTTTTAATTATTAACTCATAGTAGATCTTTATATGTCAGGGTTGTTAATATTTTGTTTTTAAACTCTAGTCTATTGGTTATCTTTAACATTGTTATGAGGTCTTTTTGTTTCACAAAAGCTTAAATTTAGTGTTTACTTAAATCTCTTGGCCATTCCATAGTGTGTTTCTGGCTGCAGAGAGCTAACTATCGTAAAGATACCAAAGGTCCCAAGTTTTTTTTTTTTTTTTTTTTTAGAGGTTTTTGCTATAGGGCGTGTGCACTTGCCAGAAAGACAGAGAGAGACAGAGAGACAGAAAGCGAGTAATCATCCCCCAGGAGGGAAGGCCATGCCGCAATCCCTTCTCCTCCATTTTCCTCTCAGAATCTTGGGCGGGCATGCATGCACACGCGCCCAGCGTGAGTTTAAGCCACCGGGTCCGGGACTTGAACCACGGTTGGCTACATAGGAGTTCAGCGACATAACCATTATGCTAAGTGCTGGTCCCCCAAGTTCTTTTTTTAATTTTTTTTTCTTTTTTTCTTTTTTTGAGAGGCTTTTGCTATAGGGCGCGTGCATTCGCCAGACAGAGAGAGACAGAGAGACAGAAAGCAAGAAATCATCCCCCAGGGGGGATGGCCTCGCCGCAATCCCTTCTCTTCCATTCTCCTCTCTGGATCTTGGGCACGCACGCACACGTGCCCGGCGTGACTTTAAGCAACCGGGTCCGGGACTCGAACCGTGGTCGATTACATGGGAGTCCAGCGACATAGCCATTACGCCAACTGCTGGTCCCCCCAACATGATTTCTTTAAAATAAATATTGGGGAGAGGCTAGTCAAAGAATGCAAAAATTACAGTTGGACAGGATGAATAAGTTCAAGAGATTTACTGTACAATTTGATGACTATAGGTAAAGACAATATATCCTATACTTGAATGTCACTAGAAGACTAATTTTCAAGTGTTCTTAACATAAATGATGTGAGACAATACACATGTTAATTAGATCTATTAAGATATTTCACAATGCATACATATTTAAAAAAATGTTATACACCTCAAATAGATTTTAATTTGTCAATTAAAATATTAGCTCATCAAGCTTATTTTAAAGTTTATAAAGAAATATATGGAACCAATTTATGCAAAAAATAGCTGTAAGAGGGCATATGACCAAATACAGAACAAAATATACAATAAATCTACAGAAATAAAACACTGTAGTACTAGAAAGTTTGCATATGTGTGCACCAAAACACTGGTAGTGGGTATTGCCACCTGGGAAGGGAACTAGATGGCACTTGGGTAAGAACAGAACAGAGATTTGCTTTCCACTGTACACATTTTACCCTTTCAATTATGACCTTTGTGCATGAATTCATTATTTTTAAAGTAATTTTAAAAAATTAAAGCTTGCTTCTGAGGTAAAAATGGAAAAAGAATCAGTAAAATTAAGCTGAGTCTAAGAAATAATATATGTGTATACAGGAGTTTAATGTATGATGAAGGAGTAAATTATGAGCAAAGAAGAAATTATGGATTATTCAATAGATTGCACTGGACAAATGGCCATCTATAGGAAAAAAAGTCAGATGCATTATGCACAGCGGAATATAATGCTGCTAAATGTAAACAACAAATATTGAATATACTAATAAATACACTTGGAGACAAAGATTCTTAATTTTAATATAGGCTAATTGATCAGCCTTCTATTTCATTGCTAGTGCTTTCTTATTACATTTAAGAAATCCTTTACTACTATATCATGAAGAAATTGTTATTTTTCTAGAAAGTTTATTGTTCTAACACACACACATACACACAGAGAGACACACACACACTAAACTTTTGTATATGGTGTTAGATAAAGGCTCAAAAATTATTTATTTTTTTAGGTTTTTGCCAAAGGGTGTGTGCACTCACCAAAGAGAGACAGAGAGAGGGAAAGTAAGAAATTGCTTCAGGAGAATGAGCTTGCTGCAATCCGTTCTCCTATTGGAATTTTGAGCATGCATGCACATGTGCTCGGCATGATTTTCAAGCCACTGGATCTGGCACTTAAACCATGGTTGGCCATGTGGAAGTCCAGTGCCTTACTCATTATGTTACCTGTTGGCCCCAAAAGATCATTAGTTTTTATGTTGCTATCCAACAAATAGCTAGATCAATGTAAAATCTTGGAGAAAGTCTCAATACTCTGGTAGTATAATTGTTTTTTTTTTTTTTTCTTTGAGAGTTTTTTTGCCATAGGGTGCATGCGCTCGCCAGACAGACAGAGAGAGACAGAGAGACAGAAAGCAAGAAATCACCCCCAGGGGGAATGGCCATGCCGCAATCCCTTCTCCTCCATTCTCCTCTCAGGATCCTGGACACGCACGCACACGCGCCCGGCGTGAATTTTAAGCCACCGGGTCCGGGACGCGAACCACGGTCGACTACATGGGAGTCCAGCGACATAGCCATTATGCTAACTGCTGGTCCCTGGTAGTGTAATTCTTTTAACTTTGTCCTTTTTCCTCTAATTTTTGAATAGGTTTGCCCATTTCTATGTAGTAAAGGACCTCTTGGAACTTGTATTGCAATTGCATGGAATTTGTGGGCCAATTTGAGGATAATTATCATTTTTACCAAATGGAGTCTTCCAACCTGTGAATATGATAATATGTGCACATTTATTAGCTGTTTATTGTTCCATAATCATTTTATGTAGTTTGCTGCATAGAGTTCTTGCATGGATTTCTTTTTATTTATTCTTTGATAGTTACTGATATTTGATGCTATTATAAATGTATCTTTTAAGTAAAACTATTTTCCTTTTTTTGGTTTTTACATAGAAATACAATGAATTTTTGAATATTGATCTTGTACTTAGATACTGATGAGTTTATTTATTAATGCTGTTAATTTATCTATAGCTTTATCACTTCTTTGAATAATTTTATTTTTATTTCTTTATTTTAAATGTTGACATTTTCCCCCTGCCTTCTTGTATTGCTTAGGATATTCAGTACATAATATTTTATAATTCAGTAATACTGAATGTAATCCACTATTGAATACAATTGGAGATCATGATCATTATCTGTTTTATTCCTGCCTAAAGTGGATATATTTCATTATTCCACCTTTAAGTAAAGTTAGTTTGCTTTCATATATAGCCTTCATCAGATCATGAACGTTAATATTTTTGGTTTGCAAAGACATTTTTTTTAAATCATGAATGAGTATTGAATTTTATCAGGTTTTTTGAGTATATATTAAGTTGATTATATGAGTTTTCTTCTTTATTCTGTTAATGAGGTAGATTGCATTGATTAATTTTCAAGTGTTATACCAGCTTTTTATTCTTGGTATAAGCCCTGCTTTTAATGTTATTTTGTAGCACAGGATGGGGATGTGAAGTATATAAGTGTGCAAATGTGTGAGTGTATGTGTGCAAGTTTTAGGATTTTTTCATCTATGTTCATAAGTGACATAGGTCTTCAGTTTTCCTTTTATTACCAAATTTTTGTTAGATTTTGGGATTAAGATTATGTTGACTTCAAAAATGAATTAGGATGAAAAATTATATTTTTATATACTGGAAAGGATTACATAAGGCTAATGCTATTTATTTAGAGGAATACGTTTTTTACTTATTCTAATTTTTGATTTACATATAATCACTGAACATCTTTGGTAATGCCATTTGGGCTTTAAGTTTTCTTTTGGGAGAAGTCCAGTTAGAGACTCAATTCTTTAAGAGCTCCAGGAATAGTCATACTTTAAAATTAATTAATTAATTAATTAATTAGTTTTTGTTATAGGACATGTACACTTGTCAGAGAGATACAGAGAGAGAGAAAGAGAGAGAGAGAGAAAGCTAGAGAGGAAAAGTGAGAAATCACCCCCCCCCCCCAAAGGGGGATAGCCATACCTCAATCCCTTCTCCTCTTGGGGTTTTAACAATGCATGTACACATGCCTGGCCTATTTTCCAAGTTGCTAGGGACTCAAACCATGCACTTGGCCTCGTGGGAGTCAGCTGCCTTAACCATCATGGCACCTGGCTGCTTCCCAGGTTTTTTTTTTTTTTTTAGAGAGAGAGAGATTTTTGCATTAGGGTGCATGTGCTCGCCAGAGAGAGAGAAAAAGTGAGAAATTACCTCCCGGGGGTGGGGGGAGATGGCCATCCTGCAATCCCTTCTTCATTGTTTTCTCAGGATTTTGGGCATACATGCACATGCATCTGGTGTGTGTTTCAAACCACCAGATCTGGGACTAGAACTCTGGTCAGCCAAGTGGGAATCCAGCACCTTAACCACTATACCACCTGCTGGCCCTTGGCTCCCCAATTTTTTTAATGGTCCATTCTTTAGTAAATTTTTTTTAGATTCAAGATGCATTTCAAAACTGCAGTTCTTGCAATTTTGAGTATTATGTTTAAGTATGTCATTTAGGTTAAATTTCTTAATCATTTAATTGAAATTTGATATATATTGACAACTCATGGTCTGTACTATCAGTTTACAGTTATTGTATTTTTTCCGTCCTTGAATATCTATTTGTTCTTTTTATAATTTTATCCATCATTTTTCTAATATTATATGGAAATTTCTATCTTATCTATTTTCTAAAAAGTAATTATTATTTCATAGACCATACTGGCGTTGCAGTACATATGTTGCATCTGGATTTTTGTAAATTTTAATTAAAGTATTTTTTAAAAAGAATTATTTATTTAAATTTACTCTTTTTTTTTTTTTTTTTTTAATTTGACCAGGGAGAGACAGAGACAGAGAGAAAGGGAGTATGAAAAAGTAGGCAACGAGGTTCAGGATTTGAACCATGATCAGCCATGTGGGAGTTCAGCAACTTAACCACCACACAACCTGCTGGACCCATGTCTGGAAGTTCTTCTAGTATTATTTTTTCTTTTCTGAGTTTTATATCTTTTTTATTTATAATTTTGTTTGAATAGTAGGCATTTTAAATGAAAATGAAAAAGGCCTTGGTTGATACTGTCTTTTTTTTTTTGGAGAGGTTTTTGCTATAGGGCATGTGTGCTCACCAGAAAGAGATAAAGAGAGACAGAGAGACAAAAAGCAAGAAATCACTCCCCAAGGGGATGGCCACGCCACAAGCCCTTCTCCTCCATTCTCCTCTCGGGATCTTGGGCACGCATGCACACACACCCGGCATGAGTTTAAGCCACCTGGTCCGGGACTTGAACTGCGGTCAACTACATGGGAGTTCAGTGACATAGCCATTACGCTCTAACTGCTGGTCCCAATACTGTCTTTTTAAAAAGGTTTTATTTTGAGATAATAATACTATCACAGGAAGTTGCAAAAATAGTACATAAAGCCCTATAAACTCTTAGAGTCCCCAAGTGGGAGCTCTGATATGACTACAGTACAATGTTAATTAGACCATATACCTCATTGACATTATTGTACTATAGTCATATAAGAATGTTTTTTATATGGACTCATTTCAGTATGTATGCATGTCTGGGTATGTTTGTGTCTGTAGTTCTATACAGTTCAACCTCATGCATAGATTCATGTAACTACCATCACAATCAAGACACAGAACTGTTCTGTCACCAAAAGGAACTCCCTCATGTTACCCCTTTATAGTAACCCCCACCCCTCTTTCCCTGGAACCATTTTCTGTTCTCTATCATTTTGTCAGTTAGATAATATTATATAAATGTAATTATATACTTTGTAACCCTTTTGAAATTAGTTTTTTAAAAATTAATAGACTGTATTTTAGAATAGTTTCAGGTTTACAGAAATATTGAGCACAAACTGTAGAGAATTCCCGTATATCCTTCTCCCTCCCAGTTGCCACTATTGTTACCATCTTGCATTAGTATGGTACATTTGTTACTATTAATGAGCCAATATTTAGCATATTTTTTATTAACTGAAGTCCATAGTTTACTTTAGGGTTCATTCTTTGTGTTGTATATTTTTATAGGTTTTGACAAATGTTTAATATCATATATCTGCCATTACAGCATAGTTTCACTCCTTCAAAAATTCTGTGTTTCACCTATTCATCATCCCTCTGCCCCTCCTCCACACACCTTGGTAACCACCAATCTTTTTTTTTTTTTTTTTTTTTTGAAGAGGTTTTTTGCTATCGGGCGTGTGGCTCGCCAGACAGACAGAGACAGAAAGTGAGGAATCACCCCCCAGGGGGTATGGCCATGCTGCAATCCCTTCTTCTCCATTCTCCTCTCAGTATTTTGGGCACACATGCACACACACATGCACCTGGCATGAGTTCCAAGCCACTGGGTTTGGGTCTAGAACCATGGTCGACCATGTGGGAGTCCAGCAATGTTACCATTATGCCATCTAATGGTCCCACCATTGATCTTTTTAATTTGTATATAGTCATTTCTAGAATGTCATGTAACTGGAATCATACAGCACATAGCCTTTTCAAATTGAATTCTTTCACTTAGCAATATGCATTTAAGGTTTCTCTATGCTTTTTGATGGCTTAATAGCTCATTTCTTTTTAGCACTAAATATTCCATTGTGTGGATGTACCACAATTTATCCATTTATCTACTGAAGGATATCTTGTGTTTTTTTTCCCCTCAAGTTTTGGTAGTTATGAATAAAGCTGTTATAAACATTTATGTGTAGGCTTTTGTGTGTACATAAGTCTTCAGCTTATTTGGGTAGATATCCAGGAGTGTGATTGCTGGATCATAAGGGTAAGAAAATGTTCAGTTTTATAAGAAATTGCCAGACTGCCTTCCAATGTGGCCATACCATTTCACATTCCCACCAACAATGAATGAGAATTTCTGTTGTTCCACATCCTTGTCAGCACTTGGTCTTGTCGATGTTTTGGATTTTAGCCATTCTTACAGGTGGTAGTGGCACCTCACTTTTTTTTTTTAATCTGCAATTCTCCAGTGGCATATAATGCTGAGAACCTTTTTATGCTTATCTATTATCTATATGTCTTTTTTTTGGTGAAACATAGGCACTTTCACTAAGCTTTATGACCTTGAGTTCTATCCAAGTTGTTAGATATATCAGCAGTTGGTTCATTTTTATTACTGAGTAATATTCTGTAGTATAGATATACCAGAATTTGTTTATTTATTCACTTGTTGAAATATTTTTCTGTTGGGTCAGCCCTGTGTTTCAGACAACCAGATTCCATATGATCGACCCCATGGTTGAAGTCCCAGATCTCATGGCTTGAGAAACACACTATGTCTATGTGTGTATATGTGCCCCAACTCCTGACAGGATGGAGAAATGGAGAAGGGATTGAGGAATGGCCATTCGCCATAGGGAGTGCCTTCTCCCTCTTCCTCTCTGTCTCTAATGAGCACATGTACTCTCTGGCAAAATTAAGGAAAAAAAGATTAATATTTTCTTATTGTCTCCAGTTTTGAAGGTATTAAGAATAAAGCTGGGGGCCAGCAGGAAGTGTAAGGAGCTGCACTCCTACATGGCTGACCGTGGTTCAAGTACAAGACCTGGTGGCTTGAAACTCATGCCAGTTGTGTATGCATGTATGCCCACAATCTCAAGAGAAGAATGGAGGAGAAGGGATTGCAGTTTGGCCATCCCCCCTCTGGGTGTGATTTCTTACTTTCTCTCTCTCTGTCTCTCTGGCAAGCACATGCACACTATAGCAAAAATCCCTCTAAAAAAAGAATAAAGCTGATGTGCACATCAGTGTACAAGTTTTGTGTGTACACAAAACTTTTATGTTTTGGGGGATGAAAATCCAAAAGTGTTATTGGCAGGTCTTATGGTTTGAGCATGTTTAGTTTTTTTTTTTTTTAAGAATCTGTCAATTTTCCAGAGTGCTTATACTATTTTATGTATCAATCAGAATTGTGTTTTCATTTTGCTTTTCATGTTTGTTACTAGTATACAACAAAGATTGATTTTTGTGTTTTTAATCTTGTGTCCTGTGATTTTGCCAAACTCACTTATTAGTATAGGAGTTTTGTTGTGTTTTTACTAGTTACTTGGAATTTTCTACATAGAAAATTATGTCATCTGCAAGGAAGAACAGATTAATTTCTTATTTTCCATTCTGTATGCTTTTCATTTCCTTTCTCTTCCCTTATACTGGTTAGGATTTTCAATATAATGTTCAATAAGAATGATGAGAACAAACACTTTACCTTAATTTTAAGGGGAAAGAACTCAATCTTTCACCGGTATGATTTTAGCTTAACTGTTTTTGAGCATTTTTTTTTAAATCAAGTTGAGTGTGTCCTCCTCAATCCTATTGGTGGAAGGTTTTTTTTTTTTTTTTTTTTTCTTTTTTTCCCTCTCTCTTCTATCATGAACAGCTGTTGGACTTTGTGAAATGATTTTTCTTTTTCAATGGATATGGTCATATGTTGTTTTTTTTTAGCATGTTGTTATAGTGGATTAAATTGACTGATTTTCAAATGTTGAACCAAACTTGCTTGCGTAACTGAACTGCATCCTACTGACTCATAATATGTAATTAGTTGTATATATTACTGGTTTTGATTTGCTAATATATTCTTGGGGATTTTGTGTACATACTTAGGTATATTTGCCTATAATTTTCTTTTTTTTGTACTGCCTTTTTTTTTGTTTGGTTGTTTTTTGGCATGGGCAGTAAATACTAGCCTCATAAAATGAGTTCATTACTGTTCTCTCCTCTTCTAATAGAGATTTTATTGAATTAGTGTCATTTCTTCTTTGAATATTTAGTAAATTCTCCAGTGAAGCCACCTGGCCTGAGATTTTAATTTTTTAAGGATTTTGGTGAGAAATCGGCAGATAATTTTACTGAAGATCTTTTGCATGTGATAAGTTGCTTTTCTCAGGCTGGTTTAAAGATCTTCTCTTTGTTTTTCTATTTGTCCAATTTATCTCTTCTATTGGTGCTTGTGCTTTGGTGTTGTAGCTAAGAAATCATAGCCCAATTCATATTTATGAAGACTTACCTATATATTTTCACCTCCAAATTTTATCAGTTTAGCTTTTAGATGTGGGTGTTTGATCCATTTTAAGTTAATTTTTGCCTCTGGTAAGTGGAAAAAAATATTCCTTCTTTTGCATGCAAATATCTAATTGTATTAGCATTTTTTTTCTTTCTTTTTATTCTCAGACCAGATAATCTCTCTGTTTTTATGTTTTGTTTTGTTTTTGGAGAGGTTTTCGCTATAGGGCGCGTGCTCTCGCCAGACAGACAGAGAGAGACAAAGAGATAGGAAGCGAGAAATCACCCCCCAGGGGGGATGGTCACGCCACAATCCCTTCTCCTCCATTCTCCTCTCGGGATCTTGGGCACGCATGCACATGCACCAGGCGTGAGTTTTAAGCCACTGGGTCCGGGACGCGAACCACGGTCGACTACGTGGGAGTCCAGTGACATAGCCATTACGCTAACTGCTGGTTCCCGAGACCAGATAATCTCAATTGAACTGTCTTCAAGATTAATTATTCTCTTTTTTTCCCTGCTGCTCAAATCTGCTGTTGAATCCCTTTAGTGAGTTTTTCATTCCAATTACTGTATTTTCAATTTCAATATTTTATTTGGTTCCTCTTTATAATTTTTTATAGATCAAATTTAATTTCATTTAGAGGTGAAAACCTTTGCATTTGTATTTCTTTTTATATGTGTGTATATATATATATATATATATATATATATACACATAAAATACATATAATACATTTAATCACTATACAGCACTTTGCTTATAAGTTGAATTTACCCAACATGAATACATTTTACACCAGTCCAGTTGAGGATACAAAACACATTAGCATCAACAGATAATAATTCATTTCTGTGTCCCATAAATGTCTTGCCTCTCTATTTTCCTCCTTAATTTCTTTCCTTACACATACCCCCTTCTCCCACCTTCTTCCCACATTGTCTCCAGAATCTATAATCACTTTTAATGCATCTATGATCTCTAATCTCTCCATTTCCACCATAGAGTGCAGACAGACAGTATATGTGAAATGGAGACACACAACATCTCTCTTTAATATCCTGACTTGCTTTACTCACCAGTAAATCTTCCATATTCATCCAATTTCTATTAAATGCTAACATTTTGTTATTTTTTATGGCAGAGTAGTATTCCATAGAGTATATGTGCAATACTTTTCCAATCCATTCATCATTTTGTGGACATTTGATTTGGTTCCGTGTCTTAGCAATTGTGAATAATGCTGCAATAAGCATAAATGTGCATGCACTTTTCCAAATGAGAGTTCTCCTATCCTTTGGGTAGATACCCAGGAGCGGAATTAATTAATTATATGGTAGTTCTATTTGTAGGTCTTTGAGGAACCTCCATATTGTTCTCCACAGTGAGTGAACCAAATTAGATTTCTGCCAGCAGTGTAGGAGGGTTCCCTTTTCACCACATCCTTGCCAGCATTTATCATTTATTGTTTTTTTAATCTTTGCCATTCTGACTGGGGTTAGGTGGTATCTCATTGTGGTTTTGATCTGCATCTCCCTTCTGATGAGGAATGTTGAACATTTTTTCATATGGTTTTTGGTTGTTCATATGCCTTTCTTTTTTTTTTTTTTTTTTTTGAGAGGTTTTCACTATAGGGCGCGTGCGCTCGCCAGACAGACAGAAAGAGACATAGAGACAGAAAGCGAGAAATCACCCCCCAGGGGGGATGGTCACGCCGCAATTCTTTCTCCTCCATTCTCCTCTCGGATCTTGGGCATGCACGCACATGCGCCCAGCGTGAGTTTTAAGCCACCAGGTCCGGGACGCGAACCGCGGCCGACTATGTGGGAGTCCAGCGACATAGCCATTACGCTAACTGCTGGTTCCCTCATATGCCTTTCTTAGAGAGCTGTTTATTCAGCTCCTTTTCCCATCTTTTAATTGGGTTAATCATTTTTTTTTCTTTCGGATAAGCTGCTTGAGTTCCCTGTGTATTTTGGTTATCAGTCCCTTATCTGAAGCATAGTTTACAAAAATATTCTCCCATTCTGAGAGTTGTCAATTCACACTAATTACTGTGTCTTTTGCTATGGAGAAACTTCTTATTCTGATGTAATCCCACTTGACTATATTTGGAACTATTGTTTATGCTTTAGGGGTCTTATTTAAGAAGTCTTGGCTGTATGTTTTGGGGTTTATTTCTGGGGTCTCTATTCTGTTCCATTTGTCCAAATATCTTTTTCTTGTGCCAATACCATGCTATTTTTATTACCTCAGCTTTGTAATATATTCTGAGGTCAGGGAGTGAGATGCTGCCCACTCCACTCTTCTTGTACAGGATTGCTTTGGCAATATGGGGTCTTCTATGATTCCAGAAAAGTTCTATGATTATCTTTTCTAGATATGTGAAGAAAGTCTCTTGTACTTTTATAGGGATTGCTTTAAATGTGTAGATTAATTTGGGTAGAGTCACCATTTTTATTATATTAATTATCCCAATCCAGGAATAAGGGATATCCTTCCACTTTTTGTGTCCTTTTCAATTTCTTTTTAAAGATTTTCATAGTTTTCCTTGTAGAAGTCTTTGACTTCCTTGGTTAGTTTCATTCCTAGGTATCTTATACTTTTTGTGCAATGGTAAGTGGGATTACTTTTTGCAGTTCTACCTCTGTCTGCTTGTTGTTTGCATGCAGAAATGTTGCCGATTTTTGTAGGTTGATTTTGGATCCTGCTACTTCACTGTATTCATTTACTACTTTGAGAAGTTTTTTTGTGGATACTATTGGGTCTTTTATATATGCAATCATGTCATCTGCAAACATAATTTCAACTCTTCTTTCCCTATTTAAATGCCTTTATATTATCCTCTTTTCTGATTGCATTGGCTAAGACTTTCAGCACTATATTGAAAAGAAGTGGAGAAAGTGGGTAGCCTTGTCTTGTACCAGTTTTTACATTATCATGTTAGTGATAGGTTTTTTATAGATGGCTTTTATTATGCTGAGAAATAATCCTTCTATGCCAATTTTGCTGAGAGTCTTAATCATGATGAGATGTTGTATTTTGTCAAATGCTCTTTCTGCATTGATTGAAATGATCATATGGTTTTTATCTTTCTTTCTGTTAATATGGTGTGTTACATTTGTGGTTTTGCATATGTTGAACCACCCTTGCATCTCTGGAATAAAGCCTAACTGGTTGTGATGACCACTCTTTTTTATTTGTTGTTGGATATGATTTGCTAGTATCTTGTTGAGAATTTTTCTGTTTATATTTATCAGAGATATTGGTCAGTAGTTTTCCTTTCTTTTTGTATCCTTATCTGTTTTAGGAATGAGAGTTATGGAGGCTTCATAAAATGAATTTGGGAGGGTTTCTTACCTTCGGATCTTTAGAAATAATTTGAGAAAAATGGAGGTTACCTCTTTAAAAGTTTTGTATAATTCAGAAATGAAGCCATCAGGACCTGAACTTTTCTTTGTTTGGAGGTTATTTATTATCAATCTCATTGTTTACTATGGGTCTATTAAGGCTTTTGGTGTCTTCCTGAGTCAATGTTCATAGATTATATGTGTCTAGGAATTTTTCCATTTTATCCAGGTTCTTCTGTTTGTTGGCATATAGACGCTCATAGTATCCTTTAATGATGTTTTGTTTCTATTATGTCCATTGTAATATTGCCTCTTTCATTGCAAATTTGATTTATTTGGTTCCTTTCTTTCTTATTCTTAATTAGTCTAGCTAATGGTGTGTCAATCTTGTTTGTTTTTTCAAAGAACTAGCTTTTGCTTTAATTTATTTTCTGTATAGCTTTCTATTTCATTTATTTCTTCTTGAATCTTTATTATTTCTTTTTTCCTGGCATTTTGTTGTTGTTGTTGTTGTTGTTTTTCCAATTCCCTTAGGGATGATGTTAGATTGTCCATTTGCCACCTTTCCATCTTTTTCTTATGTGCACTAATTGCTATGAACTTCCATCTTATGACTGCTTTTGTGGTGTCCCATAGATTATGGAAACTCGTGCACTCATTATCATTTGTTTCCTTGAATCTTTTTATCTCAGTCTTAATCTCTTTCATAGTTGTGAGGTCATTCAGGAGTACGTTATTTAGTTTCTATATATTTGTGTATTTTTGAGGATTTTTCTTGAAATTAATATCAAGTTTAAATCCATCATGATATGAGAAGATGCTGGATATATTTTCTATGCCTTTGAATCTGTAAAGGCTTGTTTTTGTCCCCTATCATGTGGTTGGTCTTCAAGAAGATATCATGCAGGGGTGAGTAAAATCTATATTTTGTAGTTTTTGGGTGGAGAGTTCTATAAATGACTGTCAAGTCTACCTGATTTATGATATTGTTTATGTCCTAAATCTCTTTATTTTTGTTTCATTTATGTGTCTGAAGGAGATAATGGGGTGTTGAGGTCCCCAACAATTGGTGTGTTGCAATCTAGCTATCCTTTTAGATCTAGCAGTCTTCACATATTTGGGTGCTTCTGGATTGGGTACATAGATATTAATAAGCTTTATATCTTCTTGATGAATTAGCCCTTTTAGTATTATATAATGCCCTTCTTTGTCTCTTCTTACAGTTTTTGTCTTAAACCCTATTTAGTCTGAAATCAGTATTGTGACTCCTGTGTTTTTTGGTTTCCATTTGCGTGGAGTATCTTTTTTGAAACCTTCACTTTTAGTCTTTGTATGTCTTTATCCATGAGGTGGGTTTTTGTTATAGGCAACAGATTGAGGTTTTTTTTTTTTTTTTTTTTTTTTTTTTTTTTTTTTTTTTTTTACACCGTTTAGCCAGTCTGTGTCTCTTATTTGGAGAATTTAAACCATTAACATTCAATGTTATTGATATTTCCAGACTTGTCCCTACCATTAATTTTGGTTATTTTCTTGGTTGTTTTTTGTTCTCTTATTTCTGTTTGTCTGTCTTTTTAGTTTTCTTGGTATAACACTCCTGTCAGAATTTCTTTTTTTAATATATTTTTAGATTTCATTTTCTTTTATACATTCAATCATGTTATTTAGCTTACAAAGTGAATATTCCAACATGTGAACATTTCTCCCTAGTCCAGCTGATAAAACTATAAAATTATCTTCAACAGATAATACCACATTTCTTTGTACCATTAATGCTTTACCTCTCTATTTTTCTTCTAAATGTCCTTCCTCAGACTACTCTTTCATGAACACTATATCTGGTATTCACATCCATTTACTGTGTTTCTATATCCTTCAGTCAATCAGTTTCAGTCATTGAGTGTGGACACTCGGTATATATTAAGTGGGGACTGCCGGGGTCTTAGCCGCGGCGGGGGTGGGTTGACTCGATGGAGGCGGCGCAGGTGAACAGAAGACAGAGGCCTTGGTGCCTTTTTATGCACGTCCTATGCCGGACACCCCCCAGAGATTGCTCTCTGAGGAGTGGCAACTGCTAGGAATCATCGTGCCTTTTTATTGAAAATGTGTTACATGCAAGTAAAGGGAGAGGGGCTATGTGTTTTAATTATCAGCTTATAAAGTTTTTAACAATAGGGAACATAGATTCTATTTAGGGTTGGATTAAGGGTGGGTCTAGTGCAGTTCTGCAATTGTAGGTGGGTCTCCATGGAATTGTAGGTGGGTCTCCATGGAATGCAGTTTCGGGAATGTGGTTCCAGTAAGCAGAGATGATTATCAGCTGATGCTGCGCAGCAGCCATTTTGTGATTACCGGGAATGGTGCTGAGAAAGGAAAATCTCAAGAATAGATATTAGTTTCTATGGATTTTAATAAAGAATGATACTTATACAGTTTTGTAGGGATCTAAAACTTGATCTGAGGAGTCCTAATATATTTATTTATTTCACTTGGTGAGGGCAGGGGTGTCCTGGGCCCGTTTTGACCTAATCTTATTTTAAGTAAAGATTAAGTTTACCTTAAATGTATTTTGAAGGGCCTTCCAAAGGTCAAGATTATTTCTGCCTAGAAAGAACTTCAGCCCACCCTCTATTGTGACCATGGAGATAAAGCATTGTAATTAACAGGTGATCAGAGCAAAGGGGAGCGGTCGGGGTACTTCCTGGAAAATTTTATTATATACTCAGGATGTATAAGAGAGCTATGTAATTTTTTTATAGGGGAGTCAGAGGGGGGTCGCTTCCCAGCAAGGCTGCCACAGTTTCTGGAGCAAAATCCTAGGTCGGGGGGGGGGGTGCACAGTAGTGGCCTTGCCAAGGTACTGAACCGACCGGAAGGGGGGGAAGGGGGCTCAGACAGATCCTGGGGCCCCGCCGGGTTGGGCTCCTCCAGGGGACATACAGTGTCTCTCCTTCATAGCCTGACTTGTGTCACTCAGCAGTAAATCTAACATATTCTTCCACTTTCTGTCAAAAGCCAGGGTTTTTTTTTTTATGGCTGAATAGTATTCCATAGAATATATGTGCCACAGTTTTTCAATCCATTCATCTGTTCGTGGGCATTTGGGTTTGTTTCATGTCTTAGCAATTGTGAATAGTGCCATATTAAACATCAATGTGCAAGTACTTTTCTGATTAAGAATTATTCTGTCCTTTGGGTAAATACCAAGGAGTGGGATTGCTGGATCATATAGTAGTTCTATTTGTAGATTTTTGAGGACTCTCCAAATTGTTCTCCACAGTGGCTGGACCAATTTACATTCCCACCAGCAGTGTAAGAGCATTCCCCTTTCACCACACCCCTACCAGCACTTACCATGTGTTTGTTTTGTTTTTGTTTTGTTTCTTTAATCTTAGTCATTCTGACTGGGATTAGGTGGTATCTCCTTATTTTGGTCTGCATTTCCCTTACAATGAGGGATGTTTAACATTTTTTCACATGCCTTTTGGCTATTCATATGTCATCCTTAGAGAGTGTTTTTTTTTTTTCAATTTATTTATTTGCATTCATTCACTGCACATCATTACAGCATACAAAATGAGATTTTCCATCCCAAGTACACTATATATTGTCTCAATCAAGCACATCAACAAACATGTTATTGTCAGCAAATAATCTTCCATTTCTTGTCTTCTGTATGTTTTGCTCTTTTTCCCCCCATCCTTGATTCTCTATCTCTTACCCTCTGCCATCTCCCACCCACCTCCCACACTGTCTCTGGTATCTATGTTTGCTTTCTATACTGTTTTCTCCTCACATTTTATTGTATCGCCAAAGACCCTAATCAATCCAAATACCCTCATAGCAAACACAGGTGATACACACATTTCCATGAACACAAGTCTTACTTTACGCATCCTATAAAGTAGCACCTAGCTGTGGCTACATATCCTACTGCAGTCATTGAATAGATATATAATTTTTTTTCCTGAAACTTTTTTTTTTGTAACTCAATTTACATTCCTTCCCTAAGCTTCATCACAGCATACAAAATGCAATCTCCCATCCAGTACACACTGCATAGTGATACAATCATGCACATTACAAAAAAATTTTCCATTACTAGTTCCTAGAATTACTTCCACCCCTCTTTCTGACCCTCTGACCCTTCCCACCCTCCTCTCACACCACCTCCGGTGTCTACAATTGTCCTTCATTCCCTTCCCATCCATGTTGCATTGATCACCCAATTTCCTACATAATCTAACTACTTTCAATGGTGAGTTCACTCATTACTACTAAGAAAACCAGTTTTAACTTAACTCAAAGAAATGCCAAGGAACTTTGCTTAAAGTCAGGAAACAAGTCAGGATTCTGTCCAAATGGAAGGTGCATGAACCTATCAGTCTCATGTACTTTTATCTTCTGTTTTGGTTCAATTTTCCTGATTAAATTCTGGGATATAATATTCAACTCCAGACTTGTCCCTATGATTAAGTTGGCCACATTCATAGTTTTTGGACTCTTATTTCTGTGTGTCTGTGTTTAATTTTCTTGATACAGCACACCCTTGAGAACTTCTTGGAGATCTGGTCTGGTGCTGGTAAATTCTTTCAGGTTTTGTTTATCTGAGAATGTTCTTGTCTTTTCTTCCCACCTGAAAGATAATCTTGCCGGGTACAGTATTCTTGGCTGAAATTGCTTCTCTCGTAACACTTTGAATATATTTTCCCATTCTCTCCTCACTCGCATTGTTTCCGATGAGAGATCTGCTGTTAGCCTGATGGGATGTCCTTTGTAGGTAACTTGATGTTTCTCTCTTGCCAATCTTAGTAACTTGTCTTTGTCTGCAGTTTTGGTCAACCTGGCTATAATGTGTCTTGGAGAAGATCTTCTTGGGTTGATTCTATTTGGGGTCCTTTGTATTTCCTGGGACTGGATCTTCGAATGCCTCTCTAGGTTTGGAAAGTTTTCTTGCAGGATTTCATGGAATAGATTATCAATGCCCTTATGGGTCTCTTCACCTTCTGGAATGCCAATTATCTGGATATTTGGACGTTTGATGGTATCCAGTACTTCTCGTATATTATTCTCAAATTTTTGAGCCATTTTCTCAGTCTTCGTGGTGGATTTTTCTAAGCCAGCCATTTTCTCTTCTACATCTGAGATTCTATTTTCTGAATGATCTAATCTGCTTTGAATACTTTCTAGGGAGATTTTGACTTCTTGTATTATAGACTTCATCTCTAGCAGTTCCGTTTGAGTCTTTTGTAAAGTGTGTAATTCCTCTTTTAGATCTTGCAAGAATTTCCTCATCTCCTGGAACTCGGCAACTTCTTTCTCCTTTCTCTTTAGCAGTTCATTATCTCTCTTTTCTTCCATCTCTGTTAGCTTCGACATTACGAATGCTCTAAATTCCTTATCACACATTTCCATGACTTTCACCGAACTGTTTGTGGATGAAGGAGAGTTACTCTTTTCAATTGGAGTAGAGGTATTTTCTTGTTTTCCCATATTTCTTGTGATCCGACGGTGATTTCTTGTCATCTGATGGATGGCGTGTTTCTTTCAAATTCTTGAAGTTAAGCCTCAATGTTCAGGAGCAAGCAGACAGAGGTGTTCTAGAATCTGTTTGCCGTTCTGTTGTGATCGCACACTATCTTTGCTTGCTGGAGGCTGAATTATGAGTAGAAAATCTTCATGTCTCCTGTTCCCTGAAATATCTAGTTCCCAGTAGCCATGAGGAAGGATCTTCTGAGAGAAGGGCTCAACTCTCCTGCCACACTATCTTTGCTTGCTGGAGGCTGAATTATGAGTAGAAAATCTTCATGTCTCCTGTTCCCTGAAATATCTAGTTCCCAGTAGCCATGAGGAAGGATCTTCTCAGAGAGTGGTTTTTTCAACTAATTCGCCCATCTTATAATGGGGTTGATCATCTTTTTTGGAATTTCTTGAAGAGCTGGTATGGAGTTGGTAAATTCTTTCAGGTTTTGTTTGTCCAAGAATTTTTTTTATGTTTTCTCCCCATATGAAGGATAATCTTGCCAGTTATAATAATCTTGGTTGAAAATGTTTTTCATTTAACACTTTGAATATATTTTCCCTTACTTTTCTTGCGTGCATTGTTTGAAGTGAGAGGTCCAGTGTTAGCCTAATGGGATAAGTTTGTAAGTAACTTGACATTTCTGTCTTGCCAATTTTAGTATCTTGTCTTTGTCTATGGTTTTGGCCAGTCTGGCTATGATATGCCGTGGAGAATATCTTCTTGGGTTGATTCTATTTGGGATCCTTTGAATTTCTTGGGTCTGGATGCTTGAATGTTTCTCTAGGCTTAGAAAGTTTTCTTCCAGGATTTCATGGAATAGATTTTCAATGCCCTTATTAGTTTCTTCACTTTCTGGGATACCAATTATTCAGATGTTTGGATGTTTAATGGAATCTAGTATTTCTTGTGTATTATCCTCATTTTTTGTGTTTTTTCTCTTTTTTTTGTCAGAGGTTTTATCTTCTACATCTGAGATTTGATCTTCTTCATGATCTGATCTGCTTTTAAGGGAGGTTTCATTTTTCTGTATTATAACCTTCATCTCTAACAACTCTTTTTAATTTTTTTTATTGTGTCTGTTTCTTCTTTCAAATCATGAAAGGACTTCCTCATATCCTGCAGCTCATTGTCTCTTTTCTCTTGCATCTTCTGGAGTTCATTGTTTCTTTTCTCTTGGATCTTGTTAAGTTTTGCCACTATGAGTATTTTGAATTGTTTATCTGACATTTCCATGAGTTCCATTGTGCTGTCTGTGGATGATGAGGAATTGTTATTTTCTCTTAGGAGAGAGATACTTTCTTGGTTTGTCATATTTCTTGTGCCTCTGCAGTGGTTTCTGGTCATCTTACGGATTATATATTTTTTCCTAATTTCTTAATTTTGAGCATTCAAAGGCATGCAGGAAGATGTGATCCATGATCTCTTTGTGGCACCATCTCCCTGACACTCACCATTTAACCTGCACTTTTGTTGTTGCGACTGGGTGTTCCAAATGCCTCCCATATTCTAGAGAATAGATTCACCTGGGGCTGAACTGCAGGGTTTTAACTGAGAAAGAAATTTAGCATTGTGTGGCTCACCAAAACTGTATAATCTTTGATGAATGAGAGAGAGTGGAGGTTCCAAGGTGGTCTCTGGTCTGGGTCCACACACTTGCTTCTGCAGCGCAGAAGTCAGAAAGCATGGGAGGGTGGAAGTTGGAAGCAAGAGGGACTGACACCTGTAGTGAATGAATAGAGTGCACACGTTCCAAGGCAGTCTCTGGCCTCAGTCCCCTTCCTTTTTTTTCAGATTAAAAAAATTTTAATTAATTAATTAATTAACATTCATTAACTGAGTATCATCACAGCATACAA
Source organism: Tupaia tana (assembly GCA_026018925.1). Classification (NCBI taxonomy): domain Eukaryota; kingdom Metazoa; phylum Chordata; class Mammalia; order Scandentia; family Tupaiidae; genus Tupaia; species Tupaia tana. The sequence goes on from JAKSZU010000009.1 coordinate 3,164,030, forward strand.
AATGTGATTTCTCATCCAGAATATACTGCATAGTGGCTTAATCATACATGTTATCATCGATAATTTTCCATTTCTACTTTCATATATATGTGTGTGTGTGTGTGTGTGTTTGTGTATTCCACCTATTTCTCACCTCCTGCCATTTCCCACCCTCCTCCCATGCTATCTCTGCTGTCTACAGTTGTTTTCCATTCTTTTTCTTGTTTCCCCCACATTTTATTGATTCACAAAATTTTTTAAATAACTGCTTTCGATAGCGAGTTCAGCTGATATATACATATCTGTGAATACATGTCTGACTTTAGGCGGGAAACTCTGAGTAGAATGAATGTACTATAAAGGAGCACCTAGATGATGCTATATAGCTCACTATGGTCATTAATTAGGTATTTTTTAATATACTTTTAAATTATAATTTCTGTTTCTTTGTTGATAGTCATATTCAGTGAAACATTGTTTACCTAGTTTCTTTAGTTGTTTCTTGATGGTTTACTTTAACTCTGAGTATGTTTAAAACAGTTCACTTGAAGTCTCTGATAAGTCCAATGTCTGAGCCTTGTTAAGGGATGGTTTTCTGTTAATTTCCTTTTTTTCCCCATGAAAGAGCCATACTTTCTGGTATCCCTGTATGTTTGTAACTTTTTTTTTTTTTTTAATAGTGAGCACTTTTCACTATACTGTCTTCACTCTGGAGATCAAATTCTTTCCATTCCTTAGGTTTTGTTGCTTTTTTTTGTTGGTGTGCTTTTTATTGTTTGTTTAGTGACTTTTCTGAATTAAGTTTTAAAGATTATGTTCTTTGTCCTTTGTGATCAGTGAAAACTGTGTTTTATTAGTTTAGTGGTCAGCTAGCAATTTGACAGAAATTTCCTTAAACACTAAGAACCAAAATAAATAAGTAAATAAATAAATAAATAAATAAATAGAAAGTCTCCTGGTTCTCTTGCTTTCTCTAGGTGAGAGTGTTTAGAATCCAGATTCACAATTCAGATTCTGCTGTCCACAGAAGAGTGAATTAGCATCTCAGACTGACTGTACTGCTAGATAGGGTTGGCAGTTCAGATTCTTTATTTGGTCTCCCATAACACTACTCTTATTAGGGTTTCTATGATGTTTGGGTAGTATAGATCAATAAGTTGTCTGGCTAGAGAGAACAGGCTTTTCTCTTTTCCTCTCTTTTTTTTGGAGATTTTTTTTTTTTTTTTTTTTTTTTTTTTTGCTACAGGGCACGTGCGCTCGCCAGGAAGACAGAGAGAGACAGAGAGACAGAAAGCAAGAAATCACCCCCCAGAGGGGATGGCCACACTGCAATCCCTTGTCCTCCATTCTCCTCTCGGGATCTTGGGCATGCACGCACACATGCCCAACGTGAGTTTAAGCCACTGGGTCTGGGACTTGAACTACGGTCAACTACATGGGAGTCCAGCAACAAAGCCATTACGCCAACTGCTGGTCCCAAGAACAGGCTTTTCTTAGTGATGTTTTTCTTCTTTTTTTCTGGTATGCCTCTGTTGGTGGTTTATTTTATTAATATTTTAAATTTTTTTCATTCAATCACTGTTTGTCTTTACAACATTGCAAATGAATTTTCCTAGCATGAATACACTGTGTGTTAGTCCAGTGAAAGAAATTACTCTACACAGTGTTACCAACAGATAATTTTCCTTTTTTTTTTTTTTTTGTACATTGAATGCTTTGTTTCTTTTTTTCTCCTTGGTTCCATCCCCCCTCCCCATACCTCACCCTCCTCCCATATGGTCTCTGGTATCTGTAGTTGCTTTCTATGATGGTTCTTAACTGCAGACTCTTCCAGTGCCTCATTTGGGGAAGTAAAATGAAAATGCAGGGAATTTACTGTCATGTTGTTCTTCAAATACCAAGGTTCTTAGCCAGTCTGCCCTTTTCTTTCCATCACTCATTGTATTCTTATAATTTTCAGTTGTATTATGTCTAGAGTTTAATGACTTGGCGGAGTATGGGGAAATGAGTCTATTTCATCTTGGCTGGAACCCAAAGTCCTCTGTTACTGTGTGTGTGTGTGTAGAATAGTAGTTCAAGCAGGCAATTGAAGTGAAAGTACATTGCCTTAATCCAATAAGGGATTGAGACACTTCAAGCATGAGGTTTTTGTTATAATGCTTTTTATCTTTTTTATTCACTCTTACTCTTTGTGTAGTTCTTCAGCATCTCAGCTAAAACTTCAGAGGTTTACCAGAGGTTGATTATTCACCTTCATGAGCCCCAAATTCTATGAGATTGCTGATAGCTTTGCTTAGCTTGTCATCGTTTAGCATCTATTTTCTACATGTATTCCACAGCACATCCATCTAGAAATCAGTGAATGCCTCTATGGAAAATATGAATCTGACTGTGATATTCATTTCTCTGGTATTTCTTTCTTCCAGATCTTGATTTTTAGAAGGTGGGTTACTGAAAGTCCTGAACTTTGATTTTTGTCTTATCACCTCTATGAGACTAGGATATACTGCATAGCCTCTCCATTTCTTATTATATACTTTCTGCTTGCCTTTTTAGTTACTTACTAGTTAGCTAATTCCTACAGAATTTAAGAGGTATAATATGCCTTGTTGACTTCAGTATGTTTTTCTCTCCAGAATCTTTGCCTTTCAAATTCTGTTTTCCTTGGTAGCTCTTTGGTGGAATAACACACACACACACACAGACACGTGCATGTTTACATTTTTACCCAGATTTTCTAGATTTTTTCTGGTAGATGATTTGGTCTGTTGTATAAAGTTGGTCATTATAGCCATAAGCAGAAATTCGTTTTCTTCAAATAGTGTTGTATATATTTTGTTATATATATTTCTCAATTTTTATACTTTTCTTGTTAATATGAATTGTCTTTTTTCCCCATTATATTATCTGATTGCTGTTGTTTGCAAAGGATATTGACTATTGTATTTTGATCTCTTATTTGTCTAATACACACTTTTTATTTTTCCATTGCAAACTGATCATTTTTCTCTTCTAATATTTATTCATTTTTTCCTTATTTTAATTCATTGACTAGAATATTGAATGTTGGAAATGTTAGTAGTTTAATCTCTCTTTTCATTTTATTGAGAATCTTTTTTATTTTTTTGAGATATTTTTGCTATAGGGTGTATGTGCTAGCCAGAGAGACAGAGAGAAAGAAAGTGAAAAATCACTCCCCAGAGGAGATGGCCATTCTGTAATCCCTTCTCCTCCATTCTCCTTTCAGGATTTTGGGCACGCACACACACACACACACGCATCCGGCATGAATTTTAAGCCACTGGGTCTGAGACTTGAACCGTGGTTGACTGTGTGGGAATCCAGCAATGTAACCATTATACCATCTGCTGGTTCCAGTGAGAATCTTTTTAATGTTTCACCATTAAAAAATATTCCTGGCCTAGCCTATTGACACAGTCAATAGCAAACTGAACTGTGGTTTTGGAAACATCATGACTGATTATATATTCAGATCCCCTGGTCTGCTTGAAAACATGCCCAGTGTGTACATGCATGCCCGAAATCCTGATTAGCTGGAGAGTCAGGGAAAGGAGATCTCAGCGTGATAAGACTCTGTCAAGGGTGGCTCCCTCTGTCTTTTTTTCTCTCTCTCATGCATGTGTATGTGCTTTGTATCATGAATAATAAAAAATATTTCTTTTTTAAGTCAAGAAAGTTATTTTATAGGTGTAAGTATCTTTTATTGTTTTTATGTAATCACTGTATATCATTATAGCTTGTAAAATTAATTTTCCTAGTATGAATACACTGTATATTAGTTAAAATAAAAGATATTATCATACATGTTGTCATCAATAGATAATTTTTCATTTTTGTGTCCTTTAAATGTTTTGTTTCTTTCTTAAGTATTAACTCTTGTAAAACATCCATCCCATATCTTCTTTACTGAAATATTTTTCAAATTTTTGCTGAAATTCTTTTTTACACCCTTCTTTTTTTTCTTTCATCCTCCCAAATCATGATGATTTCCTTTCCAGTTGACTATCAGCACAGTGCTTATAAGGCTGTTTTGGTTATTTAATTCTGCCTTAAAGTAAATATTAGTTATTTTTGTCTATCCCCTGGAGGACATTTTGCCTTTTTATTCCTGAACCCCTTTTATTGGTGTCTATCACATGCTATCACATGTCAATTTTTATGGAATTAATTATCTCTCTAACATTTTGATCATGATACTCAACTGTCCACAATCCTTGTATTTCTTTATTATTATTCCAGAATTGGTGAGGTTGGAAGTTTTAACCCTTAGCAATGCTTACATTGAAGGAAAGTGAGGAAATTGAAGACCCAGTTCTGCTTATGTTTGTGCTCCAATGTCAGATGATATTTCTTTTAATTGTAATATATTAGACCTAGAAGTTTAGTCATCATCAGTTCTAACCATTGAACTTACAAATGAGAAAAGTGAGGTCCAGTAGATGAAGTGAAATGTCTCAAACTCAGAGTTACATGTAATCTATTCCATCAATTTATCTGTGCAATAAAAAGAGATGGCATCATACAGACATAATCTTGCCTTTGGTATGTGATAACTGCCATGAATTCTCTGCTATCCTTCCCCACCTTGAAATGTAGACAGCGTGCAATGTCTAAGTAGAAATCAGAATTGGCTTGAGGCCTTGTTAGTCTTGTACAAGAGAAGAAAGAAGTTTTCCCCTACCTGCTTCTAGAATAGCAGATGCTGCCTTGGTATACCATTTATCCAGATATTAACAATATTCCTTAGGGGAATTCAGTACTGCTGTGTTTCTCAATTTGGACATGCGAAAATACCTTGGATAGCCTTTATTTTTGTTACCTCTGGTTGCTTTCTAGTTTCAGGTATCATGCTGGATTTATATCTGGTATTCTTGAACTTTGAAATAAAGCTGAATTGTGGAGCTGTTGGGAGGGGTGTGTGAGTGAACTGAAGAAGCAGGAAGCAGAGAGGATTAATGGCTTTGACTGAAACCAGCACGCTCTGGGTTTAAGAACTACACAGTTTTTGCTCATCAGACAGCTATATCAGATTCCTAAATCCCTTAGTGCTGGTTTCTACATAGCCTTATCCAAAACTCTATCCTATAGTCTCCACTGCTCTCCTACAATGGCCTCCAAATAGATCCATTGAGAAATTATATTTCTTGCAAATACTCAGGGTTCATTCTCAGACTCTGCTTCAGAAAAGCATCACATAACTTGACCAAGATGTATTCTTCCCATTCCCAATAATATAACTAGATTCTCCCTATCATAGTAACTCCTTCAGGAATTAAGTGAATTATGGAAATAACACTTGACCAGGAGTCAAAAGTTTTAGGTTATAATCAGTACTGTGTATTCATAATGGGAAAATTCATTTGGTATGCTGTAATGATATATAGTGATTGAATGTAAAAATAAATAAATACATAAATAAATACGAAGTTTTGGGCTTAGTCCCTTCTCTGACATTTATTAGTTATTGATTTGTGAGCAAGTAAAATCCTTTTTATGTTTTACGTTCTTATCTATTATGCAGGTTGAAAAACTCTTACTTGGCTTACCTGTAACAATTATAATAAGGATAAAATCTAATAAAGAATGACAAAATGTACTGTAAGTGTATAGATACAACTCACTATTAATGTAACATCATTTGTAATTATCCACTAGATCTCATTTTGTGCTGTGTATGGTAATCAATTATACAGACACACACACACAACTCATTGAATCATCACACAATTAAAATAAATAGCTGTTATTCTCCTCTTAGAGATGAATTAACTAAGTATATTAGTTTTCTGTTGTTAAAGTAACAAACTACCACAAATTTAGCAGCTTAAAACAACACACATAGTTCTTTTTTAAAATCTCACAGCTCTATAGACTAGAATTTGGTTGACTGAGCTGGGTTATCTGCTTAAAGAATCTCATAAGGCAGAAGTCAACATGTCTGGGCTGTATTGTTTTTTACTGGATGCTCTGGCGATGAATGTGCTTCCAAGATTACTTAGATTGTTGAGAGAGTTTAATATTTTTAATAAGGTCACACAGGCTTGTCAGAGAGAGAGAGAGAAAGCACCTTTTCTCTATGGGGCATAGTCATACCATATTATTAAAAATACTATGAATAAAAACATAAATAAGGCGAGGTAGTGGTTAAGGCACTGGACTCACACAGCTGACCATGGTTTGAGTCCTAGACTTGACAGCTTGAAAGTCATGCTGGGCGTGTGTGCATGCATGCCCAAAATACTTCATGTATTTCAAAGTGATGTGTGTGTGTGTGTGTGTGTGTGTGTGTGTATCCTTTCTGCAAGAGGAGAGAGATGTCCCTTTCCCAACTTTTCTACCCCCGATTCGCACTTGCATTATTGGGGCTTTGTCACACCACAATAAGTTTTCTTCCATTTCTACACTCAGTATCTTGGACACACATGTACATGTGCCCAATGTGTTTTCTCAAGCCACTGGGGACAGGATTCAAACTGCCATTGGCCATGAGGGATCTTGCTGTACTGTACTTAACCACTATGCTATGGGACCAGACCTTTACTTCTATTCATTTATTTTTTAAGTTTATTTCTTTAATGTGAGAGAGAGAGCACTCTGATAATGTCTTGCCATACTGCAGACCTCCCCTCACCCAGCCTCCCCAACAGCCAGGATCATAGATGTGTCCATGGGCACTCCGAGCACATTCACACTGACTCAGGATCTGAATCCCAGTCCTTTCCATTTGACTCCTGTCTCAAGCAAAGACACTCTACCAATTGCACCACCATGGTTGGGTCATAATTATTCTCTACTTCCAATAGATGATTGTGAGCACATATATCCTTGTTTTCTGATCATCTCTGGGACTTTCTAAGTGTGCATTTTGCTGAAGTGGTATTTATATATCATACAGTCATTTAAGCATGTGCCACATCTTCTTTTGTAATAATGCTATCTATATTTGTTTCCTGGGAATGCTGGAAAAAGTATCACAATCAAGGTGACTTAAAACAGTAGGAATTTATTTTCTCACTGTTTTGGAGGCTACAGGCCCAAAATTAATATGTGAGCATGGTCATACTCTCTGATGCCTTTAGGGCACAGGGTCATGCTCTCTCTGAAGCTGTTAGTGGTAGATCCATCCTTGCAACTTCCAGCTTCTGGTAGTATCAAGTTTTTTTTTTTTTTTTTTTTTTTTTTTTTTTTTTTTTTTTTTTTTTTGCTTGTGGCAGTATCATTTCAGTCTGTACCTCCATTGTCACACAGTGTTCTCACCTTGTAGGTGTCTAAATTTCTTCCTTCTTATAATCCAATGATTGGAATTAGGGTCCACCTTACTGCAGTGTGACTTCATCTTAATTTGAAGTCCCTTTTCTCATATCTGCTGGCATTGGAGTTAGAACTTCAATGTCTCTTTTTTGGCAGCCGGGGGGGGCATAATTCAACCCATAATAACTTCTGTAACATGGATATTAGTTCTTGGATTGTGATCATGAACACTTGCACGATGGATACATTTTCTCTGCATTTGCTGTCTGCTCCTAGTCTTTGTCTATGAACTACATCATAGCTGTTAGCTTATGTAATGGGACAGTTCAGGTGTATATCAGGCCTGAACACAAATGCTGTATAGTCATCCACCGTGGTCATTTCTTATATGGCGTTATATCCGTGTCAGTCTTCTTTTGTACCCTTGACATTTTTCTCTTCAATTGAAGTCATTCATTATTTGTATGGTTATTTTTGATTGCATACTATGTCTACCTGAGTAAGAATCATATCATAGCTCATTTCTATACCATGTCCATCTACATTTATATCATAATTGTTAGCCTATGTCCTGTTGGTGTTTGATTGTGTATTATGGACATATATGCAAACATGTTTTCTCTGTATCATTCCAATTTTAGTATATGTGCTGCTGAAGCAAGCACATAAACATGTTTTTATTGAATCTTAGTCACTTAAACTTCCTGCATCATTTTGATTTGCTCTTGAACCAATGTCACACAGTCCTGTACTTTTTTAATCACTTAAACAGTTTTCACTCTGTGATTCATTCCTGGGATAGCATGTTTATTCCCTCTTTCATATGTCAGTAGACTCATTCTTCATGATTATATAGACATGCTTAATAAATTTCTGTTCATATACTATGTTTGAAATTGTATTATGGATTTCCCCTTAACCACCATGCTTGTGTGAAGATACACTGTCATTGTTTACTCTTATCTGGGAATTAATATTTTGTACTATGTATACTCGTTTGCACACTGTAGATTTTGTTATTGCAATGAGTTATATCTCTCCTTTGTCATCATTGTCATCATCTGGTATCAGGTCACGTTGCAGGATCTGTGTGTACATTGTGGTCAAATGCTCAGACTCCTGTGGTGGCTGCTTATGCACCACGGATGTTTGAGCATGTGCTATGGTGACTACTTTTGCAACATTGCCATCTGCTTCTGGAATAAAGCCATTCATTTCTCTACTCTGTTTTTAAGTCTTGTATCATGTCTGTCATAAGAATCACAGCATATTGTCATTTATTGTCATATTTAAGAGAATGGATGGTAGATACAAAATGACTAGATTTGAATCCTCGATTATCCACTTACTAGCTCCAAGATTTTGTGCATATCAGTTCATATCTCCATGCTTCAATATCCTGAAAAATGACAAAAGTAACACCTCGTAAGGTTGTCATAAGATTATAAGTTATTATATAAAAATATTTCAGACATTGCTTGGCATGCAGTGAGATGCACGTGATGGTGATTATGTTGATGACGATTGTGACAACAAAGAAGGCAATGAGATGCTGCTGCTGATATTGTGCCCCTTGATTCTGTCTCATGATTGTCAGGTCAAATTCTGGAGTTGTCTAGGTATGCATTATGGTCAAATGCTGATACTTGGAATAGTGCTTAAACACCATGATATGAGTTTATGCCATGGAGGTCTCCCTTTTAATCATTCCTATCTTTAATATCAGAATATTAAAGATGAACCTCAGATCCTGCACTATTGTTTTATACTTTCATATTTTCACTAACTTCCCTAGTATTTTTGTTCATTTTCACCTATACTGTGGTCATCAGCTTGTTTTTTTGGGGGGATGTCTGGTTATATATCATGGTTAAATGCTCAAACATCAGTGGTAGTTGCTCATGTACCATGATTGTTTGAGTATATGCCGTGGTATCCCTTCTAGTCTCATTGTCATATGCTGTTGGCCTAAGGAAAATGTATTAATGTATTACATTTCCTTTATTCATCTGTCCCGTATATCTGAACATATTTTTTATCATGGTATTTGCTCCTGTATTACATCTATCTTGCTTTGTAGGTTTTTGCTCATGCACCATGGTTGTCTGAGCATGCAGTGTGTTTGTCTGCTCATTCCCCATGGTTCCCGAGCAGGAACCTTTGTTGCCTACTACTTTGCAGGGAAATGGTGTTTTATGCATTCATATATATCAGTGTTTTATGGTAACTTACTCCTATTCTATAACTCTCTATTCCTAAATCACACCTTCCTTTTCTTGTACCATGTTAATTTGTTTGAAGGTGATAATGTTATCTCATGCCAGTGGGCTGTCTTATTGTACATCACAGTCAAACGCCCAAATTCCCATGGTGGCTGTTCATGAACCTTGGTTGTTTAAGCATGTGCCATAATTTCACCTATTTCATCATTGCCATCTGCTCCTTAACTAAAGGGAATTGTGATTTCTTAATTACAAATCACATCCTTTTTAGGAAGCACAGTATCATGTTTATAAATGCTTCCATATCAGCACTTTCAATTCATGTCATGGGATCGTGTAGGGAAGCAGCATAGTGAAATGCTCAAATTCTGGTGGTAGCTGTTTATGCAACATGATAATGCATCTGAGCATCTGGTGTCAGATATTTTTTTGCACACCTACCATCCACACATGGACAAAGCTATTTATTACTATACCACTGCTCTTGTAAGTAAGGCACAATATTTATCTGAGTGAGAGCCACAACATCATTTTCTTCTAAGAAAATAAATTTCTACAGCATGGCCTATGTCTCTTAGATCCTGTGGCATGACTGTTATGTCATAGTGTAGATTGTTTCTTTGTAGTTGTGTTCATCATGATCAAGTGGCCAAACATCACTGATGGCTTTCATCAACTGTCACCTGAACACATCCTATGGTGTCTCTCTATGCGTATTTTCCACCTGCCTCTAAAATAATCATTTGTGTTACCATAACCATCTGTGAGGTCTGCACTCATGGTTATTTTCTACCATACTTTGTCTCTTGGCTTTCAGTGGTTGTTGGCTCATTTTCCATGGTATATGAATGTGCATAATGTATTCTGGTGTTTTACTGTTTATGGTTTAACTATGATATTCTTCTAATTCATCATAACTATGTGAAAATTCACCATCATTGCCCACTTTGTACTAAAGATGAAATTTTATGTACCATGGATATCATTGTGTGCACCATGATTATTTGTTACTTCAATGTGTTTGCCTCCTCCTTGGTCCTCGGTATCTACTTCTATATACCGGATGTCAGCTCATGTTGCTGGATCTTCTGAGTGTGCATCGTGGTCAAATGCTCAGACTCCTGTGGTGGCTGCTCATGCACCACGGATGTTTGAGCATGTGCTACGGTGTCTACTTTTGCTACATTGCCGTCTACTTCTGGACCAAAGCCATTTGTTCCTGTGCTCTGTGCTCTTAAGCTTGTTCCACATCCATCTGAGGAAGGATGGCACCATCGGTGTATATGCACAGTGCTCACTCTGAAGTCAGACCACTTGGATTTAAATCCAGTTCTATCATTTACTAGTTTGGTGTCCTTGAGCAAGTCATTTCACCCTCTGTGTCTCTGTTTACTCAACTGTAAATTAATGATGGTAATACCTACCTCATAGGGTTGTTGTGAGGATTCAAAGACTTAAATGTAAAATGCTTACATTAGTGCCTGGCAATGGTAAATGCTAAATATTTGCTGATATTGTATTATTTATATTATGTCTCCTTGTTCTTTGTTGTTATTGTCAGCTTATGATCTGAGATCATCTGGTCCTGCGCCTCAGCCACATGCCAAATTATTGGTAGTGACTATTCAACATGGCCATCCAATGTTATTCCTTGGTTTCCCTTTTTGTATCAATGTCCTCCACTCTTTCAGTAAAGCTCTTCATTGCTGTGTTGTGTTTTTCATTACTTATCACATCTCCCCGAGCAAGAATGGCACAATAGTTGATTGCTACATCATTTATATTTGTATCTGTATCATATTTGATAGCTCACATTTCAAGGTATATTGGTGGTATGGTCAAATACTCAAATGCCAGTGATAGTTTTTCTTGCATCTAGTCATCTGAGTATATGTCATGATGTCTCCCACCATTACTAACTGCTCCTGGACCAAGATATTCCTTCTGTACTGTGGCTTTTGGATCATGTATTATAATAGGTGGGGAATTTCCACAATGTGGTTGTTTTCTTTGTACCACGCCTGTCTTCTCTTACATATAGATGTTGGCTCATTCTCCATTGTAAACTAAGGATGCATAAGGAATTTCTATGTTTGTACTGTGGATGGGGTTGTACAATGGAATTGTATTCATACTATGATTGTATGAAAATGCTGTCATTGTCTACTCCTGAAGCAAGCATAGAACAAAATCCTCTGAATCACAAATCACAGTTTATGAATTGTGACAGCATCATGTTTACCTATGCCTTTGCCATCCTGGATGTCAGCACATATTGCAGGATCATCTGAGTGTGCCTTTGCTCTCATGTTCTGACTACTGTGGTGGCTGCATATGCACCATAGTGTTTGACAATGGACTATCTATTTACTTATGCAACAAGAATTGCTTAGTTCTTCTACTGTGTATGCTTTAAAAGTTTCCTACTATGCCCATCAGAAGTGGCATGGCACAACTGATATCCTATCTTTCTGCCTAAAAATTAGTAATGATAATACATATTTTATATGCTTGTTGTGAGAGCAAAATAATTATTGTATATAAATAGTTATTGTATGTATAATTATCACATTCAGTAAGTACTAAATAAGTATTAAGTTATCAGAAAAGTCATGATGTACTTTTTTTTTTTTTTTTTTTTTTTTTTTTTTTGCTATAGGGCACATGCGCTCGCCAGAAAGACAGAGAGAGACAGAGAGATAGAAAGCGAGAAATCACCCTCTAGGGGGAATGGCCACGTTGCAATCCTTCTTTCTCCTCCATTCTCTTCTCGGGATCTTGGGCATGCACGCACACGCGCCTGGCGTGAGCTTAAGCCATCAAGTCTGGGACTCGAAACGTGGTCAACTACATGGGAGTTCAGCGACATAGCCATTATGCCAACTGCTGGTCCCCATGATGTACTTTTCTATGCAAGAATGTATCATGACTTTTCTGACAACCCAAAATATAAACTATTTTTAAAAATTACCAGAAAGGTTAGAAATGCAGGCGAGTGAGGAGAAGATACCACCCGGTGGGGTGTAGTCATGACACAATCTCTTCTTCTCCATTTGTCCATCCTGTCAGGATTCTGTGTATGCACTCATGTATGTTCAGTATGTTTTTGAAGCCTCTGGATCCAGGATTTGAACCATGGTCAGCCATATGGTATTTGGTTCCCATTGCCACTAGCTATAGGGCTAGCCCTATGCTAATATCATCATCAACATCATCACTATTGTATTTTTTAGAGATTTTTTCCATAGAGCATGTGTGCTCACCAGAGAGACAGAGACAGACAGAGGGACAGAAAGTGAGAAATCATCCCCCCCCCCCCAGGGGGGATGTTCATGCTGCAATTCCTTCTCCTCCATTCTCCTCTCAGAATTTTGGGCACACATGCACATGCACATGCGCCTGGTGTGAGTTTTAAGCCACCAGGTCTGGGATTCAAACCACGGTCTACTATGTGGGAGTCCAGTGACATAACCATTATGCCATCTGCTGGTCCCACTATTGTCTATCATTATAGTAAGGCTGTTTTCCTTTATTCTCTATCATGATTGACACCTGATATTCTGAGGTTGTCTCGGTGTACATTATGGTCAACCACCCAAAGCTTCTTTAAAACTTCATTCTTGGGACCAGCAGTTAGTGTAATGGCTATGTCACTGGATTCCCACGTAGTCGACTGCGGTTTGAGTCCCGGACCCGGTGGCTTAAACTCACACCGGGCGCGTGTGCGTGCGTGCCCAAGATTCCGAGAGGAGCATGGAGGAGAAGGGATTGTGGTGTGGCCATCCCCCCTGGGGGGTGATTTCTCGCTTTCTATCTCTCTGTATCTCTCTGTCTGGCGAGCGCATGCGCCCTATAGCAAAAACCTCTCCAAAAAAAAAAAAAAAGAAAAAAAAAAGAAAAAACTTCATTCTTCGTGTCTTTATCATATAATACAGCATTTGTGATTGCATTTGTACAATGTTCATTTATTCCCACACCACAGCTGTTCTTCCTGGTTTATTTCAATTTATATTCTGAGGTTTTTTAATGCATTATCATCAAATTCTCAAACACTATTGATGGGTATTCATGTGCCATGGTCTTGTTTATCTATGCCAAGCTATTCCCTTTTATGCTATTACCCTCTGCTTTTTCATTAAAGCCATTTATTTCCATGTTTTACATCTGTTGAAGTCATAAAATGTATATACTTTAGTAAGAAGATCTTTCATATCATCTCCTGTCTTAAGTTGTGGAGTTGTGCTTATTTACTATGTGTATCTGTGTCTGAACCATGATTGCCTATTCTAATACTAAGAATTAAATACTCTAACTCTTAGATGGTTAGTTCATGTGCCACATTTGCTTGTCCTTCTGTTACTATTCTGCTCCTTTTTCATATCAAATATCTGCTGTTTCATGCCTTTTAGCACATGTTGCCAGGTGGTTTGTGTGTTCATCATAATCAGTTGCTCAAGCCTAAGTGGTTCATGCACCATGGATATTGGAGCATGTGCTAGAATAATGTTTTGCATTGTTGCATCTGCTACTGAAGCAAGTTCATTTCTTTTGGTTTCATTTTTAATTGCCAGAGGCTGTATGCACTCACTAAAGAGAGACAGGGAGAGAGAGAGAAAGCATATCCCAATGAGATGTGGTGATTTCCTTAATCCCTTCTCCTTCATTCTCAATCTCGTTGGGATTTTGAGCATGCATGTACATGTGCCTGGCATGTTTTTCAAGTTACCAGGGCTAGTATTTGAGCCATGGTTGGCCATGTGGCACCTAGATCCCTTTACTACTAGGCTATGGGGCCAGATCCACTTCGGATTTTTAAAAATCATATGAAATACCTACCTGGATAATCAATATTCTATAGTAACATACCCCAGAATTATTATTACATGTTCTATGGTTGAATGACTTCATACTACTGGTGATAATCTTATGGATTATTTTCTTCAGTATGGATGTCATCTCATTTACCATTGCTCCTTTAGTATGCGTCCTGTCTGAGTGCTCTTGTAATACAAATATTTTCTCATGCACAATGGTTGTCAACTTATGCATTGTGGACATCTGATCATTTATGGTCAGGCTTATCTGAACATATTCTAGTTGGCAATCCATAGTTGACTCCTGATTATCATTATAAACTACTAATTTCATTCCATGGTAAAACGTTTAGTAATGTCCATTTATCTACTGTGGTGATCATTAGAGAATGTGCCATGATCATGAGGCACTTGTACTAAACATATGTTCCTGTGCTTACCATTGTTATTCTCTTTGTCAGAGAATTTCTGGATTTAATTCCATTCCTTGTTTTTGTTTTTTGCTTGTTGTATGTTTTCATTTATGTGAAGATTCAATATAGCTAAATCCATAGAAACGGAGTGCAGATCAATGGTTGCCAGGATTGTGGAAAGTGGGAATGGGCAACAACTTAGTGAGGACAGATTTTCCTTCTGGAGTGATGAAAATGTTTTCGAGCTAGGTAGAGTGGTAGTTACACAACATCCTGAATGAGTTAAAAGTTTACTGAATTGTTCATTTAAAATAATTATTATTTATTTATTTTTGATGAGGGAAAGTACAGCTTTATTGCAAAGTGCAAAGCAAGGATAGTGGGCAGCTCATGCTGAAAAGACCAGGCCTTCCTGAGATGTTACCCGCATGCCTTTTTTTTTTTTTCTTATTCTTTTTCTTTTTCTTTTTTTCCTTTTTTTTTTTTTTTTGAGAGGTTTTTGCTATAGGGCACATGTGCTTACCAGACAGACAGAGAGAGACAGCGAGATAGGAAGCGAGAAATCACCCCCCGGGGGGATGGTCACGCCACAATCCCTTCTCCTCCATTCTCCTCTCGGGATCTTGGGCACGCACGCACACGCGCCTGGCGTGAGTTTTAAGCCACCACGTCCGGGACGCGAACCGCGGTCGACTACGTGGGAGTCCAGCGATATAGCCATTACGCTAACTGCTGGTTCCACCCGCATGCCTTTTTAAGGGTAAAATTAGAGGCAGGGTTCCCAGGCACATGATCAGTTCAATGATTAGTTCAAGAGGGCATGGTCAGCTCATGGGCATTCTTGATTTTCGAGGCCTTAGATAATCAAATTTCTGTTCAGTTTCCTGGAGCCATTCAGCCTGGGGTCTTTGAGCTCACAACCAGCAGTTTTCATCCCCCCAAAATCTTACATATTGAAATGAAATCTTATCTTTCCTTTACATGAGAGGTTTAGAGGTCTAATGGCCCTCATTCATGACCAATGTTGTTTCATTATCATAATCAAAATCTGAAGTCTTACCTCTTACTCTGGGCCATTATGTGAATTGTACCTTAATAAAAACATAATGACTGAGGTATTCCAAGTTACTTAGTCTGCAGGCATCTCCATGAATAGCAGCTTGTATGGAACACATACTTTCTTAAATGTTAAGTGGCAATACCAAGCTAAGCAAACACTGTCACCAACAAACGTTGTCTTGAGTAATGAACATGAACAGGGCAGAATGAATGACGTGGTTCCCAGACTCTAGGTACTAACCACCTCCAAGAATTAACAGAGGACAGACAAAATATGAAGACTTTGTGTTGACTGAGGAAATACTTAGTAAATAAAGGACTTACATTTGGTTAAGTCAAGGGATACAATGCTTTTTCACATGGTGAGTAGTAAGAAGGGAGTTAACAGACCTACATGCATGTTCAGGCAACATGATGTTATTTTCCCTCTAATTTAGCATAGGTTTTAGTGATGCAGACTATAACAGATGATTCAGGTGAGAGAAATGCTGCTGAAAGACCCTACACAAATATGTACCTTTTTTTCTTCATGAATGTGAAAGGAACATACCAGTATGTGACTCGGTGTAGCCTATGTCCAGATTATTTGAATTCAATACAGACTTTATGTTTTCAGGTTCTTTTTCAGGTTGCCCAGAAGCTTTAAGTATCTCTGTTGTTACTGGTATTGCGACCTTGGGCAAGTCACTCAATCTTCTGGAGCAAAAATTTATTTTTCTGTGCTATATGTCTTGATTTGCAAACACATTAATTTATCATGTACATTTACTCACTTGAAAATAGCTATAAAATGTAATTTTAACCTGTATAACATTCAGACATATCAATAACCATTATTTATTTAACCATTCTCTTAATATGCACAATTAAATTATTTAAATGTTTCACTAATGTACTGGTATTATGGTAAGTATATTTGAATATGAATGTTTTCTGCATCTTTAATTATTTTCTGTCTAATAGATTCCTAGAAGTATAGTTACTGAGTCAGAGCATGGATTTTGTTTTTTACAGGCTTCTTATTCATGCTGCCAGGTTGTTTTCAAGGAAGGTTGCATAGATTTACACGCTCATTAGCAGATATATATGGGATTCCTGTCTCCTTCAATCTTCAGCAAAATTGCTTAGCATTTTTTTTTAAAGCTTTCGTTCATTTGATAGGTGGAGTGGTGCTTTGTTGCTTAAATTGCATTTCTTCAATCAATCTCAAAACTGAGTTACTACAGAAGTATATCAATGTAATGAACATTTGGAAATTTTTAGCACGGTATTTTTCTTTATATTTTAATTTAAAAAATATGAAATACAATACATGTATAAAATTTTTATAGAAAGGTGCACACTATTTAAGAATAATTATAAGGGGACCAGCAGTTAGTATAATGGCTATGTCACTGAAATACCATGTAGTCGACCATGGTTCAAGTCCTGGACCCGGTGGCTTAAAACTCATGCTGGGCGTGTGTGTGTGTGTGCGCCCAAGATTCCAAGAGGAGAATGAAGGAGAAGGGGTTGCGGCATGGCCATCCCCCCTGGTGGGTGATTTCTCGCTTTCTATCTCTCTCTCTCTGTCTTTCTGGTGAGCGCATGCGCCCTATAGCAAAAACCTCTCCCAAAAAAAAAAAAGAATAATTATAAAACAAATATCCATACAATCACTATACAGGTCAAGATCTATAACACTGTGAATACTCTGGGAGCCTGTAATGTACCTACTTCTGATCTTAGTCCTTTCTCTCCCCACTGGAAGTAGCTACTATCCTGAATACTACATTAAAAAATTTTCTTTATTATATGTATAACCAAATATAGTTAAATTTTTGAACTTTATATGAAAGAAATCAAACTGTGTTCCTTTTTGGCTTGCTTAACCTTGGGTTTGTGAGACACATCCAAGTTATTCCATGTAATTGTAGCTCATTTTGTTTAAAAACTGTGTGGTAGTCCAAAGTATGAATACAGCACAATTTGTTCACTGTATTATAAGATGAACATTCATAATTCTTCCAATTCTTTATTGAATAACAATGTTGTTATGAACATTCTTTCACAATTATCCTGGTCCAGTTGTATGTAAGTTTTTAAATGGTGTATGTCTGACAGTGGACATGGTAGATCATGCTTGTATGTGTCATCAACCTGACAATCTAAAGCCTAACTGTTCTCCAAAGAAGTTGTACTATTTTATACTTGTGCCAGCAGGTTAGGATATTCCTGTTGCCTCATATGATTGCCAAACTTGATGTTATAAGACTTAAAAAAATTGTGTCTGGGTCCAGCAGGTGGCATAGTGGTTAAGGCACTGGACTCCCACATGGTGACGTTGGTTCAAATCTTGGACCTCGTGGCTTAAAAATCAAGCTGGGTGAATGTGCATGTGTGCCGCAAATCTTAGGAGGAGAATAGAAAAGAAGGAATTGCAGTGTGACCATCCCCCCTCGGGGGGTAATTTCTCACTTTCCCTCTCACTATCTTTCTCTGGTGAGCATACACACCCTATAGAGAAAAAAAAATTGTGTCACTCAGTGAGAGAGTAATGAGTGCTTATTTTGACTCTAATTTCATTTCTATAATTATTAATGAAGTAAGCACCTTTTCTTATGACTAATAAAAATTTGGAGTTCCTCTTTTTCAAAGTACTTTTCCAAATCTTTTGTCCATTTTTCTACTGGATTTTCTCTCTTTCTTATAGTTTGTAGAAATTCTTTATATATCTTGGATGTTTATTTAACATATATAGTGTGGCATATGACAAATATCTACCATTCTGTGATTGTTCTTTATTATTATTTTTTATTAATATATTTTATTTTCTTTTATACATTCGATCACTATACATCACTAATCTTGTAAAGTTAATTTTCCAACATGAATACATTTCACATCAGTCTAATTAGGTATACTATACATGTTATCATCAACTGATAATAATTAATTTCTGTGCCCCATAAATATTCGTTCTTTACTCTTGTTTTAACATCTTTTGATGAACAGAGTTCTGAATTAGTCTGTTTTAGCAATTGCTTCCTTTGTGGTTAATACTTTATGAATGCTTAAGGGATATATACTTACTTCAAATTTCTGAAGAAATTCACTTCTAGTGTATAGGCTTTATGGTCTTGCCTTGCATATTTAGATATCTAACCACCTGTAATACAATTTTGTATGCTATGGGTAAAGTTTCAATTTAATTGTTTTATAAAGTATAAAAAAATCACCTCAGCAACATTTATAAAAAAATCTTGTATTTGTCAGGCAGTTCTTTAGTGCTGTCTATCGTAAATCAAGTATCCATATATGCCTGTATCTGTTTCTGAACTTTCTATTCTATGCCCTTTGTCTCTCCTGACACCAATACTGTTATGTCCAAAGTACAATTTAAATTTTTTTTTATTCCTGTGGAAAATATCATTGGAATTTTTAATCATCTTTCTTTTCTATTAGGATACCTCTTTTTTTTTTTTTCTCTTGCCTAACTGTTCTGGCAAAGACTTCCAGTACTATGCTAAAAAGAAGAGGTGAAAGTGAACTGCTTTGTCTTGTTTCTGATCTTGGAGAAAAAATTCTCAACTTTTCACCATTGGAAATGAATGTTAGTGATCAATTTGTCATGAATAGCTGCTGTTGTGTTGAGGGACATTCCATCTCTAATCTGTTGAGAATCTTTAATCATGAAAAGGTGGTGAATTTTGTCAAATACTTTTCCACATCTATAGAGATGATTAGCCCTTTATTTTGTTAATGTACTGTAACACATTTATTGATTTGTGCATTGTTAAACCATCATTACATCCCAGGAAAAAATCCCACTTGATTATACTGAATAATTCTTTTAATATGCTGTTGAATTTGGTTTGATAATATTTTGTTGAGGATTTTTGCAATATGTTCATCAGAAATAATGACCTTTAATATTATTTCCTGGTGGTGTCTTAGTCTAGCTTTGGTATCAGGATAATGAACATAAACAAAATCAATGCCTCAATTTGTATAGAGCCACTAAAGACCTCAAATAACTTAACAATCTTGAGTAAAAAGAACAAAGCTGAAGCCATCACACTACCTAATTTCAAAACATATTACAAATCAATTGTAATAAACCAGCATAGTAGTGCCATAAAAAAGACATATTGACCAATAGAATAGGATAGAAAACACAGAAATAAATGTACATATTTATTGTCAGTTGATTTTTGATAGAGGTGTCAAGAATGTGGAAAGAATAATCTATTCAATAAATGATGTTAGGAAAATGGAATATCTACATACAGAAGAATCAAATTGAAACCTTATCTTCACCATATACAAAAATAAACCTAAAATGGATTAAACACTTAAATACAATGACTATTCAAAAATTAATGGACACAGGTATTATTTAAAACTATGCATTGATTTCTACTTTTTTGTACCAAAATAAAGTTTAATTCCACTTTTCTATTAACTTCTGATGTCCTCTTGTATAAGATCTGAAACTAATACTCTAAGAGGAAAACATGGGAGAAAAGGTAAATGACATTGGTGTTGGCAATGATTTTTTATATATGATCCTGAAAGCGCAGGTGACAAGAGCAAAAATTGGATGGCATTGAACTAGAAAGCTGCACAGCAAAGACAACAATGAACAAAGTGAAGAGACAACCTACAGAGTGGGAGAAAATATTTGGAAACCCTACATGTGATAAGGGGTTAATGTCCAAAATACATGAGGAACTCAAATGACTCAATAGCAAGGACACAAAAACCAGATTTAATAATTGGACCAAGGATATCTCATGTTCCTGCATTGGGAGAATTAAAATAATAAAAATGTCAGTTTTACCTAAATTAATTTATAAATGTAATTCAATTCCAATCAAATTACCAGACATATTCTTCACAGAATTAGAAAAAACAATCATTAAAATTTGGGGGAACTCTGAGAGATTGGAGTTGACAAAGACTTCTTAAATAAGGCTCCCAAAGCACAGGCAATAATCCCAAAAATAGACAAATGAGATTACATCAGATTAAGAAGTTTTTGCATGGCAAAAGACACAATAATTAGGGTGAATTGACAACCCTCAGAATGGGAAAATATTTTTGTAAACTATACCCCAGATAAGGGACTGATAACCAGAATACACAGGGAACTCAAGCAGCTTACCCCTGCTCCCAAATGATTAACCTAATTAAAAGATGGAAATATGAGCTGGAAAAATGTCTTCTAAGGAAGATTTACAAATAGCCCAAAGGCATGTGAAAAAATGTTCAACATCCCTCATCATAAGGGAGATCTAGATCAAAACCACAATGAGATATCACCTAACCCCAATCAGAATGGCAAAGATTAAAAACCAAAAAATGATAAGTGCTGGTGAGGATGTGGTAAAAGCAGAATTCTCCTACACTGCTGGTAGGAATGTAAATTGGTTCTGCCACTGTGGAGAACAATATAGAGGTTCCTCAAAGACCTCCAAGTAGAACTTCCATATGATCTGATTCCACTCCTGGATATCTACCCAAAGGATAGGAAAGTCAGAAAAGTGCTTGGACATCTATGTTTATTGCAGCATTTTTATTCACAATTGCTAAGACATGAAACCAACCCAAATGTCCACTAACAGATTTATGGGTTGGAAAAGTGTGGCACATATACTCTATGGAATACTACTCCACCATAAAAAAACAACAAGACCTTGACATTTTATACAAAGTGGACAAATATGGAAGATTTACTGCTGAATGAAGCAAGCCAGGCTATGAAAGATAGACATTGTATGTCTCCACTCCATATGTACTGACTGTCTGCACTCTATGGTGGAAATTGAATGATTAGAGGAATAGAAACATTGAAAATGGTTATAGATACTGGAGACAACGTAGGAAGAAGGTGGGAGAAGGGGGAGAGTGTAAGGAAAGAAATTAAGGAGGAAAATAAAGAGGCAAGACACTTATGGAACACAGAAGTAGATTATTATCTGTTGATGATAATGTATTTTGTATCCTCAACTGGACTGGTGTGAAGCATATTCATGTTGGGTAAATTAAACTTACAAACTAAGTGGTGTATAGTGACTAAATGTATACAATAGTTTTTTGTTTGTTTGTTTGTTTTTGTTTTTGGAGAGGTTTCTCGCTATAGGATGCGTGCACTCGCCAGACAGACAGAGAGAGACAGAGAGACAGAAAGCGAGAAATCACCCGCG
Source organism: Tupaia tana (assembly GCA_026018925.1). NCBI lineage: Eukaryota > Metazoa > Chordata > Mammalia > Scandentia > Tupaiidae > Tupaia > Tupaia tana. The sequence goes on from JAKSZU010000009.1 coordinate 3,185,977, forward strand.
GGGGGGGGGGGATGGCCATACCACAATGCCTTCTTTTCCATTCTCCTCTCGGGATCTTGGGCATGCACGCACATGTGCCCGGCATGAGTTTTAAGCCACCGGGTCCGGGACGTGAACCGTGGTCTACTATGTGGGAGTCCAGCGACATAGCCATTATCCTAACTGCTGGTCCCATAATAGTTTAAATTAAAAAAATTTATTCTTTGGAATCATAAAAGGCCCTGTATTGCCAAAGCAATACTTAGCAGAAAGAATAAAGTAGGAGGCATCTCACTTCCTGACCCCAAAATATATTACAAAGCTGTGATAGTCAAAACTTCATGGCACTGGCACAAAAACTGGCATTTAAACCAATGGAACATAATAGAGAACCCAGAAATAAACCCTCAAACATATAGCCAACTGATTTCTTACTAAGGCCACAAGTTAATCCAGTGAGAAAAAGAAAATCTCCTCAACAAATGATGCTGGGAAACATGTATATCCACCTGCAGAAAAATGAAACTGGACCCCTATGTTTCCCCATTAACAAAAATCAACTCAAATTAGATTACAGATCTAAACATAAGATCTCAAACTATTAAACTACTTGTGAAAAAATATAGAGGAAACTCTTGGAGATGTGGGAGTTAGCAAAACCTTTTAAAATAAGATCCCCAAAGCTCAGGCAATAATTTCAAAAATATACAAGTGAGATTACATTAGGGTAAAAACTTCTGCATGGCAAAAGAAACAACAATTAGAGAGAAGATACAACCCTCAGAATGGAAGAATATATTTGCAAACTATGCACTGTCCTTCAGATCAAGGACTGATAACCAAGATATTCAGGGAACTCAAGAAGCTTACCTGCCAAAAAAAAAAAAATTCCAATTAAAAGATGGGAAAATGTGGGGGACCAGCAGATGGCATAGCAATTATGTCAGTGGACTCCCACATGGTCAACCGCAGTTGGAGTCCCAGACCTGGTGGCTTGAAAATCACACTAGGCTCATGTGTGTGCATGCCCAAGATACCAAGAGGAGAATGGGGGAGAAGGGATTGTGGCATGGCCATCCCTCCTGGAGGGTGATTTCTCACTTTCACTCTCACTGTGTCTGTCTCTTTCGCTCTCTGGCAAACTCACACTCCGAAGGCAAAACTCTTTCAAAAAAAGAAAGATTGGAAAATGAGCTGAAAAGACAACTCTCCAAGGAAGACATATGAGCAGCCAAAAAGCATATGAAAAAATGCTCAACATCCCTTATCATAAGGGAGATGCAAATCAAAACCAAAATGAGATACCAGCTAACCCCAGGCAGAAGAGCTAAGATTAAAAAAAAAAAAAAATCAAGGAGAAAATTGAGAGGCAAGACTTTTATGGGGCACAGAAATGGATGATTATCTGTTGATGATAATGTGTATGGTACCTTCAATTGGACTGATGTGAAGTGTATTCATGTTGGGTAAATTCACTTTACAAGCTGTAGTGATGTATAGTGATTGAATGTATAAAAATAAAGAAATAAAAATAAATAAAGAATGATAAATTTTGGTGAGGCTCTGGTGAAAAGGGAAATCTTCTACACTATTGGTGGGAAATTAGTATAGCCACTGTGGAGAACAATATGGAGGTTGGTCAAAAGCCTACAGATAGAACTCCATATGATCCATAATTCCAGTCTAGATTATCTACCTAAAGGATAGGGATAAATTCAGTCAGACAAACACTTGTATATCTGTGTTTAGTGCAGCATTATTCACAATTGCCAAAACATAGAATCAACCCAAATGTTCCAGAACAAATGAATGGATTGAAAAAATACGGCACATATACACTATGGAATACTACTCAACCATAAAAAAATTAGACCGTAGCATTTGATCAAAACTGGATGATATGGAAGATTTAATCCTGAGTGAAGTAAGTCAGACTATGAAAGAGAAGCATTGTATGTCTCCACTTAATATATACCAAATGTTGACACTCTATGACAGAAACTGAAAGTGGATTGGAAGGTATAAAGGCATGGTGAGCAACTGTTAATAGTAGAAACAATGAAGGAGGAAGGTGGACAATGATGTGTGGGTGGGAGGGAGAGAATCAAGGAGAAAGAAAAGAAGCAAAGTATTTTTTTGCTTAGAGAGATTTTTTTCTATAGGATGTGTACATTCCCTGGAGAGACAGAAAGAAACAGAGAGGCAGAAAGTGAGAAATCACCCCCTGGGGGGGGGGGCATGGCCATGCCACAATCCCTTCTCCTCCATTCTTCTCAGGATTTTGGGCATGCATGCACACTCGCCCAGCATGAGTTTCAAGTTGTCAAGTCTGAGACTTGAACCATGGTCAGTCATTTGTGAGTCCAGTGACATAACCATTACGCCATCTGCTGGTCCCAAGAAGCAAAGCATTTAACAAACACAAAAATGGAAAATTATCTGGTGATGATAATGTATATGGAAGTATCTTTGACTGGACTAATATATAGTGTATTCATACTGGAAAAATTCATTTTGCATGCTGTAAAGATGTACAGTGATTGAATGCAAAAAATAAGAAAATAAAATAAAAGAGAAAAGAAAAAAAGAAATTATAACTAGTCTAAGGGTGGGGGTTGGTTAGACAAAGGTCACAGAGAAGATTATTTTCAAGATTACAGAGGCAAGCTCATTACTAAGGAAACACTAGATCTGTCTGAAAAAAAAAAAAGTAGATAAAATCCATTAAAATAAATGAAAAAAATTGTCAGAGGACCTGGACAGACATTTCTCAAGACATACAGATTGCCAACAGGTGCATGAAAAATTCTCAACACCACTAATCCTTAGGTAAATGCAGATTAAACACATAATAAGACATCACTTCACATCTGTTAGAATGATTTTTATCAAAAAGATTAAAAATAACAAGTGTTAACAAAGATGGGGAGAAAGGAAAGTCTTTCACATTGTTAGTGGGTATGTAAATTTGTATAGCCTTTATGGAAAGCAGTATGGTGGGTCCTCAAAAAGTTAAAGGGAGTGACCAGCAGTTGGCGTAATGGCTGTGTTGCTGGACTCCCATGTAGTCGACCGCGGTTCGTGTCCCGGATCCAGTGGCTTAAAAACTCACTCCGGGCATGTGTGCGTGCATGCCCAAGATCCTGAGAGGAGAACAGAGGAGAAGGGATTGTGGCGTGGCCATCCCCCCTGGGGGGTGATTTCTCGCTTTCTGTCTCTCTGTCTCTCTCTGGTTGGCTGGCAAGTGCACGTGCCCTATAGCAAAAAAACCTCTCCAAAAAAAGAAAAAAGTTAAAGGGAGCAAATGTGGGAGCAGAGACAAATTATCTTGTGATTTACTATAGTCATGGTCATGGGAAATGGTGGCTTGGACCAGTTTGAGGGCAGTGAAGGGGGTGAGAAGTGATCCGGGAATATATATGTTTTAAAGTCAATAGTTAAGCTGATAGTATGGATGCAAGGTATGAAAGAGAGAAATCAAGGTGTGGATGCAGATTAGATATGGGTGGATTTGCTATGTGAGAGCAGAGTCCTTGGTCAACCACTCATGTTTACTGTTTTTCTTTTCTTCCTTGATTCCTTTTTGGGCTGTTTTGTCCACTGCTCTATTCCCAGAACATAGGATGATGTCTAGTACATAAATTTGCTCCATAAGTTCTGAATGAATGGATCATTGGATTGATTTTGGTGGGGCAATAAGTAAAAATAATTGATTGTTTGATGTGGATGAGTATTAGAAATATTTGGTGGAGAAATTGAAATAGTAATAGAGAAAAGTATTGAAATGAATTACTATAAAGATAAGCAGAGAAATTGGGAGATTTGAAGGTAATATCAGGTCAAAAGATTATTTTATTTTATTTTACTTTTTAAAAATGATGGATGATATTGTATCATTTTTCTGCTGCAGGGAATGAGCCAGTAGAGAGGGAAAAACTGACAATAACAGAAGAGATAAGACAAGCACCAAAATAATGCCTTTGAGCAGTAGACAGGGAATAGAATTTAGGGCACATTTAGAGCATTAGCTAGGTGCGCAGAGACCTTTGATAAAGGTGAAAGGTAGAGTATTTGGCTGAGATTCAGCTAGGTCAATATAATTGATATTAGAAAGATAACATTGTCTTCTGATTGCTTTTATTAGCAAAACCATTTTGAGGTTCTGAGGGAAGAGTTGTTGGAGGTTTAAAGAAAGAAAAGAAAGTGAAAAATAGTTGTCACAGAGAGTGGAATAGTGAAATGACTTGTCAAATGTGAAACAATTTTGGGATACTTGAAGTATGTTGAAGAAAATTTAAAGGAAGTCTAAGTCAGACATAATTTTGCACATTTATTATAGCTGTATTCATATGCTAATTTACAGGTAAAGAGTTAGATTTAAACAGGATTTATGTTTTTTTTTTTTCAAAGAAGATATAACAGGGTAAGAAAGAGGCCAAGTGTTTTGAGGGTATGGTACATATCAGAGGATATATTGATTATACCAGAGATTATATTGATTTTTTTTATTATTTCAATTTATTTATTTGCATTCATTCACTGTACATCATTACAGCATACAAAATGAGATTTTCCATCCAGAGTACACTATATATTGTTTCAATCAAACAGATCAACAAACATGTTATTGTCAGCAAATAATTTTCCATTTCTTGTTTTCTGTATGTTTTGCTTTTTTTTCCCCCATCCTTGATTCCCTAACTCTTACCCTCTGTCATCTCCCACCCACCTCCCACACTGTCTCTGGTATCTATGTTTGCTTTCTATACTGTTTCCCCCCCCACATTTCATTGAATTACTAAAGACCTTAGTTAATATAAATATTTTCATAGCAAACACAGGTGATATACACATTTCCATGAACACAAGTCTAACTTTACACATCCTATAAAGTAGCACCTAGCTGGGGCTATATATTTTACTGCAGTCATTGAATAGATAATTGTTTTACCTGAAACTTTTTTTTTTGTAACTTAATTTACATTCTTTCCCTAAGCATCATCACAACATACAAAATGTGATTTCCCATCCAGTATATACTGCATAGTGACTTAATCATGCATGTTATAAAAAATTTTCCGTTTCTAGTTCTTAGAATTATTTTCACCCTTCTTTCTGACCCTCTGTCCTTTCCCACCCTCTTCTCACACTATATCTGGTGTCTACAATTGTCTTCCATTCCTTTCCCACCCACATTGTATTGATCACACAATTTTTTACATAATCTAACTACTTTCAATGGTGAGTTCACTCATTACTATTAAGAAAACCAGTCTTAACTTAAATCAAAGAAATGCCAAAGAACTTTGCTTAAAGCCAGGAAACAGGTTAGGATTCTGTTCAAATGGTAGGTGCATGAACCTATCAATCTCATGTACTTTTATCTTCTGTTCTGGTTCAATTTTCCTGATTAAATTCTGGGATATAATATTCAGCTCCAGACTTGTCCCTACGATTAACTTGGCCACTTTCTTAGTTTTTGAACTCTTCTTTTCGTGTGTCTGTATTTAATTTTCCTGACATAGCACACCCTTGAGAACTTCTTGGAGATCTAGTCTGGTGCTGGTAAATTCTTTCAGGTTTTGTTTATCTGAGAATGTTCTTGTCTTTTCTTCCCACCTGAAAGATAATCTTGCCAGGTACAGTATTCTTGGCTGAAATTGCTTCTCTCGTAACACTTTGAATATATTTTCCCATTCTTTCCTCACTGGTATTGTTTCCGACGAGAGATCTGCTGTTAGCCTGATGGGATGTCCTTTGTAGGTAACTTGATATTTTTCTCTTGCCAATCTTAGTATCTTGTCTTTGTGGTTTTGGTCAACCTGGCTATAATGTGTCTTGGAGAAGATCTTCTTGGGTTGATTCTATTTGGGGTCCTTTGTATTTCTTGGGACTGGATCTTCGAATGCCTCTCTAGGTTTGGAAAGTTTTCTTGCAGGATTTCATGGAATAGATTATCAATGCCCTTATGGGTCTCTTCACCTTCTGGAATTACAATTATAGAAGGCTGTGGGTCGGGGTGGGGGCTCCCTACCGCTAGCTTGTTTGCTGGAGGCTGAATTATCAATAGAAAATCTTCATTTCTCCTGTGCCCTGAAATACCTAGCTCGCTGGAGCCACGTGGAACCTTCTTCTGAAGGCCTGGCCTCTTCTCGAGATTATATTGATTTTAATGATGATGTACTATATATGCAATCTAAGCAGGGAATAAAAGAATATGAGAACATGAAGATAATGATGAACAGTTCAAAGGTTGTAAAGATCAATGTATTAGAGATCCCAGGTTGGAGTGAGGGTGGTAGAAGAATTGATAGTATGAAGATACATGAATGGTTTGGGAAAATGTCATCAGAGAGCTATTTGAAATCATGATTTGTAATGAAGGTTTAAGATATGACCATGGGAATGGATGTCTGGATTAGGGTAGAGCTGAGGCTCATTGGAGGGCAAGAGATCAAGAGATTAACCTGAAGGTTATAATGACCAAGGATTATTGCATGTCAAGCATCATGCTTAGTGGCATACATGAATTAGATCATTAAATTCTCATAACATACCTGTATGACAGTATCATCATTATCAACATTTTATAGATTAGAATATTGAATTAACTCCCAATGCCAACTTTCTATGTGGTATATCAAGGATTAGAAGGAAGATGGTTTTGTCTCTAAAACTTTTAAGAATGATAGAGTTTGGACCCTAAGTGGAATTAGATGACATTAATAAAACTCTAGTGATAAGGCAAAGAGATGGCAGATTTGACTTTTTAGTGTCTTGGTAGCAGCACTTGAGATACCTTTGTTCCAGTCAAATTCTCGCAGATAGTTTTTTTTTCTTTTCTTTTTTGGGAGGAGGTTTTTTCTTATTGGGCGCGTGCGCTCGCCAGAAAGACAGAGAGAGACAGAGAGATAGAAAGCGAGAAATCACCCCCCAGAGGGGATGGCTATGCTGCAATCCCTTCTCCTCCATTCTCCTCTCGGGATCTTGGACATGTACGCACATGGCGCCCAGCGTGAGTTTAAGCCACTGGGTCTGGGACTCGAACTGCGGTCAACTACATGGGAGTCCAGCGACATAGCCATTACGCTAACTGCTGGTCCCCTAGCAGATAGTTTTTCATTTCATGTGAGTAGAGGAGTTTGTGGGCAGAGTGTCACTATCTGATGATTTTAGGAATTGTAATAGAAGAATTGAGGGACCAGCAGTTAGTGTAATGGCTATGTCACTGGACTCCCACGTAGTCTACCGCGGTTTGCGTCCCGGACCCGGTGGCTTAAAACTCATGCCTGGTGCGTGTGCGTGCGAGAGGAGAATGGAGGAGAAGGGATTATGGCGTGGCCATCCCCCCTGGGGGTGGTTTCTCGCTTTCTGTCTCTCTGTCTGTCTCTGTTTGGCAAGCACATGTGCCCTATAGCAAAAACCTCCCCAAAAATAAATAAATAAATAAATAAATAAATAAATAAATAAATAAATAAATAAAAGAATTGAGTGTGTCTGTACCTTGTATATATCAGATAGTCGAATATTCATGATGAAATGAATTTGTTTCTGGATAGGTTTTATCAGCATAGCTATTCCAGAAGCAGGCCTTTGGTTAAGCATTTTCCATGTTTATAGTCCTTACAAAATCTATATTATTAATCCCATTTTTCAATGAAGAAAGTGTCTCAGCTTCAAAGAACCACACAGTTTAGAGATGGCAAACAAGTATCACTTTATTGGCTGTTTTCTTAACCCTATGTCTTGGTTAACTTTGACCCACACAAAGTTCATAATACAATCCTACATATGGGCAATTTCAAATCACTAATTCTATAATCTGCATAATTTGCTTTGGGACTTTCTCTGGGACTTTTGTGCCAGGAGGCTGTGTTTGGATTTGTAAAAAAAAGCTGACTTTGTACTGAACTATCTCTTTATGGGGAAACACTGGATTTATTCAAGAACCATCCTGTGTCATCACTTAGCATTTTCTCAAACTGATTCAAAGGAAACAACCTGATACTCCAGGTTCTTTGATTCTCATAAGAATCAATCCCAAAAGTGCTATAAATAGACTCCAGGTCTTAATATAATAAAATTTTCTACAGTGTTGCACAATTAACCAGGAAAAAGTCCTTTGTTACACTAAAGGTCAAACAAAGGCTTGGGGAGAAATAAAATGAAGACATGAGAGACTATGTTAAACTCTTGGATTATAAGAGATAATTGAAGCTGAAGGAAGTCCTGACTCAGTCATATGGAAAGGCAAGGAAAGAGATGAAGCTGTAACGTAAGATTCCTGACTACTGATCTAGAGCACTTTATACTACCCTATGCTAATGGTCTGGAGAGGGGGATATTGAGAATAAATATTAGTGGCATTGATAAGCTGAGGAGAGGGGACTGTCAAATCAAGCGTTAAATAACTGGATACCAGAGAAGTTAAATGGTTCTAAAAGAGTTAAACATTTTTTTTTACCTCTTCCTCCTCCTTCCCTTTGTTTCCTACCTCTGTTCCCTTCACCTTTCCCTGAACTCTGGATCTCACAGGTCTCTACAAGTTCTTCCCTAAGAAGATGAAAATCACACAAATGATTCACTTCTACATGACCAACTTTGGGCTTCTTTTTCTGACTAATATCCTCCCTGGAACCACAGGCCAAGGGGAATCAAGACGACAAGAACCTGGGGACTTTGTGAAACAGGATATTGGCGGGTAAGAACTCTTAACTCTTGGGGCAAAAAGAAGACCGTGATAAATGTTTGCCTCAGGCCAAAGCTTCATATTTTTCTTCCACAGATGAACCAAAATACTCTGGTTTTTGATACTTATACATTGCATTGTATTTGGAAAAAGATTATCAGTCCAGACTCTCAAGGTATTGTAGAAAGAGATCTTAAAGTTCTTCTTGGGCAACTCTCAGCTTTATTTTTCACTATTTTTCAACTACTTAGAGTGAGCAAGAGAGACCCTCAATAGGGTGTTACACCATGATACTCTCCCTAGCCTTGCACCAAGCCAGAAAAGTGGATATGCCTACCACGCTCAGGTAGACTTGGAATGCAAACTCAGAACCTTTCCATTTGGCCTCCAGTATTGCATAGCAGTGCCCTCACTGGCAGCACTACTTTGGCTAGGTCCCCCTCTGTGGTATTGTCTCTTCAAGTCTTTTGCTCTCAATTTTATCTCTTGTCTCTTAGATGCTCATCCCATCCCTTTCTATTGGTTCTGGCCCACTGACATTTAATCATGATTGAGAGTCTTTTCTTTTCCCTTGAGAGAGATTTTTTGCTATAGGGCGTGTGCACTTGCTGGAGAAAGAGAGAGGGAGAGAGACAGAAAGGGAGAAATCACTCCCCAGGGGCATGGTCATGCTGCAATCCCTTCTCCTCCAGTCTCCTCTCAGGATTTTTGGCATGCATGCATGTGCCTAGCATGAGCTTTAAGCCAGTAGGTCCAAGACTAGAACTGCAGTCGGTTACATAGGAGTCCACCACCTTAACCATAAGCCTCCTGATGGCCCCATGATAAAGGATCTTAAATTTAAATTTAATAATCTTCCTTTCAGATAGTGCCTTAAGTCTTAGCTACCCTTCACAATCATACTTTTTGAAGGAGTGATATGCTTTGTTGTCTCTCCTCACTTTTCACCTATTCCTCAATCTGCTGTTGTTTGACTTCCAACCCTATGACTCTAAGGCAATTTCTTTCTTTTTTTTAAAGATTTATTTATTTATTTATTTATTTTTATTTAAACTTTTAAATTTTTTAAATTTTTATTTTTTTAAATTTCATTTTCTTTTATACATTTAATCACATTATTTGGCTTACAAAATAGATATTTCAACAGGTGAACATTTCTCCCTAATACAGTTGATAAAACTACAAAATATCTTCAACAGATAATACCACATTTCTTTGTCCCATTAATACTTTGCCTCCCTATTTTTCTTCTAAATGTCCTTCCTCAGACCCTCCTCTTTCACACACACTATATCTGGAATTTACATCTATATACTGTGTTTCTATATCCTTTAGTCAATCAGTTTCAGTCATAGAGTGTGGACACTCGGTATATATTTAGTGGGGACATACAACCAAGATGGATAGTGTTGGTTCTGTTGCTAAAAATAAACACTTGCCTGTTTTATGTTACCCAATTCTGTAGTAGCATGTAGTATGTTCAATGTTATTGACTTCTCCCTCTTCAGCTCCAGTTTATTATGAAATATACATATAGAAAAATATAGATATATAGTTTAAAATTAATTCTCTTTGATTTCAGAGACACCACAAGCACCTCCTGGTGCTTAGATTAGGTTCTTTATAAGCAGGTGAGATAAAGATGCTTGAGCAAATGATTTGAGAGAGTGCTCTCAGGAGGAACTTGTAAGAAAGTAACAAAGCAAGTTAGAGAAAGGGAAGAAGTAAAACAAAGGTATAATTTCATTTAGAGTGGGACCTCAATATGACCCCATGGGGAGATGTGTAGTATAAATAGCACTACAGATTTACCCTTCCTCAAGGCAAGGGGCCTAGGCTGTTTTATCCTCATTTCAATCAGTCACTGTCTGTTGGCCCCCTAGACGAAGGCATAACCTTCCAGGCATTTTAGGGTAAGATAGTTCTCTTGAATAGATGGTAATTCTCTAAAGTAGCAGGAGGATGGTTTCACTGGCCCAGTAAAGGGGATCTGGGCATAATACCAATAGTCAATACTACATCTGGGTTTCTTCATGATTTTATGGCTATGCTTTCTTCATTATTTTCCATACTATCACATAGTTATATTCAAGGCCTTTGTGATATAAAGAATTTTGGTAGTCTTCCTTTCTTCATCACTCAAGTGTTGGTGTTTCCCTTTGTTTTGTTCTAGGTACATCTTCTTACCATATAGGGTCATCAGAAAAGTCAAGATGCAATTTTGCATAGAAAAATATGTCATGACTTTTATAATGACCCAATAGATCTTTTGAGTGATCTCTACATTGTTGCCTTATATAAATGCCAATGACTGTCATCTCATTCTTTATTTCTGACTTCTCTTGGGTATCAGACCTCTCTATTCAACTCTTTAAAAATCCCATCTCTTCCAGGGGACAGCATTACTACAAATGATCCTTAGCCTTGGAATATTTTAGTATTACACAGGATATTTTATTCCTTGGTAGTGATGTTTTTGTTTGTTTGTTTGTTTTTCCCAATTTGGCTATTGTCCCATATTATTGGAAGCATACATCTTGAAGTAGGACTTCCCCTTAATTATTTTTTCATAGTTGATAATGTACTCTGAAATTTTCCATCTTTTATCAACATTTTTACAGTAATTTCTGGGGCCACGGGCTACAGAAATGGATTTATATATCATCAGAATCATGGCATATTAGGTTGTTTTTTTTTTTTCTTCCAATCTGGAAAATAAAACCAGATATGTTTTGTTAACTCCTGATTATCTGATTTCAGTGGGCCGTGATAGATGTTCTCAGTAAGATTTTTTTTTTAACAATAACATTTTAATGACCAATTTTTTTTTTTTTTGAGAGGTTTTTGCTATAGGGCAGGTATGCTTACCAGGAAGACAGAGAGACAGAAAGCAAGAAATCACTCCCCAGGGAGCATGGCCATGCCACAGTCCCCTCTCCTCCATTCTCTTCTTGGGATCCTGGGCACGCACGCACATGCACCCGGAATGAGTTTAAGCCACCGGGTCCGGGTCTCGAACCATGGTCCACTACATGGGAGTCCAGCGACATAGCCATTACGCTAACTGCTGGTCTCAAGATGGTGGTTTTAAATAAATGATCCTTACCTTTTTAAATATTAAAACCTTTTATATTTTAACTCCATGAATAGTTTTCTAAAAATGTTTTGCATGTGTTCTTACAAAATATTGCCTTCTTACAGTGATGTTTTGTCATCATAAAGAACATCTATTGTGTTCATTCTGTGGCTCTTGTTCTGTCTCCATCCTAATCATTGGTTGTTATGCTCTTGTTTACATTGGTTTGTTTACAGCCTGTTACTTAGAAAATTAGATAGTCAAACCTTCTAGTAACTATGTTAAAGAAGAAGCCAAGAAATCCTGCCTGAAAAAGCAGAGTTAAATGCTTGGTTTTAATACAGGACTATGTGGGAGTCCAGCATTTTTCTCTCTCCGGTGAGCGTGTGTGCCCTATAGCAAAAAATCTCTAAAAACAAAAACAAAAACAGGGGAATAATGACTGCATATTTCTTGAATTAGATTTTGTTTCTAGTTTAATTTCTTCTAGTCCAATGCAATTTGTGGTTTGGGAAGTTGTGACTACTAGAAGCCTGGTTCTGAATACTAAAGTTGACACTCTATTTGTATTTATTAGAAATAAAAGAACCAATATAACTTTAAACTATGGTATATGTTGAGAGTTCTGATACTCAAAAGAGCTGCTGCTTCTCTCTCTCTCTTTTTGCTTTTTTTTTTGCTTTCTTATATTTCCATTTGTTGGAAAACAGATCCATTTACTACATTATTTTATCCATTTTAGTGGTTTATTCAATTAAATCACCTCAGTTGGCTGCTCTAGCAGCTTTGAAAATTGACAGTTTATTGACTATTACTTTGTGTGAATCATGTGCTAGATGCAATGTTTTTTAATGTTCAGTATTTGTAATCAAGAAAACAGGCACCACACCTGAAGATTGTGATTTAGTAGGTTTGGAGATAGTGCCTTAACAATCTGCCCTTCATCAAATGCCCCAGATAATTCTGATGTAAGGAGCCTTTGATTAATATTTTGGGGATGTAGTTCTCATTTCCAAGAAAGTCTCTTTAGTAAATGGTGCTGGAAAAACTAGGTATCCACTTGCCGAAAGATGAAACTAGACCCCTATTTCTCACTATTAATAAAAATCAACTCAAAATGGACCGAAGATCTAAATTTGAGGGCTCAAACTATAAAAGAACTGGTGGATAATACAGGGTAAACTCTTGGAGACATTGGAGCAGAAAAGACTTCTTAAATAAGACCTCTAAAACACAGACAATAATTCCAAAAATAGACAAGTGAGATTACATCAGATCAAAAAGCTCCTTCTCAGCAAAAGAAGTGATCATTGGAGTGAACTGACAACCCTCAGAATAGGAGAATATATTTGCAAACTATGCCTCAAATAAGGGACCGATAACCAGAATATACAGGGAACTCAAGCAGCTTACCTGAAAAAAAAATCAACCTGCTTAAAAGATGGGCAAATGAGCTGAACAGACAATTCTCTAAGGAAGACATACAAATAGCCAAAAAGCATATGAAAAAAATGCTCAACATCCCTTATCATAAGGAAGATGCAAATCAAAACCATGATGAGATACCATCTAACCCCCAGTCAGAATGGCTTAGATTAAAAAAATAAAAATGATAAGTGCTGGCAATGCTGTGGTGAAAAGGGAACTCTCCTACAGTATTGGTGGGAATGTAAATTAGTACAACCACTGTGGAGAACAATATGGAGGGTCCTCAAAGATGTACAAACAGAACTAACATATGAGCCAACAATTCCACTCCTGGGTATCTAGGAGTGGAATCCAAAGGACAGGAATCCAAAGGGTATCCAAAGGATAGGAATACACCCAGTCAGAAAATTACTTGCATGTCCATGTTTATTGTGGCATTATTCACGATTGCTAATAGAACCAACCCAAATATCCACAAACAGATGATTGAACTGAAAAAGTGTGGCATATATACACTATGGGATACTACTCTGCCATAAAAATCAAGACCCTGGCATTTGATAGAAAGTGGACAAATATGGAAGATTTACTGCTAAGCTAAGCAAGTCAGACTGTGAAAGAGACATTGTATATACCCACTTAATATATACCAAATGCCTACAACTCTATGGCAGAAACGAAAGGGTGGAAGATATAGAAGCATGGAGAACAATTGCAGATACTAGAGACTGTGGAAAATGGGGCAGTGTGAGAGGAAGGGAATGAAGGAGAAAAAGGAGCAAAACATTTAAGGGACACAAAAAAGGAAAATTATCTATCGATGATAACGCATATGATAATATCTTTAACTGAACTAATATACAGTGTATGCATGCTGGGAAAATTCATTTTATAAGCTGTAAAGATATACAGTGATTGAATGTATAAAAGAAAGATTATTATTTTTTGGTAGAGAGATTTTTGGTAGAGAGGGTGTGTGCACTTGCCAGAGAGACAGAAAGCAAGAAATCACTCCCTGGGGGGGATGGCAACTCTGCAATCCCTTCTCTTCTATTTTCCTCTTGGGACTTTGGACACAGCAAGAGTTTCAAGTTCCTGGGTCCAGGACTCCAACTGCTGTCAACTATGTGGGAGTCCAGTGAAGTAACAATTATGCCATCTACTGGTTCTGAAAAATTATTTTTAAAAAAGGCAATTTACAGTATAGTTAGACATATGGGATCCTGTAACTTTAGAATAGCACACATTTATAAAACCCATATTATGCATCTAACTTGATACCTCAGTTAATATCTGAAAAAAATTGAGGCCCAGAAAGAGAACAGACTTTCCTAAAATCTTATAGTGAATTAATAGCAAAGCTAGGGGGATCAACAGTTGGTGTAGTAGTTAAGGTACTGGACTCCCATGTAGTTTGAGTTTTTGACCCAGAGGCTTGAGACTCATGCTGGGTTGTGTGTACCTAGAGGAGAAGGGATTGCAGCATCATCATCCCTCCTGAAGGGGTGATTTGTCATTTTCTGTCCGTGTGTCTCTCTGTTTCTCTGGTGAGTGCACACGCCCTATATAAAAAATCTCTCTCTCAAAAAGAAAAAGAAAAAGAAAAAAGAAGAAATAGTACAGCTAGTTCTAGAACACCAATCTCTAATTCCTGGTTCCTAGGGAAAACCATTTCAGCTTCATATAATTATTACATTTCTTATACTCCTGCTTCCTGGTCTGGTATTTTGACCATCATCAAATGAGAACTATATATGTGAACAGTGTTAAGTTGAACCATTATGCAGCTCATTTTTTTGGGTCAAAATGGTCACATATCAGTATTCATAATTGGTAGACTAGTTTCTAAGTAGTAAGTGCAAATGAATCTTCTGTCCAGATGTCACTACAATTTATTACTTCAGTCAAGGTCCCCCCAAAATATAGGTGAGACATTTCAATTAAGATTATTTGAGAAGGGTGGATTTGCAAAGAGGATTCGATGTTATTGTCTAGTGTAGGGGAACCAGAGGCATACAACAGGAACCTACGGTTGTCAGGAAACATGTGATGTAGAGCAGGTTTTCTTAAGAGGTGCAGAGACCTTCCATAAAGGAAATAGCCAGCCTGAGGAGGTTTAATAGGGAGAGAGCCAGGGAATTAAATACCCAGGGTTTCCTCCTCTTCTTTCTCTGATCTGCAGCCAAGGTGGCCAAACTCAGTGGAAGCCAAAGGCACGGGATCTTGCTTATGTACCATGTATGTGTCAGCCTTCAAGGAAAGAGAACAGGGTGGAAAAAAAGTGGAGAATGTATCTGGAAAGGCAAACAAAATACATTGGGAATGAGGCTTTGTATTTACATGTTTAAGAGTAGAGTGAAGACTATGATTTTGGAGGGATGTGGTACTATATTAACAAGTTCTGCATCATGATTATATGGTGGTGGCAGTGGTGACGACTGATGCTGTGACCTGAAGAGAAGATGGTTAGGTAATTGCTTGTTTCCTTTCCACATTTATGGCCTGACTGATAAAGGTATCAGTCCTTCTAAGAATCTTTATTTTTTTTCTAGTTTTTGCTACATGGTGTGTACACTCACTAGAGAGAGAGAGAGAGAGAGAGAGAGAGAGAGAGAGAGAGAGAGAGAGATATGATTCCACCAGGGGGATGGCCACCACAGAGTCCCTTCTCCTACATTTTCCTCTTAGGATTTTGGGCATGCACACACACACATGCCCGCCTAGTTTTTCAAACTGTCAGGTCTAGGACTTGAACTGCATAGTTGTCCATGTACAATCCCTCACCTTAACCACCATGCCACTTGTTGGTTCACATCTGTCTTCTTCTTGAGAGGTATTTCCTCATCCCTCTTAATCTCAGAATAAATTGGCACTGTGGCTACATATGTATTTCCATAATTAGAAGTATAAAGATGATAAATACATCCTTCCATTTACATTCAATCTCTATTATGGAATGAATACATGAATATTCTCAGCATTCGATCATGAAATCTTAAATTTTCAAAATTGGATGTGGGACCTAAGAGTCTGTGAGTTCCTAGGCTCCTACCCTGGGCATGAATCTCTCATATATTATTGCTTGATGACTGACCTTTTGAACCCCTCCAGTGGAAAGCTAAATTACTACCACGGGGCATAGATCTAAAGGGTTGGAAAGTGCTTCCTATATTGAGCTGACACCCACATGTCTCTAATGCCTACCAATCAAAGGCCCCTATAACATTCACTTCCTTTTCCATACAATGGCTCTCAGATCTAGTCCATGCTTTCTTGCCTGCAGGCTAATTCTCATGTCTTTCAAGTATTCTCCTGACGTAGTATGGTTTTTCCAGACATTGCTTCAAACTGGGTACACTGTTTTGTTGTCTAATTCAATTCTTTTGAAACTTAATTCAAGACTTTGTTTATAGTTTTTATATTCCATCATATTGGTTTTAAATTTATATTTATATAGCTCTTACTATGTACTGAACTCTATTCTAATTTCTTTATATACATTAATTCACACAATTCTCATAACAGATCTACTAGCTAGGTGATACTATTATCCCTGTTTTACAGATGAAATATGAAGACACAGAGAAGTCAAGTAACTGGCCAAAGTTCACACAGTTAGAAACAGGCAGAGCTAGGACTAAAACCCAGAGAGTGTGCTGTTAACTACTATGATGTATTGCTTTCCATGAGTTTTATGACTTTTAAGAATTAGAAACATGTCCATTTCTTTTCTGCACATGAACATTTACTTACATGAACTTATATCTCAATCACTTAGTAAATATCTTAGCCACATGGCTAGCTGAATTATGTTAAAATTGTGATAAGTGCAGTTCTCTTACAGGACTTGGAGGAATAAGAAATATAAATTGATCCTACCATCTTCTGCTTTGAAGTAGAAATGTAGCAATTGTGACAAAGTACAGGAATGGGCTTTTGAAGTCATGATCAAATATCCTTCATAGGTAATGCTGTGATTTTCTGTTGCATCATGTCAGGCGGCCAGGCTGTCTTAGTATTCCTGATGTAAAATTGGATTACTTGGTTAAGGTAGGGACTGTCAGGACCCTCCATCATAAGGATATAAGCCATGAGGATGGATTGAATTGGCTTTGAGCTGGTGGCTGTAATTATGGAGTAAAGAACAAATAATAGTGGGGAAGAAAACATTCCTAGTATTGTAGTTTTCCCTTCTTTCGTGTCAGAATTATTTTTCCTACATAGACAGTGTAACATTTGGTTCTTGGGCTTGCTTATAAAAGTCCACTTAACCAGAAATGTTGTTGAGATAGTGTTCATGGATTGGCACTTGGGTTACAATCATTCAGCTATATTATGAGAAATAAACTTGTGTAGTCTTGCCTGGAAAATTAACTCCTAGTTAAATCTACCTGTGGATTTTTGTGAAGCAATGGCTTTCAGTTAGTAAGAAGGTGTGATGGACTTGTTTTTTATTTTACTTTAACTTGGAAAAATAAGTTAGTGTGACAAGTGTACACATGTTGAGTTGATGTGTCTCAAGCCACTAGTTCTCTAGTCATACCAGTCTATAGAGGCTATTTAAGAAAAGAACAGCTCTCTTTCTGAGTGTATTGGACATATTCTAGTAAAAAATCAGGTTTGTTTATTTCTATTTTCTCTAAGTGGCTTCTGTAAAGGCATTAGAATTCATGCAATTGAAATCCAGGCTTTTCTCATTCCTATTCCAGTATGTAACTGGCATTCTTCACTCTTCGTGCTGAATCTTTAGTTAGACGTGTCCACTTATCAGAAACATAGACCTGTCCACTTATCAGAAACACGGGGCTTGGAACATGAAAATATGGGTATTATTGGGAGATGATGAGTAATTTGTTTGGTTATGATTTTTGGTCATAAAGTGTAGTAGAATTAGAAGTTGTAAAAGTGAATATGGAGAACAGATTGCAGAAGGCTATGAATGTGTGGCTAAGAAGTTGAGATTTTATGTAATAAACCATAGAGTTGTGGAAGGTTTGTGAGCAGTGAAGAGACATGATCTGTGCAGTAATTTTGAATTATCATTTATTGATTTTTTCTTTTTTACAGTTTTCTGTCTGTTAAATGTTTTATTTCCTTGCACCTCATACTCACTCTCTGCCACATACTCTCTACCAACCATTTTCTCCCCTTACAGACTCTAGCTTCCACATTCTCCTCTCCACATCGCATCTTCAGATCTCTCAACCTCTGTCATAGACACTCAGTACAAATTGAGCAGAGATATACAATGTGTATCTTTAAAAGATTGGCTCACTTTGTTCAACATTAAGTCTTCTATATTCATCTATTTTGGATCAAATGACATGATATCATTTCTGTAGCTGTACAATATTCCATAGTATATTTGTGCCACAGTTTTTCAACCCAGTCATCAATTTTTGGACACTTAGATTGGTTCCATGTAAATACATACATATATATATATATATATATATATATATATATATACACACACACACATATTATTTACATTTGTATATATAATATTTATATATATAACATATATATATAATTTATATTTAATCACCATACATCTTTTTTAAAGTTATTTTTAAAAATTTATTCATTCATTTATTTTTTAAAATTTACTTATTTTTTTATACATTCAATCACATTATTTAACTTATGAAGTGAACATTTCAATATGTGAACATTTCTCCCCAATCCAGCTTATCAAAATATCTTCAACAGATAACCCCACTACCTCCCCATCCCATCAATGCTCTGTCTCTGTATCCCTCCTTCAAATGTCCTTTCCTAGGCCCCACTCCTCCACACACACTACATCTGGCAATCACACCCATCTCTTGTGTTTGTACATCCTTTAGTCAGTCAGTTTCAGTCACAGAGTGCGGACACTCGGTATATATTAAGTGGGGACATACATTGTCTCTCCTTCATAGCCTGGCTTGCTTCACTCAGCAGTAAATCTTCCATATTCTTCCACTTTCTGTCAAAAGCCAGGGTTTTTTTATGGCTGAATAGTATTCCACTGAGTATATGTGCCACAGTTTTTCAATCCATTCATCTGTATGGGGGCATTTGGGTTGGTTCCATGTCTTAGCAATCGTGAATAGTGCTGCAATAAACATCGACGTGCAAGCACTTTTCTGATGAAGAATTCTTCTGTCCCTTGGGTAGATACCAAGGAGTGGGATTGCTGGATCATATAGTAGTTCTGTTTGTAGATTTTGAGGAATGTCCAAATAGTTCTCCACAGTGACTGGACTAATGTACATTCCCACCAACAGGGTAAGAGATTTCCCTTTTACCACACCCCACCAACACTTATTATTATTTTTTGTTTGTTTGTTTTTTAATCTTAAACATTCTGACTCTTTACAGTGTGTAATATGGTTTCTCCCAGCATGAATATAGTGCATATCAGTCAACACAAAGACATCACCATATATCCTATCATCAGCTTTTCATTCTTTCAGCTTTTGTTTATCTGGGAATGATTTTGTTTCTCCTTCCTATTTGAAGGACAATCTTGCCAGATATAGTATTCTTGGATGAAGTTGTTTTTATGTGAGAGTTTTAAATATGTCTTCCCAATTTTTTTGTACCTGCATTGTTTTAATTGAGAGGTCTGCTGTTAGTCTGGTAAGGTTATCTTTGTAAGTAACTTGGTGTTTCTCTCTTGTCAGTTTTAGAATATTGTCTTTATCTTTCAGTTTGGGTATTATGTCCCTTGGAGAGGAAGATCTTCATATGTTAAATCTATGTGCTGTTCTTTGTTTTTCTTGGATTTTGATTTCTGCATGCCTTTCTAAGTTTGGAAAATTTTCAACTAATATATCATGAAAGAAATTTTCTAGACTTTTACCCATGTCTTCACCTTCTGGAATACCCATTATGAGAATAATTGGCAGTTTAATGGTGTCTGGGATTTTGTTTGTTGCCCTAATTTTTAGTTGTTATTTTTACATTCTTCTTGGTTGCTTGGACAAGTCAGAAATTTTGTCTTTGAGGTCATAGTTTCTTTCTTCTGCATGGCCTGTGTCATTAATTCCTTTAAGGGAGATTTCTATTTTTTGTGTCATATGCTTTAACTCCAGAAGTTCTGTTCAGTTCTTTCTCAGGATATCTTTCTCTTTTTTTGTTTCCCAGAAAAGAGTAATGACATCTCAGTTTATTCCTCTAGTTTAGTCTAAAAAGAGACCAAATTCTCTGATAGTGTTATAATGCCTATGTTCAGACTTAGACTTTTTGCTAAATCAAAAAATTGAAATATTTATTTATGAAGTAAATTACTATCTTTGAAATTAAACAGATTACTGAACAATTAAATATTTTCATTAGACACATTTCACATCTAACAACTTCTACATATAAGATACTCATCATTTTTCCAGTTTCAGTCTGAACATATGACTTTTAACTAGGTACACGATGCAAATTCTAATACAGATTTTCTAATTAGTTGTATGGGTCTAGACCAGCCATTTTAGAGCTCTGCCCTAACCCATATCAAACAAGAACAATAATATCCTCCTTTAAACTTGCCTTTTAGGTAAACGGACATAAGATTATGTGAAAACATTTTACTAAAGTTACTAAACAAATGTAAGGTAAAATATTTATCATATGAACTATTTTCTAATATTTGACTGACATTTTTATAATTTAGCCAAAACAAAAATTGAACATTTTCAGTTCTGAAAATGCAAAATTCAGTAGTTACGCAAGGTGAATTAAACTTGTAAAGCCAGTCCTAATAATAAATGCATTCAACCACATTCTCATGTCCTTATATTAAGAAATAATAATTATAAAAATAGGTAAAATTTCATTAAAATATTTCTATTTATTCTAGTTTAGGAGTTCTTGCCCATGTCAATGAACTGTCTGGCATTGGCCACTGCATTGGGTACTTGAACAGTCATATTGTCCATTGATTTTGTCAAACAGATTTGGCAGCCCAAATGTGATCTGTCTGTTAGCCCAAACACCAGATCAAGCATTTCATTCTCATCATCAGTGATTGTTTCTAACTTCTCGAATAAGTGCTTTTCAAAGATGAGGTGACAAATGGAGCAAGCCAAGGTCCCCTCACACGCACCTGGTGGGACCAGTAGGTGATGTGTGGTTAGGGTGCTGAACTCCCACAGGGTCGACCTCAGTCCGAGTTCTGGACCTGGCAGCTTGCTTTCATTTTCTTTCTCTCTCTGCAAAACCATCAATATCTAGATTATTTTGAACCACAACATCTAGCAGAGTGTCACCAACGTTTCCTTTGGTTGTTAATGTTTCAACATCACGGTTTATAAAGTGGATTGTTATTTTATCTTCTGAGTGCGCCCCCACTGACGCACTCAGCGGCCGGTGGGTCTCTGTGCCACCGCCGCCTGGGCTCCCTAGCAGGCCACCGGCTCCCGCCGCGGGGTCTGCTCCTGCGTGGTCCGCCAGCAGCAGCCACTAGTGGGCGGATGGGCAGCACAAGGCGGCGGAAGGGGCGCGCAGGAGCTGGCGCTCCCCGCGCTCCAGGATATCCTTCTCTTTATGGAGTTCCTCCTTCAAGTCATGGAATGATTTTCTCATCTTCTGAGATTGGTTATCTGCTTTCTTTCTCACTGAGTTTAGTTATGATAAATATTCTGAATTCTTTTTCTGACATTTCTGTGATTTCTTGTGTCTTGTTCATTTTTTTTTTTGAGAGATTTTTGCTATAGTGCATGTGCGCTTGCTGGAGAGACAGAGACAGAGAAACAGAAAACGAGAAATCATCCCTCATGAGGGGATGGCCATGCTGCAGTCCCTTCTCCTCAAGTCTCTTCCCGGGATTTTGAGCATGCACACACACGTGCCTGGTGTGAGTTTTAAGCCCCTGAGTCTGGGACTTGAACCGCTGTCCACTATATGGAAGTCCCATGATGTAACTATTATGCCATCTACTGGTCCTTGTTGTATCCATTATTGATGTGGAGTTACTGTGTTGCTTTCAGGGTAGGTATTTCCTGTTTTTCCATATTTCTTGAGGCTCTGCTGTGGTTTCTAGGCATTTAGCTATGAATTCCCTTCTCTCAGATTTACACAGAAGAATTTCTATGCTTTTTTGCTGGAGTGAGCATAGGAAGAGAATTGCTGGAGGTCTTCTCCTTGTTGAGATGTTTTAGCTCTTATATAGCCAAAGCTTTCAGTCCCTATGTAGCTCAGGTCTGAGCAAAGAAGCTAGAATGTAAGGTGGTATATAAAATCATGTGTTGCACACAGCACAACACACCAGCCAAGGTAGCCACTCCTTCCACACCCTAGGCTCAGCAAGAGGTTTTGATGGTAAGATGGGGCCAGGTGGCCCTGCTTTGCTTCTGCTCCTGGGTAGGTGATGAGTAGAGTTGAATTGTCATTATTTTAAAAAAATCTATTCTCCTTCAGTAGTAGGAAAATGCCCTCCTTTTAATGAATAAATGTCTCCTTTCTATGGGTTGTGTGAACTGCATCAGCAACTCCACATCTATGCCTCTCCTGCTTCTCCCTAACATAAACACACTGCAGCCCTCTATGAGGTTGTTGAACTAATGCTGTTATTGCTAACATTGTGTATTTAATCTCTAGGAGGTCAGTGAGCTTGATTTTGTCGCACAGCCTAAAATTATACCCACCTTTCTGTCCTTCCTTCTTTCTTTTCTTCCTTCCTTCCTTTCTTTCATCCTTCTGATGGCAGAGGGCCTATGTGCTTACCAGAGAGGGAGAGGAGAGAAAAGACCCTCCAATGGGGTATGGTCATGCCACAATCACTTCTCCACTTCTCCATCTTGTTGTAATTTTGAGCATGCACACACATGTGCCCAGTGTGTTTTTCAAGCCACCAGGACAAGGAAGGATTTGAACCACTTGTTTGGCCGTGTGAGATCTGACTCCCCTAACCAGTAGACCATGAGGTTGGCCCTTAAAGTTCATGTCTTCAAAAAGTTTCTCATTACATTTTCAGAACAAAGCAATTTTGTATTTATTACCTTATTTGCTCATTATCCCCATTTTCATGTAAGGAAATAGGTTACACATCAGTTAGTGGCAGATTTTAAATCTAGTAATTTTAATCTAGTTCTGTGAATTTACCACTAATCCATCTTTAGGACTACAAAAATGGCTAACCTTGTCTAGCCTATAGATAATACATTAGTAACATCTTTTTCATTTTTAATGATAGATTATTATCATCATCATATTTAATTCAACTTGTAGAGACAGATAGGAAGCACAATAGGCATGGTTATTGATCTCATCTATTTAATAAACATATGTCCTTGAGCAATCCCGTTTTCTCTTTGGCACTGATATCTTAGGTGTTTTCTATCTGTAAAACCAGGGGGAAAAAATCTGTGACCTTTTTTTTTTATTTTTTTTGGAGAGGTTTTCGCTATAGGGCACGTGCGTTCACCAGACAGACAGAGAGAGACATAGAGACAGAAAGCAAGAAATCACCCCCCAGAGGGGATGGTCACGCCGCAATCCCTTCTCCTCCATTCTCCTCTCGGGATCTTGGGCACGCATGCACACGCGCCTGGCGTGAGTTTTAAGCCACTGGGTCCCGGACGCGAACCGCGGTTGACTACGTGGGAGTCCAGCGACATAGCCATTACACTAACTGCTGGTTCCCAAAATCTGTGACCTTTCTAAGGTCCTCTACAATTCTGACATACCAATGATTCATTTTTTTAAACTAGGTTCCATGATTCATTCCTCCCTTCCCCCCAAACTATCCTTTGGCTAGGCATAAAGAAATGCATGTCATTTCAGTTAAGTTATCAAGGAAGAGAGAGTTTTGATTTGGGTTCTAGATTAAACCAACTTCCAGCTCCTCCTTCAATAATTTAGTACATGTCAGGAGAAAGAATTTATCAGAATTCAAGCATAAAATCACAGAGAAATTGATTGAAAAAAGTCTGGGGTGATTTTCGCTTTTATGTTTGTTTGTTTGTTAACATTTTAAAGTTATTAGTGAAGAATTCTGCAAACATACCAATCCAGTCAGCAGAGGATGGAAATGCATTCTTATGGAAATATTTCAGTGAGAGGCGGCACAGTGTATTGGCCTTATATTCAGGAATTTTGGGTCCAAATTTTAACTTTTTCATTAACTCTCAGGGTGATTAAAAATTACATTTAGGGGCTTTAGTATTTCCGTCTATATATTCACCAAGAATAGATCATCTCTGGAGTCCTTCATAGTTCATCTGTAACTCTAAGAGGATTTTCCTTTTTGTCCTCTTGTAGTAATCCTAGATTGATTTCTTTCTTTCTTTCTTTCTTTCTTTCTTTCTTTCTTTCTTTCTTTCTTTCTTTCTTTCTTTCTTTCTTCTTTTTTTCTTTCTCTCTTTATTTCTCTCTTTTTTCTTTCTCTCTCTCTCTTCTTTCTCCTTTCTTTCTCTTTTTCTTTCTCTCTTTTTCTTTCTCTCTTTTTCTTTCTTTCCTTCTCTCTCTCTCTCTCTTCTTTCTTTCTTTCTTTCTTTCTTTCTTTCTTTCTTTCTTTCTTTCTTTCTTTCTTTCTTTCTTTCTTTCTTTCTTTCTTTCTTTCTTTCTCTCTCTCTCTCTCTCTCTCTCTCTCTTTCTTTCTTTTTCTTTCCTTCCTTCCTTCCTTCCTTCCTTCCTTCCTTCCTTCCTTCCTTCTTCTTTCTTTTCTTTTCTTTTCTTTTCTTTTCTTTTCTTTTCTTTTCTTTTCTTTTTTCTTTTCTCTTTTCTTTTCTTTTCCTTTCCTTTCTTTTCTTTTCTTTTCTTTTCTTTTCTTTTCTTTTCTTTTCTTTTCTTTTCTTTTTCCTTCTTTCTTTTCTAAAATTCAGCTCCTAGACCTGTTTCCCAGAGGCTGAATTAGGCTAATTAGGATCAAGATCCACCACAGTGAGAGTTAAGGGATAAGGAGAAAGATGTTTGCACAAAAATCACTTGAGTTCTCACAGCCTTTCTCCTACAGCCCAGGTCATGTGGATTCAGAACATTGATGGATTAAACCTAGGGTGGTCTGTCACCTGACAGGGAGCTATATTTATCTCTTCAGCATACTGATATCAGTTTGTTAGCTCTGTACTGAAGTTCCCTTCTTTCACCCCCTTCCCAGTAAGCCATCTGTATCACTTCTTGTGATCCGCCGACTAAACCGGCCAGTTAGCTCTATTCTTGACTAGATTCCAATGCCACTCTGGCTGAAGTTTTCCTTATTGTTTTTGGCTGATGGAGGTGCCATTTTTTTGCTATTAACATTTATATTTCAATAATGAAATTTTCTGTGTAAGGTACTACTCTAAATGAAAAAACAAACTCAGCCACAATGGCATAGGTAGTAGAATACTGCTATATGATATTGGAGCCACGTGGGAGGCCTAGGTTCAGATCCTGGGTTCAACATGCCAGGTGTGCCCATATGTACCTGTAATCCTGGCTGCCTTGGAGGCTGGAGGAAGGATTATAGCATGGTTGTACCCCCTTGAGGGTACAGTACCCTTTCTTTATTTAACATGCTTTATTTTTCTTTTAAAAAAGGAGAAAACAAACTTTGAATACTTCCAAATCAAACATTGAGCCTGACCACTTTAATATATTATTTCAGGGACCAGCAGCTACATTGCTGGACTCCCATGTAGTCAGCCACGGTTCGAGTCCTGGACTCGGTGGCTTAAACTCATGCTGGGTGCATGTGCATGCGTGTCCAAGATCCTGAGAGGAGAATGGAGGAGAAGGAATTGCGGCGTGGCCAACTCCCCTGGGGGTGATTTCTTGCTTTCTGTCTCTCTCTGTCTTTCTAGCAAGCTCATGTGCCCTATAGCAAAAACCTCTCCAAATTACATATCTATCTATATCTATCTAATCTATCTATCTATCTATCTATCTATCTATCTATATATATAATTTCATATTAACACAACATATCTGTGAAGTTATTTTAATTTTGTGAAGTTATTATTTTTTAGGAGATATTTTTGCTATAGGGTGTGTGCACTCACCAGAGAGACACAGTGGGACAGAAAAAGAGAAATCATCCCCAGGGGGGATGGACACACTGCAATCCCCTCTTCATTCTCCCCTCTAGATTCTGGGCATGCATGCATAGGTGCCTGGTGTGAATTTGAAGCTGCCGGTTCTGAGACCCGAACAATAATCATTCATGTGGGAGTCCAGCAACATAACCGTTACAGCATTTGGTGGTCCTTTATAAAGTTATTTTAATTTTAAAGATGCTAAAGCTATTACTGAAAGTGTTATATATATGGCCTACCTAAGGTCACTCAACTAATAAATGCATGTCTCTAGACTCTTCAAGTCTAGCTCACTTTGTGTGTATCTATTTTATAGTTTGATTGTCTCAGCAACCCTGTAAATTAAGTGGGGGAAGGATTACTTGCTTTGTCATACTTTATTTTGCTTTTGCTCTGTCATAACACCTAGAACAGTAATAAGTACATAGTTAACTCAATAAAAATGCACTTAATAATTAAGTGAATTGGGACCAGCAGTTAGCGTAATGGCTATGTCGCTGGATTCCCATGTAGTCGACTGCGGTTTGAGTCCTGACCCGGTGCCTGAAACTCACGCCGGGTGCGTGTGCGTGCATGCCCAGGATCCCGAGAGGAGAATGGAGGAGAAGGGATTGTGGTGTGGCCATACCCCCTGGGGGGTGATTTCTCGCTTTCTCTTTCTCTGTCTCTCTCTGTCTTTCTGGCGTGTGCATGCTCCCTATAGCAAAACCTCTCCGAAAAAAAAAATAATTAAGTGAATTGAATCAGGTTTATGAATTAAAGCATTTGTGGGTCAAAATTACTTTTCCAAGGTTATCAGCTAGAGAGTGGCAGTTTGAAGTGAGAAACATCTAATTAAGATATGTCTACTATTCTGCAGATCTTTTTCATGGTTTTGTTTTGTTTTGTTTTTACAGAGGAGAAAATTTGCTCACTGCTAGGGATAAATATTGTTTGGAAAACATATTGGCTATCTCAGAACTTCTTGTAACTTTTATATCCTGTGACTTTTATATCCTTGATTAAATGAATGCTAAACATAGTCTATTGCATACTTCCTGAATCCAAGTTAAGAATGGAGAAAACTGAGACCCAAAGATATACAGTATCATAACGTGCTGAATGGTCTACCCTAAGTCACAAAGACTACCCCAAGTCACAAAGACAGCTGGTACTAGGACCCCACAATTCTACTCCATGGTTCTTGACCCTTGGCAACAGCCATCTCTTTCACTGTGATTATGCTCGTTTTTCCTCTGACCTACCCAGGGCCTTTCTTTGTTCTAATCCTATCAAACCACACCAAGGTCTTCTTCAAAAAGTGAAAGTGTCAGTGACAAGGCCTGGTCCTGATTAGATTGTTGATAAAGTGCACATTGCTGAGAAAGGGCTTACAGAGGAACCTGAACCAGAAGAGCAGGAGGTAGTTGAGGGGACACTAGAAAATTTCACTTAAACAGTCCTTCTCTGCCTTTCACTAGCAGTATGGCTGTGTGAAAATTTGATTTTCTCTTTGAGCTTCTTTTCCCCATGAATAAAATGAGAGAATTTAGAAACTCCTCTTCATGATGAATTTATCATTTGATGGACTGCTACTGCTTGGTTGCCCTATCTCCATAAGGTAGAGAGGGGAAGACTGCAATTCAAAGAGGCGGTTTGACTCTATTGGTCTGTACACTTAAGTTTCCCTGGGCTAGAAGAGAGGTAAAAATTTCAGTAACATTTCCCTTCTTCATTTTGAGGCATGTTCATTCATGCACAAAATTTGATGAATCCAGTAACTATATGCCAGGTACTATTCCCAGTGACTTTCTGTCTGGGATTCCTGCTGGGGAGAGAGGCTGGAACGTATGCCTAGGAATGTGCATGCCAATGCTGAAGTAAGAACTCAAGTATTGACCACTGTCTGCCTCCCACACAGGCAATCATGTGACTAATAGGAAGTACTTGCTGTTTTGGTTCAGATACAGGACTATTTAATTGACCTAATCTATTGATTGAAATCTTCTTGAATTAAAATGTTTACATAGTTAATTGTTTCCTATTAAGCACCATTATTTTCCTTCTCTTTTCCTTGCATTGCCTCAGACTGTCTCCTAAGCATGCCCCAGATATTCCCGATGACAGCACTGATAATATCACTATCTTCACCAGAATCTTGGATCGTCTTCTGGATGGCTATGACAACCGGCTGCGACCCCGGGCTTGGAGGTCAGTTATTAAGATTCTCTTCTTGGCCATTGTCACCTAAGAGTTATAAGGTGCATTCAGTAGTCGGTTGATTGGTGATATTAGTGTAAAGTTGAGTTTTTTTTTCTCTAAGGACAAGAGATTAGTTCCAATCCTTTATTTCAGTGGATCTCTCTAGTCTGGTTTGAGAAAGTTCTAAAGTAAATGTATCTGTAGTACTATACTTCAAAATTTGACCAACCCATTTCTAGTGACAAAATGTTAATCCCTACCTGGATGACAGGTATAGCCCAGGAACAGCTGGGAAACATGCCTCTTTTCTCATAACTCTTAGCACTTACCAGCCTGACATTACAAAGGGGAACAATCTCCTGACTAGATGGAGTCTTGGTTGGTGCTCAGTTTAATATACTCAGTAATATGAAAATAATTAGGCAAATGCATTATAATATATCATGGATTGTGTTGAAATGGCAAGTAGGCAAGTATGTGTATGTGTAATTTTTTTCCTGAACCATTTGAAAATTAGTTGCTGATATCATGTCCTTTATTCCTAATACATCACTTTGTATATACTTAGAAATTATTTTTATAAAACTACAATTATAAATTCAGAAAACTTAATCTAACATATACTATTTTGTAATTTGTATTCATATTTACACTTTTCCAATTATCTTAACAGTGTTCTTTATAACAATTTTCATTAATTTAGGATTCAATCCAGGATATGCATTGCATTTGTTGTCATGTCTCTGTAGCCTATAATTTGGTATACTAACTCAACATTTCTTTGTCTTTTATGACATTGATTGTATCTTCCCTATTCTTTTTTTGGAAGTAATACCATGGGAATTAACTATGTCTTTCTCAGTGTGCAACTAAAGCGACATGATGTCTATTTATCCCATTATTGGTTAATTTCTATGTCCTCTAGTTTATTCCAGTCTAAAATTACTGTTTTTGTCAGTTTATAATTGGTAGGTAATTTGCAGGAAGATCCTCTGTGACTATTTTGTTCCTCTTTCATCTTGTACTCAATAGTTTTAGCAACTATTGATTATTCTCGTATGAATAACAACATTTGTGGCTACAAAATGGTGATTTTTCTAAATCTAGTGTTCCTCTACATTTATTAGATAGCATTCTATTGAAAGAAAAGTGTCTTAACTTTAATTAGTTAATTGTATGAATGGATTCTTATTTTATTCAATGCATTATAATCCATTAATATCATTAATCATTTTGATTAAAATTTTTGCTTATACATTTCCTGCATCTGCCTAGTGGAAGCCTATTCAATCTGGCTTCTGTTTTTGTTTGTTTGATATGTTGAACTCATTTTTTTGAGTGCTTTCTTAGTATATAGCATGATAGTATATTCCAGACTTAGATCCAGCCTTGAAATCAGTCATTTTCCAAGAGGAAATGGCATCTTCTTGTGGGAAATTTTATTTAGAATCTAACTTCTGGGTGCTAGGGTTCTCATTGCTGCTAGGGCATCATCGCTTCTAGGACCTTTCAGTGGAAAGAATTGTGAAAAACAGCAAGTACACACACACACACACACACACACACACACACACATTCTATATATACGCACATACATAGTTGCATATATTAATACACATATATATAAATGTGCATACATATATACCTATAGAAATGTGTTTGTATATGTGTATAATCAGTTTACACTGATAACACTAATTTCAGTCCAACACTATTTTTCATTGCCATATTTACTCATTTGCTCCTAGAATGTATGCAAAAGAGCTCTAGAATGATAATTTGTAAATATAATACTTATATAATGATATAATACATTTTATAGGTAAAGTTATTTTTTCCACTTTTTTGTTATGGTTTATTTTTGACTAAGGAAATGTGACATTAGCTCACATATAAATAATGGATTGGAGTAGGGCAGTATTTGTTCCTGATGTTATGGGAAGAATACTCAGTATTTTATCATTAACTGCTCCTGAAAGGTTCAGTTTCATCCATCTCCTTTGTTTTCTGGTCACACTAAATTTGGACTGAGAAATGTCATTACATAAAGTGATATAAACCTTACATAAAGACAGAAATTATTTCTAGATACATATGTTGTCTAAGGAAACATTGCTTATTGACATTATATACTTTGAAATTCTGGGATAGGTAGGTTTTATCAAGCAAAGGATGGAAACCTAGGGTTGGTAATGAAAATGTTTGCCTGACTGCCCAACAAATACCCATTGTTAGGTGGCTCATGACTGTGTGTGGAGTAAATTTTGGTTGTATGTTTTATGTTATAAAAGAACAGAAGAACATCCATGGGTTATCTGTCACCAGGATGTTTCACCCTTCTTAAAGGCAGGTAAATTAAGAGACCCAGCAACTCAATTCAATCTGACTTGAGTCTTGTTTAGGGGGTATATATGTATATATACACATACATATATATAATTTTTTATACATTCAGTTAATGTATATCATGGCAGTATATAAAATGAGTTTTCTCAGCATGAATATTCTGCAAATTTGTTCAGTTAAAGATATTATCATAAATGTTATCATCAACAGATAATTTTCCATTTTTGTGTCCCTTAAATGTTTTGCTTCTTTCCTTTTCCCCTTTATTTTATTCCTTTCCTCTCATACTCCCTCATTTTCCACTCCCTCCTACACTATCTCTAGTATTCACAATTGATCTCCATGCTTTTATGTCTTTCAATCTTTCAGTTTCTGCTACAGAATGCAGACATTTGATATATATTTAGGGGACATTACGATGCCTCTCTTTCACATTCTAGCTTGCTTTGCTTAGCAGTAAATCTTCCACATTTGTCCACTTTCTATCAAATGTCAGTTTTCTTTTTTCAGCAGAGTAGTATGCCATAGTGTATATGTACCACACTTTTTCAATCCATTAATCTGTTTGTGAACATTTGGGTTTACTCCATGCCTTAGTGACTGTGAATAATGCCACAATAAACATGGATGTGTAAGTACTTTTCTGACTGAGTGTATTCCTATCCTTTGGGTAGAAACCCAAGAGTGGAATTGCTATATCATATTTGAGGACCCTTCATATTATTCCCCACAGTGGCTGTACTGGGCATTTACATTCTGAGTAATAGTGGGAATCATTATTGATTTCTTAATCTTAGCCATTTTGAGTAGGGTAAAATGGCATCTGATTGTAGTTTTAATTTGCATCTCCCTTATGATAATAGATGTTGAGCTTTTAAAAATGTTTTTGGCTGTTTGTATGTCTTCCTTATAAAGTTTTCTGTTCAGCTCTGGGACTAGCAGTTGATATTATGGCTATGTCATTGGACCCCATGTAGTTGACCGTGGTTCAACTCCTGGACCTGGTGGCTTAAACTCACGCCAGGCGCATGTGCATGTGTGCCCAAGATCCCAAGAGGAGAATGGAGAAGGGATTGTGGCATGGCCATCCCTCCTCTTGGGGGGTGATTTCTCGCTTTCTGTCTCTCTGTCTCTGTCTTTCTGGTGAGCACACATACCCTATAGCAAAAAACTCTCCAAAAAAAAGTTTTCTGTTCAGCTCATTTGCCTGTCTTTTAAGTGAGGTGATCTTTTATTTCAAGTAAGCCACTTGAGCTCCCTGTACATTCTAGCTATCAGTCCCTTATCTGAGGCATAGGTTGCTGATTCAATCTAATTATTGTTTCTTTTGCTGTGCAGAAGCTTTTTGACCTGATGTAATCCCATTTGTTTCTTTTTGGAATTATTGACTTGCTTTGGGGGTCTTGTTCAAGAAGTCTTTGGCTACTCCTATGTCTCTGTTTTCCCTGTGTTATTCACTAGTAGTTTTGTAGTTTGAAGTCTTAGGTTTAGATATTTGATCCATTTTTGAGTTGATTTTTGTTAACAGTGAGAAATAGGGGAAGAGTTTCATCTTTCTGCAGGTGGATACCAAGTTTGTCCAGCACCATTTGCTAACAAGGTTTTCTTTTCCCCACTGGATTGACGGGTACCCACTGTCAAACATCACTTGACTGTATATTTTGTGGTTTATTCTGTTCCATTGGTCTACATGCCTGTTATGCCAGTGCCATGCTGTTTTGATTATCACAGGTTTGTAATATATTTTGGGGTCTGGGAGTGAGATGCTTCCTACTCCACTCTTCTTGTGTATAGTTGCTTTGGCAATACAGGGTCTTTTATGATTCCAGACAAATTTCATGATTATTTTTTCTAAATTTGTAAAGAATGTCTCTGGTAATTTGATTAGGATTGCATTAAATATGTAGATTAATTTAGGTAGAATTGACATTTTGATTATATAAATTATTTCAATCCAAGAAAATGGGGTGTCCTTCCACTTTTTTGTGTCATTTTCAATTTCTTTTTTTAGATTTTCATAGTTTTTCTTGTAGAGGTTTCTACTGTATTGATTTATCACTTCCAAGAGTTTTTTCATAGATTATTTTGGGTTTTCTATGTATATAGTTATGTCATCTACAAGTAGGACCACTTTCACTTCTTCTTTCCCTATTTTAATGTCTTGTCTTTTCTTTTCTTTCTTTTCTTTTCTTTTCTTTTCTTTTCTTTTCTTTTCTTTTCTTTTCTTATTGCATTGGCTAGGACTTCCAGTACTATACTGAAAACAAATGGAGAAAGTGGGCAGCCTTGTCTTGTTCCAGTTTTAATGGAAAAGTTTTCAGCTTTTTCCCCATTTGGTATGGTGTTAGCTATGGGGTTTTCACATATGTCTTTCTTTTTGTTAAATTTTATACATTTAATCACTATACATCACTTTGCTTGTAAGATGAAATTAACCAACATGAATACACTTCACACCAGTCCAGTTGAGGATACAAAACACATTATCATCAACAAATAATAAGCCATTTCTGTGTTCTGTATTTTTCTCCTTAATTTCTTTCCTTACCCTCTCCCCCTTCTGTTACCCTCTTCCCAAATTGTCTCCAGAGTCTATAACCATTTTTAATGTTTCTATTCCTCTAATCGTTCAGTTTCCACCATAGAGTGCAGACAGTCGGTATATGTTAAGTGGACACATACAATGTCTCTCTTTCATAGCCTGGCTTGCTCCACTCAGTAGTAAATCTTCCATATCCATCCACTTTCTATCAAATACCAGGGTCTTGTTTTTTATGACTGAGTAGTATACCATAGAGTATATGTGTCATACTTTTTCAATCCATTCATCTGTTTGTAGACATTTGGGTTGGTTCCAATTATTAGCAATTGAGAGTAATATCACAATAAACATAGATGTGCAAGCACTTTTCCAACCTCGCGTTCTCCTATCCCTTGGGTAGAAACCCAGGAGTGGAATTGCTGGATCATATGGTAGTTCTATTTGTAAATCTTTGAGAAACCTTCATATTGTTCTCTATGGTGTCTGGACCTATTTACATTCCACGAGCAATGTAGGAGGGTTCCCCTTTCACCATATCCCCACCTTTTTTTTTTTATCTTCACCATTCTGACTGGGGTTAGGCAGTATCATGGTATCTCATTGTGGTTTTGATATGGATCTCCCTTATGATGAGGGATGTTGAACATTTTTTCATATGCTTTTTAGGTGTTCATATGTCTTCCTTGGTGAGTTGTTTATTCAGCTCTTTTCCTTTCCCCATCTTTTAATTGGGTTAATCTTTTTTCTTTCTTTTTTTTTTTCTTTTTTGATAAGCCACTTGAGTTCTCTGTGTATTCTGGTTATTAGTCCTTTACTTGAGGCATAGTTTACAAACATCTTCTCCCATTCTGAGGGTTGAGGATTCACATTATTCACTGTATCTTTTGTCATGCAGAAACTTCTTAATCTGATATATCCCCACTTGTGTACTTTGAGATTATTGAGTGTGCTTTGGCAGTTTTATTTAAGAAGTCTTTGCCTATCTCAATGTCTCCCAGAGTTTTCCTAGTGTTTTTTTCATCAGTAGTTTTAGAGTTTGACATCTTAGGTGTAATCTTTGATCCACTTTGAGTTGATTTTTGGCAATGGTGATAGATAGGGGTTCAGATTCATCTTTCTGCAGGTAGATACTCGTTTTTTCTAGCACCATTTTCTACAGAGGTTTTCCTTTTTCCACTGTATTGACTCGCACCCTTTGTCAAAAATTAGTTGACTGTATGTTTTGGTATTTATTTCTGGGGTCTCTATTCTGTTCCATTGGTCCACATATCTTTGTGCCAATACCAAGCTATTTCAATTATCACAGCTTTGTAATATATTCTGGAGCGAGACGCTGCCCACTGCTCTCTTCTTGTACAGGATTACTTTGTCAATACGAGATCTTTTATGATTCCAGACAAATGCTATAATTGTCTTTTCTATATCTGTGAAAAAAGTGTCTTGTAATTTTATAGGGATTACATTAAATATGTAGAAAGTGGGCAGCCTTGTCTTGTACCAGTTTTTAGTGGAAATTCTTTCAGCTTTCCCCCATTCAGTATAATGTTATCTGTAGGTTTTTCAGAGATGGCTTTTATTATGCTGAAAAATGATCCTTCTATGACAGTTTTGCTGTGCCTTAATCATGAAGGGGTGTTGTATTTTGTCAAATGCTTTTTCTACATCAATTGAAATGCTTACTTTTTAAAATTTTCTTTCTTTCTGTTAATATGGTATATTACATTTATGGTTTTGTGTATGTTGAACCATCCTTGCATCTGGAATAAAGGCTACCTGGTCATGATGAGTAATTTTTTATATGTTGTTGGATATGATTTGCTAGTACTTTGTTGAGAATTTTTGCACCTATGTTCATCAGAGATATTGGTCTGTAGTTTTCCTTTCTTGTTATATCCTTATCTGTTTTGGAAATGAGGGTGATGGAGGCTTCATAGAATGAATTTGGGAGAGTTTCACCCTTTTCGATCTTTAGAAATAACTTGAGCAGAATGGGAGTTAACTTTTCTTTAAAAGTTTTGTAGAATTCAGAAGTGAAGCCATCAGGACCTGGGCTTTTCTTTGTTGGGAAATTATTTATTACTGATTCAATCTCATTGCTTGTTGTGGGTCTACTCAGGCTTTCTATGTCCTCCTGAGTCAATCTTGGTAGATTATATGTGTCCAGGAATTTGTCCAGCTCAGCCAGGTTTTCTTGTTTGTTGGTGTATAGACACTCATAGTATCCTCTAATGATGTTTTGTATTTCTATTAAGTCCATTGTAATATTGCCTGTTTCATTGCAAATTTGATTATCTGGCTCCTTTCTCTTCTCTTCTTAATTAGTCTAGGTTTTGTTGTGTCTATCTCATTTATCTTTTCAAAGAACTAGCTTTTGCCTTCATTTATTTTCTGTATAATTTATTTTTTATTTCATTTATTTCTTCTCGAAACTTTATTATTTCTTTTTTTTTGCCTGGTGTTTATTTTTGTTGTTGTTCTTGTTTTTCCAGTTCCCTTAGGGAATGATGTTAGATTGTCCATTTGCCACCTTTCCATTTTTTCTTTGTGTGCACTAATTGCTATGAACTTACCTCTTATGACTGCCTTTGCTGTGTGCCATAAATTATGGAAACTCATGTACTAGTTATCATTGGTTTCCATGAATCTTTTGATACCAGACTTAACTTGTTTGGTATTTGTGAAGTCATCCAGCTGTAGATTGTTTACTTTTCATATGTTTGTGTCTTTTTGAGTTTTTTTTTTTCCTGAGATTAATATTAAGTTTATTTCCATCATGGTTGGAGAAGATGCTGGATATAGTTTCTATGCCTTTGAATCTGTAAAGGCTTGTTTTGTGCTCTGCAGTATGGTCAATCTTCAAAAAGGTTCCATGTGGTGGTGAGAAAAAATTATATTTTGTGGTGGTTGTATGGCTTTATCCATGAGGTGAGTTTCTTGTAGTCAGCAGATAGAGGATTTCTGTTTTATTTCTTTTTTAATCCATTCAGCTAGTCTGTTTCTTTTGATTAGATAATTTATCCCATTAACATTCAACATTATTATTGATATTTCTGGTCTTGTCCCTGTCATTTTGTTAGCCATTTTCTTTGTTGATTTTGTTCTCTTATTTCTATTTGTGCCTCTTTAGTTTCTCTGGTATAACACTCTCTTTAGTACTTCTTGAAGTGCTGTCTTGTATTGGTAAATTATTTCAGGTTTTATTTATCTGAGAATGTTTTTATCTTTTCTTCCCACTTGAAGGATAATCTTGCCCGGTATAGTATTCTTGGTTGAAATTGTTTTTCTTTGAACACTTTGTATATATCTTCCCAATTTTTTCTTGCTTGCATCATTTCTGTTGAGAGGTCCAATGTTAGCCTAATGGGATAACCTTTGTAAGTAACTTGACATTTTGGTCTTGCTATTTTTAGAATCTTGTCTTTATCTGTGATTTTGGCCAAACTGGTTGATTCTATTTGGGGTCTTTTGTATTTCTTTGGTTTGGATGTTTGACTGTTTTTCTAGTTTTAGAAAGTTTTCTCTAACTATTTCATGAAATAAATTATCAGTGCTCTTAGTAGATTCTTCACCTTCTGAGGTACAAATTATTTGGATGTTCGGGCATTTAATGGTATCTAGTATTTCCCATAAGTTATTCTCAATTTTTTTTTCATTCTTCTTGGTAATTTTTTTGTAGGTCAGATGTTTTGTCTTCTAGATCTGAGATTTGATCTTCTGTATGATGTAATCTGCTATTAATACTTTTAAGGGAAGTTTTGATTTCTGTATTGCTGTCTTCTTTGGTAACAGTTCCATTTGATTCTTTTTTATGGTGTCTCTTCTTTCAAACTGTGGAAGGAAGTCCTCATCTGCTGGAGTTTATTGTCTCTTTTCTCTTGCATCTCATTTAGTTTTGTCACTATAAATATTCTGAATTATTTTTCAGTCATTTCCACGAGTTCTATTGTATTGTCTATGGATGATGAGGAGTTTTTCTTTTCCCTTGAGGGAGAGATATTTTCTTGGTTTCTCATATTTCTTATGCCCCTGTCCTAGTTTCTGGTCCTCTGATGGATAATATGTTTCTCCCTAATTACTTGGAGTTAATTCTGTAGTGTTGGGGGAAAGATGCACTCTACTTCTCTGGTGTGTTCTTTGGAGAGAGGCTCGGCTTCCAATAAGGAAATGAATATAGCCAGCTTGAGGTGTTTGTTCCCCCCCACCACCAGAGTCTCAGGACCAGGTGTTCCTGGGGCTAAGCTGGAGGATATAACTGGGAGTTCAAAGACAGGTGGGGGGAAGTGTGCCATTGTCTCTCCACAGCTCCGTCACTTTGTCCCACTGATACTTGCCCTACACTGTTGCTGGAACCCAGAGACTCCAATTCCAATGTTCTAATTTTATTATACCAGTCTCTTGTTCAACTAAAAGCTTTGGTGATTTCTGAACAATGGACTTCTACCCGGTCCACGTCTAGATCATTGGCTTCTAACCTATACCAGCTATACCAGCCAATGTCCCCAGAAATTAAAAAAAAAAAAAAAAAAAAAAAAAAAAAAAAAACCAGTTTTCTACTGATAGTTCACATCCAAATGATTCTCTTCTCTCTGAATTGGTACATGAGGTGATCTACACAAGATTAGTTTACATAAAAGAGATGTGATAGATGGATATTCCTTGCCATTAGGATGAGAATTTCAATAATTAGTATGGTTTAAGCTGTTGATTTTGAGTTCCAAAGTGTCCAAAAAGAGTATCTAACCATACTGGCTTAAAATGAGAAGCAACCTGATCCTTGTAGGTGAGAGCAAAAGCCTTCTAGAGCCTAAATCCTGTTTATGGAAGGGCAGTGTTTATTTACTCATGTCTCTGCCTTGGCATGGCTGTCTGCTCTCCCAAACAGGGTTTTTACCAGAGAACATCAATCAACTTTATAGTCACACCAACAGATCAGTTCTGCCTCTGCCTGTTGTTCTAGCTGTGTAATCATGGGACACTTTCTTACCATCCCCCAGTCTATTTTCTTATCTTTAAAGAGTTAAGATACTTACCCTGTCAGGTTGTTCCAGGGATTAAGGAAATTATATGAAGCAGGTAACAAAGAAATGTTCAGTGCATGTGCCTTAATTTTCTTCTCTTTACCTCAGTACTGTAAAGAAAGGGCTTAGGAAAGCTCATGCTGGGAGTGAAATGATGACCAGAACATGGACAGAAAGGGTGAAATCTCTCAAGTTGCAGGGATTTTTTTGTTTTTAAATAATTATTTTATTTAACTTTATTTATTTATTTATTTTAATTTGACCAGAGAGGGACAGAGAGAGAGAGAGAGAGAAAGAAAGTGAGGAGTCACCAGGTCTGGGACTCAAACCATGATTGGCCATGTGGGAGTCCAGCGCTCTTAATCACTATGCCACTTGCCATCCCCTGTGGCAGTTGTTTTTGATGATCAAACTAAAACTGGGCCCCTTTCTTTTAAAGAGAATTTTAATTTTTGTAATAGTTTAAGATTTACAAAGAATTTGTGAAAAGAGTGCAGGTAGTTCCTATACACCCCACATCCATTGCCTCTTATTGTTATTATTTTTAAAAGTTTGTCATATTTAGCAGAGGGCATGTCCACTCACCAGAGAGAGACAGAGACAGAGAGAGAGAGAGGGAGAGGGAGAAAGCACTCCCCTAATGGGGCATGGTCACACTGCAATCCCTTCTCCATTTCTCCATCCTGTTGGAATTTGGAGCACACATGCCCAAAGTATTTTTCAAGCTACTGGGACCAGTATTTGAACTGTGTGATCAGCCATGTGGGATCTGGCTGCCTTGACACAGGACACAGAGCTGACCCAACCCCTTATTATAAATGCAGCACTCTTTTTGGAAAATAGTTTCCATTCTCCACCTGGAAAAGGAACAAAAGGAATGAATTAATGGTTATAAGCATTCTTTCTTCCATGAGTTATGAAGAAAAGCTGTATTAAAATATTTGAGAAGCCATGCTAATAAGATATTTGACACAGCAATGTTCAAAGTATCGGATATCAAGGGAAAGCACACGGAATTATTTTTACATTGAAAAACAGGTGTGATCTTGTTTATAAGCAAGACACTTTTTACGTTCAAGAGGTAACTATGGCATTTTTATGGACTGCTTTGATTTCTAACTAAAAGAGAGTTAAATAGAAAATGAATCAGTAAGTTAATGGGCATAGTGGTGAAATTAAAGGTTTGTGGCGGTATAACACACCAGGTCTAAATGTGGCTGATGGGGGCATTTAACTCTTTAGTCAAAACGTCAATGACTAAATGTAGATTTATTTAGCTTTAATTAGGTTTATATTAAAACTTGAAGATAAGTTTCTTCTTGAGAGTACTACAGATTATTATTAGCCATAGGACCTCTAGGGTTTTGTGGCTCTCGGGATGATGGAAGTCTGAAACTGAGAGAAGGAAACTTTAAGTATAATTATAGGTATACAAGCATAGCTTGTCAACTTTGGTCAGATCGCTTCCTGTCCCTTTACTTGATGACCTGTAAATGAGTTTAGATTCCAGTTCTTTCATTCTTCAGTTTGCTGATTCTAAAGTATTATATCTAATGTTTTAGTGCTGTACTTGGCCCCCTTGTGTGCAGTGACTGGCTGGTATAAAATTGCATGGCACTTGATATTTACTTTGCCAAGGAGTGCACTCTGTGTATCCCTAGGCAAACAACATCACTGAGTTTCAGCTCATTACTGCATCACTTTATATTGCAGGAAAATTCCAGTTGAAGTGCCTATTAAATCATGAGATATCTGTGAGCTGGTTAGTGAGACACAGGATATTAACTTTTGCAGGAACTTTAAACTTTTTCTGGACCTGCCTCTTCAAGAACAATAATCTCATTTGTAGCATCTCCAGCTTCTATTTGAATACCTTTGTAAGTGATGTAAATCTACCTAGGCAGTTCTTTCCATGGTGGAGCAGTTTCCATGATGAGGAAGTTGGCTCCTTTTCTTTCCCTTTAAAGTCTATTCCCCCTTTCACATGACAAAGCTCTGAAAATTTGAGAAAAATTCTATCTCCAGTGTCTTTCAATATTTTTCATATTGTTTGGTTTCAGGGCCTTTCACAATCTTGATCACTGTCCTTTAGGTCAGTGTTTCTCAAACTGTGTTCCACTGAATATTAATATCCTATGAAAAATCAGTAAGTTAATCCAGTATTTAGGTTTTTTTTTTTCTTTTACCATAATGTGTGTGCACTCACTGGGAAGAGATAGAGATGTGGGGGAAAGTGAAAGTGAGAAATCACCCCTCCCCCCCAGGAGAATAGCCACGATGCCATCTCTTCTCCTCCATTCTCCTCTGAGGATTTTTGGGCACACATGCACATGCACCTAGAGTGATTTTCAAGCCACCAGGTCCAGGACTGGAGCATGTGGTCGGCCATGTGGGAGTCCAGCATTCTAACCACCACACTAGTGTGGTTATCAAGTTTTATCCCCAGTTATCCAGAACAGTTTTAAAAAACTATTTTGTTAAGTGTTTGGTGTTTTAACAAAGTCAAATTGACTTCTTTTTCTTTATTAGAGATTTTTGCTATAGGGTAT
Source organism: Tupaia tana (assembly GCA_026018925.1). NCBI lineage: Eukaryota > Metazoa > Chordata > Mammalia > Scandentia > Tupaiidae > Tupaia > Tupaia tana. The sequence continues at coordinate 3,226,780 of JAKSZU010000009.1, forward strand.
GTGCACTTACTGGGGAGACAGAGAGAGACAGGGAGACAGAAAGCAAAAAATCATCCCTCCCTCTTCAGGGGGGATGGCCATGCCACCATCCCTTCTCCTCCATTCTCCTCTCAGGATTTTGGGCATGCATGCACATGCACTCAGCATGAGTTTCAAGCTGCCGGGTCTGGAGCTCAAACCGTCAACCATGTGGGAGTCCAGCACCTTAACCACTACACCACTGCTGGTCCCCAAATTGATTTTTAATGCAAGGCTACACAGACTCCTTTATATGCTTATGTTAATTGTGAGTATATGGAAAGCAATTTTAAGATGTAGTCCTTTGGCACAATGGGACTTTTCCCACCAAAACACCTAATAATATCTCACTTGGGATATAAATAATCTATAGACCAGTTTGAGAAATGCTGTTCTGGAGACTACCTGTTTTATCCAACAGTAAGTGTGTTATCTATTATAGAACTGAACACAATACTCTGGATGTTTTCTAGCTATCTCATAGTAAAATGAGGACTATCACCTCTCCAGTTTAATGTATAATACTTCTTTTTAAATTTTTTAATTTCATTTTCTTTTATACATTCAATCATGTTATTTAGCTTACAAAGTGAATATTCCAATATGTGAACATTTCTCCCTAGTCCAGTTGATAAAACTATAAAATTATCTTCAACAGATAATACTACATTTCTTTGTGCCATTAATACTTTGCCTCTCTATTTTACTTCTAAATGTCCTTCCTCAGATTCTACTTTTTCACACACACTATATCTGGTATTCACATCCGTTTACTGTGTTTCTATATCCTTTAGTCAATCAGTTTCAGTCATAGAGTGTGGACACTCGGTATATATTAAGTGGGGACATACAATGTCTCTCCTTCATAGCCTGACTTGCTTCACTCATACTTCTATTCATGTAAACTCAAATAGAATTAGCCTATTTGTTGATGACATTATCTTTTTAGCCTACTTCAATCTTTTTCAGATCTTTCTCTCATGACTGTTGAACAAGCCAATCACCTTGATTCTAGGAATTACAGCGTTTATTTTTAATACAGATGCAGGAATTTCCATTTATCTCCATTAACTTTCATCTTATAAGCTTAACTCTAATAATTTAAATAAAAATAAATCTTTCTAGTTCAATGTATTGACTGTCATTTTTGACTTATACTGTCTACATATCTGTATTATTTGACTTCTATGTATTTATTTTTAGTAAAATTATTTAAGTATTTAAGGTCAAATCCTTGTATTAGCCTTCAGAGACTACGTCACTATTTGGCAGTGGCTCACTAGAGTTTTGGGATATGTTTTAGCCACATGCATATCCTCTAATCAATTCATTTTTTCCTGTGGCCTCATAGATAACATGTGTGATAGAGTTTGTCAGTGCCTTGATGAAATTCAGACATACCTTGTCAGCTGCTCCTTCCTCTGATGTGGTAATTTTGTTTTCCACAAATGGTAGGCTTGGCATAATTTGTCTTTAGTGAATCTATAATAGCTCCTGCTAGTAATTATCTCGTCTCTCTCCGCCATACTCATAGATTTTTGTTTACTAATCTGATCTGAAATTATGCTGCCAGTTGATATCAGCCTTAATATAGAAAATATCCTATGTAACCAATTAAATCTATCTTCCCAAAGCATTGATAAAAATGCAACACAGTTAAAGTAATATTTTCTGTGGCTTTGGGAAAATCTTCTAGCTTTTCTGTTGTCTAAGATTTTACCAACAAATGAGTATCATATTTTTCACTACTGCTACAGGGATGTTGATAGATTAAGTTATTTATTTATTTGCTTACTAAGTTCTTTTTATAAGCCAGCTATTCTGTTACGTGCCCTGGGGATAAATGAATAAATAGAGCATAGTATTTTTCTTAAAATTGTATAGATTAAATGTTTCAGTTAGCTTAGTAACACAAAGGGCTAGTTTACAAAGCTAAATTATCTGAATTATGTTGGGGGGGGGAACCATTAAAAACTAGGATACAAATTTCTTGGTCTCTTGAGAATTCATTTGTTTTGTTTTCTCTAAATAATGATTTTATACCCAGGTAGACTTCGTGTCTCAGCTCTTTTAAAAGAGACCAGTGTAGGGCAAGGCAGGTAGCGTGGTGATTAAGGTGACTGGATCTCACATGGCCAACTGTGCAGCTTGAGTCCCAGACCTAGCAGCTTGAAAAACATGCCAGATACATGTGCATGTGTGCCCACAATCCAGAAAGAAGAATGGAAGAGGAGAGATGGTATGGTCATTTCCCCCGCCTCCGCCTCTGGTTTGGGGGTGCTGTCTCACTTTCCCTTTCTCTGTCTCTCTCTGGCGAGTGCACATTTCCTATAGCAAAAATTTTAAAAAAGAAATGAAAGAAAAATAGTATTGTATACCTAAATATGACTGGGGGAATGTTGATGTTAATTAAAAAAATTACAATTTAATCTTATTACAAAAGTTGCTTTGAAGAATGTGAAGAAAAGAATATGTCCAATAATGTATTACTCATTTTTAAGTTGCTTCCAGTGAAGAAGGAATTTTCTTTACTTGGAAGAAAAAAATGAAGTTTCCTGGATGATTGTTACTCCTCATAGATGCCTGGTAGAACTCTTTCATATCCATTTAGTCCTTACTTTTATGTCTCATCCTGTTCTCACAACATTGCTCAGAGAATAGGAAGTGAAGTTGAGGCTCACAATAGAAAAGAAACTTGCCCAAGTTGGTCTAGTTCTCAGAATAAATAGATTAGCCTCTTGAATTTCAGTCCAGTGTGTCCCTACTTTCCCCACTTCTATTATCAGTACAAATGAAATTCAAGAGAAAGTAAAAAGAAGAAGCAGGGGGAGGGGGGTACAGTGGTAGTGTAGCAGTATGCATACACTTTTCCCGACTGCATTTATTTATCTATTTACTTTGGAGAGGTTTTTGCTATAGGGCGTGTGCACTTGCCAGAAAGACAGAGAGAGACAGAGAGATAGAAAACGAGAAATCACCTCCAAGGGGTATGGCCACGCCACAATCCCTTCTCCTCCATTCTCCTCTCGGGATCTTGGGCATGCATGCACACGCTCCTGGTGTGAGTTGAAGCCACCAGGTATGGGACTTGAACTGTAGTCGGCTACATGGGAGTTCAGCGACATACCCATTATGCTAACTGCTGGTCCCCCAACTCCATTTATTGAAGAGACTTTTTTTTCCTCAAATGTGTTGGCATCTTTGTTGTCTATATGAAAATCAGGTGACTATAAATACGTGGATCTATATTCTGTTCCATTGGTCTATGGGTCTGGTTTTGTGCCAGTTCCATGGTGTTTTGGTTACTATAGCTTTGCAGTGTATTTTGAAGTCAGGTCATGTGATACCTCCAGCTTTGTTCTTTTTTTGCTCAAGATTTCTTGGGTATTTGGAGTTTTCTGTGGTTCCATAAAATTTTTAGGATCATTTTGTCTATTTCTGTGAAGAATGTCATTGGTATTTTCATAGGCATTGCATTGGATCTGCTGATTGCTTTGGGTAGTATGGACATTTTAACAATATTAGTTCTAATCCACAAATAATAGATGTCTTCTTATTTATGTATATCTTCTTCAGTTTCTTTTCTTTTTCTTTCTCTCTCTCTTTCTTTCTTCCTTCCTTCCTTCCTTCTTTCTTTCTTTCTTTCTTTTTTTTTTTTTTTGGAGAGGTTTTTGCTATAGGGCACGTATGCTTGCCAGAAAGACAGAGAGAGACAGAGAGACAGAAAGCGAGAAATCACCCCCCCCCCCCCCCAGGGGGGATGGCCACGCCGCAATGCCTTCTTCTCCATTCTCCTCTCGGGATCTTGGGCACGCATGCACACATGCCCGGCGTGAGTTTAAGCCACCGGGTCCAGGACTTGAACCACGGTCGACTACATGGGAGTCCAGCGACATAGCCATTACACTAACTGCTGGTCCCATGTTTCTTTCATTATTATTTTTAATTGTAGAGATATTTCAGATCCTTTGTTAATTTTTTTCCTCCAGATAATTTCTCTATGTGGATATTGCAAATGGAATTGTTTTCTTTATTTCTTTTTCAGGTAGTTCCCTATTAGCATAGAGAAATGCTACTGATTTTTGTATGTTGGTTTCTGTATCCTGCAACTTTACTGCCTTTGTTTATTAGTTCCAACAGTTTTTATGGTGTAATCTTTAGGGCCTTTAAAATATAGGATCATGTTGTCTGCGAGCAGGGACAATTTTTCTCCTTTCCATGTTAAATTCCTTTCTTTCTTTCTTTTGCTGAATTACTCCAGCTAAGACTTCCAGTACTATGTTGAAGTGGGCATTCTTGTCTTGATTTGGATCTTAGAGAAAAAGCTTCCGGCTTTTCCCTATTCAGTATGATGTTAGCTGTAAGTTTGTCATATATGGCCTTTATTGTGTTGAGGTACATTTCCTCTATACCTAATTTGCTGAGAGTTTTTATCTTGAAGGGATTGTATTTTTTCAAATACTTTTCTGCTTCTATTGAGATACTCATGTTTTTTATCCTTCATCCTGTAATGTTGCATAACATGTTTATTGATTTGCCTATGCTGATTCCTTATTTCTGAAGAATGTATATTCTGTTTTGTTGGTTAGACTGTGTTGTAAATATTTGCTAGGTCCATTTAGTCTATAGTGCAGTTTAAACACACTGTTTCTTTGTTTCTGTTTAGGTGATCTATCCATTGATTTGTTTTTGATGAATGGGGGAGAAAAGAGAGATAGAGAATGAGTAAAAAAGAAACCAGCATGTATGAAATAAAGATCTATATTTTGGGCCAGTTGGTGGTGTGATGGTTAAGGTGGCTGGATCCACATGACTGACTGTGTGGTTTGAATCCCAGACCCAGTGGCTTGAAACACATGCTGGGTGCATGTGTATGTGTGCCCAAGATCCCAAGAGGAGAATAAAGGAGAAGGAATTGTGGTATGATCATCCCCCCAGGGGTGATTTCTCTCTGTCTCTGTCTCTATCTCACTGTCTCTGTCTTTCTCTCACTCCCTGGTGAGCCCATGCTCCCCATAGCAAAACAAACATAAAAACTATGTACTTTGCATAAACCTCATTATTTGTCATTGAAAACTGTGAGGAGTATCCTCTTGCACAAACATGTAACTAGGAAAATGAAGTGAGGTTCACAGACATTTTCTGGATTACTGACTGATAGTGAGAGATGGTATTTAACAACAAAAGGACTGTAGTTCTTTATTACTCATTGGTTTCACTTTCTGCTCAAGAGGCCCAATAAAACTAATGTTTAATATTAATATTAATGTTTAATATAATGTTTAATATAAATCTCCACAGAGTAAGTTTGGATCTGGAGTTAGATGTAGGGAATGTCTGAGGGTTAATCCAAGGAATTATATGGCAGTGTTCTTTCATGATGTTTTCATTTTAGTTCAATTTAATTTAACTCAATTCAATGATTTATCGATCTCCAGCTTTGTTGGGTTCCAGGTGGGCACAAATGAGCAATACATGATTTCTACCCTCAAGAAGTTTAAATGTAGTAGGCAAATCAGAAACTCAAAAACATAGGATTATGATAGAATGTGATAATGGCAACAAGAGAAGTGTTTACATGGTACTCAGGAAAAAAAGACAAGGGCTGTTCTTGGTGGAGTAGACAAAGAATGCTTCAAAGGGACCAGCAGATGTTGTAATGGTTACTTTACTGGACTCTCACATAGTCGATCATGGTTCAAGTTCCATACCTGGCAGTTTGAAATTCCTTCCATGCGTGTTGTGCATGCGTACCCAAAATCCTAAGAAGAGAATGGAGGAGAAGGGATTTCAGCATGACCATGCTTCCTGGGGGATGATTTCTCACTTTCTGTCTCTCTGCCTCTCCAGTGAGCCCATGTGCCCTATAGCAAATTTTCTCTCTCTCAAAGAAGAAGAAGAAGAAAAGAAGAGAAGAAGAGGAGGAGGAGGAGGAGGAGGAGGAGGAGGAGGAGGAGGAGGAGGGAGATAACTACTAAGAGTTTCTAATGAATCCAAAGGAGATGGGCTGTTTTTCTTCCTCAAGTGTTTTGAAATTTTCACAGAGGGTATTGATACAGGTACAGGAAAATCCTTGAGGTACAAAAAGAGAAGCAGTGAAGCAGGGATAAGAGCAAACCGTGTACTCTCACAGAAAGTCCTAGTCTGCCAGTACCTGAATATCAGGGTTTGATGTGGGTTTGATGTGAGACAATATATCTTTTATAACAAGGAGTACTGAAACAGGGCATAGCTCTTTCAAAGCTGGAGCAGGCAGGAGTGAGGGAACTGTAAGTATATATCAATTTAGAGGATGGTTCCTCATGAGACGATTAAAAGAAAGATACTGTCTAATTTTGATGTGAGTGGGAAAATATGAGCATTTTCTTGCTTAATACTAAGATTAAGGAAGGACAACTTGGCAGGCAGTGTATTTGGAAGATGAAGTTATTTCTTAACAGGGTGAAAGGAAACCCAGGAAATACCCACCCTCCCACCCCCCAGGGAAGAAAAGAACTCATCTTCAACAATGGAAAAAGCAGAGGAAATCACCAAAATGTCAGAAATAGAATTCAGAGTATTATTGTAACTAAACCCAGTGAGATTCAGGAGAAAACAGACAACCAACTCCAGGAGATGAGAAAACCATTCCATGACTTAAAGGGGAAACTCCTTAAAGAGGTAGACTCCCAAAAAAGAATCAAATAGGAATAGAAAAACTGTAATGAAGGCATAGAAGGGAAAACTACTGATCTTGAGTTACAAAGTGCAGATTTCTGATTCTAGGCAGAAAACCTGGGTTCTGCTCAATTCAGTCAGGTCCATCACATTACCTCATTCCATGACAAAGGGAATGAGGCCACATCTCACTTGAAGCACCTTAAATCTACAGTGATTAAAAAGGAGTCTCTACTGGAGATTTCTGAGGGAAATAAAGACCCCTACTGCTATTTGCTACTAGTCTAAACAGAAACACATTTCAAACATTGAATAAACATTCTTAAACATATTACATATATGCACATGTGTCAGGGTTTCTGGTGAATATAGACCCATCACTAGAATGGCTGAATTATCAGGTATACACATGTAAGCTTTAGCAGATATTGCTCAATGTCTCTCCAAAGTAATTGTTCTAATGATTGCACTTTTATCCCATCCCAACCCTCACCTGACCAGTGTGTGTGAGTACAGTACTGTTTTACCTCCTTGCCAACACTTGGTAATCTCATGCATCTAGATTATTTTTGCCAGGTTATAGTTGCAAAATGATACGTCCTTTTACCTTGCATTTTACTGGTTAGCTACTGATATGGACATCTTTATATTCTCTGGATATTTAGAGTCCTTTCATGAATTGTTTTTCCTATTTAAGATTGTTAATACATTTTATTTATGGTGTTGTTCAGATTCTGTATTTCTTTGTTTATTTTCTTGTCTAGATGATCTGTCCATAGGAGATAGTGGGATATTGAGATATCCAATAATTAGTGTGTTTCAGTCTATCCCTCCCCTTAGGTTTAGCAGTCTTTCTTTCACGTATTTGGGTACTCCTGAGTTGGGTGCATATTTATAAATGTTATATTTTCTTGGGGAATTAGCCCTTTTAGTACTATGTTATGTCCTTCTTTGTCTCTTTTTTACAGTCTTTGTTGTAAAGCCTATTTTGTATTATATCAGTATTGCAACTCCAGCCCTTTTTAAATTTCCATTTGCATGGAATGTCTTTTTCCAGCCCTTTTGCTCTATGTATGTCTTTATCCATGAAGTGCATTTCTTGTAGGCAGCAAATAAATACAAGGGTTTTTTCTTCTTCTTCTTCTTTTTTTTTTTTTTATCCATTCAGACAGTCTGTGTCTCTCAATTGGAGAATTTAATCCATTAACATTCAACATTATTATCGATATTTACATTTATGTTGGGTAAATATGTAGGGGCAGGATTGTTGCTTTGTATGGTAAGGATGTGTTTAACATTATAAGAAATTGTTGGAACTCTCTTTTAAGGTAGAATTAAAATTTTTGCTTTTCCACCAGTAGTACATAAGATTTCTGGTTAGTCCATATCCTTGCAAGCACTTGGTATTATGCATTTTTTGTTTTTTAAATGTAACTCAGGGCCAGCAGGTGGTATAGTGGTTATGATGTTGGATTTCCACATGGCTGACTGCGGTTCAAGTCCCAGACCCAGTGACTTGAAACTCACACCAGGCATGTCTGTGTGCATGCCCAAAATCCCAGGAGAAGAGTGGAGGGGAAGGAATTGTAGCATGGCCATCCCCCACTGAGGTGTGATTTCTTATTTTTCCCTCTCTCTGGCAAGTACATGTGCCCTATGACAAAAACCTCATAAAAAAATGTAAATTGGGGCTGGCAGGTGGCGAGGTGGTTAAAGATGCTGGACTCCCACATGGTCAACCGTGGTTTGAGTCCCTGTCCCGGTGGCTTGCTTTCTCACTTTCCCTCTTGCTCTCTCTCTCACTCTGTCCCTCTCTGGTCAAATTAAAATAAATAAATAAATGAATAAAATAATTCCTAAAAGAAAAAGAAATGTAACACTTCCAGTAGGCTACTAATGGTATCATATTGTGGTTATCATTTTAGCTGGCTACTTGGATATTTTATATCCTTATTTGCCATCCCTGTATTTTCTTTGATACCTGATTGAATCTTTTGCAAAATTCTTTATTAGGTTGTTTAGTCTCTTATTATTGGACTTTGAAATTTAATGTATATTCTGGATATAAGTGCTTTGTTGGAAGTGTGATATGAGAATATTTCCAATTGAAATATTTTGTTTCTTTATTTTTCTAACAGTTTCTTTGAAGAGGAGAATTTTTAATTTCAATGAAGTCTAACTCAACAATTCATTCTTCTGTATTTTGTGACAGCTCTAAAAAGTTTATGCTTGACTCGAGGTCACAAACATTTTCCCCTATGTTTTCATCTAGGAGTTTTATAGTCTTAGGTTTTACATTTAGGTCAATCACCTATTTTCAGTTAATTTTTGTATAAGGTGTGAAGTGTGGGTTTAAGTTCAAATTTTGGCATATGTCCAATTGCTCCAGCAAAATTGGTTGAAAAGATTATATTTTCTATACTGCATTATTACCATGGTTGAAAATCAATTGACCAAATATTTGTGGGCATACTCACAATTTTTGTCTTTTTGTTTTCTGGTTAGTCTGGCTAGAGTTTTCTGATTTTAAAATATTTTTTTCCAAAGAGAAAGTGTGTAAATGTATCTGTATAATGTAATTTTATTTTATTTTTAATTACTAAAAGAGTAGATTTAAAATGTTTCCACCATGAAAAGCTATGTGGAATGCTAGGTTTGTTAAATAGCTAGTTTTAATCACTTTCACAATTTAAACATATACCAAAGAGCAAGTTTGAAATTTCATTTATCTTCTCTATTGTTTTTCTACTAGGTTGTCAAAAAGTTCTGATGTATTTTTGCATAGAAAAACACATCATGACTTTCCCAACAACCTACTATTTTAAATTTCATTGCTCTATTATTTTATTTCTTTTACTTGTTTTTAATTTATTCCTTTTCATTTTTCTAGTTCTCATATGGTAGCTTAGATTATTGATTATAGACTCTCTTTTTTTGCTAATATAGTCATTTAATGCAAAAATTGCCTTCTGAGTATTTCTTTATATACATCCCATAATTTTGATATATTGCATTTTTAGTTCATTTGGTTCATTACATTTTGTACCATCCGTTGTGACTTCCTTCTTGATCTACATATTATTTAGAATAATATTCTTTAATTTCCAAGTATTTGGAGATTTACCAGATACTTTTCTCATATTGATTTCTATTTTTATTCTTGTATTGCTACTGATCATAATTTATATAATTCCAATTCTTTTAAAGTTGTCAAAGTTTTTTTTTTTTTTTAGCTTTTAAAATTTCATGTTTATTCATATTTTTCAAAATATATGTACATAAAAAAAGGAAGATTTACAACAGGAAAGATTGCCTTACATGCAACACAGATTCCAATGAACTCATGATGGGATCACACATGATTATGATCTACTTCAAGCCAATCTTCACAAGTCCATTTCCCAGCCACACTTCAGGCTGCAGAAGGGATCCCAGGAGACAATGCAAGTGGAATGAATGTGAAACAAGTATCTTTTGCCTCTGGCAGCACTCAAGGGGCCAGAAGATGTACACCAGAAGTTTAAGACCATTAAAATGTCAAGTGCCACAAGGAAGATAAATGATAACCAGAAATCAGTATCTGTCAAGTAGAAAGCTAGTACTATTTAACACAACTTCACAATGCTAAAACAAATACAAATGAGAAAGGGTTAGGTAGTTGGGCTTCAATTGCTTTTTTCCTTTTCTTTACTTTTTATTATTATTATTATCTCAAAAAGGAAGCCACCTGCTTGATAACAAAAAGTGCTGTGGAAAGAAAGGAGGGGAAAAAACCCACAGATGAATCTCGAATCTAGTTTATTTTAGCAAACTGTATGTTTTTCCACTTAATATTTCTACATTTGCAAAGATGCAACTCTCCAACGTTTCCTTATAAAAAAGGCAAACAGAAAATGACAATTCATGCTCCAAATATTAAAAATATATTTAAACATTTGATCAAGAAGATTTTGTTTTGATTTTTGGTAGTACAGGTGACACCAGAAATCACATATTCAATATATTCTTACACTTTCCCTTCAGTCAAAACCAAGTGGTGTAGAGAACCTGTGCTTGCCGTTAAGGGAATAAAACACTTGGGCCAGTAAAATTACCTGAAAATTGATCAATGTGAAAAGAGACCCAGCAGAGTTCTGTGTCTTCAGAATCTAATGAGATCATACCACTTTTGGCTTATTCCCAAAGCTAAGATAGATGTCTTATGTTCACTGTTGGAGAGAATGGGTTAATGGAGTGGTTTTATAAATAGATTAATTATAGCTGTAACTGAAGTCTCTGGGTAGGAAGCTTTACAATTCAGTCAGTGCTATACTGCTTCCTTTTTACTTCCAGCACCGGACCAGCATTCTGTTCTTGATGCTTTTTAGAAATATAAAAAATCTCTGCAACTGTTTAGATAAAACTGGAAGAGATGGGGCAGCCAGAGCTGACCACAAAAAAAGGTAAGGGGCTGGGATACAGGGAACAAAAAGAACAAATGTAGATTACATAGTTTAGAAAAACCAAGGATTATTGCAGAAATTAAAATGACTGAGGGAAGGAGCAGGCACCAAAAACAGCACCTAAAGCTAACAAATGCCTAAACTTGTTATTTAAAGTCCCTCCCCACAATGTTCACAGGGGAAGAAAACAATGTAATTTCAAAAGCATCAAAACTAAAACAAATGCACACTGACCTTAGAAAATAAGTTTGAATTTCATCATGATACCCTTTTCCCTATAAAATTTACTTTTTTGCTTTGAAAGACTTCTTCATGGTGGATTTGCCCTTGCCAGGCAATTTTACTTCTTTTCTTGCACTGGCTGCAGGTTTCTTTGAAGACCCACCACTAGGTTTCTTGATGCCTGAGGGCGAAGGTCTGGCTTTCTTGGCAGGAGTTTTGGCCTTAGGAGGGGTTTTCTTGGGCAGGGGCCTAGCTTTCCCCCTCTGGGCAGTGGGGACTTTATGTGCAGGCTTGGATCCTCTCTGCTTCATAGATGCAGCCTTCCCTGGGGACTTGGCTGGAGTTTTCTTCTGCAACCTTCTTTTAGGTGGTGGCTCTTCGTCTTCAGAGTCTTCTTCTGATGATTCATCTTCATCCTCATCCTCATCTTCATCTTCATCCTCATCTTTAGAATCATCTGGCTCTTTTTTTGGGAACAGAACTCCTGGGCTGGGATAATAGGGAAAACAGAGCTGGAAGGTGCCACTGAATCCTTTACCAGAGATCTGTTCCATCCACCCATTCTTTTCACATTTCTGCAGGGTTTTCTTCAGCAAATGCATTTGGTAGTTAGAATTGGTCCCTGGGTGGTTCTCCAGGACATACTTCTTCAGAGCAGTGGTGGAGCAAGTCTTCGGCTCATTCATGGCAGCAATGGCAGACAAGATTGCATATTCCATCAGGCTTCCACCAAGCAGGGGTTTCTCCCCTGATTTCTTCAGCTGGAATGTCCCAGAAGCACCTTTGCCAGTTATTTGTTCTAACTGGCCTCTCTCTACTGCTCTCTGCAGAGCATTCTTCAACAGCTGAGGCCTGATATCCACTCTAAGCTTAGGATAATACTGAGACACGTATTTTCTGATGAGACTATAGGAAGCTTCTTTAGGTTCACAAAGGCGAGTAAAGGCCAGTGGGAGGACATCCTCCAATTTTACTTGTGGTTCTGGATCCACTGCAGAGCTCCTCTTCTTTCTGTTTCTGGATTTCTGAGGTGTTTTTCTTGATTTCTGGACCACAATAAAACTTCCAGATGCACCTTTTCCTTTTACCTGTTTGATGACCCCTCTATTTAATTCTCTTTTCAGTGCTTGTTTAAGGAGATAACCCCTTCTCTCTAGCTCCAGAGAAGGATACTTATGGATGATATATTTTCGAATAGCAACAACCGATGCACCACTCTTCTGGAAGCATGCCTTAATGGCCTCAGTTAGGATGGCATCCATCTTGGGACGTGGGGAAGAAGCCATTGGTGTTTGTTTCTGGGCCCTGGCTAGCTGACTGGCAGAAAGGGTAGCCCAGGAAGGTATTGTTTTTTTCACTTTCTTCTCCTTTTCTTTAGATTGATCTTTCTCATCCTTTTTAGTTTCCTCAGACAACTTGTTTTCTTCCTTCTCTTCATTCTCGGGTTCCCCCTTTGGCTGCTCTGTCTCACTAGATGTCGCAGGTGGAGTTTCATTCTCTTGTTCTTCTACAGTGGAGACAGATTCCTCAGAACTTACGTCTGGTTCTGGCTTTTCTTCCTCCCCTTCAGCAAGCTTGCTTTTAGGAGGAGTTTCCCGGGTAGAATTCAAAGTTTGTTTTATGGGCCATTTTGGTGAATGTTCTGGTGCATGCTACATCAGATTAAGAAGTTCTGCACAACAAAGGACACAGTAATTAGTGTGAATCAACAACCCTCAGAATGGCTCCCTCTACCTCTGCCCTTTCAATCTCTGCTTTAATTTGTACATTTAGATCATCTATGTTTATTTACATGGTTTTGCTTAGATTCATCTTTTTATTGTTTGCTTTCTGTTTGTCCTCTGCATTCTTGTATTCACCTATTTCCCTTTTCTACTTTCTTTTAGAATAAACATTTTTATCATTTTATTTCATCTATTACCATTTTAGAAATACTTCTTTACAATATGAGATTCATCAGTTGCTACAGAGATTACAGTCTTCATAGCTAGACTTTGACGGTCTTCTCAGAGTTAATATTATTCTACTTCCAGTGAAGTATAGTAACCTGGCAACCATATAGGTCAGTTTACCATGCAAATGACCTTTATGTTGTGGTTGTCTTATCTATTATGTCAATATTCATTAAAAAAACACATAAGGCAATGTTGTAATATTTTATTTCAATAGTCATAACTTTTTTTTTTCTAGTTCGTGATAGGGTGCATACACTTGCCAGAGTGAGATAGAGGGGGGAAGTGAGAAAGCACCCCTATGGGAAGCGGCCATGCTGCAAACCCTCTTTTTCCAATTCTTCCTCTGGGGATTTTGGGCATGCATGCACATGTGCCTGGATTGTTTCTTAAGCCACCAGGTCCTGGATTCTAGTCTCAGTCAGCCACGTGGAATCCAGCCACCTTAACCACCACACCATTGGCTAGCTAGGTAATAACTACTTTAAAGAACCGTAGGGGGGAAAAAAGGCTTTTTATATTTACCTAGAATTTCTATTGTTGTTGCTCTCTTTTTATTCCTGATGAGCTAATTTTTCCTTTCACATTATTTCCTTTGAGCTTAAAGAATTTTTCTTTAGAATCTCTTATGGAATAATTTTGCTGGTAACAAATTCTTTTAGCCTTTCTTATTCTGAGAATGTTTTTTTTCTTTTACTTCATTCCTGAATCAGTTTTGCTGGATAAAGAATTCTGGGGTTGATCGTTTTCCATAAGCATATTAAAGATACTGTTCCACTGTCGTATGCCTTCTATGGTTTATAATAATACATCTTCAGTCTTCCAAATAATTGCTCCCCTTCAAAGAATGTGTTTTCTTTTACCCAGTAGCTTCTTTCAAAGTTTTCTTTACTATTTAGCATTTTTTAATTTTTAAATTATTATTTATACATCCAAGCACTATACATCATTTAGATTGTAAAGAGACTTTACCCAGCATGATATACACCTCAGACCAGCCCAGTTGAGAATACTATACACATCATCATTAACAGGTAATAAACCGTATCTGTGTCCCACAAATGTCTTACCTTTCTATTTTTTTCCCTAAATTTCTTTCCTACACTCTTCCCCTCTACCACTCTCCTTCCATTTTGTCCCTAGTGTTTTGATTATGATGTGGCTAGGGACGATTTTCTTTCTTTTATATGTTTTATTTATTATTATTATTTTAATTTCTTTTATACATTTGATGACTATACATCACTAGCTTGTATAGTGAATTTACCCAACATGAATGTACTTCCCACCAGTCTAGGTGAAGATACTATACATGTTATCATCAGCAGATAATCATCCATTTCTGTGTCCCATAAATGTCTTGCCTATTTTTATGTTTTTTATTTTATTTTAGGTTTTTGCCATAGGCATGTGCACTCAATGAAAAGAGATTGAGAGAGGGAAAGTGAAAAATCCTCCCCCAGTGGGGATGGCCACCCCTCAGTTCCTTCTCTTCCATTTTCTCTGGGTTTTGGGCACTGTGCACATATGTCCAGCATGATTTTCAAGCTACTGGGTTTGGAACTCATACCACGATCTGCCATGTGGGATTCAGTGCCTTAACCACTATGCCATTTGGTGGCCCCTAATTTTCTTTTAATCTTTCTGTTCAGTATCTGCTGAACTTCTCAGTTCTATGAATTTATGCCTTTTATCAAACTTGGGAAGTTTCTGGGCACTATTTATATATTTGTTTTTCATTGACTTCATTAAACATAGTTTAGTAGGTGTTTTGAAGTCTTTGACTGATATTTTCAACATCCGGGTCATCTTGCAGTTGACATCTGTTTATAGTTTTTTCCCTTGAGAATTGGTAACATTTTTCTAATTCTTTCCTGGATTGTTTCCAAGACATTTTGAATATTGTTATGTAGAGCCTGAGTCCTCTTATAATGCTCTGAAGAATATTGATTTTTTTTCTGATTTCTATTAGCAGGTAATAAACTCAGTTAAGTTAAAGCTATGAGTTCTTCCTTGTTAGGTTTAGGCTATGAGTTCTTCCTTGTCTTCTGTGTGTGGTAGTCCTCATCTTTTTCAGTTTTCAAAGACTGCTATGCTGCATTGGATTTGTCTGAGAGATATGCCATTAGAAGATGGATGGGGGATAGCAGATGGCATAGTGATTATGTTGCTGGACTCCCACATGGTTGACCATGGGTCAAGGCCCAGACCCAGTAGCTTGAAATTAGCACCGGGCATGTGTGCATGCTTGTCCAAGATCCCAGGAGGAGAATGGAGGAGAAGGGATTGTGGCTTGGCCATTCCCCCTGGGAGGGTGATTTCTCCCTTTCCCTGTCAATGTCTCTTTCTCTCTCCCCAACAAGTGCACATGCCCTATGGCAAAAACCTCCTTAAAAAATGATGGACTTGGACCATGGATTAAATCTCAGTTCAGAGTTCAATGATTAAAGTCTGCTGTGCAGCCTTGTGTTTGTCCCATACTCCCATACTTGTGCTACAAAGGGATTAGTGTGAAAATTAGAAGGAGATTTAAATCATAGTGTAGTTCTCAAAGTTTTTGATATGCCACCTTGGGTTTGGCCCATTCATGTACAGCTCAAGAATGAACCTATGATTTGTGGATGTTAAAATAGAATTGATGATACCTCTTTTTAAACTCTCCCCACTCTGGAATGTCCTCTGCCCTACAGGGACTGTTTTCCTTGTTTATCTGGTAAGACTTGTGGGATTTTTATCAGTTTTAGCCAGCTGTTCCACGGTCCTATTTTGATGTTTTGTCTTTGAAGCAAACTTGTAATAGAAAATAAGCAACAATACAGGAAACTTATTTCTTTCTGGGTTGCTTCTTTAAGTTTTAACTCCTCTACACAATTTATCTGCTTTTATTTGTGTTTCAGAGTCCTTGGTAGTTGCTTTTTATATTTTGTTCAGAGATTTTATTAATAATCAGTCAGAGAGAAAGGCTGTTTTGTGCTTACTCTACCATGCTAGCAAACAGTTCAAAGTTTAGTTTTTCCACTCCTTTTTTTTTCCTGTCAAGTGATTTTTGTGATTGCTTCTACCCTGATCACCATTCCAGGGTAAACTTAAATAATATTTTTGTGGGGGGGGATGTGTGTGTGCTTGTGTCTGTTCTTAGACAGGATCTTACTGTGTCACAATACTCTTGCTTCAGCGTCCCAAGTAGCTGGGACCACAAGTGTAAACCAACATGCCCAGCTTCTTCAAAGTCTTGCCATGTTTTCCACCCTAGCTATAACCTCATTCACTCTAGTAGCTGGGATCATAGCCACACACCACTGCACCTACCTTTTGAAGGGTAAACTAGGAATGTAACCTGCATCTCTCATGTGACTTCAGCCTGCCAAACAAGAGTGTCCAGTGTGTGCTTCTCCAGCTGGGCCATAGACTTTATAATAGTATTTTGAAGGCATTTCTCTGTTGTGACATTGGTGTTCCAGTTCTGGCACAATAAGTCACTTGCCTTAATTCCTAATCCCAAGCGATGTCTTTGTATATTAGTGTATCTGCCTCTGGTCATTTCTTCTAGTTTATATGGGCTTGGATACCATAATATTTTTAATATAGGAAACATAACAAAGGTAACTCCCCTTTTCACAGAAAAGGAATCTAAGATATAGTTAACTTGAGGCAGAACCAGGACTAAGCCAATCTCTACAGTCCTACACGATTGGTCTTTCTATTAGCTAATTTTGTGTTTAAGCTAAGAATGTGTAGGCCCTGCAAAAATACTAGAGCATCTGTGTAACATTTTGTAGTAGTGCAGCTATTTAAAAAATGTTTTTGCTTCTACCCTGGCTCCTAGCCTGGCTCAACAATGTGACTCTAGAGTGAAGACATTGTGTAGGGAACCCCCAAGTGATTTTTTTTCATTCATCATTGAACACTACTTTTATTTCTCTAATTTTGTTATAATGTTTCTCTAAGGAAACCCTACTAGTTCTTGGGAATGGAATGTATTTGCAGTGAAGGGCTACAAACCACTAAAGAGGCTATTCTCTGATGTTTTGATTTCTTCCATACCTGTTACTGACATTTCTATATGTGTGGATGGCTAGTTCCACACATCTGCCTTTTCTCTGGAACTATAACTCCAAGTATTTCTTTTGGTCCCCAGTGAACAACAATGTCACAAGAAAGAGATGTTACTGGAAAAATCTGAGGGCAAAGATATTTCAGGAAAGTGCTTCTGTAGACTTAATAATAACATCACTGAGAACATAAAGCACGTCAACTGTTCCTGAGGAAAATCATAAATGCCGTTGGATTTATTTTCTTCCAGGTCCCTCTTTATCCATGGGAGATATATTTCAAGACCCTCAGTGGATGCCTGAACTGTGAACAGTATTGCCCCCATTTATACTATGTTTTTTTCCTACATGTACATACCTATTATAACATTTAATTTATAAATTAGCTCCAGCAGGAGCTTAAAAATAACTAATAACAATATAGAATGATTATAATAATATACCATGATAAAAGTTACATGATCATGGTCTCCCTCTTGCTCTCAAAATATTTTATTGCTCTGGATTTGCCACTTTTTGGACTATAGTTGACTATAGGTAACTGAAACCATAGATGTAAAGCCTTAGATAATAAGGGACTACTGTACCAAAGCCTGGATATTATAATGTTTTTTGCCTACTCCTTTACTAGTGTGTATTTCTTTTTTCTGTCATTGGGACTATAGCCTTGATTTTAATTTGATGCTTCTGATTCACTCTGGTCTTAGAAACAAGAAAATCAAAGATTCATAAAACATTCTTTTGAAATGAGCTAGAGTGTTCTCTGCATGTTCTAGATAAGGAAACTGAAGCATAGGAAGGTAAAAGTTTTATTTAAGGCTGTGGAGCTTGTCAGCAACATTGTTAGAGTTTGTACTGAGATTTTCCAAAATCCTATTTAATGCTATTTCCACTACATTCTGGGTAAGTATTGAGTTAAGTAATCCATAACAAGTGTATGGGAAAAGCAAAGGAAAGATTGGAGGAGGGAAAAATCTCCCTCCCTCCCTCCCTCCCTCCCTCTTTCTTTCTTTCTTTCTTTCTTTCTTTCTTTCTTTCTTTCTTTCTTTTTCTTTCTCTTTCTCTTTCTCTTTCTCTTTCTTTCTTTCTTCCTTTCTTTTTTTCTTTGGAGAGATTTTTGCTATAGGTCATGTGTGCTCACCAGAAAGACAGAGAGAGACAGAGACAGAAAGTGAAAAAAATCACCCTCTAGGGTGGATGGCCACGCCACAATCCCTTCTCCTTCATTTTCCTCTTGGGATCTTGGGCATACACGCCCAGCGTGAGTTTAAGCCACCGGGTCCAGGACTGGAACCACGGTCAACTACATGGGAGTCCAGCAACATAGCCATTATGCCAATTGTTGGTCCCGAGGAGGGAAAAATCTTAATATAAGTGGAAAAATTGAAATAATTTGAATTGAGAACTGAAATATGTGTTGGTTTTACAATTTTAGCAGTAAATGACAGATGGGGTAGTGGGATAATAATGAAGGAGGTGGAATACTGAATACTGAGGATGATAGAAAATCAATGTTTTGTTTTGTTTTGTTTTGGTACCAGCAAATGGAGTGAGGTAATCTGAATGATGTCTATTGCCAACCAACTGTATCTAGTTTGGGACTGAAGGTTATTCTATTCTATGTCTTTGAGAGTAAAGAGTCTAACTATAGTAGAGAAGTACTCACAGTGGTCAGGCTGGTGGTGATTGTGGTCTTTTAAGTCATGTGTTATTTCTTCCTGGTGTGTGTTATAAGCATATGTTGTGTGCATTTCTCTACTTAACATCATCAACAAGATAACAGCTGATTATTAGGGTTTTGTTGCATTCTCCAGGTACCAGACACTAGATGGAAGAGGGTAAATAAGCACAGTGCTAGACTTCATGCCTACCAAATGTCAGAAGTTGTGCAGTTTGCCAAAACAGGCTGCAAAAGGGGTGTGAGTAAATTGCAGAACTTATGTTGAAACTCAGGACTTTTTTTTTTTTCTTTTTTTGGAGAGGTTTTTTTTTGCTATAGGGCGTGTGCGCTCGCCAGACAGACAGAGAGAGACAGAGAGATAGAAAGCAGGAAATCACCCCCCAGGGGGGATGGCCACGCCGCAATCCCTTCTCCTCCATTCTCCTCTCGGGATCTTGGGCATGCACGCACACGCGCCCGGCGTGAGTTTAAGCCGCCGGGTCCGGGACTCGAACCGCAGTCAACTACGTGGGAGTCCAGCGACATAGCCATTACACTAACTGCTGGTCCCAGAAACTCAGGACTTTTGACATGGTGTTTTGTAATTTCTGCTTCTTTTTGCTACTTTTTGTGATTTTTCCAGAGAGTTTATCTGTAATTAGTGCTCTTGGCAAGGAAGGTCAGTCAGTACTTATAGTATCTCAGTCTCCAGGGATTGTCAAAAACAAAGGTAAAAACCATTAACATGAGAACAAAGCATTCTTGTCCTTAGATCTGTGAGAACTTATTCATAAGTCATTGTAGCCTATCCCCAAGTCACTAGCTAGCAAATCCAGATAGCTAGTCACATGGGAGCTTATTTCCTGGAGATATTTCTAGTCTCTGTTCAATATAAAAATTGTGCACACATGCTGAGTGAAGCAAGCCAGGTTATGAAAGAGAGACATTGTATATCTCCACTTAACATATAATGACTGTCCTCACTCTATGGTGGAAACCAAAAGATTAGAGGACATAGAATCATTGAAAATGGTTATAGATAATGGAGACAGTGTAGGAAGAGGGTGGGAGAAGGGGAAGAGTGTAAGGAAAGAAATTAAGGAGAAAAATAGAGAGGCAAGGCATTTATGGGACACAGAAATGGGTTATTGTCTGTTGATGATAATGTGTTTTGTATCTTCAACTGGACTGATGTAAAGTGTATTCATGTGGGGTAAATTCAGCTTACAAGCTGAGTGATGAATAGTGATTATATGTATAAAATAAATATAAAAAAGAAAAAAAATTGTGGGGAACCAGCAGTTAGGTAATGGTTATGTCGCTGGACTCCCACGTAGTCGACCGTGGTTTGTGTCCTGGACCCGGTGGCTTAAAACTCACGCAGGGCGCGTGTGCGTGCGTGCCCAAGATCCCGAGAGGAGAATGGAGGAGAAGGGATTGCGGCGTGACCATCCACCCTGGGGGGTGATTTCTTGCTTTCTGTCTCTATGTCTCTCTCTGTCTGTCTGGCGAGCGCACACACCCTATAGCGAAAACCTCTCAAAAAAAATTGTACATACAAATGAACACTTAATTCTGCAAAATTCCCAGTGATATGGACATGAGAATACAAGAAAATTGGAACTTTGTTCACGTGTCCAAAACTCTAATTCTCAAAGCCTTACTATTAGGAACAATGGCACCATGAAGGACTGAATAGTCCACCATGGCCCATAATGAAATAAATGGATGCAATTGGCTTTTGTTCATGTTGTTCATCTCGTGATCATGTGTCTAATGAGACTGTGACATACTTTCACCACAAAACATATTGAGAGTAACCCTGGCATTTGATAGAAAGTGGTCAGATACAGAGGATCTATTACTGAGTGAAGTAAGCCAGGCTATGAAAGAAAGATATTGTATGTATCCACTTAATATATACCGACTATCCGCACTCTATAGTAGAGAGTGAAATATTGGAGGACATAAAAGCAGTGAAAGTACTTAACGAGAATAAGACAGTGGGGAATCGGGGGGTGAAGAGAAGAGGATGGAGAAGGATAGCAAGAGAACAAATAGAGAGGCAGGACGTCAGTGGGACACAGATATGGCTTATTACCTGTTGATGACATGTATAATATTCTCACCTGGATTGGTCTGAGAAGTATTTCATGATGGGTAAAGTCTTTTTACAAGCAAAATGAGAAATAGTGATTGTTTAAAAATAATAATAATTAGAATAACAATAATAATGATTGGGAAAAACATTGAAAAGATATTGAATGATGAAGTGGGGAGATTAATGTCTCTGTATTGTCTGATATGCATGGCATTCCCTTCTGAAAAAGCAATGTAATACACTGTAAAGTTATATGTAATCCAATGTAATATAAAGAAGATTATGATGATAATAAAAATAAATAAGAAAAACATATTGAGAGTCAGTAACAAACTAGATCTGAGCCAGGGGAAAGGGAATGGGGAAGTAAAGGTGCTAAAAAACATATCAAAAGAAGGGAATAACAGTGAAGGAAGTTAGGACGTTTAGAATGGAAAAGGACAAAAGGAGCAGATTCAGGGGTACAAGGATCACTTTTTTTTAAATCTTAGAAGGTTTTAAATCTCAAAAAGAACAGGAAACAGACTTTGCTCTGTGGGCCTAAAGGGCAGTGGTAAGACACATATAGGTGCTTGCTGAGGTGGAACAGCTAGAATAGTGAAATCTACAGAGACTGATTTCTGCTCAGTGGAGAGAATTTAAGGTTCTTGAGCATGTATTTAAAGTTAAACTAAAAAATATACTTTGTTATGAGCAACATACTCAGCATAAAAACAGTGATCACTTGCTGATTAACTTATCTTTACTCCCTCAGATCATTAACAAGCAGAAATAATGTAGGGCCTGACCAATGAGTTCTCTACCAATGGGAGTCCCACTGAGCATTAAGGGTATGTGTGCTTATGTGTATGTATACATAATGCAGATTTGTATGGAACACTTCAAGACCATTCAAGTACCTGCAATACTATAGTAAATTTGCCTAAGGAGAAGGTAATTCTATTCACCTTTTATTCCCCAAAGTACTATTAGATAGAAAATAAATCCCCAAAGCAAATGAAGAAAGAACCAAGGAGCACATATAGCAATGGTGGGGGGGGGGGGAGTCCATCTTCCATGAATTTAGATTTCACCTATGTGTCTATTGAGAAGACTATGGACAGGAGCTAGACTCTGGAATGTGGTCTTCACCAGTTTTAGTGTAATTCACTGGTATTTGCATTTTGTTCAATAAATTATAAACTTCTAATCACTCCTTCACACAGAGAAAATGAAGTGATAGGTGGATACTGCTTTCTACTTCTAGGGCACCGAACCTTAAACTTCTATGTGAGTTCTGCTCACTTGGCTTTAAAAGTGGCTCATGTGCCCTAGATTCTGGAATAGTGTTAAGAAGCAGCAGTAGCTAACATATACAGAGCACTGTTTTAACTATCTCCTTGGGCCAGCCTCATAGTACAATTAAGTGCTGTGCATATGATCTAGATTCCACATGGCTGACTATAGTTCAAATCCCAACCCTGATGGCTTGAAAATCATGTTGGAAGGACCAGCAGTTAGCATAATGGCTATGTCCCTGGATTCCCATGTAGCCTATTGCAGTTCGAGTCCCAGACCTGGTGGCTTAAACTCACACCAGGTGCATGTGCATGTGTGCACAAGATCCTGAGAGGAGAATGGAGGGGAAGGGATTGCAGTGTGGCCATTCTCCCGGAGGGTGATTTCTCGCTTTCTGACTCTGTCTCTCTCTGTCTTTCTGCCGAGCACACATGCCCTATAGCAAAAACCTCTCCAAAAAAGGAAAAACATGTTTGATATGTGTGTGTGTGTGTGTGTGTGTGTGTGTGTGTATGCCTAAAGTCCTGATGGTATAGGCAATAGAGAAAAGGGATTGTGCCATGACCATGCCTCATTAGGGGGTGCTTACTTGCACACACACTCTTGGCTGAGTGCATGTACACTCTGGCAATAAAATAAATAAATAAATATCATTTCCTTAACTCCTGAGGGCAATACTGAGGTAGGTTCTATCATTATTCCAATTGTCCAGATGATAAAAACAGGTGCAGAGGAGTTAAGTGACAAAAGGCACAGAAAGCAGTGGCAGAACTTAACTTCAAACCCAGTTAGTAATACTTTTAACCACTACTCTATACTTCTGCAGGATACTTCTCTGTGTGCTGTCAGATATCTTATTCTAAGATAACTGGATTTCCTAGCCAGAAAATGGAACTAGCCATTGGCACATGGTGGTTCCTGTGTAGAACACTGTGTAGAGAAATGTTCAATATCCTTTTGTGTGCCTGGCATTGGAATGAAAGGCCAGAGACCTAAGGATGGTAACATAAATTCAGAGCCCTTCCTCACTTGTACTGCCAGGATTCAGGTAACAATCCCTTTCCCATACCCCACTGCATGAGGGATTTATCACTCCTCTGTGAAAGGAGTATATCTCTTTTTATCCTTAAGCACTTTTTCTCTTTTGTTTACCCTCTCTCTTTCACTCTTGGTATCTCTTGCTCTCTAGCTCTTTAGGTAGTTTCATTTCCTCTTTTCACTCTTTCGCTCTAATCTTTGTCTTGCTTCTTCCCATTTATCCTCTTTTTTTCTTTTACCTCCAATCCTCTTCTAATTATCTCTCTCGTCTTCCTTTCTTTTCTGTCTTTCCTCTCCCTCCACTTTTTTTTTTTTCACACCACTTCCCTTAATGGTATAGAAATGGAGGAAGAGGAATTTGGTGTCCACTGCACCAGATCACCTTCTAGACAAAACTTTCCAACTCTCTTTCCAATTTCTAAAGCCAGAGGAAGCTATAAAGTGTGGTTAAGCACTAACTCATTGGGAAAATGGCTTCTCCCTACAATGGTTCCCTCTTAGCCATCAGCGGCTGCCTTTTCAATGTACATGAACAGGTTAGAGAGAAGAGTGGCACCAGATTTACATAAATCTCCCTACCTTCCTTGGGCAACAGGGAAAGCTTACCTCTTATTATAATTGAGAACCTTTCTTCAGATGCTTCTTGCTTGGCCTTACAGAGTTCCTAGTTAGAACAGAGAAAATACAGAATTTGACTGACCCCAAAACCTTGTTGTGTAGGGGCAAGTAAATGGTAAGCAGAAGAGAAAACAATCTTGTATAAGGAATTCAGTAAGTCAAGGGCAGAGATCTGAACTCAAGCATTTTCATCAAGCTAGCTCAGAGCTCTTTGTTATAAGCAGCTCCTTTTCTACTCACTGTGTCTACATTCTTCTCTTTTAACTAGAGCAGCTTCCTGACTTTACTCGACCTCTAGTGGTATTAGGAACTGGGTTAAGCTGGGGAGTAGGAGGGGAAGGAGGCAATGTTGATGGAAAACCTTCTTTAGACACTTCACAGTTGAGATGGCCATTGGACCATCCTGCACATTAACTCTTCAGTCCCACCATACCCATCGATTTTGAAGGCTTTTTTTCTCTAGGTTGAGTCCCCTGTTGAAAGTCAGAAATACTATCTTACAATTACATTGGTGTAGAAACTTGTTCTGTGTCTGTAATTTTGTACCTAGAATATTGAATTAAAAAATAATTGTGTTTATGGGACCAGCAGTTAGCGTAATGGCTATGTCGCTGGACTCCCACGTAATCGACCGCGGTTCATGTCCCGGACCGGGTGGCTTAAAACTCACGCCGGGCGTGTGTGTGTGTGCGTGCCCAAGATCCCGAGAGGAGAATGGAGGAGAAGGGATTGCGGCGTGGCCATCCCCCCTGGGGGGTGATTTCTCGCTTTCTGTCTCTCTGTCTCTCTCTGTCTGTCTGGTGAGCGCACGCGCCCTATAGCAAAAACCTCTTAAAAAAAAAACAAACAAAAAACAAAATTGTGGGTTTTTTTTCCATTAATTAATTTCTTCATTTTATATACTCAGAGGCAGGACACCTGGAGACCATTATGCCAAACCATAGGTATATGGGCATTTGCCTCTTCAGCCAATAATCCTGGCAGTTTATGAAAAGGCACAAGCCTTTAGGACTCATATTCTGGGTTCTGAAGTGTTGTCTCTTCTCTTTTAAGCACAGAAATAGCTTCAAGGGAATCCTGTGCTCTAAATGAGAGCCCAACTATTTAAAATAGAGTTCTAGTTTCAGAAACATGTTATTTGTTGATTACGCTTGGAAGTAAATTGTGTCTTTTGGTAAATTGATTATAGTGTTGACTATTATTAAATGATACTTATAGTCTCTTCCGAAAATGGAACGTTTGTGGATGAGTGCAATGGCCTTGAATATATTGAACACATCAATGACTTAGTAGGAGGACAAAATATTAGGCCAAAGATATGGTTCTGGAAAGTAGGATATCAACAAGATCTAAATTACATTTGAACCAGAACTCAAGGCTGGATGAGGACAGTGAATATGGTACAGATGGAGTAGGTGTGTTTCTTTTCACAGGAGAAAAGTACCAGTACCATGGACTGCCCCATTATGTACATATGTCATGTCTTAGGTGGGCTTTGTTAATGTCAGCTGTGTTACTAGTGTGCTCAAGTAGGGTCAGGTGTGCTGGGCTGAAGTGGGACTTGTTTGATTCACTGTTAACAATGAAGTATTGGGTAGGCTGGAATGGGTTTTGCTGGTCTGCAATGGTTTACCTTGGCGACTTGTGCTCTATTTGAACTGTGTTGGGGTGAGTGGGCTAGTTGAGCTGCAGTGGTGTGAACAGGACTGACAGAAGCAGGAAAAGGAAAACTTGGTAGGGAATTAACTTCACTTCTCCAGGTTTATGCTGTGACTGGAATGTTTGTGTCTCCCTAAAACTCATATATTGAAACTTAATTCAAATGTGATAGTAATTAGAGATGGAACCTTTAAGAAATGATTAAGTCATCAGTGCTCTACCCTCATGTATGGCATTAGTGCCTTTATGAACAGGCTTGAGTGAGATCTTAGCTCCTTCTGCCATGTTAGGATACAAAAGGCACCATCTATGAAGGGGCACTCACCAGACACAATCAGCTCACACCTTGATCTTGTACTTCCCAGTCTTCAGAACTGTGTGCAATACATTTTTGTTGTTTATAAATAACCCAGTTTAAGGTATTTTGTTATAAGACAGTATCACTTTCCCACTTGAAAAATGTGTGATTAGAGTCATCTGTCAATATGAAACAAATGTTTAGTGAGTACCATCTGGGTAGGAAGCCCCTTTCCTATGACTGAGAATGCAGAGATAAAAAGGAATCCTGCTTGGTAGAAGCTCTTGACATACTGAGTACATGCGTGGGCACCCAGGATCCTGAGGAGCTGGAGGGTTAGGAAGAAGGAATCATGGCACAGTGAGACCTTATTGAGGGTGCTTATTCTCTACTCGCCCTCCTTTCTCTCTCTTACATGCACGCATGCTTTCCATCATAAAAAAGAAGAAGAAGAAGAAGAAGAAGAAGAAGAAGAAGAAGAAGAAGAAGAAGAAGAAGAAGAAGAAGAAGAAGAAGAAGGAAAAAAAGAAGCAGCAGCAGCTCTTGGTTTACATAGGAAGGCAGAGAAGTAAACAGATGGCTATAATAAAGGGAAATAAATGCAAAGAAATTGTAATAAGTGTTATCAGTTATCTCCAGATCTCAGTCATCTAATTCAACAAGTTTACTTATCCATACAAAATCTGTTGTGTAGTCAGGCAACTCTCCAGGGCAGTTGTCTTCCATGTATTAGTGCATCTCTCCAGACTGTTCAGTCTTACGGTAATACCACATCAATGTGTGTTTCCATGATTTCCATAGCATTAAAGATCTTTAATTAGACATTAATTATTCCAGCCACAGAGGAACACATTATTACTTCTCCCACAATTGGAACCAGTTACATCACCCCCTCCCTACTTTAAGTGGGCAGGTAGTGAGGGTACAATCTTCCTATGTTCCTGGAAGTGAAACAAGAGTTGTACACTGTAAAATTTGTAACCTCCCAGAGGTAAGGGTAAGCATAACGTGAATCACCAAACAACAAAGCTTAGAGAGGGCCTGAAGTGCTTGGTACAAATATGCATTATGTGCACATACACATGAACACACATACCCTTACCCTTCAATGGGTTTGGAGGTTCTCCTGTCATTTACAGTGATATCTAAGGGAGGAGACTTTGTACCTGTACCAAACATGTTCTCTATGAGGAAATAGTAAAGGTGAGAGGTTTTTGAGGTTTTTTCTTATGATTGTGCCAGTCATCTTTTCTCAGAAGCAGCAAGTTGACAGTCATTCAGAGTACTGCACTGGACTCTCTCTGAGCTGAGATAACTGCCTTTCATGACTCTCTTTTCTATTTTCTTTCACCCAGATGCAGTGACTGAAGTGAAAACTGACATCTATGTGACCAGTTTTGGCCCTGTGTCAGACACTGACATGGTAAGTATAGTTCCTGTAAAGATAAAAGTGAAAGATTCAATAGATCAAAGAAAATAAATTGTGGTTTTTCTATGGAAGAGCCTTGCAGCTATGTTCTAAAGAGTCATCTGATCTTTTACAAATTCCCTATCCTTACTGCCCTACACTTAGCAAATCCATCCTTCCCCTGCTCATCCTACCTACTCATACAAGAATTATATATCCACATCAGGAGTACTCTTTTCCTTCCACAAAACATATTTTAAAACTTTAATTGATTTCCTATATTTAATTAAGCCATCCCTGACCTCTCCCCTCATACTTTACAGGCACTATACATGTATTGGTTCAGATAGTCCTGTGAGGAGAGCGTTGTGATGGGGATTCGTGGTCAGGCAGCAGTTGGTGTCATCCAAGACGTCTGTTCTTTACAGCTGAGCTCCATTCACTAAGGACATGAACTGACCAGAGTAATACAAATAGTTTGGAAATGTAAGCCACTTCTGGAAACTGGTCCTTCTACAGATGTGCACAGAGCAAAACTTCAGTGCAGACTAAAGGAATAGAGAAAGGCAGAACATAGCCAAGAAGGGGGTGACTTGTGAGCCATATGCAAGAATTTCCCTTTCTCTCACCATTTTACTTTGTTGCCACAGTCAAGAATTCAGTGGAGAATTGAGGCAGGAGGCTCTACCCTAAAATCAACTATCAATACCTACTGAATGTGAGGTATTTTATTAAATAATTATCATTTTATAAACAAAGGAGCTATTATCTGCTCTGTATGCCTGATAGTTAATTTTTTGTAATTCTATTTATTTTTTAATTGACATTTAATCACTGTACATCTTTACAGTGTATAACATGTTTTTTTCCAGCATGAATACAGTGCGTATTAGTCAAGTCAAAGATATTACCGTATACATTATTATCAACAGTTAACTTTTTATTTTTGTGTCTATTAAATGTTTTGTTTTTCTCCCTGATCCTCTTCTACCCTCTATTACCCACCTCCTATTACCCATACCTTCTTATAATGTCTCTAGTATCTATAGTTGCTGCCCTCCTTGCTATTATACCCTCCAATCTTTCAGTTTCTGCCATAGAGTGCAGACATTCAGTACATAGTAAGCGAGGACATGCAATGCCTGTCTTTCATAATCTGGCTTGCTTCACTTAGCATTATATCTTTTATATTTGTCCACTTTGTATCAAATGTCAGGGTCTCATTGTTTTTTGTGACTAGGTAGTATTCCATAGAATGCATGTGCCATGTTTTTTCAATCTTCCTGACAGTTATTAGATAATAAATTTTTGTGGAATGATTAAATTTATGTTGAAAATAAAACTTAATATCAGGGAACATATGTTCAAACAATATGAAATGTTTAGCTCACTACTTAGATTTTTTCTGTATGTCTATTTTTAATGGTACTACTTGGCAAGATAAGGCTTCTTCTGATGTGCTGGCCGAATACAATCTTCTGTATAGGGAAGCAGTAGAGTTTGTCCTGTAGGTAATTCAGAGTCATTGAGTGGATTTGAGTAGGAAAGTGAAAACATACAAGTGTTGTTTTGGAATGTTTGATCTAGTAGTCTATACAGGATGGACTGCAAGTGGGAAAAGACTGAAGGTTGAGAGTCGATCTAGACATGTTGATTTTATGTGGCTCTTTTTTTTTTGTTTGTTTGTTTTTAAAGGGAGATTTTTGCTATAGGGCGTGTGCACTTGCTTGAAAGACAGAGAGTCAGAAAGAGAGAAATCACACATCCTGAGGGGATGGCCACTCTGAAATCCCTTCTCTTACATTCTCCTCTCAGGATTTTGGGTATGCACGTGCAAACACACCTAGTGTGAGTTTTAAGCTGCTGGGTCTGGGCCTTGAACCGCAGTCAACTATGTGGGAGTCCAGTGATGTAACCATCATGCCATCTGTTGGTCCCTTACATGGCTATTTAATTAGTGGCAAGGTCTAGGCATCAGTTGGAGAAGCAGGCTAGTTCTCAGAAGAGCAAGTCATCACTATGTGAGTGGTTAGGAGTCCAGGCAGGGAGAAGGGAGAGGCCTGAACTTTGTCATTCAAGTATGGAATGAAGAGTACAATAGACTCCCTGTGAACTACTTGAGGGTTAGTACCAAATCTTCATGGCTTCTCTGTCACCTAATAGAGCCCTTGGAAGAGTTCAGTAAAGGACATGTTTGACGTATGAGGAATGGAGGTGATGGATATCCCTTAGAGGCAGCAAGACAGCCTGTATGACTAGATTGCCTCCTCTTAACTAGTTGACTAGTAGTGGCCACAACTTCAGATCCAGACATGTGTTACAATTGTTGACATTTGATATTCAACAAAGCACTTCTTGGGAGCCCAACTCAGCACTAAAGGACTCTCAGAGACTCCCTATATTCAGAGAGCTCACATGCCATTAGGGAAAACCAGATTCACCAGGGATATGCAAGTCTTTGTTTATATTGCTGCAAAATAATGTTGAGTTAGGATTAGTAATTGAAAATACTCTTCTAATATACACACACCTGTATGCGCATGCACACACACACACACCCACTCACACTGGCTCATTCACTCATTCTCACTCATATATCAATATCCAGACAAATGTACATACACACAAAAAATACATATAGAGTATGTACAGTCTACATACGATCCCAAGCATTCTGTAGGATGTATAAAGACACCTAAACCCAGGGATACCACAAAAGCACAGACATTATCTCTACCTGAACCAGTTCCTCTCTCTGCTCCTTTCCTTCCCAAGCAGGGAAATGTACATGGGTGAGCAGAGACTTTGGAGGCGTTTACAACAGTCCAGACTTTCTCTGTTTCTTTTGAGGTTTCACCTTCCAATTGGTTGTTATTTTGCTTAATCCTGATTAAGCTGAAACAACAGAATGGCTTTTTCTTGTTAAGGCAGGCAGACTTTCGTCAAATAAATTTTGTGTTATTTTTGGCTGCACTTTCATCCTGTCACAAGGCAGAATAGCTGCAGTTACTCTGATGGGGAACCACATTTTGGTGTTTCAAAAATTTTCTTCTTCCTGTACTGCTTAGCGGACTCTGACAATTGATCCCACAATCGGGCAGTCTTCTGACTTTAGGAACTAGTTTGCCACAAGATCCTAGGCTCCCTGAGACTGCTTGGAAAAGTAGATTAAAATTACAACTGGCTGGGTTCTTGACCCCTTTCTAACTAAATAAGGAGTTTGGGT
Organism: Tupaia tana; assembly: GCA_026018925.1. NCBI lineage: Eukaryota > Metazoa > Chordata > Mammalia > Scandentia > Tupaiidae > Tupaia > Tupaia tana. Next base: position 3,257,409 of record JAKSZU010000009.1, read on the forward strand.
CCAAAGTACTTTCTTAAGGAAATAGAGGCAGTCTTTTGTTCACACTGGAATGAGGATGGGAGATATGGTGGTGCAGACTGAGCATTGAAACAGCACCACCCATGAACTTTTGCACTCATTGCATTCCTTCATCAAACATTGACCCCCCAGAGATGCAGATACTTAAGTTTGACAAAAAGCTTCAAAAAATTATGGGCCATATCTGTTTTGTTCATCTCGGGATCATCAGTGTCTAAATTAGTGTTTGGCCCATGGTAGATTCCCAAATATATGTTAAGTGCAAGAATGAATGAGACAGAAAAAATTAAATTCATGTGAAAAATTATGACCAGGTTCCTTCACTTATCTGAAAGATCAAGTGGCTCAGTGGTGACATAATTGTACAGGGCAAGGTCCTGGTTTTGAGTCCTGAGACCTCTTGTGGACACTAGGCATGTATTCCTATATGCCTATGATCTGGGCTGGCTAGGGCTGGGAACAGATTGTAACATAGGGACTCTGTTGGGAGTGCCTCTAGCTCTCTATTTCTCTTGAAATATACTTAAAATTTAAAAAGGCAGAAAACATGTTGGATACATCTTTGTATCTCCAGCACCTAGCATAAAACCTGACAGAGGTCCACTCTATGTGTTTGTTGAAATGATACAAAACATTAGTAGCAACCTCTACAAATACAGTTAAAATAGCTTTCCTCAGGAGACACTGTTGAGTAACAAGCCTACTGAGTCAATGATTGATGACTCTAGGCTTCAGGCTACTACTTTGGTGGCTTCTCCATCTATGACAATAAGGAGCTGTGACAGTAGGAAACTGAGCAGAGATGAAAGCTAAATAGTAGTAGATGTTCCTAAGGGGAAAGTCAGAGAAAAAATGAAATTTAATTCAGTGTCCAAGAGACAAACTGGGAAATGGTTGCCCAGAGAATTTTACAGGTCTCATGAATGAAAGGCTCATGTTAACCATTTGCAACAAGTGCAGTTCGACAGTCAGTATTATATGGCTCTTCAGCCATACATCAATCCTTGTTTGTGGTCTCCCAGGAGAGAAATGGAACATGGGCTACTATACCAGTTTGAGGGAACTGAAGCAATGCATCCTTCTATAATTTGCTACTATTAGGAGAGTTTAGGTCATTTTCTCAATCAGATGTATGGAAAGATGGTGGAAGTGGCAATGAGAGGAAGGCAACAAAGGAAAGTGCAAATGCAATTTCATTGCCACTTTCTTGTCAAATTGGGTCTGTCCATCCAGTGAAAATTGGCTTTTGGCAAGTGGAAATTTTCCTGGTCTCCCCAGATCCTTTGAATTCTAATGCAAAGAGAATAGGGAACTGGTTTAGGAATAGTATTCTATTCATGTAGCCAGTGATTTGGAAAGGAAGGTAACAGCAAGGAGAAAGTTTGGGTGCTTTTCTGTTTCAAACCAGTTTCTGACTTTCCTTTCACCCAAGCTCTCAAGACCTGCTCTACTTTCTCTGCTGGGCCTTGAGCACATCAGAGGAGGAAGGACCCAAGGTCCTGGGTTACATATCTCACAAATATTTATCTGAATGCACTGATGAAACCAGTAAGAAAATAAAGAGGACAAAGAGAAGTAATGTTAGGAGAGTCAGGAAGAGAATAACTAGGAAACTTTAAATGCCAGTTCTAGATATTGCTAACTTCGCTCTCTCTCTCCAAGGATATGTTAATTACTTAGATCCTGCTAGGTAACAAGTGCCAGCTGTCATTTGTCAAGAGAGAAACTTTCAGGGGTATACAGTATATAGCCAGATAGTAATGCAAGTAGACAATGCAATAAGAGAATTAAACATCTAGTATAATGAGAAAAATAAAAAGGAGCCTTGAGAAATGAGAACCTATAAAAACCATTATAGTTATAATTCTCTTTTTTATTTACCAGAGAGCACATGCACTCACAAGAGAAAGACAGAGATACAGAGAGAGAGAACGAGGGAGAAAGATGCTCACAATGGGTTGTGGCCATGTTGCAATACCTTCTCCAACATTTCTCCATTCTGTTGGGATTTGGTGCATGCATGCTCATGTACCCATCGTGTTCCTTGAGCCACTAGAGCCAGGGTTCAGACTTCACAGTCAGCCATGTGGGATCTAGCTTGTCATCATAATTTTTTTTTGAGAGGTTTTTGCTATAGTACATGTGCACTCCCCAGAAAGACAGAGAGAGATAGAGAGATAGAAAGTGAGAAATCACCCCCCAGGAAGGATGGCCACGCCACAATCCCTTCTCCTCCATTTTCCTCTCAGGATCTTGGGCACACACACACACGCACCCGGCATGAGTTTAAGCCACCGGGTCTGGGACGCAAACCACGGTCAACTACATGGGAGTCCAGCGATATAGCCATTACACTAACTGCTGGTCCCCCCCAGTCATCATAATTCTTGATGACAGATTTAGATAACAAACATCCTGGTCTGACAACTGCCTATGAAAATCAGACAAAATACCTGAGCTGCGTATAGGGAAAAATATGGTAATTAAAAAAGAAAGTGGCACAGGGACCTCTTTCCTGGTAATAGTGTACTTGAAAGTATTGTACCTATTTCCTCCCTAGCATTGAAAACAGTAGCTGTGTCTACTTCAACCTGCCCTTCCTGGCAGTCTGAGGTACAGAATAGATGGGAGCCTTTGTTATTTGGAAAGCCTTGTAGGTTGTCTGTTTCCATTTATTCTACAGAAAACTGTATTTCCAAATGCTGTATGGAAAGGGGTGCATGTCTATTCTGTGGCTTTTTTCCTAGGAGCCCATGAACAGGAGTCTCCAGGGATACATTTATGCAACATAGACAAGAGGACACATAAACAATACCAGTAACACTATTTCAAAGACTAAATACACCTGAAAAAAAGATGTGGATTATGATTCTCCAAATAGAGAATGTTAGAAAGAAGGCAGAGTACAGGGAGGAGGGGGTGGCTAAAATAAAGGGGAGTGACCTGCATAAAGGAAAATGGCAAGGCCTTCACTGTGATGCAGTCTTCAAGTACCTTGCCTCCCTTGCACCCTTCCTCCCCAAACCTGCCACCTCCACTAAGGTTGGATCAGCCTTGCAGGCCCTTTCTGGGAGCCTACTCTGACACACTGAGCAGTGTTGTAGAGTTGAAGCCATTCAAGCTCTAACGTCAAGGCAGAAATGCTTCCCCAATAGTTAAGTGTCATTTCTGCCCTGTGTTGAAAATGTATTAAGTGCCTTTCCCAGGAGGCAGACTCGGGCTTATTATCTGGAAGATTTGATTTAAATGCCTCACAAAACAACAGAATTCATTTGTCAATTTGGAGGCAATCATCCTTGGAGTGTATACAAGGGCTCAATTTGCAAGGAAGGAATTGATTGCATTTCTAAAATGGTCAGGTCAAAATTTGATTGCTTTTGTCCAAAGGTCATGGGATACTTATGGAGCAAATAAGCACTATGTGCTTTTTCCCAGTAGTCTGTGTAAAGAATATTGTATAAAAATAAAAATAGGTACCCATCACCCAAGTTTTAAAAATCGTAAAAAGTGTGCCATTTTTTATATTTAATAAATAACCTTTAAAGATACAAATGAAGTGCCTTGTGTACCTTACAGAATCGTGATTTTTTTCTTTTTGTCATTTTCATACATACTTTATTTAGACTTATATCTAAGGATGTACATATTACATGCATTCATAAATAGCAAATAGTGGTTTCCATACTTTTGTATGAAATGAATTATATTGTATGTATCATTACAATTTTTTCAACCATCTACTGAACAACTATTATTTTTGATGAATTTAATTTAAATTCATTTTTGAATGCTGTATATTATTGCATTGTATGATATTTATTCAATATTCATCCATTCTCTAGTTAATGAGCATTTAAGTTGTTTCTAGTTTTTTTTTCTATTACAGAACAATGATACAAGAAACATTCTTCTGTACATCATTTTTGTAAACATATTTAAGTTCTGTGGGTGGATAAAATTTGTGATTCATAGGGTTTGCATACCTTAACTTTTTCTCAGGTAGGGCCACTCAAGCAATGTATGAGAGATCCATGTCTCTACACTTTTGTCACACTTTACTTCTGACACTCTCATGGGAATAAAATGGTATTTAATGCATTTTATTTGCACTTTGCTGATGACCTTTGAGGTTAAACATCTTTTTATATGCTTAGCGGCAGATGTCTTTGCCACCACCGGTGTCAACAAAAGTAGAAAACTGTGCAGACCCTGTTTCCTCATGTTGCCACTTTTGAAGTTTTCTGTGGGGACTGTGTGTGTGTGTGTGTGTGTGTGTGTGTGTGTGGTGTGTGTGTTTAATAATTAATGCATTTGAAAATTTGCAGCTTCTCTTTTGGCTCCCATTAAGACAAGTGCATGATTTTTCTTCTCTCATCTGTTAATAACGTTAATGGCATTAATAGACTTCCTAAGATCATCTTTACATTCCTTAGAACAATTCAGCTTGATAACTATATATTGGTATTATTTTCTTATACATTTTTTGGTTTGTTTTATTATTCTATTACAACATTTTCAAATTAGACTGCTTCTCAGTACCTCTACTGCTGTTATTCCGGTCCATACCACCATCATTTCTGGCATGTCCCACTGGAAAAAATCCCCTACTGATTTTCCTAACTCTACTATTGTTTACACACACACACAAACACACACACACACACACACACACACATAGAGAAAATAAGAGAAGGTACTGTAATAGATCTTCATGTATCCATTGCCCAGTTTTAAAAACTGGCATCATTTTCGGCTAATCTCATTTAATCTATATTCCCATCTCTCCCCAAAACTGTTCCGCCTGACTTCATCTCTTGTTCTTGATTAAACATATCAGAAGTTTTCTACACTATTAGTATTTTAAAAGCAGCCCAGTTTTCGTTTTTGTTCATCATCTTTATTTTTTTTCGTTGTCTGTGTCACAGGTTTTTGCTTTTACCTGGATCAAGTAAAAATACTTTCCTTGGCATACTCTGGTCTTTCTGGCTTCTTGAGGCATTATAGATAAGCTTATTAATTTTCTCTTTTCTTTAGGCTATTAATAAGGTTTCGTTATGCTATCAGTTTTCCTCCAGGTACCACGTTAGGAAATCCCCAACAAGATTTCATGTGTAAACTTCTTCACTGTTGTCCAGTTCTGAATATTTTCTAATATTCTTGATTTTTTTATATTGACATTTTCATACTGTGTTTTTCAATTTCCAAATGCAAAACTTTTTGTTCATTACTAATTTAATGACTCATATTGAAATAAGACGTGAGATCTTTTTGTGTTTCTTGGGGTTTGCTGTATGGCTTAGCATGTGGTAATTTATTGGGATAAATGCTTTATCTGTGTTTTTGTAGGTCTTAAGTTGGATAAGTCTGTTTGTGCTCATTAGCTCATGCTTGTTAATTGGGTTGTTCGAATTTTGTAATTACATAAATCATTAGTCTGATGGGTCATTCATTGAGAGTCTATGACTTCGTTGATATCTCCTTGTAATTTGGCTTTTATCTTATGTATTTTGAGTCAGGTTTTTGGTAGATACAAAGTTAGAGTTATTATATGTTTTATTTAAAGTACTCCATTTTTAAGTGTAATTGATATTTCATCCCAAAGAGAAATGTTTATCTTACAGTCCACTCTCCCTGTGTTTTGTAACTCTTCCACCTTTATTTTGATTAGGATTTGCCCATACATGTTTCCATCATTTTACTTCCAAACTGTCTGTAACATTTTAAAAGCTTATTTCTTCTATAAATGAGAGGGGCAAAGAGAGACAGAGATACAGTACCCCCAACAGAGTTCCAATGCTGTGATCCACCCATACCCTTTAGCCAGCCCTAGACCATGGGCAAACGTGTGCCTGGCATACTCAGGGAGGTCTTGGTACTTGAACTAAGAACCTCTCATGTGCAATTGCCTCACAGAGTGTCACATCTTACTTTTGTGCCATAATGTGGCCCCTGTCTGTGTTTGTCTTTAGATGTGCCTTCTATATGTACATATCATATGACCTTATTTATGTATCTTTCAGTTATATTTAGTTTGTTTATACTGTCTTATTTTGTTTATTCTTTCTCCTATGTTTTTATATGCCTTAATTTTTTTCTTTTCTTGCCTTCTATAAGATTAAAACATTTCCTATATTTGTTAGTATTTCTCTATTGTTTTGTAAGTTTTGCATTCTATTTCTATTATATTCTTGAGTGATTATCTTAAAAGTTAACATTTATACTGGGCCTAAAGTCTAATGATACTTAGTACCTCCATTCTTCTCCCCAATAACTCAAGAGCACATTAACCCACATGTTGCTACTCCCCTTTTCCAATTGGTTTACTCTAGTTATTTTCTCCACCTTGTTTTCATATGTAGATAGCCATTATTTGTTTAGTTTCTGCATAAGTTTCTCAACACTTATTCTTTCTTCTTCCTTTTTTTTTTGAGAGTTTTTTTTTTTTTTCCCATAGGGTGTGTGCGCTTGCCAGAAAGACAGAGACAGAGAGACAGAAAGCGAGAAATCACCCCCAGGGGGGATGGCCATGCTGCAATTCCTTCTCCTCCATTCTCCTCTTGGGATCTTGGGCATGCACGCACATGCGCCTGGCATAGTCTAAACCACCAGGTCTGCAACTTGAACTGTACTTGACTACATGGGAGTTTAGAGACATAGCCATTATGCCAACTTCTGGTCCCTATACTTATCCTTTCTTCTTGACTCTTCCTGCTGGCTTCATTTTCAACTAAATGAAGAGCTTCCTTTAATGGTTCTTTTCATGAAGATTCTTTTGCTCATTTATCTACTCAAAAACATTTTTACAGTGGTCTGGGTCCATGGCCTGGTGGTGGAGGCAGCCAGATCTCACATGGCTGACTGTAAGGTTGGAGTCCCAGACCCAACAGCCTGAAAAACACATCAGACATATACACATGCATGCCAAAAATGCTGAAAGAAGGTAGAAATGGAGGGGAAGCTATTGTGGTAGGACCATTTTCCATGTGGGGGGTTGTTTTCTCTCTTTTTCTCTCAGTCACTCTCTGGTAAGTGAACATGCCCTCTAGCAAAAAAATTAAAAAACGTTTTAGAGCATCTACTATAGCCTAAGTAGAGTTTTAGGTGCTAGGGAAGATTTACTGCTGAATGAAGCTAGCCAGGCTATGAAGGAGAGACACTGTATGTCCCCACTTAATATATACCGAGTGTCTGCACTCTATAACTGAAGCTGACGAGCTAAAGGATGTACAAACACAAGAGATGGGTTTGAATGCTAGATGTGGTGTGTGTGGAGGAGTGGGGCCTGGGAGAAAACATTTGGAGGAGGGATTCGGAGACAGCATTGTTGAGACAGGGAGGTAGTATTGTTATATTTTTATCAACTAGACCGGGGAGAAATGGTCACATATTGAAATGATCACCTTGTAAGCTAAAAAATGTGATTGAATGTATTTAAAAAATGTAAAAAAAGTAAAATAAAAAAAGAGTTTTAGGTGCTAGGAATATAGTAGCAGAGAGAACAAAATTCCTGCTCTCCTGGAACTTCCAGGCTAGTGGAATGAGAACAAATAAATTATATATTGCCAGTAATAATGACAATAATTATTATGCATGTTATGAAGAAAGGGGATTATTATTTATGACAGGATGGTCAAGGAATGTCCATCTGATAAGGTGACATCTGAATAAGAACTTGAGGGCTGTGAATGACTTAGCCACAAAAAAAATATGGAATAAGAATGAGAATCTGTTAGTGGCAAATCTCCAGCTCATTTTCCTAAAATTATCTTTATTTTGCCCTTACTCTTAAATAATCATTTACTTGGCAATGAAATTCTAGATCGACAGATATTTTTGTCTCAGTATTTTCAAAATATATTTGTTGTATTTTGTTGTTTTAAGATCTCCTCTTGGAGAGGAGCCCCATAGTCTTCTGGTTAAGGGAGCTGAATACCACATAGTTTATTGGAATCCCAATCCTGGTAGCTTGAAAAACATGCTGGCCACATGTGTGTGTGTGTGCCCCACATCACAGCAGGATGGAGAAATGGAGGAGGAGGTAGTGCACTGTGACCATGCCCCGTCGGGCAGTGCTTTTCCCTTTCCATCTCTCTGGACCACATGTGCCCTCTGGAAAATTTAAAAAACAAAAATAAAAAAAAACTACTCTTTAGTTTTTAAGTCTTCTATATGCTAACTTGTGTCTATTGAGTGTGCAACTCATTATGGTTCTTGAAGCTAAGGATGCATATATTTCTACAGTTCTGGGAAGTTTCATCCATTAGAATTTTGTTTCCCCCCCCCCATATTCTCTATTTTCTCATATTTAAAACCATGATAGACATATTCTGAACCTTTTCCTTTTATCCTCCATGGTACTACAGCTCTTACTCATGTTTTCCATCATTTATCCATATGAAATATAAACTATGCAATTCTTCCTCACACATATTTTCCAGTTCACTAATATATCTTTAGTGATATCTAATCTGCTTTATAAAACATTTTATATAAGACATTTACTGAGTTTTAGTTTTCAGTGTCTATTTTTCTTTTACAAAAGGTCAATCTCAAATAGACCTTTTTAAAATTTGCTTTTTCTTTCTCCCTCCTCCAGCCTTGTCATTTCAATTGTAGTTATTTTATAGTCCCTATTTGAGAATTCTGTTATTGAGTCCTTGGAGGAGCTCTAATTTGTTTATATGTTATATCAGCTGACTCTTGCTCATGATCATTTGTATAGGTGTTTTGTGGCTGTGGATGGTGAACTTATTTTTGGCAAGCATTTATTTGTGGTGATATCCCACCCGCATGTTTTTATGTTTGCTTTTACAAGTCAATCTAGTGGTATCCCTAGCCCGAGACCAATTTTCATGTTAATTTCTCAGTTTGTAAACTCCAGATCAGGCAGACTATACACATGAGCACCAATCCCACATAATATTAAGCTTGATATTGCTAAATCTCAGTAGAAATGTTTCCCCCTCACCTCCTCCCCATTTCTTTTTGAAATTTTTGTGTTATGGGCTGATTCTGTCTAATTTGTTATATATAGTTCACTCTTTTCCTGGAGTTGGAGCCCTTCAGGATCTTGGCTTTACATAGGAGTCTAGTTCCAGTTTCTCCTCTGGCATAGTCCTCCTGGTTTACAGCTATTGTGCTGGTAATTGATAAAATCTCCTTTCACTCTCAAAAGTGTCCTAGTTCAGACAGTATGTTATATGATATTTTAGTCCTTAAGCAGAAATATACTTAGAATGCCAGAGGAAGAAAAGCCAGACTGGCTCATTCATAGAGGGAAGTACATTTGGAGAAGAGCTCAGAGACAATGGCAAAGGCCAGATATGTCAGGGAAGAGTTTATTCTAGATGTGATCAGAGACATTAAGAGATTTTAAAACAGAAGGTTTTAAGTGTCTTCTCACTTCTGTCTTTTTCTTTATTTTACTTTCTTTCTTTTTATTTTTCAAGAGAGATTTTTGCTATAGAGCATGTGCACTCACTGGAGAGAAAGAGAGAAGGAGAGAGAGAGAGACAGAGAGACAGAACGTGAGAAATCACCCCCACAGAGGGAATGGCCACGCTGACATTCCTTCTCCTCCATTCTCCTCTTTGGATTTTGGGCATGCAGGTACACGTGCCCTGTGTGAGTTTTAAACTGCTGGGTCAGGGACTCAAATCGCAATGACTACATGGGAATCCATTATGCCATCTTCTAGTCCCTCTTTCTTTTTTCTTTTTTTTTTTTGTTATATTCATTCACTGTATATCATTACAGCACACAAAATGAATCTTCGCATTCATAATACACTGAATATCAGCCCAATCAAAGATATCACCATACTTATTATCTTTAACAGATAATTTTCCATTTTGTGTTTCTTAACTGTTTTACTTTTTTCTCCTTGATTCCCTCCCTCCATCATTCTCTGTCATTTCCCACCCTCTTCTTCTTTTTTTTTTTTTTTAAGAGATTTTTGCTATAGGGTGTGTGTACTCGCCAGAGACACAGAGAGAGACATAGAGAAAGAAAGTGAGAAATCACTGTCCCAGGGGATGGCCATGCCACAATGTCTTCTCCTCCATTCTTTTCTCAATATTTTGGGCATGCATGCACATGTGCCCAGCATGAATTTTAAGCAACCGGGTTTGGGACTCAAACTGCAGTTGACTATGTGGGAGTCCAGCAACATATCCATTATGCCATCTGCTGGTCCCATCCTTGGTGCTTTGTGTAGTTCAGTGGTCAGTCAAGGATTTGGCTGGAGTTCAGACTCATATTTTGGGACTCACTCTCTCAGTGTTTCTTTTGCTTCCAGGACCTCCTCATAAATTATAAATTCATCTTCCAGTCCTGACCCTTTCTTCTGATATACTATTCTAATAGGTTTTCATATTTTTACCCTCTGGGTTGTGATGGATGAAGGCATTCCTTCAGTCTAAACAGCAGCAAATTCACAAAATTCACCCAGCAACGTTTTTTCATTTAGCTGAATAATAATCTATTTTTCTATCCTTTTTTTTTTCTTAATGGACTCTTTGGTCTCCCTGATTTGTGGGTAATACTGTGATTAGTCAGGATTTGGGATGGAGTATATACCAGATTTGGTTGCCTAATCCTTCTGTAACTCCCTTGCTTCCAGCACACCCACTCCTAATAGTCCAGATTCTCTACTACCTTGAGCAAGTAAGACTGTTATACATGTCACAGAAATTCTAGGTTTGAAAAGACACCTTTGGGAAAGAAAAATCACAAACTCACAACTTTAATTTACTTTTGATGCCATCTTTCAAAGGTAAATTCACCTTAAGTTTCTATCTGCTTTCAGCCATTCCACAATTGTTCAGATTTTATAATTAGTAGCTACAGAAAGATGTACCTGCACGGTTTCTTTTGCTGTTACCAAAACATACAACATTTGTTGTTATTCCAAATTGTGTTTAGATTAACAGCAAATTTTATTTTTTCATGTTATTAGCAATTTTTATACATTTTCTGAATTTTATGTCCATTTATTCATTTTCTATTTGTATATTTGTTTTTGTCTTTTATTTTTTGAGGGTTTTTTGTTATAGGGTGCATGCACTCGCCAAAAAGACAGAGAGAGACAGAGAGACAGAAAGAGAGAAATCATCTCCAAGGGGGATGGCCACACCACAATCCCTTCTCTTCCATTCTCCTCTCGGGATCTTGGGCACACACGCACATGCACCCAGCATGAGTTTAAGCCACCGGGTTCGGGACTTGAACCAAGGTCAACTACATGGGAGTCCAGCAACATAGCTATTATGCCAACTGCTGGTCCCTATTTTTATCTTATTCATCTGTAAGACTTCATTATTTCCTGAAGATAATAAGATACTAGCTTATCAGACATGATGTTATTTTGAGGCTCAGATGAAATGTGTACTATTGGGTTGCTGAAAAAGTCATGATATGTTTTTTCCTTGTATTTTTTATGCAAAAATGCATCATGACTTTTTCAACAACCCAATATATATATAAGGTTTTGGTTTAATAGTAATTGTTGTATCAGCCTTTGATATTCATATGGGCTCACTGAACAGTAGAGACAAGACAAGAACTTTGAGAGAGACGGGAATGTTTTCTAGGAAAAGTCTTGTGGTCACTGCATATGATATGTGGGACTGTGTTGGCAGTGATCTTTCTAACCAAAGCCTTGTGAGATATATTGTCTCCATAATTATTGACCACCATGATGTTATTTCTCAGTCACAGTCATTTGCCTTACTTACCGGTCATTACTGTTAATAGCCTGCTACTTCTGTGCATGTAAGGGAATGTAGCAAGATAGCTAATATTTGCCAAGGACACTATGGACCTTCACCAAAATTGTACTAAAACATTGTTCTCTCTCTTTTTGTCCCTAGGAGTATACAATTGATGTATTTTTTCGACAGACATGGCATGATGAAAGACTAAAATTTGATGGACCCATGAAGATCCTTCCATTGAACAATCTTCTGGCTAGTAAGATCTGGACCCCTGACACCTTCTTTCATAATGGAAAGAAATCAGTGGCTCATAACATGACCACACCCAACAAGCTGCTCAGATTGGTGGACAACGGGACCCTCCTCTACACAATGAGGTCAGAAGCCCCAACCCAAAGTATATTGGGAGTAGGACTGGGAATGAAAGCAGTATGAAGAGTATACATTGAAAATTCTGTCAAGTTTATATATTATAGAGATACACATATATTTATATTCCTCATAACACTTTTGCATGTGTTTTTACTCATAGGAACACATATTCTGGATACACATATAGAATTGCACATATGAACATTTGAGACACAGAGATATATGTTCATAATGTAGAAATGTATGCATATCTAAAACAGATGTGAACTAAACAACAGGCACACATTCATATACAAGGACACTTATATACACAAACTCACAAAAACATATACACAGGAATGAGCACTATGATAGTCAGAATAGGCTAGGTGTAACTGCAGTGACAAACTGCCCCTGTGATGCACAGTTGTAAGAATCAAATGAGATAATGATTGATACTTACTTTAACATACAGTATTTTATATATGTAAATGTAAAGTAAAGTAACATTTATGCCACATTACTAGGGGATGCTCAGGAAACTGATGGAAGTGAAGTTATCACATAACTTAAGATTATATATTTTAAAAACACTGTGTGTGGGACCAGCAGCTGGTGTAATTGCTATGTCACTGGACTCCCATGTAGGCGACTGCAGTTTGAGTCCCAGACCTGGTGGTTTAAACTCATGCCAGGCGTGTGTACGTGCCCAAGATCCCAAGAGGAGAGTGGAGGAGAAGGGATTGCGGCATGGCCATCCCCCATGGGGGGTGATTTCTCGCTTTCTGTCTCTTTGTCTCTCTGTCTTTCTGGCGAGCTCACACGCCCTATAGCAAAAACCTCTCCAAAAGAAAAATAAAAACACTGTGTGTGTGCATGTGTGTGTATTGGTATTACAATCATCATACAGTATAAAATATATTTTATAATTTTTTACCTCCCTATACATAAAAACTTCTATGTATTTAATAACTGCTTATTGTTATTAGGATTATTAGATACTGAATTTTGGTGTCAAAAAATAACTCTGACAGCATTGCAGTGCAAAATGATTCTTTGCATCAATACTACAAAACATTTTTGATTTTGCATTTATCTTTTGTGCTTTTGCTAACTTTTCTATTGCCAATTGTCACTTTCTGAAGCTTTTTCCTATTATTAATACATATTGATTTAGGGGCCGGCAGGTGGCATGGTGGTTAAAGGTGCTAGACTCCCACATGGCTGACTGCAGTTTGAGTCCCAGACCTGGTGGCTTTTTCTCTCTCTCTCACTCTGTCCCTCTCTGGTCAAATTAAAATAAATAAGTAAATAAAGTTAAAATAAAATAATTCTAAAAAATAATTAGTGCCTAAAAAAATACATGCTGATTTAACTTAGTGATTCTTTATTGAATGGATAAATGAAATCTTCACTGCAGAGTCTATGGCTCTTCCAAATTTGAGTATTTGTTTTTTTTTTTTTTTTTTTTGGGGGGGGGAGAGGTTTTCACTATAGGGCACGTGCGCTCGCCAGACAGACAGAGAGAGACAGAGAGACAGAAAGCAAGAAATCACCCCCCGGGGGGATGGTCACACCGCAATCCCTTCTCCTCCATTCTCCTCTCGGGATCTTGGGCACGCACGCACACATGCCCAGTGTGAGTTTTAAGCCACCGGGTCCGGGACGTGAACCGCGGTCGACTACATGGGAGTCCAGCGACATAGCTATTACGCTAACTGCTGGTTCCCCGTATTTGTTAATTTTTTATAATGAAACTCAAATAACACATACCTGGCAAATAAGTTATTAATAGATGAAATGGTTGTCTATATATTAATTCTTCATTACTTCAAATTTGTTAATTATTGGTGTTTTTCCTAAAAGAGTTTAGGAGACAAAAGAACACCAAGGAAGAAAAAAATAACAAAACGAAAGTTGGAAGAGAAAGGAGAAGATGACAGACAAGAACAATGATCATTAAGTAGGGAAGAAAACTATGGTGAAAAGAAGAAAAGTGAGTCAAAGTACAAAAGTAGAGTAGAGAGGAAAGAAGACTAATCACACACAGACACACACACACATTATAATATATGTATGTATATGTGAGATGAGCATGTGAAGTTGGAGGAAAGACAACATGATAAGGAAAAAAGTTTTAAAGTTGAGATGAAGCAGATGGAGTAAAATAAAGAAGCCAGATACTAGGATATCCAAAAACAACAACAACAACAACAACAACAAAAAACAACCCAGGAGGAACTGGTGAAGAGGATATAGCATATTAAAAGAAAGATGACAAAAACAAGTAGGAGAAGGGTTGATGGAGATGAACAAGAGGGAGGGAAACTAAATGGAGGAAAGATAAGCCTTCATTTATTCATTCACCAAACATGTTTTGACTTCCAAATACATACATGGCCCAAGACTAAATTCTGAGTATACAAATATTAAGGTATCATCTGTGTCCTTAGGACAATCACGATAAAATAGATGAGAAAAAATAATTAGATAATCTTAATTAATATAAACTGAAATACTGAAGATATGGGTGATTATGGGAAAATAGAGGAAGGTCATTGCACTCATATTTTGGATCAGGTTGAGCAAAAAGTTGCTGAGTGAAGCAACACCTAAGCTCCTGAATATTGGTATTAACATTAGTTTTTATATTATTAAATAAGTAGAATTATAGGTAAGGGATAGAGAGATGAGACAAAGGACATTGTAAACATAGAAAACTAAGTGAGCAATTACAAGGAATAAAATGACACATTTTAAGCAAGAGAATGAGATGGTCAGTTCTTTTAATTTATATATAGCACTGTAGTTAAGTGTGTAAAGAATGTATTCAAAGATAAAAAGACTGGAATTAGGGCAAATGGTTAGGAAACAGCTGAAATAGTCTAAATGAGAAGTGATGTTCTAATTCTGAGCAGTGTAATAAAATGGAGAAGGGAGTTATGTTCAGGAAGTAAGTTGTAAATACAAAAAATTTCAGAATGACAGGGAGTGCTTCTCAACATAGTGGTACATTAATAAAGTAGGTGAATGATGGTACTATAAACCAGAATCTAGTATATAAAAGTTAGCACAGATTTAAGTAAGTCTGTGAGTTAATTTTGGATGAGATAAGCTTAAGAAGATTGTAGATTATCCAGGGAGAGAAGTCTGATAGTAGTTTGATATACTAATCTTAAAATCAGAAGAGAAATACCGCTAGAGATATAAAGCTTGAATTGTTGGTATGTTGAAACAAGGTAACACCATGGGAATGGATATGATCATTTCAGAAAAGGGTGTAGAGTGACAAGAAAATCACACCAAATGCCCAGTCATGTCTTATTACTGTCATTAAGGCAGCAGAGGTGAAAGAGGAACCTATGGAGGAGACCAAGAAGGAAAAGTTAAGGAGGCGTTCATAAAACCATTAGTGTCAGTATCTTAAATGCTAAGTGTGATAGTCAGCACTGCCATTTTTTAATAGTTTACCTCTTCCTGAGTACATGCTAGTATTGAATTTCTCTTGAGCCTTGAACTTACATACGGACAAGTGACTTGCTTCAGCTAACCAAATGTGAGTATAAACAACTTGTGTCAGTTGAGAAGAAGGATGAGAAGCCTCTAAAAGTCAGTGCATAGTGTGCCACTTTCCCTGGCCACAGTGACCAGTATTATGCTAGTTGTTCTTGAATTCATCATATGTCCCTTACTGGGGAGGACAAAGAAGTGGTACTTTACTCCCCTACCTGATACAAACAGTGTGAGTAAGAAACAGACTTTTGTTGCTTTACGGCCTTGAGATTTTAGGATTGTTTTTTAACTGCATGTTAATATAATTCATCGTGACTGATTCATCAAAGGAGTAAAGAATTTCAAAAGAACAATAATGACACCAATAATAGCATAATAAGTACAATACTTAACATCAATATATTTACAATGTTCTAGGCATCATTCTAATCATTCTATATCGATATTCTTCATAAAAATTCTGTGAGATAGGTACTATTATCCCCACTTTACAGATGAGGAAACTGAGACACAAGTGAGCAAGAAAATTTCTTGGGTTTACTTAGAGTAGAAGTAGTAGACACAGTGAACATAGAAAACACTTTCTGAAGCTTCTTGGAAAATGAAAGAGAGGGACATGTAATAAAAGAAATAGTTTCCTTTGTTTTCACTAGAGAGACTGGAAAACATTTGTGAGATAACAGAAAGGATCTAGTGCAAAGATAAATATGGTAGATGCAGTAGAAATAGTTTTGCTGAAAGCACCCACTCAGAGAAAACCATAAGGGAATGGTATTGAAACTGTAGTTGGAGTTTTACTTGTAAAGAAGAAGGGTTACCTCTTCTTGTACTTCATAAAAGGCTATTAGGTTAGATATATATGTTGGAATGGAGGTGGGGAGGATAAGACATAAGATAGGTATGAAATAATATGATGTATGAAGGAGAATTTGGAGAGAATGGAACATAGGTGGAGGGACAGAGACATGTTTGCAATAAAGTGCAGCAAAGAAAAGAATATACAGAGGAGATAGGAGCACATACAATTGTGTAAAGAATGGAGTGGAATATACATAAACAGAAGAGAGGATGTACAGAATGAGGATGAAAGGGCAGAACGATGAGGAGATACGCATGGCTGAAAGACAGTAGGCAAATCAAGAGAAGCAATAGGGAGGAGAGAGTGATAAGAAAGGAACTGAACACAGTAGTGGTTCCAAATAGTAGGGAAAAAAAGAATAGAGAAGGTAGAGAATAGGATTGCATTTTGGAGGAGGGATAGAAAAGGCAAGAAAAGAGGAGAGGATAGGATTATTGAAATATGAAAAGAAGATACAGATTGAGGAGGGCAAAGAATGAAGTAGGTCAAAGGATGAGTTTCCCTAAAAAAGAGTAGAATGAATGGGAAGATGACCATTGGACATTTCATTGTAGTTTGATTGGCATGAGAATGTCAAGGTGGATGAGCTAGCATTCTGTGGAATACCCTCGTGCATATTCTCAAATACAGATGCATGATGAAGCCAGTGGTTCCCCATACAGTAGATAGTTCTCCTTGGATACAAGGTGTGTCTGATGCAGACCTAGGCTCAAAATTGAAAGATAAAAGCCTGAATCTCTTTATGGTACTACAATGGATTCACCTAGTGACTGTTTTGCAAGTCACAAACTTCCTGCATTCTCCAGTTCCTCATTCTCATAATAATGTAGCTGCACCTGTCTTGCAGGAATGTGAAAGGTGCAAATTGGAAAAGGTCTGCAGAACACTTAGAATTTTTCAGGATGTGTTGTTCTATAACATCCCTATTATTTTTTGGGGCCCTAAGAAATCTTATCTGGACTTTGTGGGAAAACTGCAGGACAGCTTCCTAGAAAACATTGAACAAATATCACATGGGCATGTAACTAGGGCAGTTTAGAAAGAAATCTTGCTTTGCCTCATCTTGGGACCTCAGGACAACCATAAAAATGCAGGCCAAAGCCTATTACCTGCTACTTATTTCAGCAGCACACATACTAAAATTGGAATAATACATAGAAGATTAACAATGGCAGCCTAAGATGATGCACACATTTACGGAGTATTTTCTATTTTCTAGGCATGGATATAGAGAGAACTTTATCTCTCTTAATGACAACTTACATTCTAATGAAGAAATGGATAAATTTGTCCATTGTTTTTATTAGGTTTATTTATTTATTTCTTCCATGTAAGAGAGAAACAAAGGAGAGAGAGAGGAGAGAGAGAGACTCCTAACAGGGCCCTCATGCTGTGTTCTACTTCCTGCCTCAACCAGCCGAGATCATGGGCATGCATGCATGCATCTAGTGTGTACAGGGAAGCCTCCGGTCATGGACATGTGATCTTCCCACATGGCTTTAGCTTTGTGGAGTGTCATGTTACAGCTGTGTCAACATAGCTGGCCATGGCATTGTCCCTTATACTTATTATATATAAATGTTGCATAATACAGTATAAAGCAAGTACCACTGACTATCTGAATAGTAGGGACAAATATTCATTTAATTTAAGTAGATTTTATCCCATTGACTTGAATCATTCACTTAACACATTTGCAACTGTTTTTCGTTGTTGCTGTAGGGCACGTGCGCTCACCAGACAGACAGAGAGAGACATAGAGACAGAAAGCGAGAAATCACCCCCCCAGGGGGATGGCCACGCCACAATCCCCTCTCCTCCATTCTCCTCTCAGGATCTTCGGCATGCACACACACGCGCCCGCCGTGAGTTTAAGCCACCGGGTCCAGGACTTGAACCGCGGTCAATTACATGGGAGTCCGGAGACATAGCTATTACTCTAACTTTGGTTCCTGCAACTACTTTTTATGTATAAGGCTCTGAGATATGTACTGAGCTACAGGGATCAATAAGACATAGCTCATGCTCTTAATGACCTTGTTGTCTAGTACTTAAAGATATGTGCACAGATAGCCACACAATATTGTAAAATCCCTTGAATAGAGGGAGCTGTAACATGCAGTGGAATCCAAGGATAAGGAATATCTGAATTGACAGGAGGGCATTGAGGGAAGCTGCAAATAGAGTTGATGCATGGCTGTTCTCTTGAGTCTTAAAGGGAATGTAGGTAACTATCAAACAAATGAGGGACAGAGCTGAGGT
Source organism: Tupaia tana (assembly GCA_026018925.1). Classification (NCBI taxonomy): domain Eukaryota; kingdom Metazoa; phylum Chordata; class Mammalia; order Scandentia; family Tupaiidae; genus Tupaia; species Tupaia tana. Next base: position 3,276,126 of record JAKSZU010000009.1, read on the forward strand.
AGAAGAGGAAATTCTAGGCAGAGGAAATTTCATATGCACAAAGACATGTATTCATGAACTGACATCACACATCAGAAAACTGGTATCTCTTGTGAAACATGATAAGGAAATAGTGCTATGGGAGCAACTAGCAGGGACAATTAAATGAGTCTGTGGTGGAATATTCACAATAAATTCCCGAGGAAATTACCTTTCAACTGGATCAGAGTACAGTGCAGGGAAGTGGTCTGGGGTGTGGGGGGGACACATTTAAGCATTTTCAGCATAAAAGTGATGGGGATTCATTGAAGATTTTATTGTAGAGGAAGGAATTAAACAGATTTGCATTTTAAATAGGTTACTGGGGAAGTAGTGTAGAAGGCCTAGTAGGGGAGGGCAAGACGGAAAATGAGGTGCCTAGCTGGGAAGCTGCTATAATACTTGGGTAATAATACAAATAACAACTACTGTGTCTTGATCATCTACTGTGTGCCAGACACTTTATTTTGTAAAACATTTCTAGTCTTTATAGCAACTATTCAATATGGGTATAAGTACCTATACTTATTATCCCTTTTAAACTGATCCAGAAGGAGAAGCTTCAAAAATAAAAATAACTTGCCCAGGATTATGCCGTTATTAGGTAAATGTGAGTCTGTTTGCCTTCAAGCTATTGCCTTTTCCACTAACCAAGATTTTGAAAAAGGATATGGAAATACATTATGTTCTAATGGTACCATTGATGGGACGATGCCTGATTAAAGTTGGTGGGGTTCAAGATGTTGAATGGATGGTTCCTATAAGCAAATAACTTGCCTAGGATAATGAAAGTACTAAAGATGTAGGGAAAGTGATATCCAATTTTAACATTTTCATCGAATGTGGGCTAGTAATAAGCTTTTGGAAAGTGGCAGTCATAAGAAAGGGGAGTAGTAAATACAGCCAAATAGCGTATCTATTTAGAAGGATTTCTGCATGGTGGATGAGGAATGATAATCTGGAAGTGATATAGAATATGTTTTTACTGCAATTTCAGGGAAGTATTTTTTAAGAAGTGAGTGACATGATGAGATCATTTGTGCTAACACAAGTGGCTGAACCCCAAAATGTATAACAGTTCAAACATAATGAAAGCATACTTTTTGCTCCTTGAAGTTCAGCGCAAGCACATGTTCCTCATTGATAGGCAGCTCAAGTCCAAATGGTATTCCAGGGACCTAAGCTCCTTTCATCTGGTGGCTCTCCCATATTCACTACATGACTTCTAAGACCAGTGTGTTTATCTGAATCAAGCACAGACAAGAGGAAAAAGCATGGAGGATTGGATGTAGGAGATGTTCGTAGGCCAGGTCTTGAGGGGCGAACTCAGTTTCTACTGACATCCCTTTGACTGGAATGAGGTTACATAGGAATGTTTACCAGCAAGGGAAGCTTGATAAAATATTGCTGTGAGCCCATGAAAATGAGAAGGGTGATTTTGTGAACAGTTGGCAACTCTCTGCTAAATCCAGTTTTATTTTGGTTTTCAATTAAAATCTCTGCTTGTACTCTGGAAGATCAATTGGAGGAAGAGTTACCTGTTGCTGGATATTTTGTAGTCCAAGGAAGAATGACAAGGGCCCAAGCCCTGGCAGTGGAAAGTTACAGTAGTACAGTGGAAAAGAAAGGGCACATATGAGAGAGGTTTCCAATAGAACTTAGGAGTTAGGAGTTCAACTGGATATGGAATATTTTTTTTTTTGGAGAGTTTTTTTTTTTTTTTTTTTTTTTTTTTTTTTTTTTTTTTTTTTTTTTGCTTTAGGGCACGTGAGCTTTCCAGAAAGACTGAGAGAGACAGAGATACAGAAAGCAAGAAATCATCCCCCATGGGAGAGGGCCACATCGCAATCACTTCTCCTCCATTCTTTCAGGATCTTGGGCATACACACACCACAGTTGACTACATGGGAGCCCAACGGCATAGCCATTACACTAACTGCTGGTCCCTGGATATGGGATATTAAAGAAGAAGATACAAAGAGAATGTCCCTGATGTATTCTTCCTAGGTACTGAGTGGATTATAGTGCTGTTAACAACAACAACAAAAGCATAATATCACAGAAGTAGCAGATGCATTTTTGAGAAGAAAAGGAATGATTAGAGAATTTTTACTTCTCAAGGATTTGTTATATGCCAGGCTCTGTACTAGGTGCTTCACATGTGTTCATCTCATTTAATCCTCATAGCAATGGTTGTACATATATGCTACAGAAGCTCGGTATAGCATTGTGATTAAGAACAAGGGTTCTACAGTAAGATTTCTCCTGATTTTTTTTTTAATGAGGTAAATCAGGGCTGGCAGGTGGTGTGGTGGTTAAGGGCGCTGGACTCCCACATGGCCAACTACAGTTTGAGTCCCAGATCTGGTGGCTTGCTTCCTCTCTCTCTCTCTTCCTCTCTCTCTCACTCTGTCCCTCTCTGGTCAAATTAAAATAAATAAATAAATAAAGTTAAATAAAATAAGTCTTTAAAAAATATAGAAAAATGAGGTAAATCTAGGAGAAAGGAAGATGTCCCACTGCTAACTGGGCCTCCAGCATACAAAACCCACGTGAACAGCCCTTCTTCAAGAGACAGACAGCTCCATGCCTCCTGCGATCTAGCCATTTTGGGAGAAAGGAAGATGTCCCACTGCTAACTGGGCCTCCAGCATACAAAACCCGCGTGGTAGGAAGACCCCTTTCAAGTCTCCTGTCTCTCTATCAGTCTTTGTCTCTCTCTACCTCTGTCTCTGTCCTCTCTTTCTCTCTCTCTCTCTGTCTTTTTTTTTTAATTTTTGCTTTTTAGAATTTTTTAAGGTGAGGCATTTTACAGGGCCCTTTGGCCCCTCCCTCCTAGGCCTTTTATCTTGTTAATAATGCCCTCTCCTTCTCCCAGAACAGCCCTTCTTCAAGAGACAGACAGCTCCATGCCTCCTGTGATCCGTGCGGTTTTCTATTTTTTGAGTTTTATTGAAGTTTTTTGAATATTAATTTTTCTTTTTTAGATTTATTTAAAAGTTTTTCTCTTCTTTTTCTATGTTTCTTGTCTGTTTTTTTTGCTGTTGTTGGTATTGTTTCCCTCTCTCTGCTTCCTTTTCTGCACACTCCTTGACCCTCAGATTGAACTTCCAAGTTTGGGAAGAAACCGACCATCCACCAGATGACTAGAAATCGCTGCAGGACCACAAGAAATATGGGGAAGCAGGAAAATGCCTCTCCTGCAAGGGAAACGGATAGCTCCTCTTCATCCACACACAGTTCAATGGAAATCATGGAAATGTCTGATAAAGAATTCAGAACATTCATAATGGCAAAGCTTACAGAGATGGAAGAGAAGAGAGACAAGGAACTGCTGAAGAGGAAGGAGAAAGGAGTTGAAGAGTTCCAGGAGGTGAGGAAATTCATGCAAGATCTAAAAGAGGAATTTCACACTTTACAAAAGAATCAGATGGAACTGTTAGAGATGAAGGCTATAATACAAGAAGTCAAAATCTCCCTTGAAAGTATTAAAAGCAGACTAGATCATACAGAAAATAGAATCTCTAGCGTAGATGAGAAAATGGCTGGCCTAGAAAAATCCACCATGAAGACTGAGAAAATGGCCCAAAAATTTGAGAATAATATGCGAGAAGTACTAGATACAATTAAACGTCCAAACATCTGGATAATAGGCATCCCAGAGGGTGAAGAGACACATAAGGGCATTGATCATCTATTCCATGAAATCCTGCAAGAAAACTTTCCAAACCTGGAGAGGCACTCAAAGATTCAGTCCCAAGAAATACAGAGGACCCCAAATAGAATCAACCCAAGAAGATCTTCTCCAAGACACATTATAGCCAGATTGACCAAAACCACAGACAAAGACAAGATACTAAGACTGGCAAGAGAAAAAAGGCAAGTTACCTACAAAGGGTATCCCATCAGACTAACGGCAGACCTCTCATTGGAAACAATGCGAGCGAGGAGAGAATGGGAAAATATATTCAAAGTATTAAGGGGAAAGCAATTTCAACCGAGAATTCTGTACCCAGCAAGGTTATCGTTCATTTGGGAAGAAAAGACACGAACTTTCCCAGATAAACAAAACCTGAAAGAATTTACCAGCACCAGACCAGATCTCCAAGAAGTTCTTAAGGGAGTGCTATGTCAGTAAAATTAAATGCAGACACACAGAAATAAGAGTTCAAAAACTAAGAAAATGGGCAACTTAACTGTTAGGACAAAGTTTGGAGTTGAGTATTATATCCCAGAGTCCAATCTGGAAGATTGAACCTCAACAGAAACAGAAGAAAGATTAAGTACATGAGACTGAACCGATGAAACAACATTCTGTGACTTGACTGAATTATTGCTGCTTTTCTCCTAAGCTTTGTTTTCCGGTTTTAAAGGATTTTTGTCCTGTCTTGAGCTGTTGATAGGTGCATGTACCTACTATTTGAACAGAATACTAACCTGTTTCTAGGCTTTAAGTTTCAAGGAAATATCATTACCAGTTCAAAACTACTCTTGAAATTACCTGCTGAAAGTAGTTAGATTACTTATGATATTGTGTGATGAACAAAATGTTGGGGAAAAAGGAATGGAAGACAACTGTATATAGCAGAGATAGTGTAATAAGAGAGTGGGAAAGGGCAGAGGGTCAAACATGGGGTAAAAAACATATATATACATATACATATGTATGAAAGTAGAAATGGAATATTATTGATGGTAACATGCATGATTAAGCCACTATGCAGTTTATTCTAGATGGGAAACCACATTTAGTGCGTTGTGATGATGCTCAGGGAATGAATGTTAAGTAATTAAAAAAAAAAAAAAAAGAAAAGTTGCAGGAGAAAAAAAAAACCGGTAAAACTGTTCGTATCAATTTTAAAAAATGCATATTTGATGACTGCAGTAAGCTATATAGCCCCAGCTGGGTACTACTTTATAATATGTTCATTCTACTCACTGGGGTTTATGCCTAAAGTCAGACTTGGGTTCATGTATAGGTATATATCAGCTGTGCTAGCTATTAGATATATTTAGACTAACTAAGTTCATTAGCAAATCAATTAAATGGGGGGGGGGAGGCATAGAAAGCAACCATGGATACCAGAGACAATGTGGGAGGAGGGTGGAACACGGCAGAGGGTGAGGGATAAGGAATCAAGGATGGCAAAACAAAAAACAAAGTATGCAAGACATAAGAATTGGAAAATTATTTGCTGATAACATGTATGTTGATGTGCTTGATTGAGCCAATACACAGTGTATTTTGGATGGAAAATTCATTTGTATGCTATAATGATGTATAGTGAATTAATGTAAAAAATAAATAAATTTAAAGAGAAAAAAAAGAAAAATGAGGTAAATCTTAACAATGCCTGCCTCATAAGGCTTTTACAGGGAGCAAATGTGATAAGGCCTATGAATTGCTTCATATGTCCTGGTATATGCTCCTGCTCCTTTAGAAGTTTTTGTTTTTCTTGTTCCTATTGCCACTTTTGTAGGTAGTGGACTGAAGTTCCAGTAGAGCAAAGTCACACCACTAAGTAGCCGAGCCAGTCTAGAGACATAAGTTACTCTTGTGTTAGTACTGCATTATGCCACTTCCTCTAATAAGTGAGTGTTTGGGCTATCAACTTTAAGTAATGAGCCTGAGGAGAACATGACAAGCTACATTTGGAAATACAGGTCTGCAACTCAGGAGAATGTTGACATGAGGGGATTTTGTAAAACTGAATACACTGCACAAAGTGTCTTCTGTGTGAAATGCCCCACAGTAATAGTGTCCTATATTTAACTGAAAAAATCCAAGAAAATTAGCACTAGTTTCTCCATGTTGAATCATTAAGAGGAAAGTGGTGTTTTGGACCAATGAAGATAGGTTTAATATCCTATTCGGACCATGATGTCTTCATTTATTCTTTGATTATATGATCAGGGTCAGTTTTGCTGATGTACTGGGGACACTCTAAAGACAAATTGTTTGAAGGCTAAGTCACTTTCCCTCTCACTGTCTCTGTCTCTCTCTTTCCTGCAAGCCCACACATCCTTAGGCAAAAACCTCTAAAAAAAAAAAATTCTGCCTGATGCCAGCCATCCCCTCCCTCAAATTTTTATTAGTAAAGCACCTCTCTTTCTAGTTTAGATGCAAATAGCTTGCACTTGAGTTTTCATGATAGCACTTGCCTCTGATAAGGCCAGGATTCAGGGAAAGCATTTGGGCCAGATTGGTAGTTGTATGGAATGTAAATGTAATCAGACCAACCAAGCACTGATAGTTTGTTTCCATAGTCCTTTTTTGTAATGGCTTTTGCCCTAGGGAGTTGACTGGTGGTTTCTTATTCATTAAGCTAGTACCTGACTCACAGGGGCTTACTTAGTGAGTCTCACTCTGAACAGATGGAAGACCAGGGAAGAGATGGAGTGGCTTGGTTTTAGGCTCTGAGAATGCTTACAATGCAGTGAGAAGTGAGTAATAAGTACAAGTCCTCAGCCACAAATTACCCACTGCATTCTACACAGTGACAGCAACCCCTGTGCTCTAAGAGCTTACATCCTAGGAGGAAAGGCAGCATTCACCATTTGCAGTGCTATAAAGCATAATGGAAGTTTCATGAAAAGCTAACCATGACAGAATTCACTCAGACTTGGGGCCATGAGCCCAGACATGAGAGGACTTCACAGGGGAGTTGGAGGGTGGAGAGGAGGAAGGTAGTCCCAAGAGGTCGGTTTCAGTTTTGTCAGTTCCAGAGTGGAAATCAGGATCTTGAAATAAAGACAGCCTTCATTCTCAAAAATGAGAAGCTGGTCTTTGGACAGATCAAGTCTGTTAAAAAGCTCATTCTGGGAACCAGCAGTTAGCATAATGGCTATGTTTCTGGACTCCCATGTAGTTGACCGCGGTTCGCGTCCCGGACCCGGTGGCTTAAAACTCACGCTGGGCACGTGTGCATGCGTGCCCAAGATGCCAAGAGGAGAATGGAGGAGAGGGGATTGCGGCGTGACCATCCTCTCCCCGGGGGGTGATTTCTCGCTTTCTGTCTCTATGTCTCTCTCTGTCTGTCTGGCTAGCGCACGCGCCCTATAGCGAAAAAACCTCTCAAAAAAAAAAAAAAAAAAAGCTCATTCTAACACAAGGGATACTTACAGATTAACAGAGAGATCCCCCTTCTTTCGAAGAATCCCGCTCTTCTAGATGCTACCCCTAGACAGAATGGAGACTCTATGTTTTAGTAGAATGAACATTAGAGTGGAATTAGGAGTTCTGGGTGTGAGTCTCAATTAGGGCACATCAGTGTGACCTTGGGTAAGTCAGCTTCCCTTCTGGAAGTCAGTTTAGTGTGGGAAATGGGGCTGAAAATACCTGCTCTGCCTATCGAGCAGAAATATTGATCAAATCCAGAATCTGCTCTGTGCCAACCACCATACCAGGGATAGGGTTATAATGAGGGACCAAGTAATTCTCACAAGGTGCTTATAGTCCTCTGCAAAAGACAGGCACATGAAAACAAACCAATACTCCAATGTGGTAAAAACTATGACATTTGTCCAAAGTGTTCTGGAATTTCTATGAGCTGGAGGAAACCATTATGCCTCTAGGGCACAGAGAAAGCATCATAGCAGGGGTAATATGTGAGCAAGGACTCGAAAGAAATGTGTGGCACATATAAAGAGAAAAGGGTATTCCAGTAAGGGAAAATAAAGGAATGTACACAAAGACACAGAAAAATGGGAGCTTTGTTTTGTGAAATCACAAGTGACTGGAGAGTGGGGAGAAGTGTGAGTGTCAGAAAAAGGCTGGAGCTACACATCAAATAACGGTCACAAGTCAGATGTGCTCCCTCTGAAGACTAAACACAGCAGTAAAGTGGTGACCATTCTGTGTGCTGAGCCTCTTGTCTATAGTTTGAGGGTTAATGGGAAGCCACAGACAACTGGGATTCTTGTGACTGATGTGATGCTTGGTTTGGGTGTTCAGTGGTAGTATATTTCAGGTGACTCATCCTGTACAGATAATGACTATTAATGATTTGCTAGCCTTTCTTTCTCACCATAAATCCCAGATCCTGCCCTTTACTTCCTCATTGTAGAAATAGCCTGCCTGGCACCTCAACGACTCTTGAAGCAGTGCTATCTGTACTTTGGTTTTTAGAAAGAACATTCCTCAGAGTGTAGAACAGCTTGCTCCTAAAAGGCTTAGTTAGCAGCTTGCTTACAGTGGGGCTCAGGCTAAACTCCAGAGACCCTTGTGCCCTCTGAGATTTGAGCTGCTCCCTCCTGTATTACTCTTATGGGTTGATAGCCCCACGAGCAACCAGTACATGTATGTATGTATTCAGTAAACTTCAGATCTTTAACCTTTAGGATTCTAGTTAGTGTGGGAATATTTTTCCTCTAGGATTTTTTCCTATTTTATGTCCCTACTTTAAAAAAAGGGGTATTATATGTGCAAAAATCTAGGAATAATTTGATATTTTTCTGTGAGGCAGTTGTTAAGATCTAGGTGATTCAAAAAAAAAAGATCTAGGTGTTTCATTTTTCATTCATATTAGCAAAAATTCTTTGAGGTATTGCATGCATATTTGAAGTTGTACAAGTGTTAGATGTATAGCTCCACAACATGCTGGATAAGGAATGTATGTTAGAGGGTGCAGTATTAGAAGGGAATAAAAAAGGAAAAGTGAAAGTAAGGTGAAAGGTAGTATTAAGATATGAGAATTAGAACTTTATTTTCCAGAAGGAACACTTTTCTTGGGTCAAAAGCAAATGGACACTGTCTTAGTTCATTTGGGTTGTTATAACAAGATACCTTACACTAAGTAATTTTTAAACACCAGCATTTATTTCTCACAGCCCTGGAGGCTATAAGTTCAATACGAAGGCACCAGGACCAGTCATAGTGCTTCAATGGTAATGCAATGCTCCACAATGCTCAGGTCCTGTGGGAAGTTCCTGAATTTGCACCCCAAGGTCTCCCTGTGCACACTGGGCATGCCCATACAGGCTCATGATCCTGGCTGGCTGGGGCTGGGGATAGGACTGCGGTATGAAGACCCTGTTGGAAGTCTCTCTGTCTCTGTTTCTCTCTCTCTCTCTCTTTCTCTCTCTCTCTTTGCTTCCCTCTCTCATGAGATAGACAAATGATATTTTTTTTAAATCAAGGCAGTGACAGGTTCAGTGTCTGATGAGGACCTGGTCTCTGCTTCCAAAGTGGTGCCTTGTTGCTGTGTCCTCACATAGTGGAAGGGACTAGAAGGCTCCCTTGGACTTCTTTTATAATGGCACCAATCACCTCCCAAAGGCCTCACTTGCTTTATGCTATCACAGTGGAGTTAAAGTTCAACATAAGAATTTCAGAGGTATACAAACATTCAGATCATAGTAGGCACTGAGGGTGTGAATGTAATACCTTCTGAGTTGGAATTTTTTCCCTTTGGGTGAGAGCATTGGGTGACCATATTGTATGCTCTAAAGATGTACAATGAGTACAAATGTAAATAAGAAATCACACAATAAAAAAAGAAAATAATCTATATGGTAAGAGCCTTGATTTGTCATGTACTGCATGCATACTCTAAACAATCATATTGTGTGCTATAGAGATGTACAATTAAATGTGAATAAGAAACCATATTTTTTTTAAAGAAGAAAAGGCAAATGACCTACAAGTAGTATTCAATCTAGTTCAGAAGCCAAGACATACAAGGGCTCTTCAAACAGTTCATGGAAAAATGTGAATTATTAAAAAGCTATGTATGGATTTCAAAATATTTAACCAAAATAAACTTGCACTTTAATTCCATTTTTCATGAATTTTTTGAAGTCCCCACATATGTAAATATTGGCTTCGGAATCAGTGGGATAATAAAATAGAAAAATACTAAATAACATAATAAGAAGAATCTTTGATAATTATGCTTGTTTTGAAAACAGACTTAGATATTTCTAATAAGGATGAAATAAAGGTACCAAATAACCAAGTCACTAATTTGTTCTGAATTCAAAGTAGTAGATAATTACTTATCCAGTTGCTTTAAGTCAGTAACTAGGATTCTTACTCCAGTGAGATGGCATAGCATAAATTCGTGGAGTAAACCATAATCAGTCTGTCCTTTACCTCTTTACTTCCTCTCCTCTTTTGGCTTTGAGATTCTGATACATGTACCTTCTGCCTGAGGTAAAAGCAATATTACCCACAGGTAGTCTATGTTGTGGGAAATAAATGAAATGTCAAGTATTACTAACATGTTGGGAGTTGGTGGAAAGGTATTAACACAGTTTGCCTAGTCAGAGTTCTTAGACATCTTGTCTTTAAGGTTCTACCATCACTCCCTTTATAATATTGCCTATTCTAAGAGCTTTAATTAGTATCTGTAAGAGATTAGTAATAAGATACATAAACCAAGTAAGTTTCTTAAACCTACTGTGACGTGGAGTTGGATTTTACATCTGGCAGTCTGGCTTTGGAATACACATTCTTTTTTTTTTTTTTTTTTACTGATAAATAAGAATTGTATGTGTTCATGGTATGAAACATGTTTTGAGACATGTTATACATTGTGGAATGGCTAAATCAAGCAAGTTAACATATGCATTATTTCATGTACTTATCATTTGGGGGTGTGAAGACAGCACTTAAATTCTACTCTCACCAATTTTCAATTATACTGTACATTGTTATTAACTGTGGTCACCATGCTATACAATAAATCTCTTGAATTTATTCCTATCTAATTGAAATTGTGTATCCTTACCAATATTAACTCAGTCCTCTCACCCCTAGCCTTTGGTAACCACCATTCTATTCTCTACCTCTATGAGTTGTCTTTTATAAATTCCACATGGAAGTGAGATCATGCAGTATTTGTTTTGCTGTGCCTGCCTTATTTCACTCAGCACAATATTCTCCAGATTCATCTATATTGCCACAAATAGCAGAATGTCCTTTCGAAAGGCAGAATGGGATTCCATTGAGTATGTACGCCACATTGTTTTTTTCATCCATTTGTCTGCTGATGGACACTTAGGTTGATTCCTCATCTTGGCTATTGTGAATAGTGTTGCAATAAACATGGGAGTGCAGATAGCTCTTTGACACACTGATTTCATTTCCTTTGGATACATAGCCAGTAATGGGATTACTGGATCATATAAAAGTTTTATTTTTAATTTTTGAGGAACATTCTGACTGTTTTCTGTAATGGCTGTACTCATTTCCATTCTCACCAACAGTGTACAAGAATACACTTTTCTTCACATCCTCATCAAACCTAGCTCTCCTCTTTTTGAGGATAGCCACTCTAACAACTGTACGGTGATTTCTCATGGTAGTTTTTATTTGCATTTCTCTATTAGTGATCTAGGACACCTTTTTCATATACCTCTTGGCCATTTGTATGTCTTCTGAGAAATCTCTTTTCAGAGCCTTTGCCCATTTTAAAAATTGAGTTACTTGTTTCATTGTTATTGAACTGTTTGAGTTTCTTATATACTGGGGATATTAATGGATTGTCACATGTGTGGTTTGCAAATATTTTCTCCTATATGTTGATGGTTCACTTGACTGCACAGAAACTTTTTAGTTTGGCGTAATCCCATTTGTCTATTTTCACTTTTGTTGCCTATACTTTTGACATCATTCCCAAGTAAAATCATCACCCAAACCAATGTCATGGAGATTTTCCCCTTTGTCCTCTTTTAGTAGTTTTAAAGTTTTAGGTATTACACTTAAGCTTTTAATCCATTTTGAGTTGGTTTTTGTAAACGGTGTTTTCACATGTGGACATTTGGTTTTCCCAACAGCATTTACTGAAAAGACTGTCCCTTCCCTATAGTATGTTCTTGGCATGTTTGCTGAAAATCAACTATCAATGTGTAAATTTATTTGTGGGCTCTCTATTCTGTTTTATTGGTCTATATGTCTGTTTTTATGCCAGTACCATACCATCTTAGTTACTGTAGCTTTGTAGTATTATTTAAAATTGCATAATGTGACACTTTGGGTTTTTTACTATGTTCTTTTTGCTCAAGATTGCTTTGGCTACTTGGGGACTTTTATGGTCCCATACAAATTTTAGTATTGTTTTGTCTGTTTCTGTGAAACATATCATTGGAATTTTGATAAAGATTCATTGAACCTATAGATTGCTTTGAATAGTATGGAAATTTTAACAATATTAATTCTTCTAACCCATGAGTATGGAAAAGTTTTCCATTTAATTTTGTCTTTGCACTTTCTTTCATCAGTGTTTTTTTAATTTTCAGTGTACATTTCCTTGGCTAAATTTATTCCAAGGTTTTTGTTTGTTTGTTTGTTTGTTTTTTTAGAGGTTTTTGCTATAGGGCACATGCACTTGCCAGAAAGACAGACACAGACAGAAAGGGAGAAATCACCCCACAGGAGGGATGGCTACGCCTCCACACTCCTCTCAGGATCTTGGGCACTCACGCACATGCGGCCAGCGTGAATTTAAGCCACTGGGTCCAGGACTCAAACCGCGGTCGACTACATTGTAGTCCAGCGACATAGCCATTATGCCATCTGCTGGTCCCGATTCCCAAGTATTTTATCATGTACTATTTGTAGCTATTAAATGAGTTTTTTTTTTTATTTTTGTTTTTTAAGAGATTTTTGCCTTAGGGTGTGTGCGTGTTCACCGGAAAGAGAGAGAGAAACAGAGACAAAGACAGTGAAAAGCAAAATGAGAAATCACCTTCCAGTGTGGATGACCACATCACACTTCCTTTTTCTCCCAGGATCTTGGCCACACATGCATATGCACCCAGCGTGATTTTCAAGCCACCGGATCTGGAACTCGAACTGCAGTCAGCCATGTGGAATTCCAGTAACCTATCTGTTATGCCATCTGCTGGCTTCTGTTTGTTTGTTTTTCAGTTTCTTTAAAGAGAGAGAGAGAGAGAGAGAGAGAGAGAGAGGTGGGAGAATATCCCCAACAGGGTTGTCATTGCCACAATTCACCCCCAGTCTCAACTAGCCACGATCATGGGCATATATATGTGCACCCCGTATGTATAGGGAGATCTGGGAATGAGAACCCAGGACTTTCCCATGAGGCTTCAGCATTGTGGAGGATTGCAGTACTCCTACCACCATGCCTGACTTCTTGGTTTCTGTTTTGGATAGTTCACTGTTAGTATTTAGAAATGCTGATGATTTTTGTGTGTTGATTTTGTATTCTACAACTTTACTGAATTTGTTTCTAGTTCTAGAAGTTTATTGGTGGAGTCTCTAGGGTTTTCTATACATATATTAATATCTGTGAACAAAGACAATTTTTTTGTAATTCTTTTCTTTGAAGCAAGCCAGAGACAATTTAACATCTTCCTTCTATTTTAATGCCTTTTAGTTCTGTCTCTTGCCTAATAGTTCTGCCTAGGATTTGGAATTCGTGTCCTTAAATGATATGCTATAATGCCTCTCTCTCTCTTTTTAAATAAGAGTTTTTGAAGTACCATTTACATATTATAAAACTGTTTTAAGCATATAAGTCAATGATTTTTTAGTAAATCTACAGAGTTCTGCAACCATAACCACAATTCAGATTTAGAACATTTCCATCACCTTCAAAAATTTGTAGTTACTCTTCATTCTCATTCTTAATCTCAGGCAATCAGTAAGCTAGCTTCTGTCTACATAGATTTGTCTTTCTTGGATTTGTCATGTGAATGTAATCATATAATATGTGAAATTTTGCGTCCAGTCATGTTCACTTATAACACATTTGAGATTCATCCATGTTCTTGTATTTATTTTTCTTTATTGATGAATAACATTTCATTGTAGACACATACCATATTTTGTTCATCTACTAAGCATTTAATGGACATTTGGGTTGTTTCTACATTTTGGCTATTGTGAATAATGCTACTATGAACAGTTTTTTTTTTTTTTTTTGTGAACATATGTTTTTCATTTCTCTTTGGTAGTGGAGAATTAGAGTGAAACCACAGGGTCTAAGTTAAAAAAAAATCGGGGTCTCACAATGTCATGGTCCTCCTGCTTCAGCTTTCCAAGAAGCCAGAACTAGAAGCACACTGCATCCACCCTTCTATTTAACTTTTGAAGAAGCTGCCAAAATATTTTCCAAAGTATGCTTTAACGTCCTGCATTTCCACCAGTGACTGATGAGGTTCTATTTTTTTTTTTTTCCAAATCCTTATCAGTATTTGATATTTTATTTTTTTAAAATGTGGCACAAATACACTCCAGAATGATACTCAGCCATAAAGAACAATGAGATCCTGGCATTTGATAGAAAGTGGACGAATACAAAAGATTTACAGCTAAGTGGAGCAAACCAGATGATGAGAGGCGTTGTATGTCCCCACTCAATATATACCAAATGTCAGCACTCTATGGCAGAAACTGAATGATTGGAAGGTATAAAAGCATGGAGAACAATGATGATACTGGAGACGATGGGGGAGAAGGGCGGGAAATGGGGGAGGGAGAAAGGGATGGAATCAAGGGAAAGGAGAAAGAAGCAAAATATTTAAGGGACCCAAAATGGAAAGAAATCTGTTGATTATAGTGTATATGGTAATGTCTTTGACTGGACCGATATGCAGTGTATTCATGATGGGAAAATTCATTTGGTATGCCATAATGATGCACAGTGATTAAATGTAAAAAAGAAAAACAAAAGAATATTAGCCATTTTTGTGTGCACGTAGTAGGATCACATTGTGGTTTTAATTTTCATTTCCCTAATGACTAGTTGACTTTCTTTCCATGTGGTTATTAGCCAACAGAGTGTCTTCTTTGATGAAATATATATTTTGGTATTTTGCTTTTACTTGTTTTTAAATGGGTTGTTTTTCTTCTCATTATTTAAATAATTTTTTAATTGCCAAAGGGCACATGCACTCAGGAAGGACAGATAGAGAAGCACCCCACACACACAATGAGACATTCTCCTCCATTTTGCCATGCTGTCAGGATTTGGGGCTCACAAGCACATGTACA